>OW569413.2:3439310-4639310 GCA_937662695.2 Halyzia sedecimguttata | reverse complement strand
TGGACCGCAAATCGGCCGAAAATATGTCAAAGAGTGTCTTCACCATGTATTCTATGCATCTATGTTGGGTATTTTGAACCAAAATGTCACTTTGAAGGACACTTTAAAATTTATTATGAAACCGGACGTTAGAAACGTATTGATCAATTTTAAAGTAGAGAAACATCTGTCAGTTTCTGTGGTTGTCATTGGCATCGATATTAAAATATCCAAAACTTTACATATTTCACAAAACGTTGAATCCAAACCTTACGTCACTATATTAAATATAAAGTACGTAAGCAACCGGTCACGTTCTCGTTTTCTTGTGTTATTAATCGAGTCTTTCGACTCATTATGACCACGTAGTGCAAGATTGCATTTGCCACACAACTTCAGACTATCGATAATTATTGACAGGACATAACGTTTTTTTGATACCATTTCGTTGTGCTACGAATATTTTCGACATATGCACTACTTAAAGCAGAAGTGAGATTAGTTGTGGCCAATAGCTAGAAGCTTACAATCTTGTTCATATGTAGGCCGATATTTCGTGCTTTTTTATCTTTTCACCCATTTGTTTCATATCACGTACACCTTCTTTTGTCCAGTTATCGTCTCCACAAAACAGTGACCAAACAAAACAAAACATAATTTTTTTGTACAACCATAATTTCTTTCCGTGAACAGTTGCGTCAAACTTCCGCGTAAACCCTGCCCGATTGTTATACCCGGGATGCACTTGACTTACATTCAATTCGGGCACAGGTCCTTCATTGTTTTTAATCTTTACCTCGTCCGCCAAACTCAAGGAACTAAAATTAATTTTTGCCAGATCACACACCCTCAGTGTCAATCCTCAACGCAACTTTATAACATGAAACAATTGGCACCTACAATACCTATCTATTTAGAGTAACCATAAACAAGTTATGCATTCTACTAGTGAACGTAGCTTTTATTCTTCTCTGGGCTGCTACTCTAGGCGCCCGAGTCATCACTGAGAATCGCGTTGTACTAACTAGTCTTTGAGTGAGGATGTTTGCCGTTTCCATGGTATCCTGCGAGTGTTCGAGATTTAGCCCGGCATAGTGCGGACGCTCATAGAATATCTTATCTATACGGACGCTAGGTAAAAATGTTTTCATTTTAATTGAAGCCAGTTTGAAGAGGAAAGCATGAATATGAAATATACTAATTAATTGTTTATGTACGTCATTAGTTAGATTAGTTAGATTAGGCGGGAAATTCGAATTACGATCCATCCGTGGATCCGAGCACTGAATTCCCCATGCATTTCTTATGGACCTAAAATTTACGCGAATTTCTCGCCTGTTTTTTGATACTTTGGCTGATTTCATAAGCTTTATTTTGGTTGAAATAGATTCAGTGAACCTTTCTCAACAATCTAGAATCAAGTTTTCATGAGAAAATTGTATATTTCCAAAATAATTAATAAATATAGAAGCCTTCTCCAAATTCGATTGAGTATGTCTTAGGTCACTCGAGATCATTCAAAAATAATAACATAACATATACGAATATACTGTCCCTTAGGTCAAAATTTTCAGAGTTATTATCTTTTGTACAGCTTCATCGTCCTTATATAATTATGTTGTCAGAAACTTGGCTGAAGGATTTGATAGATGACAGTTTTTGTAACATTCCATCCTATTCACTTTATCGCTCGGACAGCAGTGAAGCTGTTGGTTACAGGGGAGTCTGCATATATGTTTGCGATTATATCTGTGACAACTTCTCCCTATCAGTATCTCATAAGGATTGGAATGGAATTGACAACATATTCGCGGACATCACTGACGAAAGTATATCTTTAACCATCGGATGTGTGTATCGTCCACGCCCATGTGCTGCTGACCTCGATCTTTCGAATTACTTGAGTCATCTATCGTCTTCTGCGAAGAATTTGCTTTTTGCTGGAGATTTTAATTGTCCTGACGTGCACTGGCCATTGCTACAGATTCCTGCCGATTCTTCGTCTTCTCTTCCATACGTCGGACTTTTTACGCAAACTGGATTACAGCAGCTAGTTCTGGAACCAACTCGGTTTAGGAATGGTCAAAATCCTTCTCTTCTGGACTGGATAGTAGTGTCGGATGCCAACCTGACGTCTGAAATAGACTATTTACCACCTTTCGGAAAGTCCGATCATGCCGTTTTGTCTACCAAGATCCAGATGACTCCGTCTTGCAGTCCTAAGAAGGCTGCCCGAACTTTCAGTAGAGTGGACTACAATTTAGCAAATGCTGAATTCAACCGAAAAAACTGGGAAGAATTGTTTGATGGCTGCGATGATGTCAATGGTATGTGGAAGATCTTTCTCGATGTGGTGAGAGAAACGCTGTCAAAGTTCACGAGGGTTGTTACAGCTAAACATAATCCGCTGAAGCCTTGGATAAACGATAGCATATTGAATGCGATCAGGTGTAAGAAAGGTTTGTGGCAGAGATATCTTCGTAGTAGATCTGAGTCTGATTTCCGTAACCATCGGTCTTATTCAAATTTTCTTTCTTCTACCATTGCCCAAGCAAGAATGACCTATGAATCGCACCTAGCCTCCAGTAAAAATAAGAAAAAATTTTTTAAATACATCAGATCTACGATGAACTCAAAGGTTTCCATTCCACGAGTCAGGATGCCCAATGGTGAGTTGTCTGGTGGCCCTCAGGAGTCGGCGGATGTCTTGGCAGAGGCTTTCGCGGGTGTGTACGGTTTGGAGCCCATAGGTCCAATACCAGAAGTAGGGATGGCAAGGGTGACAGCACAGTTGAACCAGGTTGCTATAGACGAGGATTTGGTACTCAAACATCTTTCAGACATCAAATCATCATCCTATCCTGGTCCGGATGGTCTTTCACCGTTCTCACTGAAAAAATGCGCATCAGCTCTTGCTCTTCCTCTAGCTATCATGTTCAAGAGGTCACTAGACACGTCCAGTCTACCTGATGATTGGTTGAAGGCGTCGGTGACGCCCATATTCAAGAAGGGAGATAAGTTTTCCCCGCTAAATTATCGCCCAATAAGTCTGACATCCGCCGTCTCTAAGGTGTTGGAGGAAATTGTTTGTGAGCAACTTATAAATTTCGCGTTAGCGCATAACATCATTCCCGTCGAGCAGCATGGCTTCGTTCCAGGTCGTTCTACTATGACCAACCTCTTAACATGCCTAAATGACTGGACCAATTCTTTGGATCTCAACATTCCTGTGGACGTTCTGTACTTAGATTTCTCGAAGGCTTTCGACCGAATACTCCACCGCCGTCTTTTTTTTAAGTTGAATCATCTAGGAATAGGGGGTGGCTTACTTTCCTGGATTGAGGGGTTTCTTAAGAACAGAACATTCCGTGTTCGTGTGGGGGGTGTTCATTCCTCCCTGGAGGGGGTGTTGTCGAGTGGCGTACCACAGTGATCGGTGTTGGGTCCTGTTCTCTTTCTCCTTTATACGTCAGACCTACCAAGATTGTTGAAATCTCAGTGTGCCCTGTACGCTGATGATTTGAAAATTTACAACTCTGCTTCCAACTCGAGACTTGTATGACGATCTATGTGTGGTGAGTGATTGGTCTGGGAAGTGGCTGTTGCCCGTGAACACCAACAAGTGTTGTGTGCTACATCTCGGCAAAAAAAAACCAGAATATCTATATAATATTGAGGATACCCCCCTCGTTTCTGTTGACTACATGAACGATTTAGGTGTTATCGTGGACAGGAATCTGAGTTGGACACGACACGTTGCGAGTGTTTCAGCGAGGGCAAGACAATTGACTTATATGATCCAGGGTGCTTTCAGACAATGTAGTATGGAAACATGTAAGCTGCTTTATTGTAGCTATGTTCGTCCTCTAATGGAGTACGCTGGACCTGTATGGTGTCCATTTCTCAAGGGTGACCAACTTCTCCTGGAGTCAGTGCAGCGTTGGAACTCGCGAATTCCATTTGGTATTAACAGACCGGATTATCCAAGTCGTCTAAAGATGATGAATCTGCAGACGTTCGAAGATCGACGAAACAGAGGAGACCTCATTGTGACCTAGCGGGCGCTGAGGGGGTTTTTTGGAATTAAAATGGATCATTTATTCAAAAGATGCACCACTCATCTGCGCGGACACGAGTTCAAGTTGGGGAAGGAGAATTTCAGAACCACGCAGCGCCAGAGTTTCTTGCCCAACCGAGTTTTTGATAGATGGAATAGTCTACCGTCGAGTGTAGTGAACGCTCCTAGCGTGAATGCCTTCAAAAACAGGCTGGATCGATATGGTCAGGATCTGTTTTAAGTGATGGTGTTTGGAGTTTTCTTTTTTTTTTTTTGTTTTTTTTGGTGACTGATGTGTCGGAGTGCTTGATATTTTCAATTTTCTCTTTTTCTTTTAGTTTTATATTTCTACCAGGAACTATTGAGCACATAATAATCTACCTATTCATTTAGTTTTGTTGAGTTTATGGGTTAATTGCCTCAACTCTTGTTGTACTGTTAATAATAATAATAATAATAATAATAACCCTAAATGGGTAAGGGGCCATATTGATCAATATTAAATGCACAATGCATTTAAGGTACTTAATTGGATAAGGATCAATGCTGTATTGCTTAAAATCGCTTCGTAATCAAGCCATTATTTCTCGTAGAATTTAAAGGAAAAAAAATGGTTATTGTGGGTTATCCTTAAGAGACAGACATATACCATCGCGGACTTTTTTGTAGACCTTTTTAAGGTGTACCATACTGGGTTCAGCCGCCGTTTGCAATGTAAGCGCAAAAAAATGTGTTTATTTACGACATCACATTAGAAACCACTAAAATTATCAGTGTTTCTCTAATATATTACACAAGTATTATACATATAAACCTTCCTATTGAATCACTCTATCTATTAAAAAATTGGTTCAAGCCCTGTGGACAGGAGCTTTTGGGCGCATGTTCCTTGTGGCCCGTACTGACCAGTAAAGAAAAAAAGCAGTATCATGTTGAATACCTTAATATTATTCTGGAACACAAATTTTCCATTACAATAATCTTCATCTAGCTTCTATTTAGTATCAATTCCTGTAGAACGTGATCATAATAAGTGTTTTCCATATAATAAAATGTGTTTGAACTTGGTATGTAGGAAATCTGACATCAATCATTGGAATTAATTGATTTGACAAACAGCCGTCAAATGAGGTAAATAGATTTTTGTGACGATTTTCTGTGACCATAAAAAAAATTAAGCATTTCATTATTGCATTTCTTGAAATAGGTACCTTTTCAAGTCGATCAACATCGTCCTTCTTTCGACGTCTAAACTATGACTTGATTCTTTATGTTTATGTCTTTGAATTTGTTTTCGGTGGAATTCAAAGAGTTCATAGAATAATCGATGAAAATACTGAGAGAG
Organism: Halyzia sedecimguttata; assembly: GCA_937662695.2. Lineage (NCBI taxonomy): Eukaryota > Metazoa > Arthropoda > Insecta > Coleoptera > Coccinellidae > Halyzia > Halyzia sedecimguttata. Next base: position 4,633,929 of record OW569413.2, on the reverse strand, counting down.
ACCCAGGAAATTTGACACATTTTGTCTTATATCTCCAGAAATTGAAATCGTATAGAGCCAAAATTTTGCACAATGTTGCAAAATACTACAATTGACGTTAGTACAAGTTTTTGTTGCAATCTGATGAATAGTTCACGAAAAAAAAATTTTTTTTTCGAAAAAATTAAAAGAAATATTTTTTTAAAAATTACCAACATTTCGATCATAACAGAATTTTGCCAAAAGTTGCGCGTTTATATCCTCGAACTGACTACAAAGTTTCGATTCAACATCTTCTTTAGTTCCTGAAATATCAGGGAAATAACCTCAAAATTTTAAATGTCTATAACTCCTAAACCGTCTGGCCGATTTTGCCCGTTAACGAACTTAACCGTCGCATTTTGATCAGAAACCTACCCTGAAAGTTTGAAGTCGATAGGACCTTCGGTGCTCCTGTTATCGTGCCTACGGCCGGCCGGCCGGCCGGACGGCCGGACGGCACCCTAAAATCTGACACCGGATTCGTGATCAGGGAGTCCGAATTAGTCTATTAGCCAATTTTCAGCTCGAAATTCGAAAATTACAGACATTTGGACGAAATGATAGGACGATGTTCCCCTAGAACATGCGCCCAAAAAACAGACAGACAGCGGGAAGTGACTTCGTTTTATACTATGTAAGGATGATCACAGAAGTTTTAATTTTGACATATATATGCTATTGGAATTGAAATACGAAAAAACTTAAGCCTCATGTAGCTCCTGGATACGATGTTCACGAAATTCCGCGAAAATTAGTGAATTCGCATTCTTCAAGTAATCACCTTCTTTTTGGCGCTCTAGTTCCTCGGAACTGAGTGCTTATCAATTTGCCCAAATGTCTGTAATTTTCGAATTTTTCGATGAAAATGGTCTTAAACGATTTGGTTCGACTCACTGATCAAGAATCCGTGGTCGAAATCCATTCTGTCCGGCCGGCCGGCCGTAGGCACGATAACTCTCGAACGGAATGAGCAAGAGAAATAAAATTTTCAGAGTAGGTTTGGGGGATAAATATCTCGGCTAAGTTCGTTATTGGGCAAAATCGGACAGATGGTTTTGGAGTAAAAAAAAAATTTTTTTTACAGAACAAATTCCAAATTATTTTTTTTTATAAGCAGTTTTATCATAATAAACCATTCATATCATTTTTAACTCTAACAAGCTAATACTTTCGGAGATATGATTTTTCAAAATTTCAATGGTCAATCCATATAATGATGGGAATGGTAATGGTAAGTTAATGATATTGAGTTCAGAATATCTCCACTAAAAACTAAACTGGAATATTGGTGTATTGGAGTAGATTTGAGGAAAGATATATATTATCGTTCATCATAGAATTGAGGAATGAATATCTCGGATGAGTTCGTTGTTGGGTAGAATTCGTCTATTGGTTTTGGATTGATAATTTTTGGCACTCTTGTTGAATTTAAATTCTTCTATGATGTTTGAATTCAAAATCTGCTAAGATGACGTTCTAAATTTCAATAATGAATCGTACTTCTATGTTTTCACTGAATGCTATAATTATTCTATCTAAGCTTTATTATATGATCTGTGTTCATACTCGTACATTTCATCCTGTTCTAGAAGAGAGAGTCAAATTCATTTCAGCTATTTTAATTTGGTCTCTTCCATGGTGCAGTTCTCATTCTCAGATTGCTCATTTAATCTTGATTAATGAACTATTATTTGAATTGAATTTCCTTTATGATGCAGTTCTATCATAAGAATAAATTGATATAATTCTCAACTCTGAGAAACCAATACTTTCGGAGATATAATTTGTCTGTTTTTATTGGATTAGATTTGTATGTTTTGAGTTATAGAGGAAATTACAATAAAATTTCAGATAGAAATAACTCCACAACCATTTGGCCGATTATGCCAATTGACTTCAATTGTGGCATTCGGACGCGCGACCTACCCTGAAAATTGCAATTCACTATCTCTTTCCGTTCTCAAGTTATCGTGAGATATATAAGATTTTTTCGTGATTGTTTTAAAATTCTCTAGTAGAATGGTCGCTGCAATTCGATCGGGTCTGTATTTTTTTAGTTATCGGGAAAATAATATTCAAGATGGAGAACTCCGAAACAGTTGGCCGATTATGCCCAACAACGAACTTACTCTCCCATTTGGATGCGCAACCTACCTTGAAAATTGCAAGTCCCTATCTCTTTTCGTTCGAAAGTTATCGAGGCAACGGTTACCCAGCTACGTAACTCACCCAAGGCTGCTCGGATCTCACTATATAGATCCGATCGTGTTCAAACTTGGACATTAGCAGTAAAGTTAGGAATTGAAGGTGTAACACTTCAGAGATGTCGGTCGAATAGTTTCTGATATATATTCTTTTTTTCAATGATTATTCAATAATTTTTTAGTGCTACGATATTCACGAAATTTTGCAAGAATTTTCGCGCCGGTATTCTGCAATCAATTACCATGTTTGAATTGGATCGGATTTGTATTTTTCGAGTTATTGAGGAAATAACAACCAAATTTCAGATGAGTATAACCCCAAAACTGTTCAGCCGATTATGCCTATTAACAAACCCAATTAACTACCAAGTTTCAATTTGATCAGATCGGTATTGGATGATGACAAAATTATTACTCGGAAACACCTTGGCCGATTATGTCCATTATCGAACTTGTCTGTCACATTGGGACGCACCACCTACACTGAAAATTGCAAGTCGCTATCACTTCGCGTTCTCAGGTTATCGTGACCTATATAATATTTTTTGATAATTTTTTTTTTCAATTATCTAATATACGATTCTCACAAAATTTCACAAACGTCTTTATGTCAGTATTCATACAAATAGCTAGATGACAAAATTATTGGGGAATTGTTGGGGCGATTATGCCCTTTAACGAACTTGTCCGTCGTATTTGGAAACGCCACCTAAACGTGAAAATTTTAAGTCGCTATCTTTTCCCGTTCTCAAGTTATCGTAGCAACGGTAACATTCAAATTTGATCTCGAATTATTCATCAGTGGGTCGAACCAAATCGTTTGAGACCATTTTCGGCAAAAAATTATGTTACAGACATTTGGGCAAAATTATAATGTTCCCCAGAACACGCGCGCGAAAATTCCAAAAATACGAGCCGATCGAGCTCCGGTGATCTGACTGATTGTTTCTGAAATATATCATTTTTGAAAAAAAATTTAATCTAAAAAAAAGAAAAAAAAACACAAGATTTGCACTAATTTGCGGGTTGGCATTCTACAACTAACTACCGAGTTTCAAATCGATCGGTTCTGCATTTTTTGAGTTATTGAGGAAATAACAGCAACACTACAGATCGGTATAACTCCGAAACCGTTAGGTCGATTATGCCCATTAGCGAACTCAACCATCGCATTTGGAGGCGCAACCTACCCTGAAAATTTAAGTCACTATCTCTTTCCGATCGAAAGTTATCTCGGCAACAGACACCCGGCCGGCTGGACAGAATTTGACCTCGGATTCTTCATCAGTGAGTCGAACCGACTCATTTAACAACTTTTTCGGCAAAAAATTCGAAAATTACAGACTTTTGGGCAAAATAATAACACGCTGTTCCCTAGAGCATGTGCGCATGAAAGAATCTGTTATATTCAGGGTGTATTGGCATATTTTTTCGCTTGTAATGCGCATTTCATTAAGAATTTGATTTCAAAATTTGAACTTTGAACTGTGAACTGTCAATATCAGATTGACAGTAACACGACATTTGACAACTAAGAACTAGGCGGTTTTCATATAGTGAACTCAATCAATAATTCTAGCGTCACGGTTAAAAACTGGCCCGTTGAATTAATGGATTGAAATTATCGCCGCAGCAGTTAAGGAAGTGGGCGAAGACCTAGATTTGCCCAGTTCAACGAGAACAGTTCAATAAGTTCATTTTTGTGCGGATATGGATCTTATCTCCTCAAAAATGTTCATTTCAGTGATTGGGTCACATTAGCAAACGATGTTGACTGATTATTTTTGTTCGCCGACATTCATGTTATGGATGTGAAATAAGTGTTCCAGCAGGACGGCGCAACGCGATACGAGACTGCGAGACTGGTGAAAACAGTGTTTTATTGCGTGAAAAATTCTTAAAACGGGTGATTTCTCTAAATGACCGTGGAGGTCATGCGATTCAACCCCATTAATTTTTTTTTGTGTCACTAAAAATAAGTTGAATTCAAAATCTATGACAAGGCTCTAACGGTCACCATTTCAAATGATTTTGTGACACAATCAACCACGGCGTCCCCGCTTCTCACAAAAATCCCTGTTTTCCTCATAATTTGAAATGAAATCACCCGTTGGAAGAACTCGTATATTGTGATATCGATATTGTGATATCGATCATTTATGTATAGGGATATGAAGAACGCTGGATAATTTTCGGTTCGACTTTGTGTACACAGCATACGAGTCGTATTAAGGCTGCACACAGATTCTGACTCCCCTGTTAGCTTAATGATAAGAGGATACACTCGGTGATATCGTATACACTCTGCGTCTGGACGAAGATTTCTCGATTAACGATTTTGAAGAGTTTCAATAATCCCTCTATAATATATTAAGTAATAAAAAGATTGTTACCTACTTCGGAAACTCCTCACCTATTGATCAATCTTTTTTGGCGCAGCTACCAATTTGCACGAATGACTGTAATTTTCGAATTTTTGGCCGAAAATGAACATTCGTTTCGTGGTTTCGACCCACTGATGAAGAATCCGACGTAAAATTTATTTATATCCATCTGGCCGTAGGCACGATTACTCTCGAACTAAATTAGTTAGAGAGTTAAAATTTGCAGGGTACGTTTGCAGTCAAAATACGCCGGTAGTTTCGTAGCTAGAGTCATATGAAGTTTTGTTTTCCGGACAAGTTCTAGATTTAAACTAGATGGCAGTATTTTTCGAATTATCGGGGAAATATCGAAAAAATAAAACTAATACAGGGGACCAGATTCATTTCAGTCGAACAGCTAAATGTCCACAGAAGTTTCTACCGAACGACATTATTTCCGTGGGCCAAACTTTGATTGTATCACGAAACACTTTTTGCATTTTTTGCGCGTATGTTCTGAAGAACAGCGATATCATTTTGCCCAAATGTCTGTATTTTCGAATTTTTCGCCGAAAGTGGTCTCAAACGATTGGGTTCGACTCCCTGATGAAGAATTCGAGGTCAAATTTGATTCTGTCCGTCCGGCCGTTGCCACGATAACTTGAGAACGGAAAGAGCTAGCGACTTGAAGGGGTAGGTGACGCATCCCAATACGACGGGCAAGTTCGTTAATGGGCATAATCGGCACATGGTTTCCGAGTAATAATTTTGTTTTCAACCAATATTATTCAGATCGAATTGAAACTTAGTGAATAGTTTAATTATTAAGAAATATTATTCATGTCACGATAACCTGAGAACGGAAACAGATAGTGACTTGAAATTTTCAGGTTAGGTTGTGAATCTGAATGCAACATTTGACTTTGTTTATAAGCATAATGAACCAAATAGTTTCGGAGTTATACCCATCTGAAATTTGGTTATTATTTCCTCAATAACTCGAAAAATACAAAACCGATCCAATTCAATTATGGTTATTAGTTGAAGAATGCCAACGCAAAAATTCTTGCAAAATTTTGGAAGCATCGTAAGACTAGAAAATTTTTCAAAAATCATTGAAGAAAAATCTATATATCAGAAGCTATACGTCCGACATCGCTGAAATTATGTGGGAGCCTTAAGAACCTAACTCTGCTGCCAAGTTCCAAGCTTGAACAAGATCCGATCTATATTGTTGGAGATCTGAGCAGCCTTGAGTGAGTTCAGTAGCTGGATGGGTGACCGTTGCCTCGATAACTCCCGAACGAAAGGAGATAGAGACTTGCAATTTTCAAGGTAGGTTGCGCATCTGAATGGGAGGGTTAAGTTCGCGGTTGGCCAGAACGGGCCCAACGGTTTCGGAGTTATACCCATCTCACATCTGGAATATTTCCTCGATGACTCAAAAAATATTGACTCGATCGAATTGAAGCTTGCTAACTAGTTGTAGAATATCGTCATAAAAACGAGTTTAAAATTTTGTGACAACCGTACCCTTCGAAAATAAAAAAAAACAAGCCCTGTGGACAGAAGCTTTTTGGCGCTCTTGTTCAAACATACAAATTATATCTCCGAAAGTATTGGTTTCTCAAAGGTGTGAATTATATCAATGGATTCCTATGATAGAAGTGCATCATAAAAGAAATTATATTAAAAAAAAGTGTCGTTTAAAAAAAATGCGTCAAAAATTATCTTATAAAAGAAAGATGCTACAATGCTTCAAAAATCGTCATTAAATTTATTTATCAAGATTAAATGAGCAATCTGCAATGATTCAACCTCGTGGAATGGGTTGTTGCAACTCACACTCGATGCATAGTTTTCACAACTCGAAATACCTAAGGAAAGTATCATCGAAATGTCCAGAGCAAGGCTGGAGACAATCATAAGAGATTGTCCATTTATTCCTGATATTTGAGTAGATAGTGGATTACGAACTAATTATTTTAATAGGTCATAGTTATTTATACAACAAGTGAGTTGAATGAATGTTTATTCATGAGAAGAAAGTTTAACCCACGAGCCCGTAGGGCGAGTGGGTTAATTTCTTCGAGTGAATAAACATTTTTAACTCACGTGTCGTATACAAAATTTTATCCCATTTTGATGAAATTTCAAATAATGAATACTTTTTAGATGAAATATTAGGTATAATTCAGATTCATAACGAGATTTCCCTTCGATCGATGGTTGCTAGGGCACTATGTAATTAATTGTTTGCAAGTGGCAATGAAAATTATAGAACCGTCAAAGAATTTTTATTTCGAAAAAATGTTGAGCGGTGACGACGAGGTTGTAGTTCCTGAGTGCATTATATAAGAAGCAAATGAGGCAGCAGAAGCAGTAATTCCATTAAAATCATAAATATTGTACGCAAAGCAATATCGGCATTTTTGCCTGGAGAAATAATAAAAAAGCCAAAGGAGTCAACGAAAAATTTATTTTGGCGTATATTTCCGAACAATCCAAGAAAGTTAAGTGGTCGTCTTTATGGTCCTACTATTCGCAACTTAAGAAAATGTTGGCTCTGAAAGAAAAAATAGACATCGGCAGATTTCACCAAGTCACCGCCTTTTTGAAGCAACATTCCAGGGGATACGTAGTAAAGAAGTCGAAGGTATTCACAAGAGAGGAGTTTGAATACTTTTTAGATGCCGCTCCTGATGAGCAATATTTATTGATAAAGGTAGTTTTTAATATGGGTGTTGCTGGAGGGTGTAGAATCGGCGAGCTGGTGACTATGACCGTAGATGACGTGGAAGATCCGGGCAGCGTATTGGCTATTCAGATTCCAGATACGAAAACTTATAAGAAAAGAGTGTTCACTGTGGTCAATGGTACTAATAAGGTTGCTGCACTCGATATATTCCGCAAGTATAGGAACTTGAGGCCAAGCAAAGTTGATCACAAGCGACTATTTATAAATTATAAAAATGAAAAATGTACCGTCCAGCCTGTAGGTGTGAATACATTTTCGAAAATGCCCGCTACTATTGCAAAGTATTTGGGCCTTTCTGATGCTGAACAATATACAGGGCACAGTTTCAGGCGTTCTTCTGCAACCCTACTCGCAAATTCTGGGGCAGATTTGACATTTTTGAAAAGACATGGTGGATGGCGCTCAAGTTCTGTTGCAGAAGGATATATTGAAGACTCACTACAAAACAAAATAAATATTTCTGAACAAATACTTGGTGGGGTCACAAAAACCGGAGTTCCTGATGCAGAAATGGATATTCCAGCAGGGCCTGAGAAGTCCTCAAACACATGTGCTATAACGACTGAGCGTGTTTCCTTTGGAGGAGGTGCAGGTTTCCAGTTCCATTTTCAAAATCTTAATAATTGTAATTTTTACTTTAATGATAGAAATGACTGTTAATGTAGAATTTTTGATAAATTTTAATAAACATACTTTAAAATGAGTTTTAGGTGCATTGTGTGTGCAAGAATAATTTCCAGAAAGTGAGTGGTGAATATTTTATTCCACTAGTGAATTAAAAAAATTTTAATTCACTCAGTGGATAAACGTCAACTTACCCTTGTTACCATGGGTTGAATATTGTCGTCTCTAAACGTCAAAATGGGATAAAAAAATTTATCCCATTTTGATGAAATTTCAAATAATGAATACTTTTTTGAGGAAATATTAGGTATAATTCAAATTCATAACGAGATTTCCCTTCGATCGATGGTTGCTAGGGCACTATGTAATTAATTGATTGCAAGTGGCAATGAAAATTATAGAACCGTCAAAGAATTTTTATTTCGAAAAAATGTTGAGCGGTGACGACGAGGTTGTAGTTCCTGAGTACATTATACAAGAAGCAAATGAGGCAGCAGAAGCAGCAATTCCATTAAAATCAAAAATATTGTACGAAAAGCAATATCGGCATTTTGTGCCTGGAGAAATAATAAAAAAGCCAAAGGTGTCAACGAAAAATTTATTTTGGCGTATATTTCCGAACAATCCAAGAAAGTTAAATCGTCGTCTTTATGGTCCTACTATTCGCAACTTAAGAAAATGTTGGCTCTGAAAGAAAAAATAGACATCGGCAGATTTCACCAAGTCACCGCCTTTTTGAAGCAACATTCCAGGGGATACGTAGTAAAGAAGTCGAAGGTATTCACAAGAGAGGAGTTTGAATACTTTTTAGATGCCGCTCCTGATGAGCAAATTTATTGATATAGGTAGTTTTTAATATGGGTGTTGCTGGAGGGTGTAGAATCGGCGAGCTGGTGACTATGACCGTAGATGACGTGGAAGATCCGGGCAGCGTATTGGCTATTCAGATTCTAGGTACGAAAACTTATAAGAAAAGAGTGTTCACTGTGGTCAATGATACTAATAAGGTTGCTGCACTCGATATATTCCGCAAGTATAGGAACTTGAGGCCAAGCAAAGTTGATCACAAGCGACTATTTATAAATTATAAAAATGAAAAATGTACCGTCCATCCTGTAGGTGTGAATACATTTTCGAAAATGCCCGCTACTTTTGCAAAGTATTTGGGCCTTTCTGATGCTGAACAATATACAGGGCACAGTTTCAGGCGTTCTTCTGCAACCCTACTCGCAAATTCTGGGGCAGATTTGACAGGTTTGAAAAGACATGGTGGATGGCGCTCAAGTTCTGTTGCAGAAGGATATATTGAAGATTCACTACAAAACAAAATAAATATTTCTGAACAAATACTTGGTGGGGTCACAAAAACCGGAGTTCCTGATGCAGAAATGGATATTCCAACAGGGCCTGAGAAGTCCTCAAACACATGTGCTATAACGACTGAGCGTGTTTCCTTTGGAGGAGGTGCAGGTTTCCAGTTCCATTTTCAAAATCTTAATAATTGTAATTTTTACTTTAATGAAAGAAATGACTGTTAATGTAGAATTTTTGATAAATTTTAATAAACATACTTTAAAATGAGTTTTAGGTGCATTGTGTGTGGAAAGAATAATTTCCAGAAAGTGAGTGGTGAACATTTTATTCCACTAGTGACTTAAAAAAAATTTAATTCAGTCAGTGGATAAACGTCAACTTATCCTTGTTACCATGGGTTGAATATTGTCGTCTTTAAACGTCAAAATGGGATAAATATATATTAATAAAATACTATCCTCTTTTCATAATTTAAAATTTAATAGTTCATACCACTAACACATTCTTTTCTGTATTATGAACCTTAACTCAAGAAAAATGATTGATACACAAATGTAGATCCATATTTCAGTATTTTTTTGCTAGCAAATTATGAAAATACTGTATATAGGAACATGTCTCGGTACTTAAGGAAGTAAAAGGTAATATTAACCTCAATGGTCAACGAACAGTAATTTCTTTTGATGATTCCATTATGTTTTTATTTCATATTGCCTCCATAAACTACATCAAAACAGTCTTGTTTATATTCACAAATTCAAGAATCGAATATTTGCTTTCCAAGAGAAAATAACAACTTCGAATTGACAATCTCTAATAGCTAGAAGAGATGACATGTATGAATAGTGATCACAGACAGATTCTGTGAATACATAGAACTTACCATGTATTATTGAAACTTTGAAACATCATATCTCCGAAAGTGTTAGCTTGTTAGAGTTGAAAATGACAACGGATTTTTATGATGAAACTGCATCTCAAAAATATTTTAATTGAAAAGTTGTAATGTAAAAAAAAATTTTTTCGTTACTCCGAAACTATTAGACCGATTTTACCCAATAACGAACTTAACCGAGATATTTATCCCTCAAACCTACTCTGAAAATTTCAACTGTCTAGCTCATTCCGTTCGAGAGTTATCGTGTTAACGGCTGAACGGCCAGCCGGACAGAATGGATTTCGACCACGGATTCTTGATCAGTGAGTCAAACCAAATCGTTCAAGACCATTTTCAGCCAAAAATTCGAAAATTACAACATTTGGGCAAATTGATAAGCCCCAAAAATACGAAAAAAAATTGGTTCATGCAGTGACGTGAGGTCAGGAGCTTTTGCGCGTATGTTCTATTATCCATTCTCATGTATTGGACACTCTTAATCGAATTTACCATGGTGAATTCTATTGTACGTTCTCCTGTATTGGACACTCTCTTGATCGAATTTACCATGGTGAATTCTATTGTACGTTCTCCTGTATTGGACACTCTTAATTGAATTCACAATGGTAAATTCGATTAAGAGAGTATCCAATACACGAGAACGTACGATAGACTTCACCATGGTAATGGACAATAGAACATACGCGCAAAAGCTCCTGGTTTCACGTCAGTGCTTGAACAAATTTTTTATTCAAAATCAATACATACGTCAACTATTACGAACTCTATGACTATAGAATTTGAATCGTATACCTTGAATTTAAAAAAAAATCATTGAAAAAACTTCCACATCTGAGAAACTATCCGTCGGATATCGATGATAAGTGAGAGCCTTCAAAACCTAACTCTACAGTCAAGGTCCAAATTTGAACACGATCGGATCTATATTATTGGAGATCCGAGCAGCCTTAGTTGAGTTCAGTAGCTGGATGGGTGACCGTTGCCAAGATAACATTTGAACGAAACGAGGTAGCAACGTTCACTATTCAGGGTAGGCTGCGCATCTGAATGGGACAGTTAAGTTCGTTGTTGGGCATAATCGGAATATTGTTTTCTCTATAATTCAAAAAATACATATTCGATCAAATTTAGACTTGGTAACTAGTTGTAGAATACCGATTTAAAGACGTATGTGGAATTTTGTGAAGATGATATCACTAGAAAATTATGAAAAAATATTATGTATCTCACGATAACTTGTGAACGGTAACAGATAGCGACTTGCAATTTTTCGGGTAGGTCCATCATAATCGGCCAAACGGTCTTGGAGTTACATCCAACTAAAATTCTCGTTATTTCCTCTGTCACTCAAATTATTCTAATCCGATCCAACTAAATCTCGGTAATTCCTTATAGAATGCCAACCCACTAATGCTCGCGAAATTTCGTGAATATTGTATGACTAAAAAATTGGTTCAAGCACTGACGTGAAGTCAGAAGCTTTTGCGCGTATGTTCTATTGTCCATACTTCTGTATTGGACACCCTTAATCGAATTTACCATGGTGAATTATGTTGTCCATTCTCCTGTATTGGACACTCTCAATTCGAATTTACCATGGTAAATTCGAATTAAGTGTCCAATACAGGAGAATGGACAACATAATTTATCATGGTAAATTCGATTAAGGGTGTCCAATACAGAAGTATGGACAATAGAACATACGCGCAAAAGCTTCTGACTTCACGTCAGTGCTTGAACCAATTTTTTTTTCGTGACTTTTTAAAAATTTTCTAGGGGTACGGTTCTTGAAATTTTTTTTTTCGTCATTTTTTTCAAATTTTCCTTGGATACGATTCTTACAAAATTTTAAACACGTCTTTATGTTGATTTTCTACTACTAGTTACCAAGCACCAATTCGATCGAATATTTATTTTTTGCGTAATCAAGGAAATAATATTCCAGGTGGGTATAACTCGGAAACCGTTAGACCGATTATGCCCAAAAACGAACTCAACACTCTCTTTCGGATACGCAACCTATCCTGAAAATTGCAAGTCCCTATCTCCTTTCGTTCGAAAGTTATCGAGGCAACGGTCACCCATCTACTGAACTCGCACAAGAATGCTCGAATCTCCAACAATATTTAACCGATCGTATTAAAACTTGGAACTTGGCAGTAGAGTTAGGTTATGAAGGCTCTTGCAAAATTTCAGCAATTTCAAACGAATAGTTACTGATATATAGAATTTTTTTATTTTATTTTCAATGATTTATTAAAAATTTTCTACAAATGCTATCCTCACCAAATTTTGCAAACATTTCCGCGTTGGCATTCTACAACTAATAACCATGTTTGAATTCAATCGGTTCAGTACTTTTTGAGTTAATGAGGAACAAAAACCACGAAATTTCAGAAAATTTCAGATGGCTATAACTCTGAAACCGTTTGGCCGATTATGCTCATAAATAAACTGAAATGTTGCGTTCTGGTGTTCATCCTAACCTGAAAATTTCAAGCCGCTATCTCATTCCGTTCTCAAGTTATCGTGACAACAAAAATATTTTTTAATAATTTTTTAAAAATTTTCTAGCCATACGATTCTTACAAAATTCCACAAACGTGCTTAAGATCATATTCTACAACTACTCACCAAGTTTCAATTCGATCGGATTTATATTGGTTGAAAACAAAATTATTACTCGGAAACCACTGGGCCGATTATGCCCATTAACGAACTTGTCCGTCGTATTGAGATGCGCCACCTACCCTGAAAATTTCAAGTTGCTAGCTCTTCTCGTTCTCAAGTAATTGTGGCAACGGCCGGACGGCCGGACGGACAGAATCAAATTTGACCTCGAATTCTTCATTGGGGAGTCGAACTTAATCGTTTGAGACCATTTTCGTCAAAAAATTCGAAAGTTACAGACATTTGGGCAAAACTATAACGCGATGTTCCCCAGAACATACGCGCAAAAAGAAAAAACACAAGATAGAACACATTATTATTATTATTATTATTATTATTATACTGATCCTCCTGGGTCTTCCACAAGGAGACCCCTCATAAGCTCTAAGAGCTTGCCCTGAGTTATGAGAACCAGTTGTGTTCTGTGTAGGCTTTGTTACTGTGTCCTTACGCCACCTTAGGCACAGCACTGTTAATTTTTTGACCCAACAGCAAATGGTGGCGATTACCGTGACTAGAAAATTTCTTTCCTAGCCTCGGAATTGAACTTGGGGCTTCCGCTCCCAAGTCAATTACTCTACCACTGAGCCAACATAGAAACATAGAAATACAAATATGTATATTACACTATTAAAAGGTTTCTTGCTGGTTTTTCTCTCCCAAACTCTGAAAAATACTATGATTTTCAACTACTGTCATGGTGACAATTGTCGAATTCCAGAATAACAATCAACAAAATAATTCTGAAGATTTTCGTTAAGTGTCTGACGAAGTAGTCTGATATAGACTCCGAAACATTACGATGTAGTTGTTTCTTCGTTGATGTTGTTTCGTCGTTGTTTGTTAGGCAGCATTGTTCGACTGATTGCTTCTGACAAATATCTGTGTTTCTTTCGCAGAAGCAAATCACAAAATAATTAATTTTCATTTTTTAGATATTTTTCAGAGTTTGGGAGAGAAAACCCAGAAAGAAACCTTTTAATAATGAGTATACCTCCCACAGTATCCTTTAATGATTACTTATGTGTATTACACATTACTCTATTAGCATATTTCTATCATATTTTCTCTGTAATGGTTACAATGGAACCTAATTATCTATGAAGAGATAGGTTAGTAAAAATTATAAATATTTCATAGAGAATTGACCCATAGCTAGCTGAGATTAATGCCCAACAATGATTACCCTTATCAATTACTTCAATATATCAAACAAAGTAATGAAGAATGTTGAACAAAAGAGTGAGGTTAATTCTGCAATTGAAATTCAGTATCCAGGTTGTTTAATAAAATCCAAAGATATTCACCAGAACAATGAGTAGATATTGCTCTTAATTTAACAAAAATTTGCAGCCTTGGGTGAGTTCAGTTCCTGGCTGGTTAACCGCTCAAGCTATGAATTTGAACAAGCGCGCCAAATCAGACTGACCTCAAGTCAGTGCTTTCCCAACTTTTTCACACACGATAAAAAGCCACCATTTACTATGAGAAAGTTGAAATTCCTTGTTATCAATTTCGCAGATAAAATTGGTTCAAGCTCTTTGGACAGGAGCTTCCTGGCGCTCTTGTTCAAACAGACAAATTATATCTCCAAAAGTATTGGTTTCTCAGAGTTGGGAATTATATCAATGTATTCTTTTGATAGAACTGCATCGTAAAAGAAATTCAATTCAAATACTAGTTTATTTATCAAGATTAAATGAGCAATCTGAGAATGAGAACTGCATCATGGAAGAAATCAAATTAAAATAGCTGAAATGAATTTGACTCTCTCTTATAGAAATGGATAACATATACGAGTATGAGCACAGATCATATAATAAAGCTTAGATAGAATAATTATAGCATTCTGGGAAAACATAGAAGTACGATTCATTATTGGAAATTCGAAAAATCATATTTCCGAAAGTATTAGCTTGTTGGAGTTGAAAATATCAATGGATTTTTAAGGTGAAACTGCATCTTAAATAAAAATTGAATTTGAAATTTGCTACTCTGAAAATTTCAACTGTCTAGCTCATTCCGTTCGAGAGTTATTGCAAATTTCAATCCTCTAACCCCTTTCGTTCGAGAGTTATCGTGCCTACGGCCGGCCGGACAGAATCGATTTCGACCTCGGATTCTTGATCAGTGAGTCGAACCAAATCGTTTGAGACCATTTTCAGCCAAAAATTCGAAAATTACAACATTTGGGGAAATTGATAAGCACTCTGTTCCGAGGAACTAGAGCGCCAAAAAAAATCGCTGCTGGTTCAAGTTTCAATAGTTTCATTACTATTTCATCTAAATTCACCAATTTCCTCTATTACTTATCTACATCTATAATTATTTTCATTGCTACTGTTTTATATCTTGCGAATAAATGATTGCACATTTTTTAGGGATTTTTTGCGCTCTTGTTCCTCGGAGCGGAGTGCTTATCAATTTGCCCAAATCTATGTCGAATTTTTGGCTGAAAATAGTCTTAAACGATTTGGTTCGACTCACTGATCAAGAATCCGTGCTCGAAATTATGTAATTCTATTTGGCCGGTCCGGCTGGCCGGCCGGCCTTAGAGGCACGATAACTCTCGAACGGAATGAGCTAGACAATTGAAATTTTCAGAGTAGGTTTGGGAGATAAATATCTCGGCTAAGTTCGTTATTGGGCAAAATCGGACTTAGTTTCGGAGTAACAAAAACAAAATTTTTTTTTATATAACAAATTCCAAATAAATTTTTTTTTAATATGCAGTTTTACCATAAGAATTCATTGATATTATTTTTAACTCTAACAAGCTAATACTTTCGGAAGTATGATTTTTCAAATTTTCAATAAATAATCGTATTTCTATGTTTTCACAGAATTATATAATTATTCTATCTATGAATTGTTATTAAGTCCACTTATTTTCCTCAGACATGACATTGTCTAATTCATTTCAACAATCGTAGAATTATGAGAATTATATTATTATTATTATTATTATTATTATTATTTTCATTCCGTTCTCAGCCTCTGCTGGTCCTTCTTCTTTGAAAGAGTGAAAAAACAATTCAGTTCCTCCCACTAATTCAGAAACTTCCTTACGATGTGACAGGTTTGTAGGGCAACAGCCTGTTGTGCATATCCCGCGATTTTCTGGGATAGATGAAGTTTTTGAAGATTTTTTTTTGAATGCTTCAGACATAATTCCTTCAGCCGAGATAACTAACGGTATTATAGTGACTCCGGTTAGATGCCACATATTCTTTAGTTCCAGTGCTAAGTTTTCGTACTTCGTTATTTTTTCAGTCTCTGTTTTCATGATGTTATGAGACAATGGCACTGCTATATCTATTATTATTATTATTATTATTATTTTTCTTCTCTCTTTTCACAGATTTTCATCTGGTGTTCAGCTATCGCACACCGGTGACTTGGCACAAGGTGGCAAGCTTTTATCGACTTTCCGTCTCCCCCAGGGTCCTTCTTATTATGCTGCACGTCCTCAGCAGTACCGCTTTTTGCATTAGTAAGTATGCTTCTTCTTTAATTCCGATCTCGTTCAGATTAGCCTCTAATTTTGTAGGTATTTCTCCTGTGGCACCAACAACAACAGGAACAACTCTCACTTTTTCCATCTTCCACATCTCACGCACCTCATCTGCCAGCGGTAAGTATTTACTAATTTTTTCTGCCTGAGTTTTCACGATGTTTGCAGGTAGAGGTACGGCGATGTCAATGAGATAAGTTATTTTTTCTCTTTTCATTGTGAGTACTATATCCGGTATATTGTTGGGTATTGTTTTATCGGTGACAATCGGTCTATTCCAGTAAAGGCGTACTTCTTCATCTTCACAAATTGACGGTGGATCGTAAGTGTAGTAGGGTGTTTCTGTGTCCAACCCCATATATTTCATTCGGATCTTTTGGTGTATTATCTTCGCCACGTCATTGTGCCTGTCCAGGTAAGCCTTGGGTGCAAGTACTGAGCATCCCGCCATGAAATGGTCGAGCGTTTCTTCCCTCTCTCCACACAGACGACACTTGACATTTTCCACACTCTGTTTGAGTATTCGCTTGCAGTACGAACGAGTTGGGATAACTTGATCCTGAATGGCCACAATAAAGCCTTCTGTTTCAGGGAATAAACTGCCGTATTTCAAAAATTTGAGAGAAGCTGTTTTGTTTATCGCTTCGTTCTCGATGGCCGCAAGGTACTTTCCATGCAGAGGTTTGCCTCTCCAATCAGCTATCACTTCCTCTTGGGTCTTCATATCAGTTGTTTGTGGATGTTGTTTTTCAGCTAATTTCAGTGGGGTGAAGTTTTTATCCGCCCTAACAACTATTTTGTGAAGGACACTGGTTTTAGCCTTATCGTGGAAGTATTTTCGCAGACTTTCTATTTGTTGGTTATGTCTGCTGACTGCACTCGGTATTCCCCTTCCTCCTTGGGTCCTCGGCAGGTGGAACCTCTGAATGGCTGATCTGGGATGGTGTTTTCTGAACTTCCTGAATTCGGACCTAGTTCTGATATCAATTCCGTTCAGTTCTGTAGCTGTGTATTTCAAAATACCAAAGCTATACGTCAAGACTGAACTTGCGTAGGCGTTCACAGCCTGAGCCAAGTTTCTGGCGGACAGCTTCGATTTCAGTAGCACACGTATTCTCCGGAAGTATTCCTCAATAACCACACTTTTTGCCTCTTGCTGATCTATACCTCTTGCTTGTTGGTATCCTAGGTATTTGTACTTCTCCTCGGCATCCATACTCAATACCCTTCCTTGGTTTCCGCTGACCTCATATCCCTCATGTCTCGCCCACTTTCCTTTCTCCATGCAGCTGATCTTGCACTTTTGTAAACCGAGTTTAATCTGTATATCGTCGCTAAACCTTTCAACGCAGGTTAACAGTTCCTCTAGTCCCTTTTTATCACGTGAGAATAATTTCAAATCGTCCATATACCATAAATGATTTATTTCCTTTTCATTTTCGTTGAGCTTGTAGCCTTTTTTCTTGCTGTTCAGAAATGTAGTTAGTGGTCGTAGGGCCAAGCAAAACCACAAGGGGCTCAGAGCATCGCCTTGAAATATTCCTCTTCTTATCTGTATGTTTCCTACCTTTAGGGTATCTTCAATGGTGTTGAGGACTAGGGCTGTGCACCATTTAGTCATTGCATGCTTTAGGAATTGCACTATGTGATTGTCTATTTTATATAGATCGAGTATCTCTATTAACCACGAGTGGGGGACACTGTCAAAAGCTTTCTGATAGTCTATGTAGGCGGTGTAGAGTGACCAGTTTTTCTTCTTCGCATGGTTCATTATGATGGAATCTATAACCAGTTGCTCCTTGCATCCTCTAGATCCTTTGTAGCATCCCTTCTGTTCTTCTGTTAAAAGTTTATTGTCTTCAAGATGTTTATAGATCTTATCTGATATTATGGACGTCAGTATTTTGTACAGTGAGGGTAAGCAAGTAATAGGTCTGTATTGTGCCGGGTCTTCGCTATAAGTGTTGGTTTTCGGTATAAGACAAGTTATTCCCTTTGCCATGAAAGGTGGAAGGTTTTCTGGATTCTCTAGTAGGCTGTTGTAACATTTGGCTAGTTGTTTGTGTGCCGATCGGAACTGTTTTATCCAGAAATTCTGTAGTTTGTCCCCTCCTGGAGCTCTCCAATTCAACGTTTTCATTACTGCCTTACGTATTTCTTGTTCACTTATTTCCCAACCTGTCATTGCTCGTGTATTTGCTGTTGCTCTTTTCTCATCAATGAACCATTTGTTGGTGTTATGATTCATCGGCTCACCCCAAATGTCTTCCCAGAAATTCTTGATCGCTTCCGGTTGTGGCAACTTTCCTGTTACTTCGTTCTGTTGCGTTGTTACTGAGATGTTCTTGTAAAAAATCCTTTGATTTGAGTCAAATTCCCGATTTTGTTGTCTTCGCGCATTGCTTTCTTTGTACCGTTTCAATCTTTTCGCCAGTGCTGCCAGTTTCTGTTTTAGGAAATCTAGTATTTCTATGCAGGTTGTGTTGGTCTCACTTTTGTTCGTTTCTATGATTTGCGTTGCGTTGTACTTCACTCTCTCGCTAGCATCTACTTCTCGAGACTTTGTGAGTATTCCAATCTCCTTTCTTAGTTTTCCGATTTTCGAGGTAAGCCTCTTTTCCCACATTGGTAAGTTTTTTTTCTTCTTTTTGTGCTCAGGTTCAATTTTCTGTCCGTTGAGGGTTAATACAGTCACTGCAGCGGTATATAGAAGGCAGTGAAGTGTATGGATCTCTGTGTTATGGTTGATCTTTGCCTTCAGTATTTCGTCTACCTTCTTTATTAAATTTTTAGTGTTGGGCTTAAATATTACTTAAGGTAACCGTGGCTTCGATGTGGGATCCATTCCGTCATAAAGAAGGTTGTTGCTGATAAATTCTTCTCTTTCAGTGCTGTTTCCTTCTTCTTCTTCTGGGTGTGATATTTGCTCTTCCTGTACTGAGCTTTCTATCATGCCTAGTTCACGTGCGACTTCGTTTCTTATTATCTCTAATCTTTGTTCCGAAACTCTTCCATTAACGAATATGGAGCGACGTTGGTCCAAGATGTTCTGGAGCGTTTTGTTTGCTAGTTCGGGAAATTTGTGTGTGATCTTCTCATGTAGTATCTTTCCATATGGACCCTTAGAAGTTTCTAATTTTGTTATTTCATAGTAGCATCGAACCACATATTCGTTTATTTCTTCTGTCCAAGTAGTTCTCTGCCTTGGCGTTGTTTGTGATGAGGTGGGCTGTGGTATGGGTATCACGGCAACATTCTCTTCAACTGGTTGGCCTGTTTTAGTTGTATTTTGCTGGTTATCTTTCTCATTTCCTAGTTCAAGGCAATTTGGTCTTGCAGGTGAATCTTCACGACGGTTCCGACCCGAGTCCTGCTGCCTCGGCCCGCCAGAGTATCTATTTCGTCTTGTATTCACAGCAACGAATAGGACACGCTAGCTGGGTTGCTAACCCTACCAGCGGCGGACGTAGTTTAAAGTCATACCCGGGATATTATTATTATTATTATTATTATTATTATTATTATTATTATTATTATTATTATTATTATTATTATTATTATTATTATTATTATATTATTATGATATTATACTTTCTGTTGGTTGATATTTTCATGCCGATGGTCAATCCATATATATGATGATGAGAATGGTAATGGTAAGTTAATGATATTGAGTTCAGAATATCTCCACTAAAATAAAACTGGAATATTGGTGTATTGGAGTATCGGAGTGGATTTGAGGAAATAATATATATTATCGTTCATCATAGAATTGAGGAATGAATATCTCGGATGAGTTCGTTGTTGAGTAGAATTCAGTCTTGTTCAATTTAAATTCTTCTATGATGTTTGAATTCAATTTCTGCTAAAATGAAGGTCTTTCATAAGAATCAATTGGTATAATTCCCAACTCTTACCAATACCTTCGAATATATGATTTGTTTTAAACGACACTATTTTTTTAATTTCATTTCTTTCATGATGCATTTCTATCATAGGAATCCATTGATATAATTCCCAACTCTGAGAAACCAATACTTTCGGAGATATAGTTTGTCCGTTCGAACAAGAGCGCCAAAAAGCTCCTGTCCACAGGGCTTGAACCAATTTTTTTTGATAAAGCGTCATGCAATCATTTAACAGGGTAACTGCAGACCCATAGTCTAAACGTGGTTTGCAATTAGGAGACCTTATTTCATCTCCAGAGACACAATTTATGCGCTCAGCAAAATTTTCATAATACAATGCACATATACAGGGTGAGTCTTCGAGTTTTACATTAATTGCAACCATAGATTCCTCTCATCAAATAAAAACCTTTTTTCATTCACCACTTTTCAGATTCGGCTCAGATAAAAAGATACAGGCAGTTGAAATTGCAAAAAAATTGTTTTCCTTAAGCAGCTTTGACATGGATATTCAGAATGAAATGATTTTGGTCTGAAGTTCTCTATAACTATGACACATATTCTCCGATTATCAGTTTTTTTCCTCCTTCAACCAGTTCCCTACTTATAGACTCGCGGATTCATAAAACTAAAAGAAATTAGCATAAGGAAAGCAGATGAAGGTTATCTTGAGTCATCATAAGAATCTTCAATAATTTTACGAAACGTTATAAAATCTGACAAAAATTTGAGTATTTGCCTTATTTTGCTTGATCTGCTGCTGACGTAGGATCTCCTTGAATGTATTTCTACGTTTCCAGCCTTGCTTTTTTTACAAGATATTGATAATCCGTGCTCCTCGATTGAATAATATGCCAAAGCCCGGTAAACAGTTTGACAATGCCGCATGCGAATGGACACAAAGATATAAAGTCTATTATCCCATGAGTTTATGTGAACATTACCTACTAATAATTCTGATTAATGTCAGTTTGAAACGCATTCCAACTTTTCGATTTGCGATTTTCGATTTGAGATTCTCAAGGGAATGAAGATATTATATTGCTACAGAAAGCCAGGCCGCCCAGAGGGTATTGGAAGCATAGAGCCAGAGTTTCGTCTAATCCTGGAAATGCCACAACACCATTAAGCAGCTGAATAGGAGCAACTAAATGGCTCATTGATAGTTACCAGGGTATCGTGATGTTACAGCCAAACTTGCCAAGCTACTTGACAGTCACCTGTTGGCCCAGAACGTTTCTGTGGCCTGAATAAAGAACAATATAATAGAAAGGCTGTGCAAAAATGGGAGCTAAGCAACAACGAAAGCGTTCTGGGGAAAAACACCCCAACAATTCCGTGTTATTGTGGGACTGCTGGTGGGGCACCAATGGTGGGATAAAATCGCCAAATGGTATATGTAAACTCTTTGTATTGGCCAATGAAACGGTTGAACACATTCTATGCATATGTTCAGAACTAACTTAATCTACCCAAAATATTGGCCAAGGTCTCAGGGATGTTGTCGGGTTTACAGAAGCCGAGGACAATTTTCGACTGGGGATTAACTGAGTAAATGAACAATAGATCAAATTGAGCACGGTCCTGAAAGGAGGCTTAGTAGCGAAACAACGCCAGTCTCAATCTAATGCAATGGTTAGATACATACTATTATGTTGTGGTGTGGTGTGATCTGTAGTGGCATTCTGGCGCTCCCCATCACAACAAAGTAGTATATTTCAAGCGTGTGTTGTGGTGTTGGTATGCAAAATACCTGGCTGGAGAACAAAGTTTCGATAGAAACTGTACTGAAATGAGTTCAGAGCGTGCCCCAACCTACCATACCAAAATATTAGGCACACCCACGCACCATACCACACCAAAAGTATTTGCCTACCTGCATACATATATGCGCGAATGAAAAACTACGGGTTGTGGAGAGGATAAAGGAGAGCAAATATCAAAGGTGCCGACGCGGTTAAACTTACTGTTACCGTCACACCGTAGAGATAGAATGCAACAAAAATTAATTGATCAATTCTCGATTCTCCGATTGCAACGAAACGAAACCGATTTCCGATTTCATCCACGGAGACGGCAACCGTGGCAATTAACGATCTCTCAACTTACCGCCTGGGGTTTTTTGGTTGGCCTCACCGGTGGTCGATTCACACCGTTGATACGGTTATAGAGACCACAGGCGTTACATAGATAGTGACCGGTACCGTCTCGACGCCACAGGGGCGTCACGCTGGCACCGCAATTCACGCATTCTTTGATATTCACCTCTCGCAACTGGTGGTTGTCCTCTGGGGAGCTGTTGGTGGCGGCCCAGCTGGCGTACGCGGCGTACTGCTCGCCGCCGCTGGTTGTGGCGCCGTGGTGGACGGCGGCACCGTTGTAGTAGTTGACCTCTTGGTGCGCGGCCTGCCAGGGCGTCGAGGAGTTGGACGGCGTGTATTGAAATGGGCCGTGCTGGGTCAGAAGAGTCACTTGGTTGCTGGACGAAGGGGAGCCTGTGCTCGGGATCTCGTAGCTTTCCTGGAAAAAGATTGAATTTTCTTGCAATTTGTTCTGTACAACTGATAGTTTATTGTACAATCAGTGACATTAGAAGTGTTACACCCAGTGGGAATAAGTGTTTCAACTTGATTTTTTGACAATGTGGTAGTCTTACAAGAATAAAACGATATCATTTGCGAGGAATTGTATTATTAAAAATAGTTATAGTTGACAGCGATTAGCGATCGAGATTTTTTAAGCAGCGAGCGTAGCGAGCACGATAATTTTCGAGACCATTAATCGCTAAATGAATCAATGAGTTGATTACAAGATCTTTTGATGACCTCGTTCGAAATTGAAAGAATTCTGCATTGAAAAAAATGTTTATTTTTCATAAATGAAAAATTTCACAGAATGAAACATTTATACTTATGCATATTTCTATATGTGGGTTTCGATAATAATAATAATAATAATAATCATCTTTATTCACAGGGGCTCTGGGATGTGTCACAGAGTACGGGCTTAGCAAACCCGAGGCACCTTAGCTACCTGGCAGTAGGTTTAAAACGCAAAATCGCACGGGGGTACTACTTAGTAGCATACGGGTGTGACAAGCCCGCGAACCCCGGTTTATCTCAACCAATGATGAGTACCCAACCAAGAAGCCTCGGAAAACAGCTGCTGCCTGGGGATCACCAGAGCACGTCTGGGGTTGGTGCTAGGCGTGACAGCATGCGAACCACCAACGGCAGGATGCTGAGGAGGCGGGTGCCTGTCATACAAGAAACTACAGCTTCTGACGAGGACATCGAGGAGGAGAGAGAAGTTGCCGGTCGCATAGGGAATCTGCGCTCGCAAGAGCAACCCGTAGTCGGACCCGGCAACAGGAACAAGACCACGCAAAGGGGACGCCACAAGTGGACACCCGAGGAACATGAACAACTGTCTGTGATATACCGAAGATCCAGACCAGAAAGAAGGGGATATATGGGTAGACTGCATGGTCTGTGGTGTGAAAATAATCCAGATCTCAGCTTCATGACGCAACAAAACCTGCGAGACCAGGTGAGCCATCTGAAGAAGAGAGGAATCTTGCAGCAGCTTCAAGAGCCAGAAGGACTAGAGGAACAAGCTGAAGAGCAGGTGAGAGATGCTCGGAACCAACAGCAACAATCCACGATTCAAAGGAGAGAAGAACAGGATGAGAGGCAGGTGAGAGATGCCACAAACATCCAGCCTCCAAACCCTGGATTGCAAGTCGAAGCACTGGACGTGGGGCAGGTGACAGCTGCCCCATTTCGAGTTGAAAATCCCGCACAATGCAACAGGCAAAGAACGGAACAAGTGAGAGATGCCCCGGAACCAGTCATCATTAGAAGGGAAGTATTTGAGGCTGCAGTAAGGAATCCGAATAAAACGACCGCTCGTTTGAAAACGAGACTCCAGGCTGAAGACCTAGCCAAGATGAATGATATCATCGATGACCACCTAAAGGAGGACTGCTCACTAGAAGATGTCGTGGCTGCAGTGAGAGCTGCTGCTTCACTTCTGTGCCCTCCAGGTAGAACAACAACAAGGGATGACAAACATAGGTCAAGAATGAAGAAGCTAGATCAGAAGATAAAAATCGTGAGGTGGCAAGCATCTTGATACCAATGTATCATAGATGTTATGAAAGGAAAACTGAAGCCTAGCAAGAAGATGAAGGTCATGATGAGGGAGCTGTGTGCGTTGCACCGTACGATTAACTTGCCCATCATCAACCTATTGAAGCAGAAAGCTGTCGATAAAATAAGATCACTTGCGGCAGCAAGGCAGAAGCTGATTAGGAAGCAGAAATGGATAGAGGACAACAACATATTCACCGCAGAACCTTCAAAGCTATTTCAGCCCAAACAAGCAGAGGCAGAAAACCCGCCATCACCAGAAGCAGTCGAACGGTTCTGGAAGAAATTGTACGAGCGACCAGAGGAAACCAGGGATACTCCAGCACTTCACAGATTCCAGAGATTATGCGATCAAAGTCTGCAACCGACAGGAATGACAGAAGTAACAACTGAAGAAGTTAGGCAAGCCCTAAAGAACAAAAATTATTTCACGGCACCTGGACTGGATGGGATCCAAAACTACTGGTGGAAGAACTTTCCAGCTACTCATCAACACTTAGCCAGATTATTCAGTGGGATAATAATTCACATTGGGCCAATTCCATCATGGTTGGTAGAGGGCAGAACTGTACTGATACCAAAATCAGGCGATCTAGGACAGCCAAAGAACTACCGCCCTATCACGTGTCTCAACACGTTGTATAAAATTCTCACAAGTGTCCTTCAAAACCGGATTCTGGAGGTTATTGCACCAGTGTGGAACCAAATCTACGAGCAAAGAGGGGCACGGAAAGGAGTACAGGGGTGCAAGGACAACCTACTCATAGACAAGAGCATTTGTCAAGATGCAAAACACTACAAGCGCGATCAACATACATCCTGGCTGGATTACGCGAAAGCATTTGACACATCGTCGCACAGCTTGATATTACAGCTGCTTGAGATACTCAAAGTCCACACTAACATCGTCCATGTGATGAAAAACATCATGGCGCTATGGAAGACTAAGTTCGCCGTTCGATCGGAAGGTCGAACCACGTATACGGGATGGGTAAAATACAGGCGTAACGTATTTCAAGGAGACTCGCTAAGCCCGTTACTGTTCTGCATAACACTCCTACCATTAACAACGGAGTTGATGGAAAGCAGAATAGCGTACAAGGCCGGGCCACCAGGCAGAAGAGAACATCTGGTTTCACATCTCCTGTACATGGACGACTTAAAACTGTACGCTCCCTCCAAGGCAGCGCTACAACAACATCTTAACATTGTTGCGGAATACACCACAGCAATAGGAATGTCATTCGGTTTGGAAAAATGTGCTGTTTTCTATCTGAGCAGAGGAAGAACTGAAGAAGTAGGAGAAGATATCGAACTGGAAGGAGGAATAATCATTCGGCACCTCGATGAAGAGGAAACTCACAAATTCCTTGGAATGCAACAAAGAGGCGCACTGGAGTCAACTCGAATCAAGGATGCCTTAACAGCCAGCTACAAAAAGAAGATCCGAGATATATGCAAATCACAGCTGCCTGGTAAAAACAAGGTGTCAGCTACCAACATCTCGGCAGTTCCGATAGTCACATACTCTTTCGGAGTAATCAACTGGACAGTTAATGAGATTCTCGAACTAGACAGGGCCACATGTAAAGTGATGAACATGAATCTGAGCCTTCATCCCAACTGCTCGGTACAAAGAATATATCTCCCACGAACGCAGGGTGGCAGAGGTTTGCAGAGTTTGGAATACCAACAGAGCCTTGGAAAAACTTAGCATAACTGAAGTATCCATCGACTATGAGCTAGTGGGAACACCTATCACGCCAACAGACCAGAGAAGAGTAGGCAGAGAGATCAGACAGGCACAACTGAAGACGTTACTCGAAGACCACATAAGTAAAAGTCTGCACTCTATATATTTCAGGAGTTTGAAAGAGCAGGGCCTATCGGAGGAACTATCCTTTGCGTTTTTGTAGTTGGCTGGTCTGAAGTCGGAAACGGAGGGATTCGTTATGGCTTGTCAAGATCGAGTGATAAATACAAGATGGTATAAGAAGAACATCATGAAAGTGGACACCCCAACAACTTGCAGAGCATGCCACAGTCAGCAGGAAACTGTCATGCACATCGTGTCTGCTTGCAGAGTCCACGCTCCATCAGGATACACAGAAAGACACAATGCGGCACTTCGGATTCTCTACTTCCATCTGAGAGAGGTTTATGGTATAGACAAGGAGCCAGTGCTACCATTTGTGCCTCTGGAAATTGAATCAGTCATCGAAAATGATAGAGCTCGAATCTACTGGAACTATGCTTTTCCAACAACTCGGCAGATCCATGCCATAAAGCCAGATATCGTACTGGTGGACAAAGATCTCAGGGAATTGTTTGTTGTCGAATTTTCCTCCCCCGCTGAAAATAATGTGGTGATGAAAGAACAACAGAAGAGGGAGAAATACAAGGATTTGCTGTTTGAGCTGGGAACCCTATATCCAGGGTATAAAGTAAAAAATGGTCGTTCTGATCATAGGATGCCTTGGCGGAATGAGAGCGAACTATGTGACAGAATTGAAGATTATTCCGGCCTGTACATCCTTGCCGAGGTTTTGGCGAACAGAATGCAGAAAGCAGTGTTCCTCGGGTCACTACGAGTGATGAGGTCCCATCAACTATGAAGGCCACTTGCAGCTCATCTCTTTTGTTAAGGGACGCTGTAAGGGCAGGACGAAGAACAGTCCAAGAAGACTGAGAGGTTTTTTAGTGAGTAACCAAATAACATCTGGAGTCTCACACTGTCGCTTGCGGCGCCTATAAAAGGTTTTTCCTCTTACGCGACCAAAAAAAAAATCATCTTTATTCCAAAAGAATATCCAATAAAATACAGGTTATAATATGGTACATTAGATGGAATAGTGTCAAATATAAAGTAATTAAATCTTCACCTCACTGACTTTGTATTCATCAAAGGAGTAAGGTTCCATAGTAATAAGCAATTTCTTCACGTCATTCTTGAACCTATTGAGTATTGTACATTTTTTCACATTTTCTGGAAATTGGTTGAAGAATTTGATTGCAGCATATGTTGGATGTTTCTCATATTTCACCAGTCTATGTTTGGGATAAATAATATTTGTAGGTCTTGTATTATAATTATGCTTGGAACTACTGTATGTAAACTTGTTTTTGTTTTTGAATAAATAGATTAAACACTCATATATATATATATAAATAAGGCGAATACTGTCATGATCTGTTGTTCTTTAAAAACACCTCTGCAAGATTATCTCTGTCTGAGCCCAAATATAGTTCTTATGACCCTCTTCTGTATTCGAAAAATCTCTATCAATCCTGAATCAGATCCGTAAAATATCAAACCGAATATCATTATACTTTTGAAGTTGGAGAAATAGAAGATTTTCAAACAATTTTCACTCAGATATTTTTTAATAAATCTTATGCTATAGCTGACCGAGTTGAGTTTTTTTCCTGTGCTTATAATGTGGTTGGTCCAATTTAGATGATCATCGATTTGGATGCCCAGAAATTCAGTACAGTGTTCAGGTCTTATACTCAAATCTGAAAGTTGTATTTGAGGTGGTGTTGGGATACCTGGTTGTTTGGTTCTAAAGAGAATGGTGGTGGTTTTCTCTTGGCTCAAAATGAGACCATTTCTTTCAAGCCAATCTCTGATTTTACTGTAGAAAATACTGGCTTTATTTATTAAGCTTAAGAGGGTGAATCCAACGACCAACAAATTTGTATCATCTGCATAACTGGTAAGAAGACTTGAATCGGTCAAGACAAGTTCCATATCATTCATGAATAAAATGAACAAAATGGGGCCTAGTATGCTTCCCTGTGGTACTCCGTTGTGATTGATCTTCATTTCTGATTTCACAGATTTTCCATTTTTTGTAACCTTAACTTTCTGCATCCTGTCATACAGGTATGATTCGAACCACATCAAAGCATTGCCTCTTTTCCACAAGCTTCAAGTTTTGCCAACAAAAGGGGCCGGTCTAAGCAATCGAAAGCTTTGGATAAATCTAAGAATATTCCTAGAAGTATCTCATTATTCTCAAAAGATCTTATTATATTTTCAGTTAACTGAATAGTAGCTGTCATTATCGATCTATCTTTGATATATCCATGTTGGCTATCATTCAATAATTTGTTCTTCAGTAGAAAATTAAGCAGATGGTTGCACATTGCCATATCAAAGAAATTCGAGAAACTTGGCAGTATACTGATGGGTCTGTAGTTTCCCAACGACTCACGATCGCCTTTTTTATAGATTGGTGTAATTAGAGATACTTTCAATTGACTAGGGAAAATACCATATGTGAGTGAGTTGTTAATTATATAACATAGTACTTCTGCTAAATTTTTAATACAGAATTTTATCAAACTTATTGGTATCTCGTCATCTCCACTGGAATGTTTATTTTTAATCTGTTTATTTAGTTCTTCTATTTTCTTCGGTGTAACCGGTGTCAAAAATATGATATATATCACATGATGATATTTCTACAGGCAAGATGGGTATACTCGTTGTTAGGTACTCATTAAACTCATTTGCTACTACTTCTGGATTTCCGTCAACGAATGTATGATTTATATGGTCTCTGCCTCTACCAGTTAGTTGGCCAAAAATATTCCACATGGCTTTCATTTTGTTGTCAGATTGAGATATACTTATTTCATATTTCTCAGCTCTTTTCTTTGCAAGTTACATTTGATATTCTTTCTTGAGTTTATTATATATCACTTTTAGTTCTGGATGATAATTCATAATAATCCCTAATGCACTTAACCTATTTTTGCGTGTATGTACTGGGGAACATCGCGTTATAGTTTTGCCCAAATGTCTGTAACTTTCGAATTTTTTGACGAAAATGGTCTCAATCAATTTAGTTCGACTCCCCAATGAAGAATTCGAGGTCAAATTTGATTCTGTCCGGCCGGCCGTCCGGCCGTCCATCCGGCCGTTGCCACGATAACTTGAGAACGAAAAGAGCTAGCGACTTGAAATTTTCAGGGTGGATGGCGCATCCCAATACGACGGACAAGTTCGTTAATGGGCATAATCGGCCCAGTGGTTTCCTAGTAATAATTTTGTTTTCAACCAATATAAATCCGATCGAATTGAAACTTGGTGAGTAGTTGTAGAATATGAACCTAGGCACGTTTGTGAAATTTTGTGCGGATCATATGGCTAGAAAATTTCAAAAAAATCATTAAAAAATATTTTTGTTTTCACGATAACTTGAAAACGGAAAGAGATAGCAGCTTGAAGTTTTCAGGTTAGGATGTGCACCAGAACGCGACATTTCAGTTTGTTCATGAGCATAATCAGCCAAATGGTTTTAGAGTTATAGCCATATGAAATTTGGTTGTTTTTTGTTCCTCATTAACTCGAAAAATACTCAACCGATTGAGTTCAAACATAATAATTAGTTGTAGAATGCCAACGCGAAAATTCTTGCAAAATTTCGTGATGATAGTATTTGTAAAAAGTTTTTAAAAAATCATTGGAAATTGAAAAAAAAATTCTATATATCAGTAACTATTCGTTTGATTTTGCTGAAATTTTGCAAGAGCCTTCATAACCTAACTCTATTGCCAAGTTTTAACACGATCGGTTGAATATTGTTGGAGATTCGAGCATTCTTGTGTGAGTTCAGTAGATGGGTGACCGTTGCCTCGATAACTTTCGAACGAAAGGAGATAGGGACTTGCAATTTTCAGGGTAGGTTGCGTATCTGAAAGGGAGAGGTGAGTTCGTTTTTGGGCATAATCGGTCGAACGGTTTCCGAGTTATACCCACCTGGAATATTATTTCCTTGATAACTCAAAAAATAAGTATTCGATCGAATTGAAGCTTGGTAACTAGTAGTAGAAAATCATCACAAAGACGTGTTTAAAATTTTGTCAGAACCGTACCCCTAGAAAATTGGAAAAAAATTACAAAAAAAAAAATTTTAAGAACCGCACCCCTAGAAAATTTCAAAATAATCACGACAAAAAAATTGGTTCAAGCACTGACGTAAAGTCAGAATTTACCAAGGTATATTCGAATTAAGTGTCCAATACAGGAGAATGGACAACATAATTTACCATGGTAAATTCGATTAAGGGTGTCCAATACAGAAGAATGGACAATAGAACATACGCGCAAAAGCTTCTGACTTCACGTCAGTGCTTGAACCAATTTTTTACAGTCTACTACCTCTCGATCGGGTTTAAATTTCAATGATTTTGTTGTAACTATTTTTTTGAATGGGAAGCATTCATTGAAATGCTTAGTGAAGATATCCATAAAAAGATTCCATTGCTCATCTACTTGGCTCGCGCTGATGTTATATATGCTTGACCATTCTTGTTCACTTATTTGGTTTCTGAATGTTATTTTATTTTCTTCTGAGAATAACCTGATGTTTTTGTGAATATAATTTTGTTTTTTCTCTGTTGCAAAATTGATCTTCACACCCTTATGATCTGAGATATCAGTCTGCATAACACTTACTTTCTCTATGTCAGTACAGTCAGTAAAAACATTATCTAAGCATGATTTGCTATTGTACGTAATTCTTGTGTACTCATTCACTACAAATGAAAAACAATATCCGTTTAAAAGTAGATTCATTTTGCGGATATTCGCTATGTCATCTTTAAGTTCGACATTGAAGTCACCAGCGAAGAATGTTGTTTTGTTTTCCATTACTAATATTTCCAGCAATGTCTCTAGCTTTTCATAGAATTCGTTCAAGTTTTCTCTTTTTGGCGATCGATATACACTCACAATTATATAGTTTTCATTCCCAATTTTCAATTCAACACTTGCACATTCAAGAACTTTCTTCTTAGATATTTTGTTTATGTTATGTTTCACATGGTATTCAAGTCCATTTCTCAGATAAATTGCTACACCACCATGTTCATTTTCTCCTCTACAGAAAAATGTTGCTAATTGGAAGTTGGGGATAACA
Source organism: Halyzia sedecimguttata (assembly GCA_937662695.2). Classification (NCBI taxonomy): domain Eukaryota; kingdom Metazoa; phylum Arthropoda; class Insecta; order Coleoptera; family Coccinellidae; genus Halyzia; species Halyzia sedecimguttata. The sequence continues at coordinate 4,602,575 of OW569413.2, read as the reverse complement.
TATGCACTAAGTTGATGTTCTGTTTGCCAGTGCTCAGTAACTGCAAGTGCAACACAGTCTGAATTATCAGTTAGTAAGACACCTATCTCATCTACACAATTACCTATTGACTGCAAGTTTTGAAGTATTATACTGGATGACCTGTGATTCTCTTGTTGTTTTGGTATTGAAGGTTCAATTGTTATTGCCGATGGGATTCTTTTCTTCATCAAAAATGTCCACTTTGTTGGTCAAGAAATTGGCGGTGACGTTCAAAATCGAACCTCCTCACAGCAACATATCTTGGCCAGTATTCAGGTGAGTACATTTCATCCTTTTTTGGCGCTCTAGTTCCTCGGAACTGCATGAGTGCTTATCAATTTGCCCAAATGTCTGTAATTTTCGAATATTTCGATGAAAATGGTCTTAAACGATTTGGTTCGACTCACTGATCAAGAATCCGTGGTCGAAATTCATTCTGTCCGGCCGGTCCGGCCGACCGGCCGTCCGGCCGTAGGCACGATAACTCTCGAACGGAATGAGCTAGAGAGTTGAAATTTTCAGAGTAGGTTTGGGGGATAAATATCTCGGCTAAGTTCGTTATTGGGCAAAATCGGACAGATGGTTTCGGAGTGACAAACAAAAAATTTTTTTTTCACAAAACAAATTCCAAATAAAAATTTTTTTAATAAGAAGTTTTATCATAAGAATCCATTCATATCATTTTTAACTCTAACAAGCTAATACTTTCGGAGATATGATTCTTCAAAGTTTCAATGTAAATCGTATTTCACACATTGATATAATTATTCTATGTATGAATTGTCATAATGTCAACTTGACAGAAGTGAATATTGTAACTTCAAAAATATTGGGGTTGAAATACTCGTATTTTAGCGATGCAACGGGGACCTCACCCGAAAATGTTTGAAAATATTACGTAAATATTGAAAGCATAATTCTGTAGTTCGAGAGAGGAGAAAATTTGGTGAACGTAGGTCAGGAAATTTTTGATCGATTACAAGGAATTTTATTTATTACTCATCTTCTTTCATATTATTACTCATCTTCTTTCATACATGTTTTATGGAATACCTACTATTTGTAGGTACTTTAAACCTGTTTTGGGCAATTGTCATACGAAACTTGTTTTTTTGGCGCTCTAGTTCCTCGGAACAGAGTGCTTATCAATTTGCCCAAGTGTCTGTAATTTTGGAATTTTTGGCTGAAAATGGTCTCAAACGATTTGGTTCGACTCACTGATCAAGAATCCGAGTGCGAAACCGATTCTGTCCGGCCGGCCGACCGGCCGTAGGCACGATAACTCTCGAACGAAAAGAGTTAGCAGATTGAAAATTGCAAGGTGGTTTTGGAGCGTAAATATCTCGGACAAGTTCGTTCGATCTATCTGAAATTTAGCATCAAATTGTAGAATCATGACCTTTAACGCATGTGAAGTTTTGTATTGACCAGATTACCGCAAAGTGTAAAAAAAAAATTTTGAAAATTTAAAAAAAGTTTTTCCACAATAACTCTCGAACGGAATGAGCTAGGTAGTTGAAATTTTCAGAGTAGGTTAGGGAGATGAATATCTCGGTTAAGTTCGTTATTGGGCAAAATTGGCCAGATTTAATTCGATTTCTTCCATGGTGCAGTTCTCTTTCTCATGATTGCTCATTTAATCTTGATAAATAAACTATTATTTGAATTGAATTTCCTTTATGATGCAGCTCTATCATATGTATACATTGATATAATTCCCAACTCAGAGAAACCAATACTTTTGGAGATATAATTTGTCTGTTTGAACTAGAGCGCCAGAAAGCTCCTGTCCACAGGGCTTGAACCCATTTTTTCAAAAGGAGCTGTAACAACGAATCGTTTCAGTTGATTTTCGTCACTTGGACTTTCTTTGACTGTTACTGAGTCTTTATTGAATCCAGGTTTTTTCGAAAGGTAATCCTTGATGTGTGATTCATTAGCTACTCGTTTTACTCGATATACGTACAGCCACACCTTCCGTTCACCTCCAGAAAAGCCAGTTTTATTTGTTTCATCTGAAACCTCCGCAGTTCCCAAATTTTTCGAGTCCTCCTTCTGTTCTTTTTTTTTTTGTATGTTACTTGACTGAATTCCTCGGCTGTATTATTACCCTGATTAGATTTTCCTTCGGAATAAATGATATTCGATTCTCTTTGTTTATTTGTTTCAATCTTTGTTTTGGTTTGTTTTGACAATGACATTGAGCGTGACAGATGGAACGTGTCGTTGTTGGCCGGAACACTGGAACTACCCGCTGTATGCGCAATGGACTTGATCGTTTTATGATTTCCAGCAATTGAACTGTAGGTTATGGGATTCTGGGGTTAGTTTACCTTTTCGGTGTTCGTTTTTTGTGCAAGTTTTTCTTCAAGATATTTTATTCTTTCCAACAGAAGACAATTATTTTCTTTGAGAATGAGAATTTTGTCATTCTGTTTGCGACATAGTTTTCAAGTAATTGAAATGCGCTGGTTCATGTAGTAGACGGAAGAAATGTAAAAAGGGTGACAATAAGTTGGGAAAAGTGTCACTTACTACAAGTTGGCTACTAATCAGTACCAGATCTTCGGTTGCAACCAATCGCTGATTTCTCCACACAGCACTAAGTATGCCCTTGTGCACTCTTCTCACAAGAAAACTTTATTTAGTCGCCGTTAACTTAAAATGCGTTTTATCGTTCGTTCAAATCCTTTTTTCGCACCTCACCGTTCTCGTTCGTTAATCTTCTCGTCTTGTTGATGTACATGTGTGACATCAGGATGTTAGGTTTGAAAAGAGGAGAGGATTCGAACAAGCTTATTTCGTTTTGAAAATAAACAAAAAAAGAATAGAAATTAATAGGTACTGAACATACCCCCCACCCAAATGATATATTTGTTGTATGAAAAAAATGAAAATAAAATAAAAATTACTATTCAGTTTCATCTTAAGGTGGAGGTAATAAAGCCACCTTGTTTAAAGTCAGCGTAATTTCACCTGTTGGGGTTCGAATCTTAACTACTCTTACAATACCATCAGAACCTGGTATTAAGTCAGTAACTTTTCCGATTGGCCAATGCGTTGTTGGGGCATCTGGAGAATACCAGAGAACTAAATCACCTTCCTTGACTTTGACACAAGGCTTCGTCCACTTAGGCCTTTTCTGTAATGACTGAACGTATTCATTTGACCAACGTTTCCAGAAAGATTGAACTAATTGTTGGCATAATTGCCACTGTGATAAACGGTTCTGTGGAATATTGGTCAAATCAACTCACCCCGAGATAATAAAGGTCCACCAACCAAAAAATGACCCGGCGTAAGTGGATCCAAATCTTCATTGGGCGAAGAAGTTTCGTTACAAAATGGTCGAGAATTTGATATTGCTTCTATGCGAGTTACAACAGTCAAAAACTGCTCCAAATGCAATTTGGTTCCACCAACAATACGTTTTAAATGAAATTTGAAAGATTTCACGCCAGCCTCCCAGAGGCCCCCCATGTGGGGTGCATAAGGGGGGGTTATAACTCCAAGATACGTTATGAGCTGACAGATAATGAGATATCTCCGGATTCTTCTGATCAAAAAATTTTATTATCTCTGTAATTTCTCTAGAAGCACCTCTAAAATTAGTGCCTTGATCACTATATAAATTAGTCGGTAAACCTCTTCTCGAAATAAATCTCAATCTCTCTCTCAATCTAAATCAAGTGCGGCCAAACAAGCTTCGGTAGTTAAAGAATTGACAACTTCCAAGTGTATGCCTCTAGACACCATACAGATGAATAATGCTACGTAACATTTTTGGTATCGTTCAGTGCGTAACTTAGAAAATTTAATTTCGAATGGACCAGCGTAATCCAATCCTGTATGCGAAAAACAGTTTCCCGGATCTAAACGGTAAGAAGGTGGGTCACCCATTGGTGGCTGCACTGGCCTTGCGCTAAATCTGTAACATTTCAAACAACGAAAAATCCTATTTCTCAACAATCTACGTAATTGTGGAATCCAAAAATATCGATTTATCAGAGATTGCACTAAACGTGGCCCTCCGTGACCAGAAATGAGGTGAAAATGATCACAAATTAAAATTGCCATTCGACTTTCTTTCGGAATCAAATAGGGATGCTTTGGTCTCAGAGGAAACTAGGACTGTCGTAAACGACCCCCACCATCAGATAACCCGTGTCCGAAATGAATTGTGAAAGAGATCTGATTTTCTTCGAAGTTATAACACCTTGTTCAATTGATGTCATTTCATGAGATAAATATTTTGACTGCGTTAAACTAATAGCTAAAAGTAAACCGTTTTCCCATTCGTTAGCAGTTAAAGGTCCGAATAATTTTTGTTGAGGTGAAGATTCATTTCGTTTTCTGCAGTTTCTACAAAATCTTAAAATACATGCAAAAACCCGTGAGAATTTATCCAAAATTTTAATGAGCTCACTATCCTCAATATTTTTCGTCATCGTTAAAATATTCGAAACTATCCTGATCTCAGGTAATTTTGATGGAATTTCATACTCGAATTTCCACTTAGACTCATGTTCAAAAAGAAAGCTAGGACATTTCCACCAAAGATCACAATTCTTTAATTTCTTTGGGGTAAGGCACCTACTAGCAGGATCCGCTAGGTTGAATTTTCCCGGCACGTAAGACCAGCGAACGTCGGGAAGGTTTTCGTGTATTTGCACAACTCTGTTTGAAATAAAAGTTTTCAATTTATAAGGCGGAGTTTTGAGCCAACCTAACACCGTACTAGAATCCACAAAACAAAATATGCCAGTTAAATTTAAGAATGATTTGAAAGCCTCAATAGTAGTGTTCATTAATTTTAATAAAAGACAAGCAGTTCCCAGTTCCAACTTAGGAATGGTTAAAGTTTTCAAAGGTGCGACGCGAGTTTTGGAAGCTACTAAATGAATTATATAATTTCCATCTGATTTGACTCTCAAATAAATAACTGAAGCCATTCCCGTCATACTGGCATCAGAGAAGCCTATTAACATACAAGAAGACATTTTCGCACTACATATGTACCTAGGAATCTTTATTTCCTCGAGCAGTGATAACTGAGACTTTATTGAAAACCACATCTCCTGAACATCATCCGGAAGTGGATCATCCCAGTCAATTTTTAACAACCACAACTTCTGTATCATCGATTTCAATAAGAAAGTAAATGGGCTTAAATATCCATTTATGTCATAGGTTCAAGCTACCCTAGATAATATTCCCCGCTTCGTTGCTGGTTCGTTTACTTCATTAACTTTATATTGAAAAGTATCTTCCGTTTTGTCCCAAAACATTCCCAGAACCTTCGTTATTGACTTACTATTTCCGATCGGTAGTTCTAGTGATTCTGCTAAATTACTCACAACATCATTATCAGAAGATGACCATTTTCCTAAATTAAATCCACCGGCTTTCAGCAAACTAATGAGCTGTCTTCCGAGTTAAGAGCTTCAGTTTTCGATTTAGCACCCGTCAAAATATCATCTACAAAAGTTTGCTCATTCAAAGCTTTAGCTGCCAACGGATACTTCACGCCCTTGTCCTTCACGAGTTCTTTCAAGGTTCGATTTGCAAGAAACGGTGATGTTGTGACACCAAAAATACCCTTGTATGTTCCAATTCTATTATTGGTTCGTTAGAACTAAATCGCCAAATACTGTGAAAATATTTTCTATCTAATGGATCCACAGCTATACATCTGAACATCTGACAGATATCACAAGTCAATGCTACCGGTTGTATTCTAAAACGAGTTATAATAATTGAAATATCATGATGTAACTTATGTCCCGACAACAGAATATCGTTTAAGGAAACTCCATTTTCATCTCGTTCGGTTGGATTGAAAACCACTCTAATTTTAATGTCATCAGACGTTCGTTCAACGACTCCATGATGAGTTAATATATGGAGATTTTTCAGTAGCAGGAATAAGATGTCCCTGATTAATATAGTTATTTTCCTAACAAGTGCGGAAAGTGATACTTTCCCGCACGCGACTGCCGTTGACCCGAACGACGCGAAGCGGAGTTCGGGCAAGCAGTCAAGTGCGGGAAAGACACTTTCCGCACGAGTTAGGAACAATATTTTTTCTACGACCGCATAAAGATTCAAAAAGCACATTGAAAATACATATTTTATTTCAACATACAAAACATTTCATGAAAATCCACTATTCATTTATTTACTATTAATATTAATGTTGAAAACACTATTTGTTGCATTCTGAAAATACGTCAGAATAGCCGGTCCAGAGTAATTTATTGGTGGTAACTGGCTTTTAAGAGTAACACTCGTGGATTGCAACGTGCATGAAGATGACGGAGACGGCATCGGTTGCAAGTTGCCAGTACCAGAAAGAATTTTTTTGGAAATGGTTTTTTTCTGTTCTACAGAGTCCTCCAAATAACCCTCAGCAACAGCAGTTGACTTCCAGCCTCCAAGACGTTTTATGTTGGCTATCCCTTCGCCTGAATCTGCTAGAAACGTTGCCGAGGATCGTCTAAAACTGTGACCTGTGTAACGTTCTGGGTTAGGTAGGCCTAAGTAGGAAGCGATCTCTGCCAGCATTTTACCGAATGTGTTTATGCCTACGCACTGAACAGAACATTTGCCTTTTTTGTAATTGATAAAATAACGACGGTGCGTGGTGGTAGGAGGCCGTAAATTTGCATACTTTCTATAGAGCTTCAAAAAGGTTCCATTATTTATGTCTTCAGATATAACAAAGGATCTTGAGGTATGGTTTTTCGAATCGGAAATTTTCACAATAATTAGGTTTCCTTTATCTTGAATATCGTCAAGCGTGATTTTCACAAGCTCCGCTCTGCGAAGAGCACCGGCTAAAGCAAAAATGGTACCTACTTTAATCATAAGATATATCTCATCAGGGGCTAGCATAAACTTGGATATGTCTTCTTTGGTAAAAATCTGCGCTTTCTGTGGTCGGAAACCAACATTTTGGTTTTTTAGGAACGATGTCAATTTATGAAACTTGCTTATGTCCAGGTTTTGTTTTATTTTAACTAAACGTTTCACCATCGAGTAACGCGACCATAGGGTATTGGATTTCAGTACCTTACTCAGCTCGGAAAAATACGCCAAAAAAACCTCTTCTCTGAAGCTATTCACCCTTTTTTCCTTACACCAGTTTAAAAAGTGGTTGTATTGCTGTTCGTATCTTTCTCGTGATTTACTTGGTAACAGGTCTGAATTTACCTCATCTGCGGCCTTTAATATTGCTTCTGGGAGCTCTTCGTCTGACCAATCCATTAAAATATGGCTTTTATTGAAAGTAATTTGAAAAATGCCAGAATCGGACACTTCGACAACGCTTCGATTTGAAACTTTGACGTCTTGTTGACAACTTGGTTGCCATAATAAATCTTTGGTTACTACACCAAACCATTTGACTCAGTTTAGTTTGATTGTTATGAAAAATGTATAGAGTATATAAAAGTATCGCAATTTCTTCATTCCAATGAATGAAAAATAGTATGGGTTAGATTGAATTTTAAAACTTATATTAGTTTGAATAGTAATATACAGGTGAAATCCATGAAATGTACATTCAATAACGACAAATTGACATATTTTACTTTCCCACACTAGTGCGGGAAAGTGACACTACCTGAACTAAAATGAGTGCGGGAAAGTGGGTTAAAACGCACGGTCGTAGAAAAAAATCTTTTATATTATCCGAGTATCTCATATAGTAATTAGGATCCCTTTTAAAACGTGATTCCAATTTGTAATATCTATTTAGAGCAATTTCTCTGTTAGAACCTAATTTTATATTTCCGTCCCGAAATGGAAAACGTACAACATACTGACCATTTGCATTTCGCAGAGTATTTTCTTTATAATGCGATTCGCAAAATTGATCTTCCGGTGAAATAGGTCTCGCTATACTTATTTCCTCTGATTCCCAAAACGCACGCAAAATTTCATTAAGTGACGGTTCATTCTCAATCGAAATGCAAGAAATCATCCGATCAACTGAAACAACCGATGGTGATACCTTGCCTGATATCACCCAACCGAGTGAAGTCAAACAAGCGCTGGGTTTTCCCCGAATTATTGATGGAACCGTTGGCGTTAAATCTAATAGCGCTTGAATTCCCAACAAAATATCAACAGAAGATGAAATGTAAAATTCCGGATCTGCTAACTGTAATGACTTTAACTGGCTTCCGACATCACCAGACATATTCGTGATCGGTAAATTTGAAGTGATTCGAGATAAAACAATTGCTTCAAAATTATATACAAAATCAGATTTATGTATATAGAAATTATCTCACAATCCAATGCTCCACGCGGTTTCACACCTTTCGTTTCTCCAATTCCGGATAGTTCATAAATACATGACTTACATTTTTTACCTAAACTTTTGGCCATTTTTTCAGTAATAAAATTCACTTTGGAGCCTGAATCCAAAACTACTCGACATGGATACAGTTCACCGAGTTTACCTTCAATGAGTACTCTTGCCGTAGCTAACAAATTATCAGATTCTTTTAATTCCGAGGAAGAGAGAGCAACTGAACTCGAAGGTTGTAAATTTGGTCCAGAAAAACCCTCTTTATTTTTTTGATTTTTATATTCTTGATCATGAAGTAAGCTATTATGTCGAGTACTTGAACAAAATTTACAATTTATTTTCATTCTGCAATCTGATATTCCATGAGGATATAAACATGCATAGCACAAATCATTATTTTTTACAAATTCATGACGTTCTCTGGGTGACAGTAAAAGGAATTTGGAACATTTGGTTAATTTAACATGATCGCCCCCAGAACAATAAAGACAAAAATTATTTTTCTCTTGAATTAAATTTGTATCGACTTCTTGGGACAAAATCGATTCTTTCTTTCTATAAGCACCAGTTGATTCCTGATTTTTCGAATAATTCATTTTCAAATCAACATTGTGTTTATTCATCGGCATATCCAATTTTAAACTTTCGCCTACCAATTGCGAAACCGAGCATTTACTACGTAAAAATTCAATCAGGTTCTTAAACTTTGGAAATTCTGTGTCTAAAAATTTCTTTTCAAATTCCTCTTTAGATTTATTATCCAATAATTGTTAGAAAAGTGAACAAATATATAGTCGGTCAAATTCGGTATTTTCATATCGCCCAATGCCGTTACGTTCGTTTGTAAAATCTCACATAATTCTGATATACCTTCGAAATTATCATTACGTAAGGGTTTCAATCCAAAAATTGTACGCAAGTAATGTTTCGCGATAATGCGTTTATTGGTATAACGTTGTATCAATTGATTATAAACAACAACATAATTTTCCGGTGAAAAACGAATGGTCTGCGCGAACTTCAACGCTGTACCTTCTAAGTGATTAATTAACACGGTAAATTTCTCAATATCAGAATAATTGGTATTGTGCACCAAAGCGTCATTCATCGCCCTGAACGCAGGAAATTTTTCAGGACTTCAATCAAATTTGGTTATGTTAATATCGCGTAAAGATAATTCTTTCTTAATATGCGGACTAACAGCTGACTGAGGGTCACTGACCGCCTCACTGTATTTTCCGGCGCATGCTAATATTTCGAAATAAATCTCATCGAAATTTGATTCCAACTGACTGACGTCGGTAAAAAACTCTTCATGTTTACCTGATAAAATCTGAAGATTATCAAGATTTGTGCTGAATTTTTAACTCACTTTATCGATTTGGGACACACTTAACTTAAATTGAGTTAGTTTCTGGGGTAATTGATTTGTCAACTCATAACAATCCTGTAATTGACGCCAAAAACGTTCTTATAACCAGTTAGTTTTCTAAACAAAATTTTATCCTCTTCGCTAGCGCCGTTAACTTAAAATGCGTTTTATCGTTCGTTCAAATCCTTTTTTTGCACCTCACCGTTCTCGTTCGTTAATCTTCTCGTCTTGTTGATGTACATGTGTGACATCAGGATGTTTGGTTTGAAAAGAAGAGGGGATTCGAACATGCGCATCTCGTTTTGAAAATAAACAAATAAAAAATAGAAATTAATAGGTACTGAACACATTCATTTCAATATTCAACAATTTGAGTAGATGATTTTCTTGTGCAAGCATTTCATTTTTACTCACTACTGCAGAATAATGTTCATCTCTCTCGCTTCTCGTCTCAGGTTCGACATGGACATGCGACTTTTTCGTCACTTATTTTAAGCGAAAGTTTTTTAGCACAGCTAGCATGATAAAAACCCATGCAATTTTCGCATATAATCACTTTGCATTCTTTTTTTGTGCACCACTTGAATTTTGACTGGGAATTTTCCTCAGTACTTTCTAGTTCACTTGAATATATAGAAGGTGCAATGGTGAGGAGCCCCAACCTCTGGATTGTCCAGCGTTTCGTTCCAGCTCTCACTGATGAACTTATAAATACGGCTTGTTCAGTGAGGGCCTGCCATAGACGCATTTGACTGCAGCACGAATAAAGTAAAGGTAAACGTCTACATATCCTAATCTTACGTATCGAACGCATCGCATCAAACGGATTGATTTTCCACAACGCGTCCTTGTATCGGCAGCGTACGGATTTGCCGACGCAACTATGGCAACAACCGCAGAAATTATCTGTTTAATGATGAGATACCGCCGTATTCACAAAGCATTTAATCTCCTTTAAGTCCTAATTGAGGTCCTCAGTTAAGGATAAATTTGAATCGCAACCTCAGTTAACGTGAAAATTAATGTGGAACAGGCCTGTTTCACCACCGTTAAATACGTTAACTGAGGTTGCGATTCAAATTTATCCTTAACTGAGAACCTCAGATAGGACTTAACGGAGATTGAATGCTTTGTGAATACGGCGGTATACCTCCCACAGTATCCTTTAATGATTCCCTAGTACTCTTTTAACCGAATTCCTGAATTGAGGTAATGAAAGAAAAAATATAACCACATTTCCCAAAAGACTATAGCTTCTACACATTGCTGTAAGCGGACAATAAAAGTGATGATGCATATTTGGTACATCAATTTGAAATGTCACATGCGATCTTGATTGAAAACGTTGAACACTAAATTGCAATTACGAGAGCAAAAACTGATGAATCAACCTGATTATGTACTATTTTATAGAGAAAGGCCAAATCATTTAATCGCGGAACCTTTCTAAGAGAAGGGAATTCAATCTCGTCTAAAAGAAATTCAATATTCCTATCAGGGTAACGACCATGTTTTTTAGATAAAGGAATATAAGAAATTTATTTTGTGCGACATTCCAAACTGTACTGCAATATATTAGTTTGCTTTTTATAAAAGCATGATAAACAGATGAAACCGCCTCAAATGAAGACAAATCTTTACAATTTCGAATTACAAAGCCTAGTATTCTCAGGGCACCAGCTGTTGAATCTCTTATATGACGAGCAAAAGTAAGTTTCTGATCGAAAAAAATTCCTAAGTCTCTAGTTTCATCTACTCTCGCCAACACCGAATCATAGAGCACATAATTGTATACAAATTTATCTAAGTTTCTTGTGAATGTCAAGACTTTACACTGGTCAAAATAAAGAGATATTGCATTTTCAGTACACCACTCGCACACCTTGATGAGGTCATCCTGCAAAGTCCAGTAATCCATAAAGTTTTTTATTTCCCTGAAAACTTTCAAATTATCCGCAAAAAGCAGTTTCAATGAACTGATAATATGAGAGACATCATCTACAAATAAAAGAAATAGACCCTTGCGGAACTCCCGAAGTTGCAAAAAAAGAGAGAGATTTCATACCCCCATATTCAACGAATTGTTCCCGATTCAATAAAAAAGTCTCCAGAATATGTCTGAGGCTTCCTGTTATTCCAAAACGGGACAGTTTTATGAGCAGTCGCCTATGCGATACACGATCAAACGCCTTGCTAAAATCAGCATAGATCGCGTCTACTTGATTTCTACTATCTAGAAATTTGGAGACATTTTGGGTAAATATACAAAGATTGCATACAAGCATTGCTACGCGATCGTATAAAGCCATGCTGAACTTCGGATATTTGCGTTCTTACATGGCTATAAATTCTGTCGAATAAAATTAACTCTAACTGCTTTGAGAAAGCCGATATCAGAGCAACTGGTCTATGATTACTAACATCCGTCTTTCTACCTGATTTATAACTAGGACATATTCGCGAAATTTTCCAGATGTTCGAAAAAATTACTGAGGTCACAATAAGGTTATATATTATGCATAGTGGCTTAGCAAAATCGTCTGGGCCAATGGTTAATTTATTTTTCAGTTTTCTGGAGGCTGATATGATCGTATTCTCAGAAATATAGCTTATGTTTAGAAAAGAGCTGGAGTAAGAAGACTCTCCAGTTTCATCTTCATGATAAGTTGGATCCACATCAGCATACACATTCTTAAAGTTCATACCAAAGGCATCTACTATATCTTTAGGATTAGTAAGATTCTCGCCGTTAAATTTCATCGTTCCAGGTATTTGAGATTCATTTTTTTCTAGAATTAACACACTTCCAGAACTTACGAGGATTACTCTTCAAATCATTTTCAGATCTGTGAACGAACTTTCTGTAACAAAGATCAATATCACGTTTAATTTGCTGTCTTAAGTACCTGAAACGCCCACGATAATAAAATAGTCTATGCCTTCTGTACAATTTGAGATAATGATTTTTAGACTTGATGTTATGAATTAAATATTAAGAATACCATAGTGGATATTTTCGGCAGATACAGTTTTTTAAGGGGACACATTTGGTAACAACATTATATACGGTATCGCTGAAAACACCACAAACATCATCTACATTACTGAAATCACCCAGAAGACGATACCAGTCAACTCCGCCGAAAAGTTGAGAAAAAAGTTCTATGTTTACGTTCTTGAAGTCGTACCGTCTCGCTGCTGAAGTGAAATTTCTTCTTTCTGTAGGACATGATGAAACTTGCACAATAAGTCCGGGATGATGCTGATCAACTGGCACTATATGGGATCATCATCGAGAAGCACACACCTTAAACTATCACGGAAAAAGACCAAATTCAAAAGTCTGTTCTTATGGTTAATCACTTTATTAAACTGGCTCATATCATAAATTTTCAAAAAACTCTCCAACTGAGCGGTCAGCGTAGTATGTGCAACACCTTTTTAAAAGCTTTGAAGTTCTGGAACATTGAAGTCGCCAACAATAACCATCTGCCCAATATGATGCTGTTCGTATTAAATGAATTCGAAAAATTTACCATAATCATCCAAGGAGACACCCGGAGGGATGTAAACCACTACTATAAATATTGGAATATGATTAGACCCAAATAGTTTTACAGCAACAACATCGATTTTATCAATACGGCAGTTCCATTTCAGTGGCTCCGAGTTATACTTTTCATCATCTACCGCTATCAAAACTGCTCCGCCACGTAATCCCGTTCGACGATCCTTACGATAAACCGAATAATTTTGAGGAAAAACTTCTCCGTCCAATACACTGTCACTTAACCAGCTCTCAGAAATTGCGACCACACCATGACGATTAACCAGTAGATTTTGAAAGTATATCTGTGTTTTCGTATTCAAACCTCTGCAGTTCTGATAATGCATTTCACGTCATCCTTCACTACTACCCGTGCACAAAGATCTGTTGAATGTATTTATAGGATTTTTTCTTAATCATAGATGGGTCCATTTCGATACTTTATTAAGATATCCTCTTCTCCGTTCTTCCGTCGGTCAACTAATTCTTGACGAAGTATTGCAAAGTAATTGTGTTGCCTTATTGTTTGATGGGGTCTAATATACATATTCTTGAATTCATCAACACTTTGCAGTTTTCTATTATTATTAATGAGAGTAGGTTTATCTTCTTTATTTTTAAGACAAAGTTTAATGGGTCATTATCGTCCTTGGATCCTCCTGCCTAATCGACGCAATTGTTGAGCGTTTATTTATACATTGGGAATAATTGCAGAAACCGCTTCACGTATCATGGGAGTCGGGTCTTCTTCCTCCTCCGAAATCCCAAAAATAATAACATTATTTTCTCTGCGCTTGATTTCTTCGATTTCCTCCACAATTTCAACAACACCGCAGGTGAATTCGATAAATTATTCTTCAGATGTTCGATTTAATCATTGAGCGTTTTTATCTCAATTGCATGACTAATTTTTATGTCATGCATGTCTTTATTCAAGGCATCTAGTTTAGTCTCTAGTATACCCAGTTTTTCAGCCAAGACATCCATTATTCCAGATGAGACGGAATGAACCAATAATTTGATAAATTTCTTGTCCTCACATTATGCTCCTCATCATACCCTCGGCAGTATGTTTACCTCGTTTAATTGATCACGAGTCAACGGCATCCTGAATGAAATACCAAAGAAAACGATCGAATTTTATCCAAAAGCACTCTCAGTTGGTCGACTATGCGGGCCGAAAAAATTGAGTAAAACATCCCTTCTTTTATACATTTCGATTTTTTCAAAGGTTCATCTGAATTTTTCAAGAATCTAATGGAATTTTCAGGAACAACAGATTTATCGATGTTGTGGTATAAAATGCGTCCCTTTTGCGCCTTACATCTTGTTAGAATATTTCTGGTTGTTTCCTCGACGTATCACTTGTTGCAATCTAAACATTTAATTTCATACGCACCCGATTTTAGCATGTCTGGAGTAGTATCAAATGTATTTCCTAGCAATTTTTGTAACATTATTGTAACAAGTGTTGCGTCGGGCAAACAATCAGAAATATTCTAACAAGGTACGCAGAGAACTTCGATAGTAATAGGAAATCATTAAAGGATACCTTGGGAGATGAATTAATCACTGAATGGTTCCCTTCTGGGTTTACTCTCCAAAACTCCAAAAATTTATATATTCCGGTTGCAGTTTTTGGGTTTTTCCTTTTCTTTAATCGGTATCGTCTGTGTTAATAAAGAGACCTAAAATCATTTCAAGTCTTGAAAACGGTTCTTATATTGAACTTAGCCACTAACATAATGGATCACATTCAATAGATTGGATTGTTGTTCCTGTTGATATTTTTATTATGAATTTTATCAGTTATCCATCATCTTCAAAAAATGTTTTTGATGAAACCAGTTTCATAATTTCGAAGTTCAAGAGCAGAACAAATTTGATTACCTCTATCGAAATTCATATATCTATTTGTATGTGCTTTGTGAAGACGAAATGGTTCGCATGCTCAATTATCAGAACATCTAGAAAAGGAAGCTGATTATTATTCTCTATTTCCAAAATGAATTTTATAGTTGGTTCTTTTGAATTTATGGAATTGAAAAATTTGTCCAACTCTTCTCTACTATGTTTCCAAATTACAAATATATTGCCATCACACTTTTGCAGATGGAATATGGAAATTTCTACGTAAATTGAAACTGTATCACTATGTTTTTGAAAAACGACTGTTACTGTAACAAATTTTAAATGTCAGAATAACAGCCAACAAAAAATAATTCTGAATATTTTCGCTTGGTGTCTGATGAAGGCATCTGATTTAGTCTCCGAAACGTTAAACAATAGTAGTTTTATCGTTGATGGTGTTTCATTATTCTATATATTGATTCTGACAAATATCATTTGTTTCTAACGCAGAAGCAATTTCAAAATATTATGTTTTTTATTTTATAAATATTTTTGAGAGAGAAAACCCAGAAAGGAACTACATATATAGTGATCGATAAATATGCTGTTCATGCAAAACTTGTTTCAACAACTGGCCAATTTCTGAAAATTACGTTACATTATTGAATAATTCCAATAAATTATACCTAAGAAGGTATCGAAATGTATGAAATAAGGGATATTCTAATCAATAATGATCTAATACCTGTTAACAACTCCTTGTTCTCCCTAATCGGTTTATGAATAAGGGTTCTGTCAGCCCATATTTAAGTAGAATGATAGATAGCATACTTCAGTAACGTTTCGTGTCACAAGATGGAAACATCGTTTCCGAAACATATATCGGACTACAAAATTTGTATTGGATTAGGGTGTGCAGTGTTTATAACCAGTCAATGAATAGAATATATTCTATTAATTTGATTTTCATAATAAAAGATGCACAAATGAAAATACAAGTGAAACATTTTCAGGATTCTCATAAAATATTACTGAATGTTGTTTCCGAAATTTTTTCAGACTTTTGAGGAGCACTGCATGTACTCAAAAAATAGACGAAACCAATTGAACATAATTCATACATAATTGAAGGATATTCGAGGAAATATGATAATGATATGATGAAGTTGTTGAAGAATAATCGGATTTTCATTTATCAGAATATTCTGTGATGACATTCGCAATAATTTCTATCAATGACTGATTAAAATGATATAAAAAAAAATTATATATTCATCAAACCAAACAAAAATAAATAGATAATTCTGATTGTTTCAATATAAAATGAATAAAAGTACTCATACTTTAAAAAAAATATATCTGAAATAAAGAAGCAAAATCGAATCACAGCACTGAGTATCCAACGTGTTATTTTCCCCTTGATTTTTCCAGGGAAAAATATCCTGAATTAATGGATTCTGAGGTTATCAGAGGAGTTAAGTTTTGAAAAAAATTGTCTGATTGACTTCAGTGCCACCAACGCTGACAAACTGAAATAGGCCCCCATTGAACCTTTTTAGGGCCTTATTTTGAAAAATAAAATAAATCTCTTTAGAAGTAAAATTAATATATATTATATGCCAGGAACGACCTACCATATACTCCTATATCTGGAGGGACTTATCAACATATAGGAACACAAACAGGTTTGAACCCAAATAATTGCTCACAAAGTATGAAGGATATTATCATACAATATGGTACATAGTGAATTTCGGGACGCGCTGCTGGTAATAAAAACATTTCAAGTAAGAGCAGTGAAGAAGATTTATATATGCTTTCGAAGGAAGTCTTACCTTTTGAAGGTTTGCAAATTTTTTTAACCAATTTAAATGCAGAATATAAAGTGAAATCTTATGCAACAATGTATTTTCGATGTATAGTTCCTATGTCGCAGGAATTTCATTAATCAATTTATGACAAATTGAAATTATATCAACTAATATAAAATCTTTCAATTTTCTACATAATATTCTGGAATTTGATTATTCGATATAGTTGAAACATTTCATGAAGTATAGCCCATTTGAATATGATACTTTTGAAACAGAAATATCGCTTACAGTTATTTAACTATAACTATATATGGGTAACCAATATTGGTTACCCATCTTCTAACGCGAGGAAAAATAACTTTGATTCAATATTTCGATGCCACCAAGACGAACGAGGCATGCATACCAAAAGTTTTCCATTCACATTTGGTACACTGGTAATTAATCACAAACTCTTCGATTTTAATTGAGCCGATATTGTACATCACAAGAAGAAATTCTCAGGGCCATCTCAGCAGCAGTTTAAGGCGCCACTTTGAGAGGGACGGCATTTCAGTCAAGTTCGGCAGCTGACGTCTCATTAGGTAAACCCTAGGCCCTAGATTTTCAAAAGCAAAGCATGCCACTGCTCCGTTGCGTTTTTGTGCATTCTCAAATTCTAGAGTTTTCGGATGATCCAGAAAAGTGGCCTACCATAGGAATGCCTAAAACGTTTCAGCAAATCTTCATTGAACGAGGTCGACGTCAAATACAAATGAATAAATTTCCGGTATCAAAACACAAACCTTTCTCCAATTATTTTTGGCGCTCTCGTTCCTCGGAACAGAGTGCTTATCAATTTGCCCAAATGTCTGTAATTTTCGATTTTTTTTATGAAAATGGTCTTAAACGATTTGGTTTGACTCACTGATCAAGAATCCGTGGTCGAAAATTATTCTGCTGGCCGTAAACACGATAACTCTCCAACGGAATGAGCTAGACAGTTGAAATCTTTAGAGTAGGTTTGGGAGATAAATATCTCGGCTGAGTTCGTTATTGGGCAAAATCGGTCAGATGATTTCGGAGTAACAAATAAAAAATAATTTCCGCATTTCCGCAATCGTAGAATTATGAGAATAATAATATGTTATCATACTTTTTGGTTCAGAATATCTCCACTTAAAACAAAACTGGTATATTGGCCAAAGTTTCAATTGATATAATATAATTTTCAGAGTGGATTTGAAGAGAGAATATATGGTACATCATAGAATTGAGGAATGAATATCTCGGATGAGTTCATTTTTCAGAAGAATTGGTCTATTGGTTTTGGATTCATAATTGTTGGCACTCTTGATGAATTTATATTCTTTTATGATGTTTGAATTTAATTTCTGCTATGATGAAGTTCTATTATAAGAATCCATTGATATAATTCCCAACTCTTACCAATACTTTCGAAGATATGATTTGTCAAAGTTTGAACAAGAGCGCTTAAGCTCCTGTGTCTCTGTGACCCCCTCTATCTTACGGGCAGAGACACTAGCTTTATATATTAGTGCTCAAGATTGCTCAAATCTATATTATAAACGTCAAGGCGACACTGAGAGACTTGAAATCACCCATCCAGGGCGATTGTCTTGGAGATGCCGGAATACCATAGAACAGGAGGCAATAGGGTGACTTGTCTACTCACAGTGTGGTATTGAAGGAAATGGGAAGGCCGATGATCTTGCGAAAAGGGCCTCCAAAGTAATACCTGCTAGACCAGAACCCTACTGCGGTCCAACGATGGGTAAATAACTAAACAGCTCCAGGACTTGCACATGCTAAAAGATTCGTGGATATATCATCATACTATAACAGAAAGCTCCTGCAGCTGCCATGAACTGAGCTTCAGGTAATGGTGGGATTGTTATAAAGACACTTGTACCACATAGTCAAGTTAGCAGAAGAAATATGCAGGCTTAGTAAAAACAAAGCCTGCATATCCGAAAAGGAAACAGCCGAACTGTCCAGACCTGGCCTGACATATGGGCAAGTCCAAAATCCTCATGACGTGATAGCCAAGCCTTCTAAGGACGTCATCAGGTATGTTGACGGCATTGACAATGTCCTTAGGATTGAATAAGTCGGGTAATAGAACAAAAGATCGTATCGGTCGCAGTTCTGAAGGGCCAAACAAAGGCACCCGACTACTTTCTAATGTTGATGATAATAGTAAGATGGCAAATCCTCGCAGATATAGTCCTGCTGAACAAAGAGCTCAAGGTATTGTTTGGAATTGGATTTAATGTTCGAACTGGGGATTCTGTATCCAAGGCATAAAATTAGGATGGTCGTACTAATCATATGATGTCTAGGCGCAATGAGAGCGAACTTGGTAACAGAATTAAAGATTATTGCAGCCTGCGAATCCCTGACCGAGGTTTTGGCGCACATAATGCAGAAATCAGCGTGGCTCGGATCACTTCGAGTCATCAGTTCCCATCAACTATCAAGGCAGCTTGCAGCTCATCTCTTTTGTTAAGGGACGCTGTAAGGAATATGTGATAGGTTTTTTAGTTAGGGATCAAACAACTGGAATCTCACACTTCTGAGAGAGAGGACCCTCTCAGGGTAAGCCTACAAAAGGTTTGTGGTGACAAGAGCGATTCAGCATAGTATCCGCGTTGAACCGGGTTTGTCATTGCATGACTCAGACCAGAGATATCTGCACATTTGTAACAATGGATTCATGAACTCGACCATCAACTTTCTAATTCACGGTATCCTATTAACTTTTTCTAGTGACAGAAAAATTCCTGCTATCGGCAACAGGGAGAATAACTTTCTCCCCGTCAGGTAGAAACCTTAGCAGGCGCAGGTCCATGAACCAGTAACAATTTGGGTTAGTTATGTTGTAACTCAAACATGCCCCTTCGAAATAAAATTATTTTTTCGTTTTTGTCAAGTGTTACAATGTTCCCCTCCAACGTAGCACCTCAAATCGGTGACCCCGACGTGATGGTGAGTACGTGACCTCCTGCTAGGCGAACTGATGTGGGCTACTTTCTTGTACCTTCCAAGCTGCACGTTCACTCGACGAGGTTTAGGCTCCCTCAGCTCGCGGCATGGTTGCACGTGAAAGTACACACCATCACACCAAAGAGTCGTGACTTCGCCACTAGCAGGGAGTTATTGTAGGGAACTACATTCTTCCCTCCGATCCTTCTGCCTCTTCGTCGTTCCCGCCAGTAGATGTCGCCTCGTCATGACGAACACTTGTGACCACTGTGCGTGACGCATTAAAATAAAAGCGCTGCACAAAACTCCAGCACCTTCGTGCTGAAATCGATAGCGTCTACAGCAGGCTCTCACTGAACAAGCCGTGTTAATGAATTCATCAGTGAGAGCTGGAACGAAACGCTGGCACAGCCAAGTGGTTGTGGGTCCTCACACAATCACACGCAACGAAACCCACAGGTTTATTCTCACGCGTACAAAAAAAAGGAAAAAGGATAAGCTATTTCCTAGAAAATGACTAGTTCATCCTATTTCAATACATTCCGTTCACTGTTACTGCTGTTTTATATTTCCAAAATCTGTAATCAACGCGATTACTAGAGAAAAAAATGGGTTCAAGACCTGTGGACAGGAGCTTTCTGGCGCTCTAGTTCAAACAGACAAATTATATCTCCGAAAGTATTGGTTTCTCAGAGTTGGGAATTACATCAATGTATTCATATGATAGAACTGCATCATAAAGGAAGTTCAATTCAAATGATAGTTTATATTAATCAAGAATAAATGAGCAATCATGAGAACGAGAACTGCACTATGGAAGAAATCAAATTAAATCTGGCCAATTTTGCCCAATAACGAACTTAACCGAGATATTCATCTCCCTAACCTACTCTGAAAATTTCAACTACCTAGCTCATTCCGTTCGAGAGTTATATCTATGTCTATGGATGAAAAGCAGTCTCACTACTCTCAGATCTCTTACTTCATGTTCCGTTCCGAAATGTAAGACTTTTCTGAGAAAAACCAATTTCGGAGCAAACCACTGAGATTTTTCTCACTTCGCTCACAATTCTTCGATTGATTAGATAATGACATGTCTCAGGAAAATAAGTTGACATTATGACAATTCATACATAGAATAATTATATCATTGTGCGACAACGTTGAAATACGATTTATTATTGAAATTTTGAAAAATCGTATCTCCGAAAGTATTATCTTGTTAGAGTTAAAAATGATATCATTGGATTCTTATGGTAAAACTGCTTATTGAAGAAAATTTAATTTTGAATTTGTTTTGTAAAAAAAAAATTTTTTTTTTTTACTCCGAAACCATCTGTTCGATTTTGCCCAATAACGAACTTAGCCGAGATATTTATCTCCCAAACCTACTCTGAAAATGTCAACTGTCTAGCTCATTCCGTTCGAGAGTTATCGTGCCTACGGCCGGCCGGACGGAATGATTTTCGACCACGGATTCTTGATCAGTGAGTCGAACCAAATCGTTTAAGACCATTTTCATCGAAAAATTCGAAAATTACAGACATTTGGGCAAATTGATAAGCACTCAGTTCCGAGGAACTAGAGCGCCAAAAATTAAGGAAGATGAATATTTTAGCATTATACTGAAATCCGAACCGAACAAATGTCGTTGGTAATAATTAGAATAGTAAAAAGGTGCCTGGACAAGAATTCACACCTAAAGAATATTTCATAGAATTCTTACCAGTGGAAAAAACCATCGAAGGAGGACTAACTAGCATTATATACAAAAAGTTTTAGGCGTGAATTTGAAAAATAAGGGGGTTCAGGGTTATGAAAATGGTTCTCATATGAGAAAACGAATTCTTAATAGAAACACAGAAGCCTTTTTCGTTCCTTGTTCATTTAATTCATTCAATTCAGTAGTAAACGATGCAGCTAGTAAATCAAATTTTTAATGATGAGGGCGACAAAAAATTATTTGCTTCAGGGGCCAAAAGTGTCCATTTTGACCCTGGATACTGTTTTATTTTTCAATCATATTTCAAACCACATATTTGCACCGAGAACGTTGTAAAGTGAGAAGTATCAAACACTCATTCTTTTAATTCAAACATTTGGTGGGTATGCATTCCAGCAAAATGTCTTAAATTTATGTAGGTATGCATATTGTGCAATATGTCAAGAAAGGAAAAGGTTCAACTCATTCCATTTGGGCTTTTTCGTAATGCATGAATCTTCAAATCAAAAAGTATCAATCAACTTATCAACCATTCACTTCAGTGTTATCTATGGTCCCTATGTCGCCTAATAACCGCCACCCTGATACTATATTTTGACTCACCTGATATCTCGTTCCCATGTTTGGATCATTCCTATAGAGCACTGTACTATTGGGTGGACTATCCTGGGTGAAAAACTGCTCAGGACCGTACTGAGTAAGAAAAGTCGTACCCTCACTCCGATACCCCGGATAATGCTCACCATTCGGCA
Source organism: Halyzia sedecimguttata (assembly GCA_937662695.2). NCBI lineage: Eukaryota > Metazoa > Arthropoda > Insecta > Coleoptera > Coccinellidae > Halyzia > Halyzia sedecimguttata. The sequence continues at coordinate 4,580,193 of OW569413.2, read as the reverse complement.
CACAATCCAAGTTAGTGTAGTCATTCTGAGTCTGTTCGATCGGCTCAGAAATCTGATTTATTGATGAGTTGTAAAAATCCTGAGCACTCGCGATGATGCTACCGTCATCAGCAACGAACTGAGTGGCACCAGTTCCGTTATCGAAGTTTTCCCTTTTGTACTGATGTAAATCTGAGGTTTTTGTGTCTTGGTCTTGCTGGGGACTCATCTTGGGCGGATCGCGATGGGTCTGGGGTGCTTCTAAAGGCGTCACGATGTTCTCGATGGTCCCCTGCGCCGTTATGCTCCTCCTGATGACTCCCTGTGACTGTTCCTGTTTGGTCTCCTCCGCGACGGATGTCTCTTCGGTTTTCGACGTTTCTTCTCTGGTAGTCATCCTTCAACCGTACCCGCGACCGCGTGGCTCGAAAATGAGACCTCGATGACCTGGAATAGGAAACAATTGTTTGGCATAAGCGTGCTTCGGCGTTGAAGCTCCGTTTTTTCGACGCGTCATTATTTGATCAGTGGAAAAGGTATTGTTTTATCAGTGATAAGGTAGACGAGGACGGGAAATTCTAACTTGTAGCGAGTTTCGGGAAGTTCGTATGAGCCGGTTTGGTCGCCCTGCTGGGTTTTCGATGTGGGGAAGTCGAAGTAAATGTGCTAGAATCGTCCGGTCGCATGCGATGTGTCTTCGCGGCAGGAATGTACATAAGACCTGAACGTTGATGGTCGGAAGATGATGCAGAACTGTTTGAACAGTATATCCGCTTTGGGACCACGCGCTGGTTTTGTTACTATTTACGGCATTTTTTTAAACACGTCTTTACATAAGTTTTGCTTTGAATGTTTACGAATTCTGATACATAGCATCGATAGTGCGATCATGATGATATTGAATAACTTGATAGGAATCTTTTACATAGATTTTGAAACTACTGTTCAGAACTCCGCGTATAGTTGAGGAAGAACTTTCTAGGTGCCAATTGCTCTGTTAAGCAATCAAAAATGGATGTACGAAAACCAAAACACGAAATTCATTTGAAATTCGTTCGAATCGCCATTTTTTTGCGCATATTCTAGGGAACAGCGTACTATCATTTTGCCCAAATGTCTGTAATTTTCGAATTTTTTTGCCAAAGTAGGTTCGACTCATTGATGAAGAATTCTAGTTCAAATTCGATTCACTCCGGCCGGTTGGCCGTTGTCACGTTATTAGAGATAGCGACTTGAAATTTTCAGGTTAGGTTGCTTGCGAATCCGAATTTTACGGTTGAGTTCGTTAAATGGCATAATCGGCCAATCGACTTTGGAGTTGAGATTTCATTTTCAAATAGTACAGATCTGATTCAATCGAAACTTGGTGAGTAGTTGTAGAGTGCTGACAAAAAGAGTTGTGCGAATTTTTTTTTAAAAATATCAAAAAATATTCTGTATCTCAGACACTATCCGTCCGATATCGCTGAAATTTTGCGAGATCCTTGAAAACCCGATTCTACAGCCAAGTTCCAAATTTCAACAAGATCGGATCTAAATGTGAAAAATACTGGAAACCGAGCAGCCTTGGGCGAGTTTAGTAGTAGTAATTTACATTTCTTCAAAAAAAAAAAAAATTTACAGCTCTGAAACTATTAGTCAGATTCCACTGAAATTCTACAAAACCTTCAAACTAATTTTTATTTTCCCGATATTTTCATAAATAGCTGATTTGGTATTGTACAATAAATTTTCAACCAATACTGATCCGATCAAATTGAAACTTCGTAACTAGTCGTATAATACCGACATAAAGACTTATGTAAAAATTTGTGAGGATCGTATTACCAGAAAATTAAAAAAAAATCATTAAAAAATATTATATATCTCACGATACCCAACTTGAGGAAGGAAAGAGATTATCCGCCGTATTCACAAAGCATTGTAAAGGCTGGTTTATGCTGGCTGGAACTTTAACTTAATCCTATATATATATATATATATATAATATATATGGACATTTATTTTTAGTGTTACGCTTTATAATCAGACCAAATAATCCGTTAACTTATCAATTATTATTATTACTAATAAATAAACGGATTATTCAGTCTCAGTATCAACCCTAACGTTAGAAATCTATGTTTCAATTTTTAAGTTAGGAAATAAGTTAAAGTTACCAGCCAGCATAAACCAGCCTTTAAGTGTTTGAATCTCCGTTAAGTCCTATCTGAGGTCCTCAGTTAAGGATAAATTTGAATCGCAACCTCAGTTAACGTATTTAACGATGGTGAAACAGGCCTGTTTTACCACCTTTATTCCTTATTGTCCTTATTATTCCCAATTCATCCTTAACTGAGGACCTCAGTTAGGACTTAACGGAGATTGAATGCTTTGTGAATACGGCGGAGTGACTTGCAATGCTTAGAATAGGTTGCGCATCCGAATGCCACATTTGAGTGTGTATACATACCTATATGAAAAATTGTTGTTATTTCCTCAATAACTCAAAAAATATGAAACCGATCAAATTCAAACATGCTAAATAGTTGTGGAATACTAACTTAAAGACGTACGTGGAATTTTGTGAGGATCGTATAACTAGAAAATTTAAAAAACGAAAACATATTATGCATATCACGATAACTTGAGAACGGAAAGAGATAGCGCCTTGCAATTTTCAGGGTGGGTTTCACATCCGCATGCGACATTTGAGCTCGTTAATAGGCATAATCGGCCCCATGATTTTGGAGTTATACACATCTGAATTTTGTTGTTATTTTTTCTATAACTTAAAACATACAAATCTGATGCAATTAAAACTCGTTAATTACGCGGCATTTAATTGTTCCCAATTGGTACATGTCAAAACGGAAAATGGTCGTATTCGCTATTCAAAGGGGCGGGTATTTCAATTATTTGTCACAAAGTAACTCAATAAACCGAATTAATCTGACAATTTTAGGTAAAACTATGTTTTCTTGGAAACGGTTGAAGATAGCCATATAGAAAGTAAGAATGAAGAAAACAGGGGTGTACTATTCGAAAATACCAGTTTGAAATATCTCAAAGTTACTAAAATTTGGTTGTGTAACCATGCAGTATAGAGAGCGCAATTGTTGCGTTATTTCCGCCATTTTTGCGCGGATGTGTACTGGGGAGCATCGCGAAGAATTCGAGGACAAATTCGAATATATCCGGCCGTTGTCGCGATAACTTGAGAACGGAAATATATAGATACTGGAAATTTTCAGTGTAGGTGGCGCGTCCCAATGTGACAGACAAGTTCGTTAATGAGCATAATCGACCCAACGACCCAATAATTTTGTTATTAACCAATACTGATCTGATCGAATTGAAACTTGGTACTTAATTAATTGTAGATTAGTGGCACAAAGACGTTAGTGAAATTTTGTAAGAATCGTGTTACTAGAAAATTTAAAAAAAAATATTATTATCTATGTTACGATAACCTGAGAACGAAAGAAGCACTGACGTGCAGTCAGGAGCTTTTGCGCGTATGTTCTATTGTCCATTCTCCTGTATTGGACAATGAAAATTCCAAGTCCCTACCTCCTTTCGTTCGAAAGTTATCGAGGCAACGGTCACCCATCCATCTACTGAACTCACAGAAGGCTGCTCGAATCTCCAACAACATATATCCGATCATGTTCAAACTCAGAACTTGGTAGCCGAGTTAGGTTCTGAAGGCCCTCGCAAAATTTTTTTTTTTGATATACAGAATTTTTTTCAAAAATGTTCTAGTGATATGATCCACACGAAATTTTGCAGGAAATTTCGTGTTGGCATTCTACATCTAATAACCATGTTTGAATTGGATCGGTTTCATATTTTTCGAGTTATTGAGGAACCAAATTTCAGATGGGTATAACTCCAAAACCGTTTGGTTGATCATGCTTATATACAAACTCAAATGTCGCATTCAGATGTGCAACCTAACCTGAGAATTTCAAATCGCTTTCTCTTACCGTTTTCAGGTTATCGAGACATGAAAAATATTTTTTAATTTATTTTTTTTTAACTTCTAGAGATACGATTCTGACAAAATTCCCCAAACGTGCTTAGGTTTATATTCTACAACTATTCACCAAGTTTCAATTCGATCAGATTCATATTGGTTGAAAACGAAATTATGACTCGGGAACCATTGGGCCGATTATGCCCATTAACGAACTTGTCCGTCGTATTGGGATGCGCCACCTACCCTGCCGGCCGGAGAGAATCAAATTTGACCTCGAATTCTTCATCGGTGAGTCGAACCAAATCGTTTGAGACCATTTTCGTCAAAAAGTTACAGACATTTGGCAAAATGATAACGCGATGTTCCCTAGAACATACGCACGAAAAGATAGCGAATTGCAATTTTTAGGGTAGGTTGTGCATCTCAATGCGACATTTGAGTTTGTTAATAGGCCTAATCGACCAAACGGTTTTGGAGTCATACCCATCTGAAATTTGATTGTTATGTCCTCAATAACTCTGAAAATACGAAACCGATCCAATTCAAATATGGTTATTAGTTATAGAATGTCACCGCAAAAATTATTGCAAAATTTCGTCAGGATCATATCACTGGAAAATTTGAAAATAATCGTCGAAAAAAATTCTGTATATCAGAAACTATTCGTCCGACATCGCTGAAATTTTGCGAGAGCCTCAAAACCTCTTTTGTCAAGTTGGAGATCCAAGCAGCCCTGGGTGAGTTCAGTAGCTGGATGGGTGACCGCTGCCTCTATAACTTTCGAACTAAAAGAGATAGCGCCTTACAATTTTCAGGGTATGTTGCGCATTCGAATGGAAAAGTTGAGTTCGTTGAGTTGTTGGGCATAATCGGCCCAACGGTTTCGGAGTTAGTCCCATCTAGAATATTATTTTCTCGATTACTCAAAAAATACAGATCCAATCGAATTGAGGCTTCCCAACTGGTTGTATAATATCGACATAAAGACGTGTGTGAAATTTTGTGGGGATCGTACCACTAGAAAATTTCAAAAAAATTACGAAGAAGTATTATTTATCTCACGATAACTTGAGAACAGAAAGAGATAGCACCCGAATGAAACATTTAAGTTCGTTAATTGGCATAATCGACCAAATTGTTTTGTAGTTTTACTCATCAGAAATTTTGTTGTTATTTCCTATATAACTCAAAACTTACAAATATTTTTCAGTTAAAACTCTGTGATTACTTGTAGAATGCCGACCCACTAATTTTTGAGGAATTTCGTGAATATCAAATCTTGGAGCCTTGAGGCGTATGTTTTTTGGCGCTCTAGTTCCTCGGAACTGAGTGCTAATCAATTTGCCCAAATGTCTGTAATTTTCGAATTTTTGGCTGAAAATGGTCTCAAACGATTTGGTTCGACTCACTGATCAAGAATCCGAGGTCGACGTCGATTCTGTCCGGCCGGTCCGACCGGCCGGCCGGCCGTAGGCACGATAATTCTCGAACGAAAGGAGTTAGAGGATTGAAATTTGCAAGGTGGGTTTGGAGCGTGAATATCTCGGTTGAGTTCGTTAATGGGCGAAATCCATCAAGCGGTTTCGGAGTTATGGCCGATTTTAGTAAAACACATTTTTTATAAATATTTCCGAAACTGATCACTGGATCTATCTGAAATTTAGCATCAAATTGTAGAATCATAACTTTTATACGCATGTGAAGTTTTGTATTGACCAGGTTACCGCAAAGTGTAAAAAAAAAATTTCAAAATAAAAAAAAATTTCTATAATAACTCTCGAACGAAATAGCTAGGCAGTTGAAATTTTCAGAGTAGTTTAGGGAGATGAATATCTCGGTTAAGTTTGTTATTGGGCAAAATAGGCCAGATGGTTTCGGAGAAACGAAAAAAAAATTTTTTTTTCAAGCAACAAATTTCAAATTCAATTTTTATTTAAGATGCAGTTTCACCATTGAAATCCATCGATATCATTTTCAACTCCAACAAGCTAATACTTTTGGAGATATGATTTTTCTAAATTTCAATAATGAATCGTACTTCTATGTTTTCACAGAATGCTATAATTATTCTATCTAAGCTTTATCATATGATCTGTGTTCATACTCGTACATTTCATCCTGTTCTATAAGAGAGAGTCAAATTCAGTTCAGCTATTTTAATTTGATTTCTTCCATGGTGCAGTTCTCATTCTCAGATTGCTCATTTAATCTAGATAAATAAACTATTATTTCAATTGAATTTCCTCTATGATGCAGTTCTATCATAAGAATATATTGATATAATTCCCAGCTCTGAGAAACCAATACTTTCGGAGATATAATTTGTCTGTTTGAACTAGAGCGCCAGAAAGCTCCTGCCCACAGGGCTTGAACCCATTTTTGCGCGTATGTTCTGGGGAACATCGCGTTATAGTTTTGCCCAAATGTCTGTAACTTTCGAATTTTTTGACGAAATTGGTCTCAAACGATTCAGTTCGACTCCCCAATGAAGAATTCGAGGTCAAATTTGATTCTGTCCGGCCGGCCGTCCGGCCGTCCGTTGCCACGATAATTTGAGAACGAAAAGAGCTTGCGACTTGAAATTTTCAGGGTGGATGGCGCATCGCAATACGACGGACAAGTTCGTTAATGGGCATAATCGACCCAGTGGTTTCCGAGTAATAATTTTGTTTTCAACCAATATAAATCCGATCGAATTGAAACTTGGTGAGTAGTTGTAGAATATGAACCTAAGCACGTTTGTGAAATTTTGTGAGAATCGTGAGGCTAGAAAATTTTAAAAAAATTATTAAAAAATATTTTTGTTGTCATGATAACCTGAGAACGGAAAGAGATAGCAGCTTGAAAATTTCAGGTTAGGTTGTGCATCTGAATGCGCTATTTGAGTTTGTTTATGAGCATAATCGGCCAAACGGTTTCAGAATTATAGCCATCTGAAATTTTCTGAAATTTGGTGGTTTTTTTTTCCTCATTAACTCGAAAAATACTGAACCGATTGAATTCAAACTTGGTTATTAGTTGTAGAATGCCAACGCAAAAATGTTTGCAAAATTTGGTGAGGATAGCATTTGTAGAAAATTTTTAATAAATCATTGAAAATAAAAAAAAAAAATTCTATATATCAGTAACTATCCGTTCGAAATTGCTGAAATTTTGCAAGAGCGTTCATAACCTAACTCTACTGCCAAGTTTCAAGTTTTAACACAATCGGTTGAATATTGTTGGAGATTCGAGCATTCTTGTGTGAGTTCAGTAAATGGGTGACCGTTGCCTCGATAACTTTCGAACGAAAGAAGATAGGGACATGTAATTTTCAGGGTAGGTTGCGTATCCGAAAAGGAGAGTTGAATTTGTTTTTGGGCATAATCGGTTCAACGGTTTCTGAGTTATATCCACAAGGAATATTATTTCCTTGATAACTAAATAAATAAAGATTCGATTGAATTGAAGCTTGGTAACTAGTAGTAGAAAATCAGCATAAAGATGTGTTTAAAATTTTGTAAGAACCGTACCCCTAGAATATTTGAAAAAAATGACGAAAAAAAAAATTTAAGAACCGCACCCCTAGAAAATTAAAAAAAAATCACGAAAAAAAAATTGGTTCAAGCACTAACGTGAAGTCAGAAGCTTTTGCGCATGGTAAATTCGATTAAGGGTGTCCTATACAGAAGAATGGACAATAGAACATACGCGCAAAAGCTTCTGACTTCACGTCAGTGCTTGAACCAATTTTTCGTATTTCAATTCCAATAGAATACCTACATATGTCACAATTAAAATTTCTGTGATTGTATACGATCTCTACTGTGATTAAAATGGTATGAAATGTATCATATATTTCATAGAAGCTAAGTAATATATACCGATGCAAAATTCGTAGAGGTGATTAGACCATAGAACATGCGCGCAAAAGCTCCTGACTTCACGTCAGCGCTTGAACCAATTTTTCACAAATTAAGAAAGCAATCTGGTGTCGGTGAAACAAATGTGTAGTTCCATTTAAATTTTCAAAGTTGATGATGGGCATTCCATCCGAAGGTGCGATTTGAATACCTATTCTAGAAAAATAGTCCTTATCGCTAAATGTCGGTTTATAGTGATACTGCACATAAATACTGATCGGGTCTGTTGTTTTGGAAATATCTGCAAATTGAAATTTTGAATAAGTATAGGCATTGTATAAAGAATTCTATACAATGGTATAGGTATCTCCGAAACCAGTGGATAGATTTTGTCCTTTCAGGAATTAGAGCAGCGGTTTCTCAATCACTGAAAGACAAATCATGGAATCGTTTGAGAGCATTTTGGGCCGAAAATTGAAAAAATTCGGACATTTAGTCAAAATGAATGGGCGAAAACACACTGCAAACTTCACACATAGGCATATTATATCCACATCAAAATTAACTCATTCTCTCCATTCTTTATATACATTATACAAATGATCGTAGAAAATTACAGTGAAAATAGTATTAATTGAATGCATGAAACAGTGGATATTGAGACATGTTTTTCTCAAATTGTTGCCCCCAATTTCCTTCTCTGGAAATGAAGAATTGGATCGGAAAATCTCAGATGAATCTATTTGTAATTCCTACTCAATATTTGTACCGAAATTGAATAATCTTCACCCACTTTTCTAATATCATATGAATTGATTGATATGTTTTCCTCAATTTTCTTTTCTTCATCTCCGTTGTCATTTGAAATCGGTTCGATTATATCAATATTCAAGAGAAAATGCAACGAGAAGGAGATATCTACATAAAAGTTCCTTCACTTTTAGTTTCGGAATATATGTATTGCTGACTTGCATCGTTTTTATGAGTTGTACAATAGATAAATAAAGGAAGGCACCTTCCTGTGTGGGTGTCAGTGGAATTATCCATACGCGATCTTGATTTCGTCACAAAACTGACTACATTGACCCACCCTATTTTTTATGGCCTCATTTTCGTACAGTAATGAGGTCATCGTGATTTTTTTGGGGTTAAGTAGAGGAAATGGGATTTTCGCGAAAACGTTTGCGTAAATCTAAAGTATGATCATTTCTGTGATAAGACTTCATCCGCAGATGTACTGGGCCAACCACTGTCGATGATGGATTTGACGTTTACGGAGAACAGGACAGTTTTTTTTTTCTGTTATTGCCAAATATTAGTAATTTTCTAATTTTGTACCGAAAATAGTCTCAAACGATGCCATTAAACAATCCAATGAAGAATCCGTAGTCTAATTCATTTATGTCCGACTGTTCACACAATAATTTTGCAAGGAGGTAGTTAGTTACTTGAAATTTGATGAGCATGTCGGAATGCACCGTTCAAATTCGTGAATTGCCTAAATCTGTCGAATGGGTTTGGAGATAATCCTTTTTGAATTTTCATTTCCTCAATTTCTCCAAAACTACACTCATGATAATTGTATCGCGAAAATCGAGTGAAAAATATTTTCAAAAAAAACTAAATACCTCGGAAACTTACCGCCACAATTCTCTAAAATGTGTACATACATAAAGGGCAATAATATAATGTGTTAAGTATCTGAATTTTGCCCTGTACTGCGAGATATCTTCGAAACAGTTTGCCCAATAACGAACTCAACTATCACATTTGGATAAGCAACCTACCCTGAAAATTTCAAGTCACTATCCCTTTCCGTTCGAAACGTATCGTGGCAACGGACAGCCGGGCATTTGACGTCGAATTCTTCATCAGTGAGTCGAACCTAATCCTTGGAGACCATTTTCGGCAGAAAATTCGAATATTACAGACATTTGGGCAAAATAATAGCACACTGCTCTCTAGAACATTCGTGCAAAACTAAGTATCATCTAAAAATAGCGGGAGAAAATCAAAAATCTTCCAAAAAAAATAATTTTCATTTTTTCGATTTCAGAGGTGTTTAAATGATGATAGTCTTGAATGTTTCAGTAAAATTTTTTTTTGGTGGGTTCTCATTTGTGTAGAAAATAAGAAAATCTTCACTCCAACTGGAGCTTTATCTCATGTATAGGTTGAAATGTTTAGAGTTAAAATAGTGGATGCAATTTAATACATATAATAAAATCGTACCTGTTCGCTGTCTGTACATGGAATATTTACAAGAAATAGTATTATAGGATTTATGACCGCAATAGTACCCAATACAATGATTTTTAGAATTTTTGTTTGTACGTTTTTGCACGCTAATCTCGGAAACGGGTTAACCGATCTGTTGCTTGTTGCTTTGTTTCCACTAGTGGGTTGCGGTTTACTTGACACGTCCGGACATTAAGGTGGCTTGCTTAGCGCCAAGAGCCTAGAGGCTTGCATTCTGGCTACTTGCTTTGCTAGGATACGCGGTGGCCGCACTGAAGGTGGTTTGCGTGGTGGGTACCTAGGTGGCTTGGTCATTTGGTCATGGGGAACAATTGCGTAATTTTGACGAAAAATGTAACGAATATTTGGGTATGAACAGCGAAACATTTGATCTACTTCTCCCTACATCTCATTACAAACTAGAGATTTGGTTGAATTATTTCAACGGAATTGGATCGATTATTACCTGGCAGAATAACACATTGCCTGAAAACATAATCCAACGGCGTAATATACATTCACAGCATTAACATCTCATTGTAAAAAAATTAAATCACTTTTTAGTACTGGAAATCTTTTTCTACTTCGACTGCTACCTCTGCCTATATTTTCGTTAAGGCTATGGTATTTTTATGGAGTTCATTAGCTGGATTCCGCAGAGGTTCTCTTTTGAAAACTGATGCAATAAATATGTCATCCAATTTTGACTTCTAAAATGCCTCGTGCCTAGTATCTAAAAATGGGTTCAAGCCCTGTGGACAGGAGCTTTCTGGCGCTCTAGTTCAAACAGACAAATTATATCTCCGAAAGTATTGGTTTCTCAGAGTTGGGAATTATATCAATGTATTCATATAATAGAACTGCTTCCTAAAGGAAATTCAATTCAAATAATAGTTTATTTATCAAGATTAAATGAGCAATCATGAGAATGAGAAAAGCACCATGGAAGAAATCAAATTAAATCTGGCCAATTTTGCCCAATAACGAACTTAACCGAGATATTCATCTCCCCAACCTACTCTGAAAATCTCAACTACCTAGCTCATTCCGTTCGAGAGTTATTGTAGAAAAACTTTTTTTAAATTTTGAAATTTTTTTTTGACACTTTGCGGTAATCTGGTCAATAAAAACTTCACATGCGTATAAAGGTCATAATTCTACAATTTGATGCTAAATTTTAGATAGATCGAGTGATCAGTTTCGGAAATATTCATAAAAAATATTTTTACTGAAATCGGCCATAACTCCGAAACCGCTTGATGGATTTCTCCCATTAACGAGCTCGTCCGAGATATTTACGCTCCAAACCCACCTTGCAAATTTCAATCCGCTAACTCCTTTCGTTCGAGAGTTATCGTGCCTACGGCTGGCCGGCCGGACAGAATCGATTTCGACCTCGGATTCTTGATCAGTGAGTCGAACCAAATCGTTTTAGACCATTTTCATCGAAAAATTCGAAAATTACAGACATTTGGGCAAATTGATAAGCACTCAGTTCCGAGGAACTAGAGCGCCAAAAACCAACACGTTTGTTTACTTCGATACACGATAAGCGACTAGCTAGGCGCTAAGCGTGCAGTGCGGCCGGTCGCGAAAGTTCTAGAACGTTCGTTTTTTGGCGCTCTAGTTCATCGGAACTGAGTGCTTATCAATTTGCCCAAATGTCTGTAATTTTCGAATTTTTCGATGAAAATGGTCTTAAACGATTTGGTTCGACTCACTGATCAAGAATGCGTGGTCGAAATTCTTTCTGTCCGGCCGGTCCGGCCAGCCGGCCGGCCGTAGGCACGATAACTCTCGAACGGATTGAGCTAGAAAGTTGAAATTTTCAGAGTAGGTTTGGCAGATAAATATCTCGCCTAAGTTCGTTATTGGGCAAAATCGGACAGATAGTTTCGGAGTAACAAAAAAAAATCCAAATTATTTTTTTTTCAATAAGCAGTTTTACCATAAGAATCCAATGATATCATTTTTAACTCTAACAAGCTAATACTTTCGGAGATATGATCTTTCAAAATTTCAATAATGAATCGTATTTCTACGTTTTCACAGAATTATATAATTATTCTTTGTATGAATTGTCATAATGTCAACTTATTTTCCTGAGACATGACATTGTCTAATTCCTTGCTAATAGTTGCTTCGAGAAACATCAAAATCGACTTAGAGAGACAAGGCTAAAAAACCGTCAAATAAACCCCCATGTGGCGATTTTATGTCGAAAAGTGAAAATTAAGAATATATATCCCAGGTAAGTACCGATGTTTTATTCTAATACCGGAGATCGACAAGATCGTACGAGGAGCCCGATAGCCCGTAGGTCTAGTCCGTCGGGTTTTCGGCTTCGGAACGAGAGAGGCGGGCCCAAATCCCGGAAAGGGAATTACACTTTTGGCGCTCTAGTTCCTCGGAACTGAGTGCTTATCAATTTGCCCAAATATCTGTAATTTTTATTTAAGATGCAGTTTCACCATTAAAATCCATCGATATCATTTTCAACTCCAACAAGCTAATACTTTGGAGATATGATTTTTCTAAATTTCAATAATGAATCGTACGTACTTCTATGTTTTCACAGAATGCTATAATTATTCTATCTAAGCTTTATTATATTATCTGTGTTCATACTCGTACATTTCATCCTGTTCTATAAGAAAGAGTCAAATTCATTAAATCTATTTTAATTTGATTTCTTCCATGGTGCAGTTCTCATTCTCAGATTGCTCATTCAATCTTGATAAATAAACTATTATTTGAATTTAATTTCTTTTATGATGCAGTTCTTTCATAAGAATACATTGAATTAATTCCCGTTTCTGAGAAACAAATACTTTCGGAGATATAATTTGTCTGTTTGAACTAGAGCGCACCTGTCCACAGTGCTTGAACCCATTTTTGCGCGCGTGTTCCGCAAGGAACAGCGTGCTATCATTTCGTCACAATGTCTGTATTTTTCGATTTTTTTTTCGAAAATGGTCTCAAACGATTGGGTTGACTCCCTGATGGAGAATTCGAGGTCAAATTCAATTCTGTCCGTCCGATCCGGCCGGTCTGGCCAGCCGCTCCGGCCGTTAGCACGATAACTCTCGAACGGAACGACTTAGAGCGTTGAAATTTGCAGGGTAGTTGCGCAGCGTAAATATCAAGACAAGTTCGTTAACGGGTGAAATCGATCGAGCGGTTTCGGAGTTAAGGCCCTTTTTGCGCGCGTGTTCCGCAAGGAACAGCGTGCTATCATTTCGTCACAATGTCTGTATTTTTCGAATTTTTTTTTCGAAAATGGTCTCAAACGATTGGGTTCGACTCCCTGATGAAGAATTCGAGGTCAAATTCAATTCTGTCCGTCCGGTCCGGCCGTTAGCACGATAACTCTCGAACGGAACGACTTAGAGCGTTGAAATTTGCAGGGTAGTTTCGTAGCGTAAATATCTCGGACAAGTTCGTTAACGGGCTAAATCGACCGAGCGGTTTCGGAGTTAAGGCCGTTTTTAATAAAAACGTTTTTTATGAATATTTCCGGAACCGATCACTCGATCTTTTTGAAATTTGGCATCAGATTGTAGAATCATGACGTTTATATGCCTGCGAAGTTTTGTGTTGAACGGACGGCCCTAAAGTGGCAAAAAAAATTTTTGAAAATTTGAAAATTTTGTTTTCACGATAACTCGAAAAATACTGATCTGATTAAATTGAAACTCAGTAGTTAGATGCAAAAGACCAAAGCAAACACTTTTGCAAAATTTCGTGAAGATCACGTGACATGAAAAAAATAAAAAAATTACTACTATTTTGCGGAATACTTTGCTTTTAATGCCGAAACATATGTTTTTGAGGTTCATGCTGCCCTTTCCGGGCATTTTCCGTATTGCGCATGCGCAGATGAGAAGTCCTTTAACTGCTGTAGTTTTCGTCAGAGAGGATTGGGGTTTTGGGGTGGCGGATGCTATTCCTCCATAGAATTCAGATCCCTGATGAGGGTCTGCGCATGCGTAGATTAAAGATGCGATATCTTCCGAACCACTAGTGTTGGAGAATCGGAGTTTTTTGTAAGTTGTGTTATTTTGAGAGGACTTTCAGCCGCCAGTAGATTGCGCATGCGCAGAAGAGAAGTGACTATTTTTGGGTTGGATGGGTTATGTTGGGAGTGCTGAGTCGATATTATGAGGTTTTGAAAGAATATTCATAGCAATTCAGTGCAAGGACAAGTCAGTTTGGGGGATGTAGCGTTGTTTCCGAGTTAAAGTGTCCGTACCGTGGCCCTGGGGCTAATTTTGAAATTGATGTTACCCCTTACAGGCATTTTTCGTTATGCGCATGAGCAGACCATCAGTGATTTAACTGGTGGTGTTTTCATCAGAGAGGATTAGGGTTTTGGGGTGGCGGATGCTATTCCTCTATAGAATCCCTCGTTGAGGGTCTGCGCATGCGTGGATTAAAGATGTGATATCTCCTGAACCACTAGTGTTGGAGAATCGGAGTTTTTTGTAAGGTGTGTTATTTTGAGAGGACTTTAAGCCGCGAGTAGATTGCGCATGCGCAGAAGAAAAGTGACTGTTTTTGGGTTGGATGGGTTATGTGGGGAGGGCTGAGTCGATATTATGAGGTTTTAAAAAAATATTCATAGCAATTCAGTGCAAGGACAAGTCAGTTTGGGGGATGTAGCGTTGTTTCCGAGTTAAAGTGTCCGTACCGTGGCCCTGGGGCTAATTTTGAAATTGATGTTACCGCTTACAGGCATTTTTCGTTATGCGCATGAGCAGATCATCAGTGATTTAACTGGTGGTGTTTTCGTCTGAGAGGATTAGGGTTTTAGGGTGGCGGATGCTATTCCTCCATAGAATCCCCTGTTGAGGGTCTGCGCATGCGTGGATTAAAGATGTGATATCTCCTGAACCACTAGTGTTGGAGAATCGGAGTTTTTTGTAAGGTGTGTTATTTTGAGAGGACTTTTAGCCACGAGTAGACTGCGCATGCGCAGAAGATAAGTGACTGTTTTTGGGTTGGATGGGTTATGTTGGGAGTGCTGAGTCGATATTATGAGGTTTTAAAAGAATATTCATAGCAATTCAGTGCAAGGACAAGTCAGTTTGGGGGATGTAGCGTTGTTTCCGAGTTAAAGTGTCCGTACCGTGGCCCTGGGGCTAATTTTGAAATTGATGTTACCCCTTACAGGCATTTTTCGTTATGCGCATGAGCAGACCATCATTGATTTAACTGGTGGTGTTTTCATCAGAGAGGATTAGGGTTTTGGGGTGGCGGATGCTATTCCTCTATAGAATCCCTCGTTGAGGGTCTGCGCATGCGTGGATTAAAGATGTGATATCTCCTGAACCACTAGTGTTGGAGAATCGGAGTTTTTTGTAAGGTGTGTTATTTTGAGAGGACTTTTAGCCGCGAGTAGATTGCGCATGCGCAGAAGAGAAGTGACTGTTTTTGGGTTGGATGGGTTATGTTGGGAGTGCTGAGACGATATTATGAGGTTTTAAAAGAATATTCATAGCAATTCAGTGCAAGGACAAGTCAGTTTGGGGGCTGTAGCGTTGTTTCAGAGTTAAAGTGTCCGTACCGTGGCCCTGGGGCTAATTTCGAAATGGATGTAACCCCTTACGGGCATTTTTCGTTATGCGCATGAGCAGACCATCAGTGATTTAACTGGTGGTGCTTTCGTCAGAGAGGATTGGGGTTTTGGGGTGGCGGGTGCTTTTCCGCTATAGAATCCCCTGGTGAGGGTCTGCGCATGCGTGGATTCAAGAAGCGATATCTCCTGAACCACTAGTGTTGGAGAATCGGAGTTTTTTGTGAGGTGTGTAATTTTGGGAGGACTTGCAGCCACGAGTATACTGCGCTTGCGCAGACGAGAAGTGAATGGTTTTGGGTTGTTTGGGTTATGTTGGGAGTAATGAGCCGATATTGTGAGATTTTAAAAGAATATTCATGTCAATTCAGTGCACGGACACAAGTCAGTTTGGGGGAAATAGCATTGTTTCCGATTTGAATGGTCTGTATGGTGGCCCTGAGGCGAATTTATAAATAACTATATTCGGTAGATCTATATTAAAATGCGTTCGGATTTGGAGAAGATGCAATTTCGTCCCTAACGGAAGACCCACAACCGAATTTTTTTCTGATCTACGGTAAAACTAACAGCCAAACTGTATTGATAGCTATATTTGTTAAAGGAACTTGAAAAAAAAAAAAAAGCACTGACGTGAAGTCAGTACTCTTTGGCGCGCGTGTTCACGGTGGCTAATTTGAATTGAATGATTCAAAAATTAACAGTGGTGTATCTAAGCTGCCATCAGGATAGAGTAACAAAGTTGGAAATGAACACAAGTGACTCTCCTTAGTCGCACAAGCTCCTAGAAGATTTGGGAGGGTCAGTATAATCCTAATCATGTTTATAGCACGCGCGCAAAAGCAGATTGACTTAACAATGAAAGAAAGAGTGTAAAAAGTCAATCTGCTTTGGCGCGCGTGCTATAAACATGATTAGGATTATACTGACCCTCCCAAATCTTCTAGGAGCTTGTGCGACTAAGGAGAGTCACTTGTGTTCTTTTCCAACTTTGTTACTCTATCCTGATGGCAGCTTAGATACACCACTGTTAATTTTTGAATCATTCAATTCAAATTAGCCACCGTGAACACGCGCGCCAAAGAGTACTGACTTTACGTCAGTGCTTTTTTTTTTTAGTAAAAACGTTTTTTATGAATATTTCCGGAACCGATCACTCGATCTTTTTGAAATTTGGCAACAGATTGTAGAATCATGACCTTTATATGCCTGCGAAGTTTTGTGTTGAACGGACGGCCCTAAAGTGGCAAAAAAAAATTTTGAAAATTTGAAAATTTTGTTTTCACGATAACTCGAAAAATACGGATCTGATTAAATTGAAACTCAGTAGTTAGATGCAAAAAACCAAAGCAAACACTTTTGCAAAATTTCGTGAAGATCACGTGACATGAAAAAGATAAAAAAATTACTACTATTATGCGGAATACTTTGCTTTTAATGCCGAAACATATGTTTTTGAGGTTCATGCTGCCCTTTCCGGGCATTTTCCGTATTGCGCATGCGCAGATGAAAAGTCCTTTAACTGCTGTAGTTTTCGTCAGAGAGGATTGGGGTTTTGGGGTGACGGATGCTATTCCTCCATAGAATTCAGATCCCTGATGAGGGTCTGCGCATGCGTAGATCAAAGATGCGATATCTTCCGAACCACTAGTGTTGGAGAATCGGAGTTTTTTGTAAGGTGTGTTATTTTCAGAGGACTTTTAGCTGCCAGTAGATTGCGCATGCGCAGAAGAGAAGTAACTGTTTTTGGGTTGGATGGGTTATGTTGGGAGTGCTGAGTCGATATTATGAGGTTTTAAAAGAATATTCATAGCAATTCAGTGCAAGGACAAGTCAGTTTGGGGATGTTGCGATGTGTCCGAGTTAAAGTGTCCGTACCGTGGCCCTGGGGCTCATTTTGAAATTGATGTTACCCCTTTTTCGTTATGCGTATGAGCAGACCATCAGTGATTTAACTGGTGGTGTTTTCGTCAGAGAGGATTAGGGTTTTGGGGTGGTGGATGCTATTTCTCTATAGAATCCCCTGTTGAGGGTCTGCGCATGCGTGGATTAAAGATGTGATATCTCCTGAACCACTAGTGTTGGAGAATCGGAGTTTTTTGTAAGGTGTGTTATTTTGAGAGGACTTTTAGCAGCGAGTAGATTGCGCATGCGCAGAAGAGCAGTGACTGTTTTTGGCTTGGATGGGTTATGTTGGGAGTGCTGAGTCGATATTATGAGGTTATAAAAGAATATTCATAGCAATTCAGTCAAGGACAAGTCAGTTTGGGGGATGTAGCGTTGTTTCTGAGTTAAAGTGTCCGTACCGTGGCCCTGTGGCTAATTTTGAAATTGATGTTATCGCTTACAGGCATTTTTCGTTATGCGCATGAGCAGACCATCAGTGATTTAACTGGTGGTGTTTTCGTCAGAGAGGATTAGGGTTTTGGGGTGGCAGATGCTATTCCTCCATAGAATTCCCTGTTGAGGGTCTGCACATGCGTGGATTAAAGATGTGATATCTCCTGAACCACTAGTGTTGGAGAATCGGAGTTTTTTGTAAGGTGTGTTATTTTGAGAGGACTTTTAGCCGCGAGTAGATTGCGCATGCGCAGAAGAGAAGTGACTGTTGTTGGGTTGAATGGGTTATGTTGGGAGTGCTGAGTCGATATTATGAGGTTTTAAAAGAATATTCATAGCAATTCAGTGCAATGACAAGTCAGTTTGGGAGATGTAGCGTTGTTTCCGAGTTAAAGTGTCCGTACCGTGGTCCTGGGGCTAATTTTGAAATTGATGTTACCCCTTACAGGCATTTTTCGTTATGCGCATGAGCAGACCATCAGTGATTTAACTGGTGGTGTTTTCGTCAGAGAGGATTAGGGTTTTGGGGTTGATGATGCTTTTCCTCTATAGAATCCCCTGTTGAGGTTCTGCGCATGCGTGGATTAAAGATGTGATATCTCCTGAACCACTAGTGTTGGAGAATCGGAGTTTTTTGTAAGGTGTGTTATTCTGAGAGGACTTTTAGCCGCGAGTAGACTGCGCATGCGCAGAAGAGAAGTGACTGTTTTTGGGTTGGATGGGTTATGTTGGGAGTGCTGAGTCGATATTATGAGGTTTTAAAAGAATATTCATAGCAATTCAGTGCAAGGACAAGTCAGTTTGGGGGATGTAGCGTTGTTTCAGAGTTAAAGTGTCTGTACCGTGGCCCTGGGACTAATTTCGAAATTGATGTAACCCCTTACGGGCATTTTTCGTTATGCGCATGAGCAGACCATCAGTGATTTAACTGCTGGTGCTTTCGTCAGAGAGGATTGGGGTTTTGGGGTGGCGGATGCTATTCCGCTATAGAATCCCCTGGTGAGGGTCTGCGCATGCGTGGATTCATGAAGCGATATCTCCTGAACCACTAGTGTTGGAAAATCGGAGTTTTTTGTGAGGTGTGTAATTTTGGGAGGACTTGCAGCCACGAGTATACTGCGCTTGCGCAGACGAGAAGTGAATGGTTTTGGGTTGTTTGGGTTATGTTGGGAGTAATGAGCCGATATTGTGAGGTTTTAAAAGAATATTCATGTCAATTCAGTGCACGGAAACAAGTCAATTTGGGGGAAATAGCGTTGTTTCCGATTTGAAATGTCTGTATGGTGGCCCTGAGGTGAATTTATAAATAACTATATTCGGTAGATCTATATTAAAATACGTTCGGATTTGGAGAAGATGCAATTGCGTCCCTAACGGAGGACCCACAACCGCATTTTTTTCCGATCTACGGTAAAGCTAACAGCCAAACTGTATTGATAGCTATATTTGTTAAGGGAACTTGAAAAAAAAAAAGCACTGACGTGAAGTCAGTACTCTTTGGCGCGCGTGTCCACGGTGGCTAATTTGAATTGAATGATGAGTACTTCAAGCTCAGTGGATAGAGCGAGCCGAAGATCTACCCAAAGGATAGTGGACACCATTCACTGTCGGTTCAAAAATTAACAGTGCTGTATCTAAGCTGCCATCAGGATAGAGTAACAAAGTTGGAAAAGAACACAAGTGACTCTTCTTAGTCGCACAAGCTCCTAGAAGATTTGGGAGGATCAGTATAATCCTAATCATTTTTATAGCACGCGCGCAAAAGCAGATTGACTTAACAATGAAAGAAAAAGTGTAAAAAGTCAATCTGCTTTGGCGCGCGTGCTATAAACATGATTAGGATTCTACTGACCCTCCCAAATCTTCTAGGAGCTTGTGCGACTAAGGAGAGTCACTTGTGTTCTTTTCCAACTTTGTTACTCTATCCTGATGGCAGCTTAGATACAGCACTGTTAATTTTTGAACCGACAGTGAATGGTGTCCACTATCCTTTGGGTAGATCTTCGGCTCGCTCTATCCACTGAGCTTGAAGTACTCATCATTCAATTCAAATTGGCCACCGTGGACACGCGCGCCAAAGAGTACTGACTTCACGTCAGTGCTTTATTTTTGAAGTTACTCGCTTGGCTCTAGCCGCTAAGAAAGCCGCTTGTCTGTGCGAACGTGACCTTAGAATTCAGTGTTTGTTTCATTTCAATCGGTTCATATCAATCTTAATATAAACTCTTTCAACGAACGCGTACCAAAAGTTGTTCGTGTTAGTTAGATCGGGTCGGTGGGTGGGGTCTATACAGGGTGGTCCAAATCTTAACCAAGAAATTTTAACCACGTATTCTACATCAAAAATAAGCCCTAGTTCGTCATATAAACATATGTCGAGAAATACTTCCTCTCCGAGATACAGGGTGTAAAAATTATTAGAAAAAAAAAGTTTTTTTTTCCTTTACTTTGAACATCTTCCTTAAATTCGTATTTGAGTGTGGCTATTAACGCTTATTTTTTCGTAATTACACATTTTTTACAAAGATAGTCTTATTATTACGAGTATTATTATTATGTACCATATCAAATTTTAGCGATTTGCTCATGCATGAGAGTCTTCAATTTTTTTACTCGGAAACGGTGCCTCGTACGTCAAAAAGTCAAGAGATTGAATTTGCTTCAAATTAAATAAGGATTTCAAGAATAAATTTTATTGTTGGAAAAACCAGTGGCGTATCATTTTTTTGTCTAAAAATATTCAGTCTCGATGCAGTACAGACACCACTGGTGAAATAAAAAAAATTATTTTATTCAAAAAGTGCCTCTTGATCCTTAAAACCTCTGCCCCAAATTTCATAAACATATTTTGAGAAGTGTAAAAGTTATTAATAAAACAATTTTTTTCTATAATTTCAACACCCTGTATCTCAGAGAGAAAGCATTTCTCGACATATATTTATACGACAAACTAGGGCTTATTTTTGACGTAGAATAGGTGGTTGAAGTTTCTTGGTTACGATCTGGACCACCCTGTTGGGAATCTGTTCAAGTTTATAAAATTTATTTTAATGCTGGGGCCACAAAGAGCTGTTATAGAATCTGAATTTAATATTCTATGACCCAAGCTGACGACCCAACAAACATCCGTACGCTCTCTCTTTCGCTATTCTCAAGGTCGACAGTCGACATTTTCGTAAACATAAACATAACCTCACGTGTACATTTTGTAAAGCATTTCAAATGAACAAGAAAAAGCCAAAAGAGTTTTATCAAAAATAAAGAGACAACTCAAACATTGGTCCTTCGAAGCCGCATTCAACAATCTTCAAAAATATATATATAATCAATCAAGAAGAAGCAATCAAGTGCGTATCTACCTAGAATATTGAATCAACAAAGAGGCCTCAATCGAGCAGCAAGACATTCAACATACACGTGGTTCGTGAGAAATTACAAAATGCAAAGAAATTCAAGGAACAGCACAATTATTTCAAAGGTCAGGTCAGTTTCATTTAAGCGAGCTTCAATTTGAATTAATTATTTCAATCATGAGTGAATTAAAAGAATTCCTTTTAACTAAAGATGACCTTGTTTTTGAATTGTCGAGATTTCATACATATTTAGATAAAGCTATTCGAGATGATGCTCAAACCAATCAGCTGAAACGGAGATTAGAGAAGATTGAAGGTTCTTCAAATGAATATGGAAATATTCATCAACATCAACATCATCTACATCAAAAATAAGCCCTAGTTCGTCATATAAACATATGTCGAGAAATACTTCCTCTCCGAGATACAGGGTGTAAAAATTATTAGAAAAAAAAAGTTTTTTTTTCCTTTACTTTGAACATCTTCCTTAAATTCGTATTTGAGTGTGGCTATTAACGCTTATTTTTTCGTAATTACACATTTTTTACAAAGATAGTCTTATTATTACGAGTATTATTATTATGTACCATATCAAATTTTAGCGATTTGCTCATGCATGAGAGTCTTCAATTTTTTTACTCGGAAACGGTGCCTCGTACGTCAAAAAGTCAAGAGATTGAATTTGCTTCAAATTAAATAAGGATTTCAAGAATAAATTTTATTGTTGGAAAAACCAGTGGCGTATCATTTTTTTGTCTAAAAATATTCAGTCTCGATGCAGTACAGACACCACTGGTGAAATAAAAAAAATTATTTTATTCAAAAAGTGCCTCTTGATCCTTAAAACCTCTGCCCCAAATTTCATAAACATATTTTGAGAAGTGTAAAAGTTATTAATAAAACAATTTTTTTCTATAATTTCAACACCCTGTATCTCAGAGAGAAAGCATTTCTCGACATATATTTATACGACAAACTAGGGCTTATTTTTGACGTAGAATAGGTGGTTGAAGTTTCTTGGTTACGATCTGGACCACCCTGTTGGGAATCTGTTCAAGTTTATAAAATTTATTTTAATGCTGGGGCCACAAAGAGCTGATATAGAATCTGAATTTAATATTCTATGACCCAAGCTGACGACCCAACAAACATCCGTACGCTCTCTCTTTCGCTATTCTCAAGGTCGACAGTCGACATTTTCGTAAACATAAACATAACCTCACGTGTACATTTTGTAAAGCATTTCAAATGAACAAGAAAAAGCCAAAAGAGTTTTATCAAAAATAAAGAGACAACTCAAACATTGGTCCTTCGAAGCCGCATTCAACAATCTTCAAAAATATATATATAATCAATCAAGAAGAAGCAATCAAGTGCGTATCTACCTAGAATATTGAATCAACAAAGAGGCCTCAATCGAGCAGCAAGACATTCAACATACACGTGGTTCGTGAGAAATTACAAAATGCAAAGAAATTCAAGGAACAGCACAATTATTTCAAAGGTCAGGTCAGTTTCATTTAAGCGAGCTTCAATTTGAATTAATTATTTCAATCATGAGTGAATTAAAAGAATTCCTTTTAACTAAAGATGACCTTGTTTTTGAATTGTCGAGATTTCATACATATTTAGATAAAGCTATTCGAGATGATGCTCAAACCAATCAGCTGAAACGGAGATTAGAGAAGATTGAAGGTTCTTCAAATGAATATGGAAATATTTACCTCAAAACAAAACTCTTTGACCCCACAAATGGGGAAAAATATGACCAGGAGTTAGTAGAGTTTGAAGAACTCCATTTCTACTTAACGTCTACTGCATCTGATTTACTAGAGACATCAAAACGAACTCTTGTCACACACAAGTATGAAAGTACCTCAGTCACTAATTCTATTAACCTGCCTCAAATTGATCTTCCTACCTTTTCAGGGGATGTGAATGAATGGTTAGAGTTCAATGACACATTCACATCACTCATAGATAACAATGAAAACCTTAGTGACGTCCAGAAATTTTATTATTTGAAGTCGTGTTTAAAAAAGGATGCAGAGGCAGTGATTCACTCTTTGAAGGTTTCGAATGATAACTATTCAATAGCATGGAAATTACTCAAAGAACGTTATCAAAATGACAAATTAATTGCGAACAGTCATGTCAGATCACTATTCGATTTACCAGCAATACCGAAAGAGTCCTCTCCTTTATTGAGAAAATTACTAGATTATGTTAAACGCATATTAAGAGTTTTAGAAAGCTTTAAACAGCCTGTTGATAAGTGGGACTTACTCCTCATTCATTGACTTTCCAGCAAGTAGGACTTTCAAACCAGAAAGGCATGGGAATCGGTCAACGTCCCTTCAAGACTGCCAACCATGACTGAATTTCTAACATTTTTGAATGATAGATGCTCTTTGTTAGAGGCTATCAGTAACAACACAGCATATATGAAATAAAATCCAAACCAGAAAGATTAAACAAATTACACAACAAGCAAGGTTACTAATCATTCATTTCAACTAACAAGAGTAGGTCAAACTGTCAATTATGTCATGAAGATCATTTGTTGTATTTTTGTAGGAAGTTTTTAGAATTATCTATTAATCAGAGGAGGAAGGAAGTTAAGCGCTTAAGATTGTGCTTCAATTGTCTCAAACCCAGTCATCGTGTAGATTCATGCACTACAGTTAGTTGTAAGAGTTGCGGTCAGAGGCATAATAGCCTGCTACATATTGATGATCAAGTTGAGCAAAGCGGTAGGTTCTTGCAACAGCTAGAATTGAAAGACTATAATGAAGTAGAGCCAAAGGACAACAAAACTAGTCTTCTATCAATAATGTCATTGTCACATTCCAATGAAGTTTTATTGGCAACGGCTATTGTTGATTTGGTTGACAGTAAAGGAAATTTAGTCCAAGCTAGAGCATTACTAGATTCAGGATCACAATCCAACCTGATGACATGTGAGTTAGCGGATCGGCTGAAGTTAACAAGAGAAAGGGTTAACATTCCTGTAATTGCTATTAATCAAGGATGCGTTAATATTAAGCAAATGACAAAAACTAAATTGAAATCTAGATTCAATTCATACCAAATCAATGTGACTTTCTTGATTTTGAAGAAAATTGCAGATAATATGCCCACATCTAAAGTGAATTTCAGTACACCACCAAATATCAAGTTAGCTGATCATAGATTTAGCGAACCAGGCAAGATTGACAATTTGTTGGGAGCATCATTGTTCTATGACCTTATGTGTATCGGACAAATCAAGGGGAAGGTTAATGAGCCCATCATCCAGAAAACAAAATTGGGATGGATTGTATCAGGAAACACTGAACATGGAACAATAAGGCAACAAAAGAAGCGGTGTAATTTGGCAAGAGATGTCAACTTTCAGTTGCAGAAATTTTGGGAACTTGAGGAAGGTCCAGAGGAAACTCATTTGAGTCAAGAAGAAGAGGAATGTCAGAAAGAATTCTTGGAACAATTCTCTCAAGATGAGTCTGGACGATTCACAGTTCCATTAATGTTGAAAGGAGACATCAAAGACCTGGGTAGCACATACGAAGTTGCACTTCGACGATTCAAGCAACTGGAAAGAAGATTTGCCAAGGATGACGACTTCAGCAATCAATATGTCTATTTTATGGAAGAGTACAAAACTTTGGGACATATGGTTCTGGTGGACGAACCAGACCATCCAGAGAAAATCAAAAATTACTTGCCCCACCATGGAGTGATTACAGAAGATAGCACTACAACAAAATTAAGGGTAGTGTTTGATGGATCATGTGCATCAAGTACAGGGATCTCCTTAAACGACAGGTTAAAGGTTGGTCCAACAATTCAGCAGGATTTGTTTTCCCTTCTGGTTCGTTTCAGAAAACATAATGTTGTCATTACTGCTGATATAGAAAAAAAGTATCACCAAGTAATGGTACTGGAACCTCATCAGGACTTACAGAGAATTATGTGGAGGTCAAATACAAATGAAGAAATCGGCAAGTACAAATTGCGTACCGTCACATATGGAACTTCAATAGCATAATATCTAGCAACTCGTTGTCTACATCAAATTGGACTAGAAGCAGCAAAGCTCAATCCAGATCTAGAAAGGATCATCATCAAGGATTTTTATGTCGACGATTTGTTGACCGGATCCCACACCATAGAGGGTGCTGTGCAGTTGAAAATTGAAATTCAGGAAACATTGGAGAAGGGTTGCTTCAACCTTCGGAAATGGGCTTCTAACAGGCAGGGGGAAATAAGTTCTGGTGAAATAACTCCTAATGAGCATTCATTATGTGACGATGGCATCAAAAAGACGCTAGGACTTATATGGAATTCCAAACTAGACATCCTTCATTTCACCATTGAGCGAACTCCAACAGAAAGGAGGGTAACAAAATGGAAAATCCTCTCAACCATGTCAAAAACTTTCGATCCATTAGGTTTGGTGGGTCCTTGCATTATCAGGGCAAAATCGATAATGCAAAATCTATGGAGGTTATACTTGTCCTGGAATTATTATTATTATTATTATTATTATTATACTGATCCTCCTGGGTCTTCCACAAGGAGACCCCTCATAAGCTCTAAGAGCTTGCCCTGAGTTAGGAGAACCAGTTGTGTTCTGTGTAGGCTTTGTTACTGTGTCCTTACGCCACCTTAGGCACAGCACTGTTAATTTTTGACCCAACAGCGAATGGTGGCGATTACCGTGACTAGAAAATTTCTTTCCTAGCCTCGGAATTGAACTTGGGGCTTCCGCTCCCAAGTCAATTACTCTACCACTGAGCCAATCAGTTCTCTACGATATTCATACAGAATGGTTACAATTTCAGGCAAATTTTGCCGCTCTTGACAATATCAAGATACCAAGGCAAATAATCAGTTCAGATGCAATAAAAATTCAAATCCATGGCTTCTGTGATGCATCAGAATGAGCATATGGTGCCTGCGTCTATGCAAGATCGACCAATTTCAATGGTGAGCATTCAGTGCAACTAATTTGTGCAAAATCAAAGGTGTCACCACTCAAATGCATATCACTGCCGAAATTAGAATTATGTGGAGCAGTGCTACTAGCCAGGTTGGTTAAAACGGTAACAAGAGCTTTGGACATTGACATAGAGAAAACAACCTATTGGTGTGATTCACAAATTGTACTTGCTTGGATATCAGGAGAGCCTTGCAAATGGA
Source organism: Halyzia sedecimguttata (assembly GCA_937662695.2). Lineage (NCBI taxonomy): Eukaryota > Metazoa > Arthropoda > Insecta > Coleoptera > Coccinellidae > Halyzia > Halyzia sedecimguttata. The sequence goes on along the minus strand of OW569413.2, from coordinate 4,553,703 downwards.
AGGTGTTTGTGGCAAACAGAGTTTCTGAAATTCAGCAAGGTTCAAGGAGCAACCAGTGGAGACATGTAGCAGGCAAAGATAATACAGCTGATATAATTTCTAGGGGGCTTGAACCGGACAAATTATCAAATTCAACACTATGGTGGAATGCTGCACTGAAGACGAAGAAGTCTGGCCGGAACACAACATTACAGCAATTCATAGCATTCCTGAACAGAAGGAAAGATTTATCCACTTAGCCATACCCCACAAGAGGTCAGATATATATGATAAATTGTCCTCAATATCAAAATTACAAAGAGTTCAAGCTTACGTGTTCAGATTCATCAATAACTGTAAAAGTCAGATTAAATCTGCCAGCTTCTGGACAGTAGAGGAACTCAACAGATCAATGCTGCACCTTAAAAAGCTAACTCAATCAGAAGCCTTCTATGAGGAGATAGATGCTCTATCACAACACAAAGAAATACCACGGCACAGTAAGATTTTGTCTTTGAATCCATTTCTAGACGATGATAGGGTTGATGAGAGTTGGTGGTAGATTGAGGAATTCCGAAGATTTGCAATTTTCGCAGAAATTTACAATCATTTTACCCCAAAGGCACAAATTCACGGAAATGCTAATTCAATCTATGCATTATCAAAATCTTCATGCGGGTCCGTTGGCACTTTTGGCAATAATGCGACAAACCTATTGGCCAATTGCAGGCAAAAACGCTATAAAACCGGTATTAAAAAGGTGCATAGTTTGTTTTCGGGCAAAACCAATGACCATGCAACAATTAATGGGAAATTTTCCGAAAGAGCGCATCACTGCATCCCGACCCTTTTTGTACTGCGGAACTGACTTTGCTGGTCCATTCAATATTAGGGCGAACAAATTAAGAAACACAAAGGTCATCAAGGTATATCTATGTATTTTCATATGCTTTGCAACGAAAACTGCTCATTTAGAGCTTGTGGATGACATGAGTTCGGATGCCTTTTTGAACTGTTTGAAAAGGTTTATTAGCAGACGAGGTAAACCGGTTAAAATATTCTCTGACAACGGCATAAACTACATTGGTGCTAATTCTTCATTGAAAGAATTCTTGAAGCTTCTTTCTAAAGAAAATGAAACCATAGGCAGCGCTTTAGCGTCAGATTCAATTATGTGGAACTTCATTCCAAGTAGATCACCTCATCAAGGTGGTATCTGGGAGTCCGCAGTAAAGGCAGCTAAATTCCACTTATATAGACTAATCAACGTTAATTTCACTCCAACATTTGAAACATTTCATACAATAATAACACAAATTGAAGCTTGTCTTAATTCAAGACCTTTGACCCCTATTTCCTCCGATCCACAAGATTTCCATGCCCTCACACCAGGACACTTCCTAATTGGCGCACCCCTGACAGCAATACATGAGCCCAACCTAAGGGAGACAAAAACCAATCGCCTGAATCATTACCACCAAGAAACACAGACGTTACAAAGGTTCTGGTGTAGATGGTCCATCGAGTACATCTCCAGCCTCCAAGAACGAACAAAATGGAGGAAAAGGTGTCAAGAAGAACTCAAAGCAGGAGCACTAGTGCTTCTCAAAGAAGATAATCTCCTATAAAATGGAAGATGGGCAGAGTTCTAAAACTGTTCCCTGGTTCAGATGGAATCAATCGAGTAGTGTTAGTGGAAACACAAAATGGTGAAGTGATGCGATCCATTCAGAAAATGTGTTTGCTTCCAATCGAGGATGCTCCTTAAAATTAGTTTCGTTTTATTAATCGTATTATATTTTTGTATTTTATTTCCATCAAAATTTGTACATTTCATTGTAAATTCTTTGAAACCACTAGGTCTCAAGGTGGGCGGAATGTTGGGAATCTGTTCAAGTTTATAAAATTTAACAATTCAAGAGCGTTCCTGCTAATAGGGTCCTTCATGAATGGCTTCGTATAATAAATATACTTATTACTTATGAATATATTTCACAAATCAAATAGACCCCAGGGGGTTCATTGATCTGCCGAGAAAGCAAGAGCAGACGCGTTTCTGGCTTCTTGGCCTTCATCAGTACCCTGTAGCTTTCCCAACAAATTCAACTAAACTGACCCGAGTTAAGCCCCTCAGAGCCGGCTTGGTCGATCATTATAATCGCCCACGCCACCTATGAGACGAAACACGGAAATCAGCCTCTCCCCACCAGTGAATATTTGAAGCGTGAAATCATATGCCACCATTCACTCGATATTAAATCAAGAACGAGTCCCGCAGAGCTCAGACAGTATCTTCTCAATGGCCATGAAGGCTGTTTAGCGTTTTCAAAAATAATAATGAAAAATGGCGATACCGTTGTTAAAAAATCAACAATTCAAGAGCGTTCCTGCTAATCGGGTCCTTCATGAATGGCTTCGTATAATAAATATACTTATGCATATATTTCACAAATCAAATAGACCCCAGGGGGTTCATTGATCTGCCGAGAAAGCAAGAGCAGACGCGTTTCTGGCTTCTTGGCCTTCATCAGTACCCTGTAGCTTTCCCAACAATTTTAACTAAACTGACCTGGGTTAAGCCCCTCAGAGCCGGCTTGGTCGATCATTATAATCGCCCACGCCACCTATGAGACGAAACACGGAAATCAGCCTCTCCCCACCAGTGAATATTTGAAGCGTGAAATCATATGCCACCATTCACTCGATATTAAATCAAGAACGAGTCCCGCAGAGCTCAGACAGTATCTTCTCAATGGCCATGAACGCTGTTTAGCGTTTTCAAAAATAATAATGAAAAATGGCGATACCGTTGTTAAAAAATCAACAATTCAAGAGCGTTCCTGCTAATCGGGTCCTTCACGCTTCAAATATTCACTGGTCGGAGAGGCTGATTTCCGTGTTTCGTCTCATAGGTGGCGTGGGCGATTATAATGATCGACCAAGCCGGCTCTGAGGGGCTTAACCCGGGTCAGTTTAGTTGAATTTGTTGGGAAAGCTACAGGGTACTGATGAAGGCCAAGAAGCCAGAAACGCGTCTGCTCTTGCTTTCTCGGCAGATCAATGAACCCCCTAGGGTCTATTTGATTTGTGAAATATATGCATAAGTATATTTATTATCCGAAGCCATTCATGAAGGCCCCGATTAGCAGGAACGCTCTTGAATTGTTGATTTTTTAACAACGGTATCACCATTTTTCATTATTATTTTTGAAAACGCTAAACAGTGTTCATGGCCATTGAGAAGATACTGTCTGAGCTCTGCGGGACTCGTTCTTGATTTAATATCGAGTGAATGGTGGCATATGATTTCACGCTTCAAATATTCACTGGTGGGGAGAGGCTGATTTTCGTGTTTCGTATCATAGGTGGCGTGGGCGATTATAATGATCGACCAAGCCGGCTCTGAGGGGCTTAACCCGGGTCACTTTAGTTGAATTTGTTGGGAAAGCTACAGGGTACTGATGAAGGCCAAGAAGCCAGAAACGCGTCTGCTCTTGCTTTCTCGGCAGATCAATGAACCCCCTGGGGTCTATTTGATTTGTGAAATATATGCATAAGTATATTTATTATACGAAGCCATTCATGAAGGACCCGATTAGCAGGAACGCTCTTGAATTGTTGATTTTTTAACAACGGTATCGCCATTTTTCATTATTATTTATAAAATTTATTTTAATGCTGAGGCCACAAAGAGCTTATATAGAATCTGAATTTAATATTCTATGACCCAAGCTGACAACCCAACCAACATCCTTACGCTCTCTCTCTTTCGCTATTCTCAAGGTCGACAGTCGACAGTTTCGTAAACATAAACATAAGCTCACGTGTACATTTTGTAAAGCATTTCAAATAAACAAGAAAAAGACAAAAGTGTTTTATCTAAAATAAGGAGACAACTCCAACACACCCTATATAGGCTGGTTTTCCTGTCACGCTGACGGTCGGCGCTGATGAGTCAATATGTATGTAGCTATAGGTAGCGTTTTCGAGTCACGCGGCGCTGACGGCCGTCAGCGCTGATCTACATACGCGCACGTACGCGCCGGCGCGTCGGCGCCGCTGACTAGCTGGCGCCGACAAGCCTCCACATTCAGTGAGCCAGAGACAATAGCATCCTTCTATTTCTTTTTGTGATCAGCGCGATACTAAAAGGATCCGAGCTGACCGATCAGCGCTGACCGTCAGCGCCGACCGTCAGCGTGACAGGAAAACCAGCCATAAAGTGCGCACGTATTTCGGAGACGCACGGCTTTAACTGTTCATTTGTGGTATTTTATTGAAGTGAAACTTCTAAAGCCGGATCCAGACGCGTGTACTACGAGCGTTACATGTAACGCTCGTAGTACCGTCCACACGGAGAATTCGCATTACATTACACCCTTCTGGACCCGAGTTGATGCGACTTCCAACAAGGTTGCGTTAAACGTTTAACGCTACCATGGAGGGAGTATGAAAGCACTGTTGCGTTATCCGTTCAACGATCCTGGAGAGGGGGAATAGAAAGAGACATAGCGAGAGTGAATGCATGGCACTCGAACGCCTGCGCGTAGTTTTCTACCCCTTCCTATTTTCCTTTCCACATTACGAACTTTCACTTCTTCCGAGCGGAGAGTCTCCACGCACTATTTTAATCTAATTTTTAAGCGGAAAATATCCTTTTAAACCGTAAGCACATATAAGTTTGGTATTTCTCCGATTTAATTAATTTTTTTCTGATCGAACCAATATTGAGCTATATCGCCTTAGTTACCATGTGTCATAACACACTCATATTTCCCAAGGGAAATATGAAACGTCAGTTCATATTTCCCTAGGGAAATATGAAACGTCAAATCATATTTCTTTCAAAACGTCAAATCATATTTTATTTCTTTATTTAGTAACAAAATGGAAACAGCAATTGTTGAAATTTCCACTAAAAGTATTTCCACCAGATACAAAGGAAGAAGAAATATCTTGTTCATAATTATTCGTCGACGAGACTACAGTTTTCTTGAGAACATTCCGTGCAACAGCAGTCTCGGACGATTCTCCCAAAACGGTCTTCAAAGATTGTGATGCTGCAGATGGCTCTCCCTCCACACCTGCTATCATCTTCGCTACCTTATTTTTGTGCAGCATACTGTCAGCCAGATAGCCTTCTGCAAGAGACGAACTTTTCCAACCACCATGTCTCTTGAGTGTTGTCATTGAGGCTCCCGCATCGGCAACCAATGTCGCGGATGTTCGTCTTCCACAATGGCCTGTATATGTTTTCGGATTATCTAAACCCAATCATTCAGCAACCTTACTCGGAATTTTTCCGAAGGTATTTTTGCCGACAGGCTGAAGAGTACACTTCTTATTCCTATAAGTTACGAAGAACCTAAGAACGCCTTGCGGACGCAACGCCGAATACTCCCTCACCAAACGAGCAGCACCCAGATCTTCTTCATCAATTATAGTGAATATTCTGTTTATATCATTCTTAGTCTTTGGGACTTTGATTATGATTACCGACCCACGATCTTCGATATCTGAAGAGAGCATATTCACCAACTCTCGTGTTCTGCAGGCGCCAAAGATTTCCATTATTAAAACAACCTTCAAAATTGTGAATGTAAAAATCTTATCAACAGAGGAAATCAAAATGAAACTTTTACCTTATACATCAAAAAATCGTCATTAGGAGCTTCACTCAAGAATGTCTTGAGCTGCTCCCGGGACAACACTGCTGATTTTTTACGAACGTATCCTTTATTTTTGTTCTTAACAAATGCTTCGACTTCATCGAATAATTTGACAGTAGTTTTTTCCTTCAAATGTAGCATAGATCTTAACATCGATAGTTTCGGCCATAACGTGTTTGGAGAATATTTCTGCGGCTGAGGATCGAATGAATTAATCATACATCAAGAATAACAAGAATCAGAGCAACATACCAAATCTTGGAAATATGCTAACAAAATATTATCGCTCACACCGTCCACCAATTTTTTTCTTTTCCACTCCTGAAAGCATTCGTACTCTTTGCTGTAGGCAGCTTGAGATTTGGCCGGAACCAAAGATTCACGGGCCTTTGCCGCTTGAGTTTTGACGTAGTTCGACATATTTTCAATAATTTTATTTTTGACAAGACGTCAAAATGAAACCAGTCAACCAAGATTCTCAGAAACATGGCCCATAGCAACGTTAAAAATTTAATTATTACAAAAATATACAATCTAATAATAATTTTTCCATATCAGATTGTTTCAATCAGAAAAAAACTATTGATTACACCACGGGAAATATGAATACATTTCCCTCGGTTGTCTATACATCCCTCGGGCTCCGCCCTCGGGATGTAACTTTGACAACCTCGGGAAATATACTATTCATATTTCCCTAGTTGTAATAATAGCTATTTTGCGCGTATGTTCTGGGGAACATCGCGTTATCATTTTGTCCAAATGTCTGTAATGTTCGAACTTTTCGCCGAAAATAGTCTCAAACGATTTGGATCGACTACCTGATCAAGAATTCGAGGTCAAATTCCATTCTGTCCGGCCGGCCGCCCGTCCGTCTTAATCGAATTTACCATGGTTAATTCGTTGAAGAGTGCCCAATACAGGAGAACGGATAATAGAATTCACCATGGTAAATTCGATTAAGAATGTCCAATACAGGAGAATGGACAATAGAAGATACGCGCAAAAGCCCCTAACTTCACGTCAGTGCTTGAACCAATTTTTTTTTAATCTGTATGTGAGTAATTAGTGCACATTACTTTTTGTTGTAGGTACTTTGTGTTAGTAGGTAGTATTAGTTGAAATAATAGGTGTATTATAGTTATTGAGAATGTTTCGAAAATAATCGAATCTCAGCGGATGTAGCATAAATGCTTAAAGGTTAAACTTAGTTCGATCACAGGAATCTGAATTGGATCATGAAGCAAGACTTACTACATCTCAGGAACGTCAGGTCAGGTTACGAGCTTCAGAAACGTCCCCTCAGCGAGAATCACGACTGAGTTCAGAGCTTTCTCAATTGATGGCCTTTCGAAATAGAGAGAGTAGTGAACAGCGTGGGGCACATGTATCCGTCGACCATGAGACTCACGCCCGGTCCCGCGAATTTGAAACCTTCAATGACAGGGAATCGCACTTGAGTGCTGTCAGTACGAATTCGCTATCAGAACAACGCGAAGCACGTTTGAATGCCGATTGTGAGGCTCATGCTCGGTTGCGTGAATCTGAGACCATCATTGACAGGGAAACTCGCAAAAACTCCGAAAGGGTTCGGACTTTGCAGCCTAGACAGCTGGAATGTAGTTTAGAACACGAAGGACGAGACAACAATGCTAGAATGATCGAAAAGGATGATGAACATCGACACAGATTACAAACAGCTAGAGAAAATGATGATCTATCCTGTCAGAATAAGGGATTGGTTTTATTAGCCGATGGAGAAAGAGCGAGGAAAATACGGAACGAAAAAACTGCAGACCAGCGTCCGTCACGATTAAATACTGACTTCGACATAGACTTAATAGAATGTCATCAAATTCGATAGAGGGCTCGAATAATAGGCCAGAAAATTATATCCTTCGTTGGGTCACATGGGAGAAAGCAGTATTTCCGTGTACGCCCAGAATAGATTACTCGAGATGCGCATCTGTAAGTATTTTGCCATTTTTGTAATGCTTCACAATGGAGATAAGAACCAAATGGATTGTGCTGTTCAAGTGGAAAAGTGCTCATTGACAATTTTCGTCAGCTTCCAGACTTCTCAAAATTATTACTAGATGGTGACCATCCTCAGTCTATACATTTTTTAGATAATGTCCATTATTATGATAATGGTCTTTTGGCGCTAAACAAATTACAGAGGGACCATTTATATGGCAACTTTCAAGGCACAAGGTCAAGAATCATCTTATTGGCCCTTAGCTTCCTGAAAATGAGCCAAGATTTTTACAAATTTATTTTGTATCAAATTTTAATGAACAGGCGAAACGGATTTTTTTTTCAGATCTGAACATCAGCCTTATATCTCAACTTCAATACCACCAAGTAACACCCAGTAAATCCGTATATCAGAAGTTTTAGTGTTGCATTAGAATCTATCTCACGAAGTTGAAATAACGACTACAAAGTTGTAATGAAGGCTGATAGAAGTCCTGTAACAGAACATCGTGGACGTTATAATGCGAATTATAACGTTAACTCTTAATTCGAATTTACCATGGTAAATTCGAATTAAGTGTCCAATACAGGAGAATGGACAACATAATTTACCATGGTAAATTCGATTAAGGGTGTCCAATACAGAAGAATGGACAATAGAACATACGCGCAAAAGCTTCTGACTTCACGTCAGTGCATGAACCATTTTTTTTTCTTGATTTTTTTGGAATTTTCTAGGGGTACGGTACTTAAAATTTTTTTTTTCGTCATTTTTTTTCAAATTTTCTAGGGGTACGGTTCTTACAAAATTTTAAACACGTCCTTATGTTGATTTTCTACTACTAGTTACCAAGCTTCAATTCGATCGATAATTATTTTTTGAGTTATCAAGGAAATAATATTCCAGGTGGGTATAACTCGGAAATAGTTAAACCGATTATGCCCAAAAACGAACTCAACTCTCCCTTTCGGATACGCAACCTACCCTGAAAATTGCAAGTCCCTATCTCCTTTCGTTCGAAAGTTATCGAGGCAACGGTCACCCATCTACTGAACTCACACAAGAATGCTCGGATCTCCAACAATATTTAACCGATCGTGTTAAAACTTGAAACTTGGCAGTAGAGTTAGGTTATGAAGGCTCTTGCAAAATTTCAGCAATTTCAAACGGATAGTTACTGATATATAGAATTTTTTTTTTCAATTTTCAATGATTTTTTAAAAATTTTCCACAAATACTATCCTCATGAAATTTTGCAAGAATATTCGCGTTGGCATTCGACAACTAATAACCATGTTTGAATTCAATCGGTTTAGTAACGAATAGTTATTGATATATAGAATTTTATTTTTCAATTTTCAATGATTTTTAAAAATTTTCTACAAATACTATCCTCACGAAATTTGGCAAGAATTTTCGCGTTGGCATTCTACAACTAATAACCATGTTTGAATTCAATCGGTTTAGTATTTTTCGAGTTAATAAGGAACAAAAAACAACCAAATTTCAGATGGCTATAACTCTAAAACCGTTTGTCCGATCATGCTCATAAACAAACTGAAATGTCGCGTTCTGATGCACATCCTAACCTGAAAATTTCAAGCCGCTATCCCTTTCCGTTCTCAAGTTATCGTGACAACAAAAATATTTTTTGATAATTTTTTAATAATTTTCTAGCCATACGATTCGCACAAAATTACATAATATTTTTAATAATTTCTTTGAAATTTTTTAGTGCTATGATTCTCACAAAATTTCACAAACGTGCTTAGGTTCATATTCTACAACTACCCACCAAGTTTCAAATCGATCGGATTCATATTGGTTGAAAACAAAATTATTACTCGGAAACCACTGGGCCGATTATGCCCATTAACGAACTTGTCCGTCGTATTGGGATGCGCCACCCACCCTGAAAAGTAGCTAGCTTTTTTCGTTCTCAAGTTATCGTGGCAACGGCCGGACGGCCGGCCGGATAGAATCAAATTTGACCTCGAATTCTTCATTGGGGAGTCGAACTAAATCGTTTGAGACCATTTTCGTCAAAAAATTCGAAAGTTACAGACATTTGGGCAAAATGATAACGCCGATGTTCCCCAGAACATACGCGCAAAAATTCTGTATCCCAGAAACTGTTCGTCCGATATCCTTGAAATTTTGCAAGATCCTTCCATACCTTAAATCACAGTAAAGTTCTATATTTCAACTCGATCAGATTTATATCGCAGAAGAAAGTAGGAAATACAGAAAATCATGGAAAAAGTGGACTAGTTTTTTTTTGGACGCTTGTTTTTACAGTCGGATTTATATTCTTGGAAATATTGGGAATACTATTTTCTTCCTTGGAGCTAAGCAGCCTTGAGCGAGTTCAGTACCTGGATGGGTGACTGCTCTGGCTATAAATCTGAACAAACACGCCAAAGCTCCCAGCCACAGTGCTTTTCCAACTAGTGTTTTACGTCACATCATGGTACCATCAAATTACTGGTACAAAACAATGAAACAACAAAATGTAGAGATATTCAAATATCAATTATCTTCTTTACACACCGCGATTAATCTCTATTTTTTTCTTTCGATGGCAAATATCGTGGGTTCATAAATCTTTCGGTTCTCTCAAAACAATTGACGATCCAGAATTAGATTTTAACGCAACATACCAAAATATGGTGAAAATTCGAGCTTTCTGTACATGGAACTCAATGATTCATCAATCCTCGAAATATGATAAGCATTTTTCAGTTAAACTGTAGGTAAATATAATTTTTTTTTGAAAGGTACTTAGTGAGATTTGCAAGGAACTTTTGGAGCTATACTAAGTCGTATTTTTGAATGTATGATTAGTGATTTAGTTATGAAAACAAATTTTAATACAATCATGTGAAATCAGGAGGTTTAGTGCACTCGTTCATCTAACGATAAATACAATATTTCCTGATTTATTACACCATACACTACTGAAACTTATGGTTAGTAAATATAGTATTTGACGTCTATTGTCCTATTAATATACGAGCTTCAGGACTGGTCCAGTCCTGAAGCCAATAATCAACCACCTACTCCTTGTAAATATAATGTAGTGTCGGAATATTATAATACATATATTTCTACTGTCAACTATGGGTTGACATCATACCCTTCGGCATACACCGATTAGTGAGAATAATGAGTTGTTAATAGGGGTTAGATCATTATTGAGTAAAATATCTCATCTCTTATACATTTCGATCCTTTTAAGTTCTTAAAACGTGAGAAAATTCCGTTAAATTGATGAAAAATTTAAGTAAATTGGAAGGGATCGAAATACATAAGAGAAAAGATAATTTACTCAATAATGATCTAACCCTTACTAACCACTCAATATTTTCAGAAATCGGTGAATGACTCATGGTATAATAGCAACCCATACTTGAGTGTAGAAATTGATAGTAAACATTTGCGCGACGGCAATCTACAAACTGTTTGTTCGATTATGCCTATTACCGAACATAACTCCACATTCAAATGCGGAACCTACCCTGAAAATTCAAGTCACTATCTCTTTCCATTCGAATGTTATTGTGGCAACGGAATGCCAAACAGAATAGTATTTTACCTTGAATTCTTCATCAATGAGTTGATCCTAATAGTTTGAGACCATTTCCGGCGAAACAATCCAAAATTACTTACATTTGGGCAGAATAATAGCACGCTGTTCTCTATAACATGCGCGCTAAAATATAACGAGTGATTTTTTAACAACTTTCTTTTTGGAAACACTGTTTTTGTAAGCTGCCACAGGTTTCGTACCTTGTGTGACTGCCAACCATGTTCAGTTTGGCCTATAATTTAACCATGAATCGACTTACAAACGAACAACCCTTGCAAATTATTGAATTTTATTATCAAAATTCATGCTCGGTTAAGAAAGTGTATCGTGCACTTCTCCCATTTTTTGGTCAGTTTGGTCGACCTTCTGAAGTGGCTATTCGGAATCTTGTGACTAAATTTCGCACCAAATTCACATTACTATACATTAAACCACCAACACGCATACGTAGAGTGCGGACAGAGGAAAATATCGCAGCTGTATCCGCCCAGTTGAGAGGCGAGTTCGGTGAGCAGTTCATTTCACGTTTGGGATCGGTCAATTGGCGACCAAGATCTTGTGATTTAACGCCTCTGGACTATTTTTTTGTGGGGCTATGTTAAGGCTCATGTCTATAGCGAGAAGCCCGCAACGTTTGATGAAGTGGAAGCCAATATTGAATAATTTATTTGTGAGATACCGGGCGATATGTTGGAGAGAGTATGCAAAATTGGACCTGGCGTATGGGCCATTTGAAGCGCATTTCAGCCAACATTTACATGAAATAATATTTCAACATTAAATAATATCGATCGTTCTATCAACTCAAATAAAGATTTCATACATTTTTCTGAATTTCATGTGTTTTTTTTTTCCGAATAAATCAAATACTTGGTACTGAAATTGTATATTGTACCAAGATGATTCCAAAACTGTGATGGTCTGTTTGAAGAGTATAAATGCAGGACTTTTCTGTGACTCTTTGTTATCCTCGTTTCAAAATTTATCATCCAAATGATGATATCCATCTTGCTGTTAGAACTGTAAATATTAATTTTGTCAAGAAAGCAAATAAGAGATATGGTGCGAAGAACAAATTTTATCGCTTTAATATCTTGATGTCCTACTGTTCCCATGACGGTCCATGGTACGAAATGAGAGTGCATTAGTACCAGAATGTGTATGAAAACATTCTTAAATATTTTAGTTTGAAGCCAGTAGAGATCCTCTTCTTTAACTAATATTAGTTCTAGCGTGTTCCACAGAACAGAGTGCCTATCAATTTGCCGGAGTGTCTGTATTTTTCGACTTTTTGCCGAAAATGGTCTCTAACTTTTAGGTTCTACTAAGTGTTGAAGAATCCAAGGTCGAACTCAATTCTGTCGGCGGTCCGTAGGTACGATTACTCCCGAACGGAAAGAGTTAGAGAGTTAAAACATTCAGGGTGGGTTTGGAGTCCAAATGAGCCGGTAAGATTCATTGATGGGCAAAATCCACCGAGTTGTTTCGGGGTTATAGCCATCTGAAATTTTGTTTTCCGCATAACTCGAAAAATACTGATCTGATCTAATTGAAACTCGGTAGTTAATTAAAAAATGCCGACACAGAGACTTGTGCAAAGTGTTATGAGGATAGAATCACTAAAAAATTTTAAAAAAATTATTAAATAAAATTTCAGGCACTAGCAGTCAGATATCGCTAACATTTTGCGAAAGTCTTCACAACCTAATCTTACAGCCAAATTCTCGATCAGATCTATTCTTGGAAATATTGGCAGAATATCGAAATACATATTATAAGGTTTTTTTATTCCCGTACGTCGTTTTTCAACCAAGTACTAGATTTCAATTCGAACATATCTGTATTTTTGGAAATATATGAAACATAAAAACGGCTTGAAGTTTTGCGCGGAATTTTAGCGGAATCTGACAGATAGTTTTTGAAATGTAAAAGTTTGGTAGAATTTTTTTTCCTAGTTATACGAACGTCACGAAATTTTGCAGCAATTTGCGCATTGAGATTCTACAACTAATTATCAATTTTCAATTCGATCGGATCTGTTTTTTTTGGGTTATTAAAGAAATAATATTTCAGAATATGCTCATTAGCGATCTTAACCGTTGCATTCGGATGCTCAAACTACCTTGCAAATTGCAAGTCGCTATCTCTTTCCCTTCGAAAGTTATCGTGGCAGAATTCAATCTGACCTCGAATTCTTCATTAGTGAGTAGAACCTAATTGTTCGGAAATTACAGACATTTGAGCAAAATTATGGCACGCTGTTCCCTAGAAGATGCGCTCAAAGAGGAGTTCGTAGATAATAATAGATTGATTTGATGGGAAGTTATAAACTTTTGTGTAAAATTTATAACAATGTTGACAAACCCAGGAATGGAAAACAAGAATATAGAGATATGATGAGGAGTTATAAGCATTTGGTAAAATTCTAAACAAATTTTGACAGTCCCACGAATAAACAACAAGAATAGATACATTTTATGGGAGTTATGAACTATTGTGTAAAATTCAAAATCAATGTTGACAGTTCCATAAATGCACAAATGTTTCGGAGGATAGGAAATCGTGGATCTTAGAAATTAAGGCATTCAAACACACATTATTTCATTGGAAAATTCTAATCTGAACAATAGAAATGGTGAGGTAGTCCATTTTCAACCGAAAATGGTCACAAAAGAATACATCTGACTGATAGAGAATTCATGGTCAAATAGTATTAAAACGTAACTCCTAGAAGGCTGTTTAAAGTACGACAACTATCGAAAAGAATATCTCTTACAGGTTAGATATCAGGCTCGAATAAAAATAATTAAATTGATTGGCATGATGTGCCCCGAAATATTGGGTCCAGTAATATTCCCATTTGTCTCCTCATATCCGATACAAATACCTACAACGAAGTTTAAATCGCGAATGTTGATATAAAATATTTGAATATACCTGATTTTGTCGAGATTATATCACTATCGGTATAGGAAACCTAATTTCAACCAACTTTTGATATCTTGAGAACAATTCATTAGATTCGTCTGGAAATTCTGATGAATATAGGTATCTACATATATACCTATAAAGTATAAATATAGAGGAAGGTGTCCAAAAATCTGCTATTCTGTTTTTTCGCCACAATAAAGAAAATAATGTTTTTCTGGGAACTAAATATTTCAATTGGGATATCTAAGTAAACCATTTATTCGTTTCCATGAATTTGTGTTACTATTGATATTATCTAAGGCCCCCTGAATAATATGCATGAAGGGCGATTCTTCGACAGATCGACATATTGACTGAATTGAATTAAAGGTATATAGATTTGCATGAAAAAATTGTGTGTTTCTCAATGGATTCATTCAAATTTCGAAAATTTCTGAATATACCTATTTCAAATTTTGTTTTATTGATATGACGAATGTCTGATAATCATAAATTTCACTTATCTACTTATTAAGTATCAATTGAATGCTGATGGCTTCACTTGATGCAAATGTATATTAACTCGAATGAAAAATTTTTATTGATTTATATGCAAAGTAAAATATGTAAGGAATGTGAAATTAGGCGAAGAAGATATTGTGGATAATCTTATAGTGGATATTCAATGAGAATCAATTTGGAGTCAGTGTTTTAATATTCAGGAAGAGTTTTTTCTCAAAAATGCGCACAAAGATCATTTAAAACCATTTCATAAGACTTCAGAGAGTAAATAAGATTCCTAATACAATTTTCTTGACTTTCGAGCATCAGATGATAAAGCTTTCATATAATTATGGGATATTGAATCCAGTAAGTGTTTCTGTATTGAACAGTTCAGGGATAGCTTTGCACATTGTAAAATCTTTAAACGCTTTTAACATTCTACGTGGGCCGAATCTGGAAAAATGGTGTTTCATTTGATGAGAGGAATCCATGGTTAAAATTAATGTACAACTGTATA
This sequence comes from Halyzia sedecimguttata, assembly GCA_937662695.2. Taxonomy (NCBI): domain Eukaryota; kingdom Metazoa; phylum Arthropoda; class Insecta; order Coleoptera; family Coccinellidae; genus Halyzia; species Halyzia sedecimguttata. The sequence goes on along the minus strand of OW569413.2, from coordinate 4,538,557 downwards.
AGACTCACCCTGTAGATGTAGTTTTAATTAAACATTCATTACTGCGGTATCCTAGACAGCTGAAATTTCGGGTATGGATTAGCAATTAAATACGTCTCTGATCATACAGGGTTGTTCAAAATCCAAGACTTTTCCGAGAAATAATAAAACGATAAAAAGTGCGTTTTTTCAAATGGAATGACCTGTATATCATGAAGATGTATTGAAAGATAATCAATCAAACGATATAACAGGTATTGTATAATAATATAACAGGTATTGTATAATAATATACAATATATACCTACATTGTAAGGTTTTCGAATTAAGAGCAAGTTTTCATGCCAGTGGGAATATTGAACTACATTTTGTATAAGGTATCCATGAAAGGTCATAGAGCATATAAATTTTTAAAATTTGATAATCGGTATCTATTGTAAAGTATTATTATTATTGAATTTATAAACGTACATTTTATTAAAAATCGATTCAAATGGAAGGCAACAATTATTCAAATGAAGTTTTCATGCAATTGTTTATTCTTCACGGTCAATGCGATCAAATCGTAGCAAGAACATCCAGAATGTTTGAAGAGAAGTATCCCTTAGAACCAATCTTCAAGAGAAAATATGTATGATTGCAGAATAATTCCATCCTTTATGGATCAAAACTTAAAGTGGGACGAACAATGTCCAAGCTTATAACTTCAAAAGAAGATAATATTTTAAATGGATTAACCTATTTTAAAGCAAATCCTCATGATTTCACCAGAAGTGCAGACTAAGATTTAGGCCTAACCAGAACATTCTGCATGATCTTGCTACAATTTGATCGCATCGACCGTGAAGAATTCCATCAAAACTTCATTTGTATAATTATTACAAAAAACGCAATTTTTATCGTTTAAGTATGTCTCGGAAATGCTTCGGATTTCGAATAACCCTGTATAATTAAAGATGTATGTCATTATACGTAAATAATACACGGGATATTGTTAATCCATACCCACAAGTTCGGCATCCTAGAATTCCAAGTAACGAAGTAATGAATGTTGAATTGAAGCTGTGTTGTGCACAAAAAGGGAAGTAAATCAATTAATTAATAACCGCTAGAGATACGGATGATGAAGTTGATACTGAATTAATTAGGAGGCTACGGTAGATCGAAACAAGCAATAATAAAAAATAGGATGTTCCATTTGAAATATCAAACTTGTTAGTACTTCTTGGTATAAGCGGCAGCACCGCAATGCTGAAAATATTCCAGATGGATGGAGCAGTGGTTCCTAGCCAAGGAACCAAATTCTCATTAAAATCGTACGTCCCGTTCTCCGTAAAATTCCAGGGAACAATCGGCCGGGGTGTCCATGGCCCACCCTGTATACTTGTCTAGTTATTTAATATACCTATATATTTTAAGAACATTCTTGAATATGGTCAGGATATAGCAAAGAAAATTCAATTCGAAGCACTGCCACAAGAATCTCAAAGAATGTAAACCCAACAACCCAAATTAGAGTAATTTTCACAAATGAACTTTATACATAGGTCTTCAAATTCACTTTTATTGCTAGTCATTACATCCAATGGCACAGTTTAGGCACACTATAATTGATTGTATTTATAATTTAGTTTGATATTACATTGAATGTACGAGCGCACATAACATCATGAATATAACGTGAGTCCTGCTATAATTCTTGTTCTTGGTAGACGCATAACTAATAATTCGACCCAAACTTGATCCAAAAAACCACAGAACCCTCAAACCGAAAAGTACCAGAAACGAATATTTTTTTTTTATACTGCCATTTAGTCGGAGAAAAACCAGCCGCGTCGATTTGTATCTCAAAAAATTCCACCAGAAAAGCCTACAAGCCGTTATCGGCGATAAATAGAACCCAAATAAACACATACCTGAAGCTGATCGAAAGATGCGTCTTAATCTAAGACGATAAGACGATGTGCCGTACTATACACCTTGATATCAAAACTCGTACTGGTAAATGGCGACATTCGGAGCGTCTAAGCAGCTATATAGATCACATGACGTAACTAAATCAACAACTATTCAGCACCATTTTGATTCGATTGTCTCTCTATAAAATGGGCGTTGCCACGCAGTCTGTTCGCCCTCGCACTGATCCGATTTTCGGGGTAGAATAGGGGCGGCTGAATCGGCGTCGTGACGGTTACAGCAAAAGGGGATTCCTCATTAAATATTATTTAGATTATTACTATCTTGGTAGATATTGTCCTTAACCTTACGTGTATCTTAATAAAACATAATAAAATGACGACGTAATCTTTCTACCTATCGGAACTGATAATTACATTTACTAGAAGCGGTGTTTGAGGAAGATACCGGGCTGGCAGATGCGAATATTTTCGTTGATATGTGATAACTCTTTCCACCTGTGAATAGAAAGACTAGGAGCTAATCGTCTCGTCACATATATTTGACAATTAGATTGCCAAACCAAAGAAGCCATGGCTACAGAACAGTGGAAAGTCATAGACATCATTAAAATTTTGAAAATAGTATATTATTCCGTGCTATTATGACTGATATTATTCAAGTTTACGAATCGGGCCACAGGCGAGTATCGTAAATCACCTGAGTAAGATATATGGGAATCACAGTTATCTGGTAAAAATATAGTATCTGCTACGAACAGTTTGGCAGTCCCGATAGCCGCTTACTCTTTCGGGGTAGTTAACTGGAGGATTTGTTCTCGCGTTGCCCCTTGACGAATCCCGCCTGTTCATCAGCAAACCTGATGATCAATGAAAGTACTCAGTCGCGCCTGTAATATGCTATACTGGGATGAGATACAAGGGCAATGAGACGATAATTGTCACAACTATTTTTAGGACCTTTTTTGTGGAGGTGCATCGAAACATCTCGCGGCCATAGTCTCGTCTCAGGGGCTCCTATCTCGATAGGAGGTACGGGGATCACCAAACCCGAGTTACCCGAGGACCTGGTGGCTTGCCACCTTGTACATACCGTCCTGACCTAGACATGTCTTAGGGTGGACGGGGAGCTTGGCTTAATTGTCCGGCTCAAAGAGGAGCAAACCTCAAAAAAAAAAAACCCAATCCTAAGGTGAAGATAAGTGCCGACGGGATGCGTGGGTGGCGGGCAGACCAGTCTTTAACTTTCTCACCACTGGGAACCAGGCGCACCCAGTGGGACATTTAGCCTTCTGTTTGGTACGGGCGCACTGCCACTCAGTGACATATTCATGACCCTACTCGTGGGAACTCTTATGGAAAACACAAACAAACAAGAATTTTTTGGTAACAGGAGGGAAGAAGAAACACAAGAGGAAAAATGGGCAAGATGGGAAAAATAAGTGGAAGAAATAGGACATATCCCTAGAAGACAATCTCTGGCAAGATCACCTGATGGAAAGAAGAGAAAGACTTCTTGTACTAGCAGGATAGCTGTAGAAACAAAGGAAGAACTAAATTGTTCATTTATAGAAATACAAGAAGAGGAAAGGGGGGAAATGTTGAGAGAGAAGAAACGTAAGGATTCACAAGTGGAAAAAAACAAGTAATACAGAAGCACAACAAATTGACGAAAACATACGGAGGACACAGAAACCAACAACATCACAGACACAGCAGAACAAGACACCACAGAAGGACAGGCAGACAGATTCGCAGGAACAAAAGAGCACAGACACAGACAATAACACTCACAGACAACTGGTTGAAGAAGCCATAGTAGCGATGGAAGCCATCCGCAGAGCTACAACCCGATATCAGTCGGGAAGAATACAGTTCAACAAGGAGGAACAGATGGTGGTACAAAAACAGACGGACATACTTACAAATGTAATAATAAGACTGGCATATGACATAGGAAAGACGGACGGAGAACAACTGCAAATAGAGCATTGAAGGACAAAACAAGAGAACAAGAAGATAAAATAAGAGAACTAAATGAAACTATGCGGAAAGAACAACACACGGAAAAAGATAAGACGAGAGACCAGACAAAAAGACGGAAACAAAGAAATCAAAACAGACAGAGACGCCTACTCAGACAGACACAGAAACAGACGAAGACTGAAAAACGGTAAGACGACAGAAGAGGGCATACGCACAGACGGTACAACGCAACGAAAGAGAAGAATGGAAAACGCCGGAAAAAAAAAGAAACAAACAGTACGATAATAAGTATTAAAGACATAAACAGCCACAAGGAAATAATACACAAACTAAAGGACGCCACAAAGGACATTTGGAAGGAAACGGGGATAAGAAACATTATACCAATAAAGGTCGGAAAGATTATACTACAGTGCACAGACAAAAAGCAACATGAACAGATGAACGAAGCGCACTTAAAACAATAAAGGACATAGACATAAGGAAGAACAGAGAGAAACGGCCAACTATTATGTTAACGGGGATAACGAAAGGGTACCAAGACAAAGAATTGACAGCACAGATACTAAACGAAAACGAGGACATAAGGGACAAATTTGGACAATTATTCAACGAGACAATCACGATACTTACAAGACGGACATGTAGAAATAATTACAAGGAAAACATAACCTTACAGACAAACACCACGATAGCGAAACACTTACTGAAAAAAGGGACAATATACATGGACATGATGAGGATTAGGGTAGAAGAGGTAGTTAGCGTCACTTTATGTTATAACTGCCACAAATAGGGACATGTGGCTAACTATTGCATAGACAAGCCGACATGCCACAAATGCGGAGGACAGCATGAAGGCAGAACTTGCGGCGCAACTAACCTTGACTGCCCAAATTGTAAGACGGACGGAGTAAACAAGGTCATGAGAAGACACACGGCACGAGACAGAAACTGCCCTACATACAGAAGAAAGGAAAACCAAAAACGACGGACAATTGACTACGGACAAAATACAGAACGATTAGACTGAAAATACTACAAATAAACTTGGACAGAGGACGGGAAGCCATGGCACTAATGGCGAAGAAACTGACGGACGAAGACATAGATATTGCACTCATACAAGAACCTTAAGGACGTGTAACCAACGCACAGGGATACGTTACACACAAATTGTAACGTTACAAAACGCTCCACCATTGATTACCATTTTAATCGCGAAAAACTCTCTACGGGTAGCTTCAATTCACGCTCACAAACGCCTTGCCTAGATTCTATGTATCACCCAGCACGTTGATAGAGTTTATGTTTCGCATGCGCACGATCGGCAGCGTCACGCGATCTCAAGCGGACATCTTTGTTTTCTTTTCGAGTACTGAGAGTCAAAGCGTTAACATCTCGCCAGAGAGTTTAGCAAATTAAAGTACTATCGTAATCCATTATAATCGTGTGAATTGGAAATTTATTTGTTTCTTACAAGACGTCTATTCAAAAGGCGGTAAGTACTACGTAGATTCGAACTGCTATTTTCTGCTTTTGTGAATGCCAAGTTGTTATTTCCGTTTTATTTCATTTTCTGCAGGTTACACAGGTTAACACGTTTCTTTGTATAATACTTAATTTCTAGTCTCATTCTTGCGATCGAATAACGTGCTCTTATTCCTGGATTCTAGATATTTTATCTCATATTTATTGCTCTGTAAATAATTTCAAGTTCGTCTAGAGTTACTGGGAATGAGATCACGTGTTACATGCACTATCTTATGGGTCTGAATTTTGCAGTCTTAGTTCCGGAGACGACTTTCTTAGTTCCGGAGACGACTTTCTTAGTTCCGGAGTGAACATTTGGATTACAACTTTCTTAGTTCCGGATTGAACATTCGGAGACGACTTCAACACCTGGAGAACTTTCTTGGTACCGGAGCATAAACTGGTGGAATATCTCAATACCTCAACACAAATCTGGTGGAATATATTAATACCTGAGCACAAATCTGGTGGAATATCTAATACCTGAGCATATATCTGGTGGAATATCTAATAGGAACAACTTAGTCCTGGAATAACAGTTGAAGACAACTTCCTTACTACCGACGTACCTTTGTTCCGGAGAGAACGTACATCTGCATGTGACATTTTGGACGGCCCTACCTCATCTATCGAACCCAGACTGCAAAGATAAGTGCCTCATCGATCTCAGACTTACCACCGATCCTTGTATATATTACTGAAATATTTATTTGTAAAGTTGGAATATATAGATAGGGAATAAGAGGTTTTATCTTTACCATCAGATCAACGATTTGGGATACATTCAGGAGTAGTATACTTTTTACTTAGGCGCTCTATGAGGCATTTTACTTAGGTAAGATGTTTCCTAGGCGGACGAACAAACTTGCTAGCATAAGTCACTGAGCTAGTAACGGGCAAGCTAGTAAGTTTGATTTCAAAATATAGTTCAAAAGGAAAATCACTGATACTCACAAAAACAACACTAACACAAGTAATGACATGACAGGACCTGACGAATGCGAACTATACAACTATTGAATTGGCACTGAAGGACAAAACAGGAAAAATACTTATAACATCGATATATGACGAGCCAGGAGGCAACGAAAACAAAAGACTGACGGAATTCGCATACAGTTGAACGGACGGGGGATAGACAAACACATACTGGCCGGCGACATAAACGCACATCATGTTGTATGGGGAGGAACAAAGACAGATACAAGAGGGGACAAACTTCTTGAGTGGACAATGACTCACACCTACGAAATAAATAATGACACTACCCAAAAACCGACCTTTTCAGGCCCAAGAGGCAACAGCTACATAGACGTGACTTTGACCAAAGGACTAACGATACAAAACTGGACAGTACGAGACGAGGAAACACTTAGTCTACACAAATACATTACGTACAATATAGACTTAAACACAACAAGAAACACAACTAAATACAAAACATATGACTTTGAAAACACTAACTGGACAGAGTTTAAAGAAAAGCTGAAGACACAAATATACAGAGAAAAATGGAATATAAACAACAAGGAACAATTAGAAGAGAAAGCGGAGAAAATGCAACAAATATGTACCAAAATATGCTCGAGACACATAACAACTAAAAAGACGGACGAGAACACTGAATGGTGGACAACTTCAAAGAACTAGACAGACACTTAGACAGCACAGACGGGACGCTCAACAAGAAACGGATGAGAGTAGAAGACAAAACAAATGGAGAAGATACAGACAAATGAGAAATGACTACAAGACAAAAATGAAGACGACAAAGATGGAACATGCACAAAAAACATACAAAAGATCTGCGAAACTGAAACATGGGAAAAACTCTGGAAATTTTTGAACAAGGGACACAAAACACCAAACACCAATATACAAAAAGAAGACGGAAGCTACACTACAGACGACACGGATAGAAACACGTACCTGATGGACAAATACTTTCCACAAGACGACAAGAAAAAAGACACGCAAGAAATGACCGAGACTAGAAACAAAAATATTACATATAACCCAACAAGAGGACCAGACATAACAACGGAAGAGACTCAAATGACAATTAAAGAACTAAAAAAAGGAAAATGCACAGGACTGGACAAAATACCGAACGAAGCAATGGGACACATTTTTGACATCACAAAAGACATACTGACGGACATATATAACAAATGCATGACATACGGACGATTTTCCAAGGTATGAAAGAGGGCAAAAGTGGTATGGATACCAAAGAAGGACAAGTCATTAAGGCCAATAAGCCTTCTCCCGACCTTGGGATAAGTAGTAGACAGACTGACGAACAGAAGACTACAACACTGGCTGGACAGTAATAATGGACTTGACAACAGACAGTACGGATTAGGGAAGGACACTCGACGATAGACGCTATTGACGAACTACTGACAAGTATACAATCGAACAAGGAGAATGACAAACACCAGTTATCGGTAGCACTTGACCTGCGGAACGCATTTAATAATGCATGGACACCGTACATTTTGACGGAAATGGAGGCGGCACGGGTACCAGAAGCGCTCCACAGGTTAAGTGAGGACTTCTTGACAGACAGGACGATAAAGAGCGGACCGGTGACAAGGACGATGACAAAAGAATGCCCTCAGGGGTCATGACTTGGACCAACCCTATGGCTGCTTGTCATGCAGGGTTGGTTTAAAATATTGGACGAGACAGATAAGACATGGAGGACAGACGAAGCACAAAGACGAGGCGTAGACATTGAATTCACCGACAGAATAGCCACGTGCCTAGCGTTTGCAGACGACCAATTCATACTGATACAGGGAAACTCGGCCAAAATAATAGAAAAAAAATGGACATACATATGGAACGGCTGCAAACGCTGGGAACGTGAAAGTGGTGCGACATACAACGAGGACAAGACAGAGACGATGTTCATGTTCAAAAGACGCAACGTAAGACCACCGACAATAAAGACAGGAGACAAAACTATAGAACACAAGGACACAAGTACTTAGGGCTAACAATTGACAGAAAATTGACATACTTACAACACATAAAGGAGACGAGACAAAAAATAGGAAGGATGGCGACAAAACTCGTATGGAAAACAAGCAGGACATACGGACATGACAAAGACATTATCAAACAAATAACGGAAAGTGTAATGAAGCCGGCCGCGTTGTACGCCTCTGAGATATGGGGAGTCAACGCGGAACGAGCTCTACTAAGACGACAGACGGACGCATTACAAAGACCACTGATTTTGTTCATCAACAGGACATACGACACAACATCAACGGCGGCATTACAGGTAGTGGCAGGGGTACCTCCTTGGTGGGCAGAAGCGAAACATAGACATATAAACTGGACAAAAAACGGGGAGACAATGACAGAACACGAATAAGGACTAGGGACAGGCCACATCCATCCCTGGGACACTTGACCAGCACAACGAACATTGATAGAAACAGAAACAAACTAAGACAACAAAGAAGGAAAGAGATAAAACGAAAAGTAATGAGGAAATGGCAAAATACATGGGACAACGAAGATCGAGGGCGAGAACTATATGGACATTGTACACAGATAGGGAGGGACAGACTAGGACTTACGTTCAAAGCTCAGAAACTCACAATGGGACATGGAAACATGCAGGGATACTTACATAGATTCAACCTGCGCGAAACAGACGGAAAATGCACATGTAACGGACAGGTAGAAGACGCAAGACATATAAGGTTGGACTGTACACTAACAAACAGAGAACACATACGGACAGAGATAATACAGAAATACGGAGACCTCAACTTGACACTAAGAAAAAACGGTAAAGTTAACGAGACAGACATCCAAAAAGCTAACGGGTGGGCAGAACAAGCAATAACAGACACATAACGGACTGACGCACTGACGAGGACAAAAAGCTGCAGCATACCATCTCGCTGCAGCTAGGAACAAGTAGCTGATGCCGAAAGGCGGGAAGCTGATCAAACAAACAAGTCTCGTCTTCCAAATAGTCTGGCAGAGTGAGTGTAGGGTCCTAAGACCCCTATCATCCAGTGCTTTGAGAATCTCCTCCGATATCCGATCAATTCCTGTGGCTTTGTCTTCTTTTAATTTCCTTACTGCTGTCTCAACCTCACCCAGTAGTAAATCTGGCTCCTCCTCACAATCGCCAAGTTCAATGGCAGTGAAACCTGAGCTGGCATAAAAGGTTTCACAGTTGTTCTTCCAGATGGAAGCTATTTTATCTATATCAGTAACTTGAACATCGTATTGATCGTTTATTATCCGAAATGTCGTGGTTTAAACTTTCGAGTGATTATTCAAATCTTCTGGAATAGATCTTTCGTGTTATTCGAATCATGGCTCTGTATGTCCATACACAATATAGTCTCAAGATAGGAATTCTTGTCTTTCCGTGTTGCAGCCGAATGTGCCGATTCAGCAATTTACACTGCTCAAGATTCATACTGTAATCTAATCCATGCATTTTGGTCCTTTTCCGCTCGAGTATCAACTTCCTTGTTTCCTCTGTGATTCAAGGTTGTGATTTCGATATTCAATGGGCATTTTTTCTAGGGACGATATTCCTAATTGATTTTTTCCAAATCTGCCATATTTGCTCAGAGTTGTTATCCTGTGAATTTTCCATCAAAGGTTCGACTTTGCTCATTACAGAGTTATTGAAGTTTTCTCTTTGATCAGGAATGAGCATTGGGAGCCTTCTCATTTGCCTCGTTCGACAATTTTTCAACTAAGTGATCAGCCAAATTCTAGATTTTAACTTGATCGGATATAGTGTTGGGATTTGTTTTCCTGGAAGCTAAGCAGCCTTGGACAAGTTCGGTACCTGGATGGGTGACCACGCTGGCTTTGATTTTGACCAAACACATCAAACTATCCTGATACAATATTAAACATGTGATATTTAATCAAATCAATTTTAACCTCTGTTCTCTTTATTCATCAACATACAACTGAACACCGAATACGAGGTGTTGCACAACGTCATGCGTACAATCAGGTAATTCTTCAACTAGATATTAACCCAACATCTTCCCCTTCAAAATGAGATTAACATATTATATACCAAATAACAATAACATAATAATAGTTTTCATTCTTATCTTTCTGAAATATATATATATATATATATATATATATATATATATATCTGTACCTCGGAGGGATACAACACTATGTCCATTTTCATAACTTTACAGGAGAGGAGTTTTAAACTTTTTTTCAACAAAAAGTGTTATTGGCACAGCTATTTATTGAGATGTTGAAACAATATTTTACCAGAACATTCTATTTATTGTTATTTACATCTCAATAAATAGCTGTGCCAATAACACTTTTTGTTGAAAAAAAGTTTAAAACTCCTCTCCTGTAAAGTTATGAAAATGGACATAGTGTTGTATCCCTCCGAGGTACAGATATATATATATATATTAGGAATAAGAAGGTTCCGGGTTGGACCGCGTCTGGAGTTTAATGTCGTTCGACGTTTCGGCTCCGATTTTGGAGCCATTATCAAGAACAAGATGTAAAATGTGAATTAACGCCGGGGTCTCAATCTGCCTACTCCCCAGGTTTCATCACCAGTACTCTCGGAGATCACTGTATTTCTACTACTTCGAGAAGACTGATTAACGGAAGATCGAGATGCTGTATTTATACTTGTCGAGGTTGGGGTAGGAGTGGGGATGGTGGGGGTACTGGTAGCGTTGCCGGATGTAAGGACTCAAGACGTTGATCAACTATACGAATTATATACAGCGAGCTAATGTGAGCAGAAGCGCCCTCGCACTGGCCAAACTCTGAAGCTTTTCTGTATATAATATGATGTATCACCGCTTTTTCAGACCCATCTGAAAATTTACCCCTGGCATCCCCTAACGTCCCTGAGTACAATTCTATAGGTAAACGTTACCAGACCCGGAGTCGGGTCTGAAAACGTCACTTTTGGACTGTATAATCGGTAAAGTATGTCGTTTTGGGTCTGTATGTGCGGTCGAACAAATCTATATATATATATATATATATTTTTCTCTATCTAAAATATGAAAGTTTTGAAAATCCATTTTATGCCCTTCAATTTGTTCGTGTTTTTTAAGTGCTGTGGCATTTTTACAAAATTTATGGCCATTGATACGTTCTTTTATATATTGTGATGTTTGACCTATGTATACTTTAGGGCAGTTTATACAGTTAATTTGGTATATACAATTTGAAATTTTATTTTTTGGAATTTTTGATTTTAAATTTGAGTTTAAGAATTTCAAATTATTCACATTTTTATATGCTAAATTTATTCCATAATCTTTTAATGTTGTATTTAGTTTTTCCGATAGGCCTTGTATATATGGTAAAGATATGTATTTTAGAATTTTAGTTTCACTTTTTTTAGTATTTTTTTTCTCTGTATTGTATAGGCTGAAAATTTTGTTTTTGAAATTTTTTTTATTATTTTTAGAGGATAGTTATTTCTTATTAGCATATTTTTTGCTTTATTTATTGTTTGTTTTCTGAATTCTGGACTTGTGAGTTTCAGAGCTCTGTCAGCGATTCCTGATTTCACACTTTTCTTATGAATCATTGGGACTGTAGCTTCAAAATTTAAATATCTTCCGCTCCAGGTAGGTTTTGTATACCAAATTGTCTTTATTTTAGTGTTTGATCGTATAAGTGTTAGATCCAAGAAATTGATTTTATTTTGTTCTTCTAATTCATGGGTGAATTTCAATTTTGGATGGTAGTTATTGAAATCGCTAATAATTTCACATATTTTATCTTCAGGTGCTGCTGTGAGACAATCATCTACGAAACGTTTAAAAAATGGTATTTTGTATGTTAATCTATTTATAACAGTTTCTTCTAAATCTTCCATAATAAGTTGTGCTATTACCGCAGAAATCGGAACTCCCATGCCACATCCATTTATTTGACAATAAAATTCGTTTTTAAATTGAAAATACGAGCATGAAAAACATAGTTCGATTGCTTTTATGAATTCTGTTTTTGGTAGATCTGTATGTATTTTTATTTCATTCCATTTCTTAATAATTAAGTCTTTTGCTACGTCAAGTGGTAAATTTGTGTATAAGCTGACAACATCTAGTGAGAACAATTTTTCATTGTTTTTTTTTTAATGATACAATATCTATGAATTTTTTGAATTGCCATGAATCTTTTATATAAAATTTATTTTTTCCAAGTATTGGGGTTAAACAATTAGCTATGTATTTTGATAATTTATAAATAGGACTTTGGATACAACTAATGATTGGTCTAAGAGGTATTTCTTTTTTATGTAATTTTGGAAGTCCGTATATTTGGGGTGGATTTGCGTTATGTATTTTTAATTCATTGCAAAGTTTTTTAGGTAAAATATTTCTTTTTTCCCATGATTTTATTAGATCATTATTTTTATTTTGAATTATCTTTGTTGGATCATGTTTTATTTTTTTATAAGTTGTTTCATCGTTTAGGATATCAAAAATTGTTTTATTATAGTCACATGTATTCATTACTACTGTTTTGTTAGATTTATCTGGTTTAAGAACTGTTATTTCAGGGTGTTTTTTGAGAAATGATTTTGTTTTCTTGATTCTGTTATTTAATTGTAATTGGCTCTTATTAAGTTTTGTAGATCTTTTTTTGAAGTTAGTAATGTTATTTACTACTTTTTTACGTATTTCTGTTTGAGTATCTTTGTCAAAATTGTCAAATCCTGTTTCTATATTTGCGATGATATGGTGTATGGGAAGATTCTTTTTTTCTATTGGGATACAGAATTTCGGTCCTAAATTCAAAACTCCTTCTATATTTTCATGAATTAGAAGAACAAAATAAAATTAATTTCTTGAATCTGACACTTATACGAACAAACACTAAAATAAAGACAATTTGGTATACATAACCTACCTGGAGCGGACGATATTTAAATTTTGAAGCTACAGTCCCAATGATTCATAAGAAAAGTGTGATATCAGGAATCGCTGACAGAGCTCTAAAACTCACAAGTCAAGAATTCAGAAAACAAACAATAAATAAAGCAAAAAATATGCTGATAAGAAATAACTATCCTCTAAAAATAATAAACAAAATTTTCAAAAACAAAATTTTCAGCCTATACAACACAGAGAAAAAAATACTAAAAAAAGCGAAACTAAAAATCTAAAATACATATCTCTACCATATATACAAGGCCTATCGGAAAAACTAAATACAACATTAAAAGATTATGGAATAAATTTAGCATATAAAAATGTGAATAATTTGAAATTCTTAAACTCAAATTTAAAATCAAAAATTCCAAAAAATAAAATTTCAAATTGTATATACCAAATTAACTGTATATCTGCCCTAAAGTATACATAGGTCAAACATCACAATATATAAAAGAACGTATCAATGGCCATAAATTTTGTAAAAATGCCACAGCACTTAAAAAACACGAACAAATTGAAGGGCATAAAATGGATTTTGAAAACTTTCATATTTTAGATAGAGAAAAAAATTGTAAAACCCGAAATATATTAGAAATGATTCATATCAAAAAAGAGAAAGAAGCTATGAACGATAAAACTGACACCAAAAACTTGGCACAAATATATATCAATTTAATAAAATGATAGAAAATGAAAATATAGATCCCAGTTTCTTAATTTTATCAACTTACACAGCTATCGCTATCTTGAAGTGATAAAATTATTTGATATTTTGAATCATGACATTATTTTCAATTTTGACAGTTGTAATTTGTCAAAAATTAGTATTAGATTGTTATATTATACATCCTTGAAAAAGGCCAATCAAGGCCGAAACATATGTTGGATTATAAAATGAAAAAGTAAATATTGTTTTACTAGTCAAACACAACGTGCTACAATACCCATAAAACTTTCCCAAAAATTTATATAAGAAAGAAGCACAAGAAAACTCAAGAATTAATAATATATATATATATATATATATATATATATATATATATATATATATATATATATATATGTGTTCGGATAGGTTTCCGCGGCTAACAATGTTAGGAATAAGAAGGTTCCGGGTTGGACCGCGTCTGGAGTTTAATGTCGTTCGACGTTTCGGCTCCGATTTTGGAGCCATTATCAAGAACAAGATGTAAAATGTGAATTAACGCCGGGGTCTCGATCTGCCTACTCCCCAGGTTTCATCACCAGTACTCTCGGAGATCACTGTATTTCTACTACTTCGAGAAGACTGATTAACGGAAGATCGAGATGCTGTATTTATACTTGTCGAGGTTGGGGTAGGAGTGGGGATGGTGGGGGTACTGGTAGCGGTTGGGGTGACTATGGGAGGAGGGAGACGAGAAATCAAGGGTTTCCACGTACGAGGTAATCTTTGACTATCGTCGCGTTTGTTAAGGCAATCTGGACGTCTCTCAATTTCAAGGGCTTCACGAATAATACGGCTGGTAAGAATTTTTTCTATTGCAATGGTTCTGCTGCTAGCAAAGTCAATTTTGTGACCTGTATCAGCATGATGTTTGAAGAGAGCTGAGGATGATTCAGCTTTGCGTACTGCTAGTTGGTGTTCGTATACTCTGTTAGTCACGCGTCTGTTAGTTTGACCGATGTATGACCTTGGACATTCGGAGCATGGTATCTCATATACACCGTGGGATTCATTGGGAATGGAATCTTTCGGTGAACGGAGAAAGTTAGAAATTTTATTGTTTGCAGTAAAAATAGTTTTTATTTCCTGTTTCTTAAGGATGCGACCTATTTTGTCGGTAACACCTCGGATAAAAGGAAGGAAAGCTTTGTGAGGAAATCTCTCTGGAGGTTCCTTTTGATCATGGGAATGTATCAGATTTCTACGGAAAGATTTATTAATTTGATATCTGCTATACCCATTCTGGAGCAGAGCAGACTCGAGTTGCTTAAATTCATGTTGTCTGTGATTATTGTCTGTGAGTTGGATAGATCTGTGGACGAGGGAGTTTAAAACGGAATTGATTTGTGAGGGATGATGATGGGAGTTGGCATGCAGGTATCGATTTGTATGGGTGGGTTTTCTGTACACAGTGTGAGTGAAAAAATTATCAGATTTTGTAATAAGGACATCAAGAAAGGCAATTGAATTATTGTTCTCCAGTTCCATCGTGAAATTGATGTTCGAATGGATACTGTTGAGATGGTCTAGAAATTGTTGAAGAGTATCGGAACCATGGAGCCATATGACGAACACATCATCTACGTATCTTTTCCAACACGTAGGTTTGAGGTGAAATGTTTCAATAGCCTTGGTCTCGAACTCTTCCATGAATATATCCGCGAGAACCGGGGAAATGGGAGAGCCCATGGCGGCACCTAAGACCTGTCTGTAATAGCTACCTTGAAAAAGAAAATATGTACTCGTCATGCAATGGTTGATGAGAGTAAGACAGTCTTTAGATATCTTGTGTTTGTTTTGAAGTATTTTGACGGTTTCATTGAGAGGAATGTCAGCGATAGTGGACTTATTCTGGATGACACACTTTACTATCCCCCTTTGATGTACATACAGCTTATTTTGTGATTATATTTCTAGTTAATATATGTTCATTATTTGATCGGCTTGTTTCCTTCTTTATTTCTAAAACTCCCACGCCCTGAGTTTCTGTATCATTTTTAATAACTCATTAAAAGAAGGTGGCGCCCTAATAGAATCAGAGCTAGTCGGTGATACAGGAAAGCCTAAGCTGTATGTGACATTAATTGGCACCCTAAACGTGAGGCCCCGATATACTACCCTCTCATTTAAATTTTCTTTTAAATTTAAATTTTGTAATTTGTGCTCCAGTGCCCTGCGTGAGTCACTGGATTATTATTTTGATTTCTTTATTAATAAGTTGCGATTTATTTTTTTTTCATTATTGAAGTATCCAGAGTGTGTTGGCTGTCGCTGATTTTTTTTTCTTTTTACTTTTTGAACAACCAGAAAAATTTTGAGTCAGTTGTTGTTCAGATCTCTGATTTGTCGCAAGAATTTGTCCGCTGAGTGCTCGTGCATTTCGTGTTATATTACCAATTTTTATTAATTTCATATGTAAGTTGGGCTTTGGGTTTTGTTTTTTTTTTTATATAAGTTGAATACGTTCGGAGTTTGTTAGGAATTATTTAGAGATGGCTCGTCCCAAATTCAATATGAACCTTTTGCTTAAAGACGAATTAGTTTATGAGCTAAATGTAAGAGGTCTTCAGGCTTTGTCGAACCAAACCGTTAAAGATTTACGTACTTTATTAAGACCATTGTTGAAGTTAGAAAAAGCTAATAGGTCAGTTACTTATCCAGAGTTCAAGTTGAGTGATTCGTCGGCTGAGATCGCTGTTATTGAGGAAAAGGTGAAAGAATTAGGTAAACTTGTCCAGAGGGGAGAATTCCATATTGTGTGTACTAGGTTGACCCATTTGTCTAATAGGTGTGAGCATTTGTCATCTGTAGAGCTTAGTGATGCTATGCAGGGTAGGTTGGATCGTGCTAGGACCAGGATAGTAGACATGTTTGGCGAGGTGGAGTTAGCTTATTCTAAGGGTGAGATGTTTCAGATGATGTCCAGTTTAGGCGTGAACGAATCAAGTAGTGAATCGGAAGTTGAGGTAGAACAACCCAGTTTGGTTAGGTCTAGTACAAGAATGTCGTTATCAGGTATGCATTCATCGTCTTCACGTAACCTTCAGAAGTGGAATGTGCAATTTTCGGGAGACCTTAGGGAAATGTCAGTCCACAATTTCTTAGAACGAGTGGAAGAGCTTCGCAGAGCTAGAGGAGTTACCGAGAAGGACTTGTTTGATTCAGCAGTAGACTTGTTTGTTGGTAGAGCATTGCTTTGGTTTAGGTCGAATAGGAACAGGTTCAACAATTGGAAAGAGTTAACACAGCTTTTAACAAAACATTATGAGCCACCAGACTATCGTGGACGTTTATTTCAGGATATTTTGAGTAGGACTCAAGATCCATCTGAGTCTATTGTAGATTATTTGACCTGTATCAATTCAATGTTCCGTCGCTATGGCCAGGTTGATGAGGAAGTAAAGCTGAACATAGTTGTACGTAACTTAGCACCTTTTTATTCCACCCAGTTACCGGCAGTTGCCGATATGAGTGAGCTTGAGGATGCTTGTATGCAGTTAGAACGTAAGAAATTTCGTGCAGAACATTATGTACCACCTAGTAGACGTCGTCAAGCTTACGTTGATCCAGACTTTGCATATATATCCGCTGGTCATTCTTCGGGTGCAGAGAATGTCTTGACCTTTGGGTCTAATAATCCTCTTCCCGGGAATCGTCAACAACCTGCCTCATCAGCACAATCTAGGTCACCTCCTGCTGGTCCAATTGTTCAGAATAATCAACCCGTGGGTTCTTCTAGAGCTTGTTGGAATTGTCAACGTTTGGGACACACTGTCAGAAATTGTACGATGCCTAGGCAACTATTATGTTATCGATGTGGCAAACATGGCTTCACGAGTAGGAATTGCCCTCAGTGTTCGTTAAACTAGAACCGGGACAATTGAGTGGTCGTGATATTGCCCCGGATAGAGCTCCTCGACCGATTTGCAACAACTTTAGGAATGCCAACGACAAGGTTCAGGATGATCACGTCCGCATTAAAGCTAGTGATGAGATTTGTGACAATAAAAATGGTATTGGTGATAACACATTTGCTATTTTAGATTACATAGTTGCTCACGCTCCCAATGATCAACGACCGTACCTAGACGTTACTATTTTAGGGTATAAATTCAAGGGTTTACTGGACACTGGCGCTTCGCGTACTATAGTGGGTAGTTCAGGTTACCACAGCTTGGTGAAGTTAGGTTTTAGGTTAAATTCAGCTCGCGTCCGGTGTACGGTGGCGAATGGTCAGACATGTGATTCTTTGGGTGAAGTTAGGGTTCCTATGTCTTTGGAGGGCAAGGTTAAATGGATTAATGTTTTGGTAGTTTTGGAACTTTCACATACCCTCATTCTCGGTATTGACTTCTGGAAAGCTATGGAGATTGTTCCTAATCTTAACAGGGACGTATGGCATTTTGCTGAACAAGAACCTGAAGTTGAGATCAGTAGCTTGCACGATTCCAGTTCATTAGATGGGGAACAACAGTTTAGGTTGGATAATCTGGTTGGTTCTCAGTTTGAACGAACGGGTGACGAATTGGGAAAGAGTTTTGTGGGCGAACACCTAATTGAAATAGAGTCAGGCGTCAGACCCATCAAGCAGAGGTATTATCCGGTCTCTCCAATAAAACAAAAAATTATTGACGAACATCTAGAGAAAATGTTAATGGATGATATTATAGAACCGTCGAGAAGTAGTTGGTCGTCTCCGATTTGTTTGGTTAAGAAAAAGGACGATTCATACAGGTTTTGCGTAGATTACCGCCGTCTTAACGCTGTCACGAAAAAAGATGCTTATCCCATGCGCAATATTTCCACCATTTTAGATCTTCTTCGGGATGCAAAATATATAAGTTCTATGGATATTAAAAGCGCTTTCTTCCAAATTGAAGTAGCACCAAACTCTCGTGAATATACCGCATTTTCAATACCTGGTAGGGGTTTGTTTCAATTTAAGCGTATGCCCTTTGGTCTAACAAATAGTCCTGCGACGTTTCAGCGCGTGATTGACACTATTTTAGGCGCAGATTTGGAACCATATGTCTTGGTATATATGGATGACATTATAATTGTAACCCCTGATTTCGAGACTCATATGAAAATCTTGAAAACTGTTTTTGATCGTTTGATTTCTGCTGGTTTAGTTATTAGCAGAGAGAAAAGTCAATTTTGTCGGTCCGAACTTAAATATCTCGGCTATGTTGTAGACTCGTATGGTTTGAGACCAGATCCAGCTAAGGTTGAGGCCATTTTGAATATTACACCTCCCAAAGGAGTGACTGAGATACGCCGTTTTGTGGGGACAGCTTCGTGGTACCGTCGGTTTGTGCCTAATTTTTCCACGTTAATCGCACCTCTGACTGCGCTTACTAGAAAACACGCAAAATGGGAGTGGACTGAGGAGTGCGAATCATCTTTTTGTAAACTTAGGGAGAGCTTGGCATCCGCACCTATTTTATCATGTCCTGATTTTAGCAAGACTTTCATATTGCAGACCGACGCAAGTTCATATGGACTTGGTGCTGTTTTATGTCAGCAAGCGGAAAATGGAGAGCAAGTTATCGCATACCTTTCAAGGACTCTCAGTCGAACAGAGAGGAATTACTCTACCACCGAACGGGAATGCTTGGCAGTCATTTGGGCAATCGAGAAGTTAAGGCATTACTTAGAGGGTAATCGTTTCGTCGTGATAACTGATCACCACTCTTTGATTTGGCTCAACAATCTCAAAGATCCTCAGGGCAGGTTAGCTCGTTGGAGTTTACGGCTGATGCCATACGACTTTGAAATCGTACATCGTAAGGGCAAATATAACATCGTACCTGATATGCTCTCTCGATCTGTTCCGAGTGGGGACGAGAATTTCAAGGTTTCAGATATGGCTAATATCGATGGTGGGTCAGAAGAGTTCGGCGATGGTGATTTTGTCCAGACAACCGACAAATGGTATATCAAGATGCGAGAGAATCTAGAAAAATTCCCGGCAAAATATTCCAATTGGAGGCTAGAAAATGGACTGCTTCTGAAATACGTCAATGGTAGGATTCCTGAGCTGTCTGGAGAATCGGAAAAATGGTTGTTAGTCGTACCCAAAGAGTTTAGATCAGCAATTTTGAAGCGCAACCACGATTCCATAACATCTGGTCACTTTGGCATTTACAAAACATTTTGGAAAATTCGCCGTCGTTATTGCTGGCCTAAAATGCACGCTGATGTCGTCCGCTATGTAAACAGATGTAGTATCTGTAAGTCTTGTAAGCCAGACTTAAAAGCTCCAGCAGGCTTGATGGGAAATCGACCGGAAATCGTGGAACCATGGCAGACCATCAGCCTAGATTTCGTAGGACCTCTACCCGCGTCAACTCAGGGTTATAAATATCTTTTGGTGGTTACTGACTACTTTAGTAAGTTTGTTTTGTTTACGCCTTTACGTACAGCCACTTCCAAGGCTTTAGCCAAATTTGTAGAAGAGCAAGTCTTTTTGGTCTTTGGAGTTCCTCAAACTCTTATATGTGATAATGGAACTCAGATGCGCGGCAAGGAGTTTGTATCAATTTGCAACAAATATAACACCAAAATCCTGTATACTCCATACTATCATCCGTGTGCAGATCCTACCGAAAGATCCAATGAAACCATAAAGACCTTGATCCGATGTTACTTGTCTGATAGTCACCGGAAATGGGCAGATAATCTGGCTGCTTTGGGGTGCGCCATGCGCTCGGCTAGAAATGAAACCACCGGACATAGTCCCTATTTTGTCAATTTTGGTCGAGAACCTCGCCTAGATGCGTCGTAATACGAATATCCTATACCTACCGTGAGTCCTGATTTGGGTCTGAGACGATTAGGTTTCGAAAAATTGTTTATGGAAGTTCGGAATAGACTTCGTAAGGCTCAGGAGCGCAATAAACAGCGGTACAACTTGCGCCGACGTCCAGTTTCATATAATGTAGATGATAAGGTGTGGTTAAGGAATAAATCCCTCTCCAATGCATTGGAGTTTTATAACGCAAAACTTGCGCCAAAGTATGTGGGACCTTACACTATCGGTAAAAAGTTGGGCCACTGGACTTATGAATTGATTGACGACTCAGGCAAGAGTAAAGGTATATGGCACGTAAAAGACTTTAAATCAGTATGTTCCTCCAGGGATTCTTGATATCTTATTGCTACGGAAGTCAATGGTTCGGATGTGTTAGGTTGTCTGCCGAAACCATGGTGATGTTGGTGGTTAGTTTTGAGACTGTCACGTTTGTTTAGTAGATTTTGAGGATTAGGTGATGTTTGAGGATTTTCCCTATCGATAAGGGATTGTTTGGTTTCGAGTTTTAGGATATTAATTCTAGAATAATAGAATGATTGGCATGTAGTGAATCTGGTATATTTGTGGACCGGGTGATTGAAGTGATTTTTTTTTAATTGCTGGTTGATCGCGAGTGGAAGTGCGGGCAATTGGGTGCTGCCTTGACTGTTGTGTCGGTGGTCGTCTGCGTGATCCCGGGTGAGATTCTAGTGTGAAATCGGCTTTAACGTTTTTTTCCTTTTTCTTGTAAATTTACTCATTGTTGTGCAGACGAGGTGGGAGCTGAACATCTAGCCCCACGCACTGCTCAACTGGTAAGCGACCATTTTCTTACCACTTTATGGCCTTAATCTTGTTTTTTTTTCCTGTTGCCGATCTCATACTGGTTTCTACATTCGCGGGTCATTGCTGGCGGTCATCCCATAATAGGATTTGTAGTACCGGATTGCTTGCGTGTGGGTGAATGAAGGCTATGGGCTATGGTTGTTGGAGGCTGGAACCCGAAAACTGCCACCTATAGACTTGATGCACATCTGGGTTAGCACAGGCGTCCTGGACCATACCGGGAGCTGGTGGGGTCTGGCTTGGCTGTCTTCGATGACAGGAGTGCGGCGGTACGGGGCTCGTTCTTTGGGGGAACCACTGTCTAGACTTGGGATGGTGACCGGCTAACCTTGTCGACATGGGGGGGGGTTCCTGCTCGTCTGGGCGACCTCGTCGTACTTTGCCTTGTCCGGGCGACTTCTGGCTGTGGTGTGGCTCAGGGCCGGCAAGTCCCTCCACAAGGGTTAGGCCCTTGGGACTAGGATGTTGCCAGTCATGGGGCTAACTGGTAAGAGTCGATGAATGAAAGGAATGAGTGTTGATGTGTATGATGGAGTACGAACTGAAATTGTAGCGGCTGGGATTGGTATACATGAGGTTTAGCTAGAATTGCTTTTGGTTTGTTTAGGTATTTGGGCACCTTCAGTGACCCGATGTCTTTTATTTGCGCAGGTTGATGGAGTCAGATGTTGGTCGTCGGTGATCTGAGATAACCTCCTGTGGAAGGAAGAGGGGGATGTCACGCTTCAAAATCGTCGAATAAAATTCGTTGATGCTTGGACCAGATATTTGTACCACCACTGGTAGCGCGCTGTCCAGAATCGATGATTGTTGGCACATATTGCTGCACGTCATGCGTTGTTGAGTGCGTCTGAGCGGACGCGGAAACGCCGATTTTGAGTCTTAGGTAAAATTTTCTTTGACGCTAAGAGGTAGAAAGAATTGGTTTCGACTGTCCTTTGAATATACGTATTTATCGATTAATTTCGGAGTAATCGAAGGATTGTTAGCTGGGAAAATTATTGAAGCTGATGATTTTGGTTTTGGATTTGGATATTTTGGAATATTAGCTCAATAATATCGATCGTTTTCGGATTAACCAGGAGGCCATTTTTCTGCGCTCCTTGTGTAGGCTCCTTGTGTAGGTTCCTTGTTTAGGTTCCTTATTTAGGCTCCGTATTTGAGTTTGATTCAGACACCTTTTCAAGCGTGATTGACGATCGTGTGGATTATTTCTTTACTTCGTCATATCTAGAGATTGGAAGTTGGGAAATTTATCACGTGCATTCAGCGGGACGAATTTCTTCGAGGCTGGACAACATCGCTGGAATAACAACTGTTTACATTCAGGTTTGATACAGTTACGGGAATATTATTGTGGACAAAATTTGGTATCAAGGACAATATAAGGTCAGTGCATTTATTAATTTCGAACATCTGGAAATTCAACGCTAATTGGGCGAAACCAAGTGCTTGACATTTGACCATAGAGAACGGTAATTTTGAGGTTTGATGGAACCATAGAGACTCTATCGTGCCTTTGACATCTGAACATTGTAGTTTTCATTTTGTTGTTTTTCATTGTTATTATTTGACGATTTTTAATCTGAAGATCTGCTACTGAGCAGAAATTAATATTTTTGAATTATCTGAGTGCTCATTGATTACTGTCATTATTTAAGAATTTATGTGAACAGATATCTGGGAACTATATTTCATTGTGAATTGTATTTGACATCTTTGGGTTGATCAGAACTTATTACTGCCACTTAATTCTGAAAGATTTATTGATTGATACCTTGTGTACCTATAATTTACGAATTTTATGAGTATATTTAACATAACCTTGTCAGCGATAGTGGACTTATTCTGGATGACACACTTTA
The DNA here is from genome assembly GCA_937662695.2 of Halyzia sedecimguttata. Classification (NCBI taxonomy): domain Eukaryota; kingdom Metazoa; phylum Arthropoda; class Insecta; order Coleoptera; family Coccinellidae; genus Halyzia; species Halyzia sedecimguttata. The sequence goes on along the minus strand of OW569413.2, from coordinate 4,514,990 downwards.
CTATCCCCCTTTGATGTACATACAGCTTATTTTGTGATTATATTTCTAGTTAATATATGTTCATTATTTGATCGGCTTGTTTCCTTCTTTATTTCTAAAACTCCCACGCCCTGAGTTTCTGTATCATTTTTAATAACTCATTAAAAGAAGGTGGCGCCCTAATAGAATCAGAGCTAGTCGGTGATACAGGAAAGCCTAAGCTGTATGTGACACGCATCAAAATTATGGAACAAATTCATTTTCTCAGAAGAAAAATATTTGGCAACAAAATCCTGAAACAGGTCAATTTTTGTTTCAATTTTACCAAGCTCTTATGTATTTTTGAAGGATTTTTGTTGCACCCTGTGCCATCCCCATCAAGCCTCTAAATTTTTTGAATGAGGAAAGTGGGTCCTTTTTTGCAAGGTCTTTGTATCTTCTTTACAGGCGTGCAGAAATTTTCAAGAAAACATTTTTCTTTTTTGAGAAATAGTTAGTTCAAAGAGGTTTTCAGTATGTGCACTTTGTCATGGCTCATTTACTTTGAGACGATGGTACCTGATGAAATTTGTCACCAAATGAAAGTCGACCATTACAGTTTTGTTCATGCACAACTTTCAACCCCTACGAACCCTTTAATGGAGAAAAAAAAATGGAGTGACATTGGAAATTTATTTCGGCATTGAAGCACCACCCGGAGAATCATTGTGCATTAATAATTTTTCACGTGAGGGGGTTGAAAGTTGTGCATGAACCTAAACTGTAATGGTGAAAAATTAGTAATGCACTCCATTTTTGGCGCTCTATTTCCTCGGAACTGAGTGCTTATCAATTTGCCCAAATGTCTGTAATTTTCGAATTTCTCGATGAAAATGGTCTTAAACGATTTGGTTCGACTCACTGATCAAGAATCCGTGGTCGAAATTCATTCTGTCCGGCCGGCCGGCCGGCCGTAGGCACGATAACTCTCGAACGGAATGAGCTAGACAGTTGAAATTTTCAGAGTAGGTTTGGGGGATAAATATCTCGGCTATGTTCGTTATTGGGTAAAATCGGACAGATGGTTTCGGAGTAACAAAAAAAAAATATTTTTTTTACAAAAGAAATTCCAAATTAATTTTTTTTCAATAAGCAGTTTTACCATAAAAATCCATTCATATTATTTTTAACTCTAACAAGCTAATACTTTCGGAGATATGATTTTTTAAAATTTCAATGTAAATCGTATTTCTACGTTTTCACACAATGATAGAATTATTCTGTGGGTATTCTATGAATTGTTATAATGTCAAATTATTTTCCTGAGACATGACGTTGTCTCATGGTCATTCATTCCAGCAATCCTATAAATATGAGTCTAATTTAATATCATACTTTTTGTTGGTTGATATTTTCATGCCGATGGTCAATCCATATGATGATGGGAATGGTAATGGTAAGTTAATAATATTGAGTTCAGAATATCTCCACTAAAAACAAAACTGGAATATCGGTGTATTGGAGTAGATTTGGGGAAAGATATATATTATCGTTCATCATAGAATTGAGGAATGAATATCTCGGATGAGTTCGTTGTTGGGTAGAACTCGTCTATTGGTTTTGGATTGATAATTTTTGGCACTCTTGTTGAATTTAAATTCTTCTATGATGTTTGAATTCAATTTCTGCTAAGATGAAGTTCTAAATGTCAATAATGAATCGTACTTCTATGTTTTCACAGAATGCTATAAATATTCTATCTAAGCTTTATTATATGATCTGTGTTCATACTCGTACATTTCATCCTGTTCTATAAGAGAGAGTCAAATTCATTTCAGCTATTTTAATTTGGTTTCTTCCATGGTGCAGTACTCATTCTCAGATTGCTCATTTAATCTTGATAAATAAACTATTAGTTGAATTGAATTTCCTTTATGATGCAGTTCTATCATAAGAATACATTGATATAATTCTCAACTCTGAGAAACCAATACTTTTGGATATATAATTTGTCTGTTTGAACTAGAGCGCCAGAAAGCTCCTGTCCACAGGGCTTGAACCCATTTTTGTAACACAATTAGAATGTGTGAAACACTGCGTTTCAGTTATGATCTTAAGGAGGTATGTTATCAGTACGTTTCTATTGAAGTTGAAACTTTTCGATAAAATGTTTCAATTCAAAGAAACGCAATGTCATCAATGTTATGAATGTGTAACCAGGTACAACCATGTACAGATTTGAAATTCGAAGTAATAAAAATTTTTTTCATACTCATGGCTGAAAAAAAACGTTCATAACATGTGGCGTTCAAAAGCGCCCAGTATCATATCATACGATGAATATGTCTTACTTTCAGAAAATTTGAATTCAAGTCGCATTCAATCGTTGCTCAAATTCGAGTTCATTGTTTCAAAAATCGGAAAAGAAATGCCTCAGTTAAATGAAAAACAGAGAATTGAAAGTTTAATGATAATCAGGTGGGGCGATAGAGTCCGTACTGAACAGAAGGTTTGTGATATTTTTAACGCCAAATATCCAGAAAGACCAATCACAAGGACAACGGTCAGTAAAATTGAAAGCAAATTCACGGAGTCCGGTCATGTTACGACATATTCCAAATGCCGGACGACCCACAACCTCTGGGTTGCGTTCAGAATCAACGTCGGATGCGTCCGACGTAGAGCGCGATTGGTTGTTTTCTGTGGTTAGTCATTGTGTAGGTTCACCCAACGTCGATTCCGAACGGGTTGGGTACGCACCGGACAACGTCCGACGTTGATTCTGAACGCAACCCTGAAGACACAAAACTGAATGTCTTGGTGGAAATGGAAGAAAATCCTCGCAGTACTTCACGACAGTTAGCGGAACACGAGGGGTAAACCGCTAGAAATTCTGGTGTACAAGAAAGTAGGATCCCATGGAATTCCTATTGAATTCCTACTGAATTTCTGGAATTCCTATTGAATTCGGCCTAACAGTTTCGGAGTTATACTCAACTGGAATATTATTTAAAAAAAATTACGGAAAAATATTGTGTATCTCACAATAACTTGAAAACGCAAAGACATAGCGACTTGCAATTTTCAGGGTAGGTTGCGAATCCGAATGTGAGATTTAAGTTCGTCAATTGGAATAAATTGTTTTGTAGTTACTAATCTGAAATTTAGTTGTTATATCCTCCATAACTCAAAATATACAAATCTGTTTTCAAGTTGAGATGTCTGTACCGTGGCCCTGGGGCCAATTTATGAATAACTAAATTTGGAAGATCTATCGTAAATTACACTCGGATTTGAAAAATAGGCATAAGCAATAGCATTCCTAACGGGGGTTTCATAATCGCAATTTTTTTTATTTAAAACTGATGTACCGTACTAATAGCCAGATTTGTCAAAGAAACTTGAAAAAATATAAAAAAGCACTGACGTGTAGTCAGTACTCTTTGGCATGGGTGTTCACGTTGGCTAAGTTGAATGAAATGATGAGTGTTTCGAGCTCAGTGGATAGAGCGAGCCGGAGATCCACTAAGGGGGTAGTGGACACCGTCCTCTGTCGGGTCAAAAGTTAACAGTGCTGTGTCTAAGTTTGCGTTATGATACAGTAACAAAATCGACAAATAATACAACTGACTCTTGCTACTCGCAGAAGCTCCTAGGAACTTCTGGTGGATTGAGTATAGAAACATTAAAAATTTTAAATAATTTTATTGTGAAATACAACTAAGAGTAAATAAAGATACAAATTTCAACAAACATGGTTCTTTAACTATATTTATATATATACAATATTTTAATATTTGGGAATGCTTAACTTCGAAATAAGTAACAATAATATACCTACTCACAGACTTCAAGAATTTGAGCTTCCCGAATCTTAAACTTTGATTAGATTTTACACTCTTTCTTGACGTACAGAACGAAATCTGCCGTCTCTTATTCTAACTTAAAAGTGCAAGTAGTTAATAAATCAGTCGAAAAACGTTTTCCGTCTAATAAGGTGATATTTACAGATAAACAAAATACGTTTTTATAAGAGATAACACAACTCACGTCTTTGGTTGATGAAAATGTCATGAGTAAAGTATTTATGTCATTTATCGAACAGAAAATAAAGTGATCTGAATTATTCTACCATATGTACAATAATAAAAATAAAAATATACTTTCATAATTATTTACAGAAGAGATAAAATTATAAACTTATTTAAATTACAATACAACAAACACAATGAGATTGATACAGAGATTCCAGTTGTCGAATGAAAATTTATTGGGACCATAAAAGATTTATCACAATAATTCCAAATACTTGGAAAAATATCTACTTAAGAACATGGCAAGTGTGAAGTTCAGAGTGATGTTCAAGGATTCACTTATGTAGATCACTTTGACGATGATATCAGTATAGATTCATCTTATATTAACAATATAATGAAGAATTTTGAGGAAAAAATCACTTTACATACAAAATATCACCCCAACTACTCAATGTATATTTTAAATAATCTCACATTAAAAATTCCCTCAGAGTCAAGATAATAAAATGAACTGAAAATTACTGTAAAATTATTGGATACTTTCTTAGAAATATAAATTGTTCATTCAGAAAAATATTCGAATAATTTAAGTCATGGATATATTATATCTAATTACAATTTCGATTATGTTCAATTCTCGTAAGTATATGATCGCATTGAAATCAACCAATCTGAAAATTCCCACCTAACTCGATAGGTTAGGTTTATTTTCGACGATCGATACGATATAGGTCTGGCCTAGAAGAGAGACCGCAGCTCCGTTGTTTCTGGATATATAACTAAATTAAAGAAATATAGACATTTATAGCCTTGTAGTACCAAATTCAAGGATAGAGACTTTGATTAATGGTTCCAAATGAGTTTTTGACCACCAAGGTTTAGTTCGATGATATCGATTTATTGCCATGGAGCGTTCAATCCCTTCGCAATAAGTAGCTTCAGTTATGACTAGTGAAAACATTGGATCCAACGAGTATCAATATTGCGTTGGCGGCTATTTTCAGACTAAAATCTAAGATCTTTCTGTTCAAAATACGTACAAATACGTTGAGGAATACCGAATTTAAAAAAGTTTTCCATGAGTTAGACCCCGGATGACATGGAAACAACTGTAGGTCTGTCGGCCTCGTCGTTGACAATGATTTTTCGGTTGTTATTGTTGTTCATGACTATGTGCGAATTGGGGCTCGGTGACTGATTCTCCGATTGAGGGCTTGGAGTGGACTGATGCAGGAGGCCGCTATAGTAGTCGTTGTTGTTGAGCTGCGGCGAGTTTTGGGTGGTATAAGGGGATTGAGGAGACTGGTAGACGTATGATTGGGCCTGAACATGAGGCAGGTGACTCAGGCTTGAGACCGATCTAAGATCAGAGTAATCTGAAAAGAAAATATAGGTGAATAAGTGCTGACCACTAGTTATTCAATAAGGGAAATGACGATTAAGTACAATATTAAACAGAAAATATTATGCTGTTCGCTCAAATGAAATTCTTATATTATCTAAATATAGGGCATTTCGGAAGTTAGGTCTTTTTACCAGCAGTTAAAACTTATTATACCAAGAGATTCTTTTAACCTGGAATGTTGATTTTACTCGGAAACTCGCATCGCAGAGCAAAACATGTTGAGACAAAAGGTTGATATGTTCAAAGGACGCACCCGGTAATACAGCATTCCGCCCACCCCTCACCCCATGCAGACAGGGGAGGAAGTAACTTAGTCTTAAATGGTAACTGCTATTTTTTATGGCAAACTAAAATTCTATGTCCAAAAATACGTATGATATTTCTGTAAAATTTTCGCTCATCTTGCGATAGATAGCGCTGTACACGCAACGAAGGGAATAAGAGGAAAATAATGAAAAAGCACCGTACAAACATGTATTAAGCAATCATCAGCATCAGCCTGTTAAGAATTGCTAAATACATGTTTGTTCTGTGTTTTTTTCTGCTTATCCTCTTTTCCTCTTTTGCATAAGAAATAGGGGTTGCCATTCAAAATACTAACCCCTTTCCCGCCACAAGGGATGAGGGGGTGGGTGGAATTCAGTAGTACCGGATGCGCCCTTGAGAAATATCAAATTTTTGTCTGTACAATTTTTTCTCCGCGATGAGCAGTTTTCGAGTATAAAAAAATTCCAGGATAAATAAATCACCTGGTATAAGGATGAATTATTTGCAAGATGTGTTTTGTTTGTTTTTCTATTTTTGGCGCTCTAGTTCCTCGGAACTGAGTGCTTATCAATTTGCCCAAATGTCTGTAATTTTCGAATATTTCGATGAAAATGGTCTTAAACGATTTGGTTCGACTCACTGATCAAGAATCCGTGGTCGAAATTCATTCTGTCCAGCCGGTCCGGCCGGCCGTAGGCACGATAACTCTCGAACGAAATGAGCTAGAGAGTTGAAATTTTCAGAGTACGTTTGGGGGATGAATATCTCGGCTAAGTTCGTTACTGGGCAAAATCGGACAGAAGGTTTCGGAGTAATAAAAAAAATTTTTTTTTACAAAACAAATTCCAAATTAATTTTTTTTTAGTAAGCAGTTTTATCATAAGAATCCATGCATATCATTTTTTAACTCTAACAAGCTAATACTTTCGGAGATATGATTTTTCAAAATTTCAATGTAAATCGTATTTCACAGATTGATATAATTATTCTGTGTATATGCTATGTATGAATTGTCATAAAGTCAACTTGACAGAAGGGAATATTGTAACTTTAACAATATTGGGGTTAAAATACTCGTATTTTAGCGATGCAACGGGGACCTCACCCGAAAATATTTGAAAATACACTGCTCAACAATTGATAGGGATCACTTACTTTTTCTAAATTTATTTCTGAATTATTCGCTCCAAGATTATAAATTTAGTCAGATATCAGAGTATTTTCAGTTGATAATATGGTTCACTTGAGAAAAGAATGAAAAAATGGAAAGTTGGAGAGAAAAAAAGACTTTATTAGGAACACTCATAATTCTGTGTTTGAATAACATAAAAATTTTATGATGACACCACAAGAAGGCTGAAGTTGCCCCCCCACGAGCTCGTCTCAAGCATTCTACCCTACGAGGCATACTTTCAATCAAACGATTTATAAAATTTTGGGGCAAATTCGTCCAAATATCCCGTAAAGCGTTAGAAAGGTCCTCCAGGTTATTGATCGGTTGTTCTAAGGTTGACAATTGTCTAGACATCTCAGACCAGACATGTTCGATGCAATTCATGTCTGGAGAGCGAGCTGGCCAGCCCATCCTATCAATAGCATGAGTTTCTAGCGCTTCATTATCCAGACGACTACGGTGTGGACGGGCATTATCGTCAATTAAAATGAAATTCTCGCCCAGTGCAGCCGCAAACGGAACAATTATGGGTTCAATAATCATATCGTGATATCTCTGGCTGGTCATTGTGGTGTTCTGCAGAACAACCAACTCTGTGCGTTGGTTCAAACAAATGCCTCCCCATACACATATAGAACCTCCGCCAAAAGCTGTTGTGGGTAACATAAACTGTTCTGCATACCTTCGACCTCTTTCCCTCCAAGCAAGAATACGTCCATCGCAGTTGACCAAACGAAATCTAGACTCATCCGTAAATAAACATCGGCTCCAATCTTCAACTGTCCAATTGCGGTGCTCCTCAGCCCATTGCCGTCGATGAACCCGGTGTTCCCTATTCAAACGGGGATGTTGTACCCTCCTACGTGCTCTCAAACCACGAACATGTAGTCGTCGTCTTACAGTCTGGTTCGAAATTAGAACTCCTGTTGCAACTCTCAGTGATCTATTGAGCCGCGACGCCGGGTAAGTGGGATTTCTCCTAGCATTGAGGACCAAAAGACGATCTTGGGCAGCTGTTGTACTGCGCTGCCGACCTCCCCCATGAACATAAGCTACTGAGTCGTTTTGGATGAACCTATTCCAAGCCCGACTCACGACACTTTGCGAAACATTCAACCGCCGGGACACTTCTCGCTGGGACAAACCTTCCTGTATCCACCGTATGATTTGGTCCAGTTGCACAGGAGCCAAACGTCTTCTCGGCATGACTGATAAGCTAATATTGTTCTCATTTCTTCAATTATTGTCACCTTATGTGTTTGAACGAGAGAAAAAAACAGATTTAATAACAAATACCACATTGCCTTTCACTCCACATGTAACAGCCTACAGATAATAATCGATTTTGTGAACAAGAGCCGATGAAGTGAGGAAAAATTTGATATAATCAACTCAAAACATCTTAATTTTTCCTTAGAGAACATATAATGTACAGATATTCACGAGATAACTTGAAAAAAATACAAATGAAGAGAAGTTCATAAGTGATCCCTAGCAATTGTTGATCAGTGTATTACGTAAATATTGAAAGCATAATTCTGTAGTTCGAGAGAGGAGAAAATTTGGTGAACGTAGATCAGGAAATTTTTGATCGATTACAAGGTAATTTATTATTACTTATCTTTTTTTATACATGTTTTATGGAATACCTACTATTTGTAGGTACTTTAAACCTGGTTTGGGCAATTGTCATACGAAACTTGTTTTTTTGGCGCTCTAGTTCCTCGGAACAGAGTGCTTATCAATTTGCCCAAGTGTCTGTAATTTTGGAATTTTTGGCTGAAAATGGTCTCAAATGATTTGGTTCGACTCTCTGATCAAGAATCCGAGTGCGAAATCGATTCTGTCCGGCCGGCCGACCTGCCGTAGGCACGATAACTCTCGAACGAAAGGAGTTAGCGGATTGAAAATTGCAAGGTGGTTTTGGAGCGTAAATATCTCGGACAAGTTCGTTAATGGGCGAAAACCATCAAGGGGTTTCGGAGTTATGGCCGATTTTAGTAAAAATATTTTTTATGAATATTTCCGAAACCGATCACTCGATCTATCTGAAATTTAGCACCAAATTGTAGAATCATGACCTTTATACGCATGTGAAGTTTTGTATTGACCAGATTACCGCAAAGTGTCAAAAAAAAATTTGAAAATGTGGTGCTGTTCTCATTCTCATGATTGCTCATTTAATCTTGATAAATAAACTATTATTTGAATTGAATTTCCTTTATGATGCAGTTCTATCATATGAATACATTGATATAATTCCCAACTCTGAGAAACCAATACTTTCGGAGATATAATTTGTCTGTTTGAACTAGAGCGCCAGAAAGCTCCTGTCCACAGGGCTTGAACCCATTTTTTCAGGATTCAGGCTATCCTTAATGATCTGAGCTACAACGCGTAGATACAGTTTTAGTGGTTGTGTATTTTATTCATCGTGGTATTTTGCATTTATTTATGTTTTATTGTGCTGATATTGATGAATAATAAACTCTTCATCATTTTCAAAATGAGGAAAATTTTACCTAAAGTTGCATGTTCCAGTTTGATAGAGCCCATATTCTGCTCCAATTTTATTGGAGGCACTGCTGGCATTTTGACTGAAGACAACTGAGTAGCAATAGCAGTGGATAGTCCAGTTCTGGTAGAAGTTGATGATGACTGACTTTTACTTCCCTTGGGTTTCCTTTTCCTTGTCTGAAAAACGATTTTATACTGTATCAAAACAATTTTTGTATTTCTTGAGTAAAAAAAAACAAACGAGCATAACAGAATATCTGGAAAAAGTCGACCCGATCCTCAAAGTAAAACCACCTGTTGTAGTAATCATGGACCCAGTTAATTGTCTAGAGTTCTGTACATATCAATGAATAATTAGTGTCGAACATGAGAAAGTAGATCGATCCTTAAACATTCGCGATATTTGTACCGAGTTTCATGAATTAGGTAGGTACTCAACGGATGTTTAGAATTGTTTGAAAGAGTGAGAGAAATAGGGGACTTAGATGGAAAATAGTTAGTTACTGTCCAATAGATTTCTTGATCTACCTCGGTAGGCCAAGTTTGCGATCTTGTAGGATTCATCTTAGTAATATGCATGCGAGCGGTACATGTGGCAGCAGCAAGCATATTTTAATCGTCATTAAAATACTTCTTGATTATTTCGTTTTGATTCATCATAATTAATAGAAGGTATTTTCTTTGCTTCAATCATCACCTAACTAATGTTCCATATTTCATCCCATCATCAGTTCTCAAAAGGAAACAGCCTTCATCATTTGCTGGGACAACGGATGTGACAACCCAGAACTTCCTATTCACCAAAACCTATCCTTCATTCCTCCAGTTACTATCGATTAGGAACATCATCGGAGCCATAAATTCATAAATTACGTGACGCATTTTCGAGGATTTTTGACTCCCCCTGCCAACGCGAAAATTACTGCAGAATTTCGTGAGGATCGTGTTACTAGAACATTTTTTGAAAATCATTGAAAAGAATTCTATATATTAGAAACTATTTCCTCCGACATCGATGAAATTTTGCGAGAGCCTTCAGAACCTAACTCTACTGCCAAGTTTCAAGTTTGTACACGATTGGATCTATAATGTTGGAGATCGGAGCAGCCTTGTGTGAGTTCAGTAGCTGGATGGGTGACCGTTGCCTCGATAACTTTCGAACGAAAGGAGATAGGGGCTTACAATTCTCAGTGTGGGTTGCGCATCCGAAGGGGAGGGTCAAGTTCAATTTTGGGCATAATCGGTCCATCGGTTTCGGAGTTATAACCACCTGGAATATTATTTCCTTGATATAGACTCGATTGAATTGAAGCTTGGTAACTAGTTGTAGAATATCGACACAAAGACGTGTGTAAAACTTTGCAAGAACCGTACCCCTAGGAAATTAAAAAAAAAATAGAAAAAAAAAATTGGTTCAAGCACTGACGTGCAGTCAGTAGCGTTTGCACTTATGTTCTATTGTTCATTCTTCTGTTTGGACACTCTTAATCGAATTTACCATGGTGAACTATATTGTCCGTTCTCCTCTATTGGACACTCTTAATCGAATTTATCATGGTAAATTCGATTAAGAGTGTTCAACACAGGTGAACGGACAATAGAATTCACCATGGAAAATTCGATTAAGAGCGTCCAATACTGAAGAATGGGCAATAGAACATACGCGCAAAAGCTGCTGACTTCACATCAGTGCTTGAACCAATTTTTTCGCATTGTTTTCATTCACATTCCTATCGCGTTACAAAATGGTGAATGCGCGAATAACAAATTGTTACAGTTTTTGAGGCAGTGGAAATATCGATCCCAAATATTATTTTTAGATTATTATTAAACATAAGAACGGGGTCATGTGGCTCGGTTCAGCATTTCAGAACTGCTACTGATACGATCTTTCGTTCTAGTATTCCACATATTCAATCCTAAGGACAGTACCAATGGTGTTAAAATGCCTGATGACGTTCTTAGAAGCATTGGGTATCACGTCGTGAGGATTTAGAACTAGTTCACCAATATGTCTAATTCTTAGGCCTGCCAGCTCTGCACATTTGCAAACTATATGTTCGACTCCGATCCTTTTCCGATCATCAGAGCCTGAACATTTCGTCTGCGGACGTGTCCATGCGGTACAAGTGGTATTTGTACCAGCAGTGCCCTGATAGCAGCCACACCATTACCCGACGCTCAGCTCGTGGCAGCTGCAGGAGCTTTCTGGTAAAGGATAGTGGGAAATCCACGAAACTGTTTGCCTTTGCCAGTCCTGGAATATTTCTCCAGAGAGCTGTTCTGTTATTCAGCTCCCATCATTGGACAGTTGCCTTTTCCAAGCCAACAGAGTGTTTCTTGTCGAGCAGGTGTTACCCTGGAGGCCCTTTCAACAATTTCATAGACCTTCTCATTTCCATCAATATCACAGTACCCTTGCCTCTAGCCAGTTGTTTCATGGTATTCCGGTATTCCCAGGACAGTAGAGAACCCTAGCTGGGCGATTCCAGGTCTTTCAGTATGGACTGGTTGTCCGCTATAATGGAGATGTGCGCCACATTGAGGTTCCATTTCAGACACTCTTGAGCTCAAATATAGACAGCTAGTGTTTCTGCCTGTAAGATAAAGGGCCACAGAGATCCTTAGTTTCGGCCCATATAACCCAATACCTGCACCCTGATTTTGATCCATGCGTACATCACATGGATGACTTTTTGTCTAAACGATTAACGAGGTCCTCAACACTCAGACGGTCTATCATGACCGTTGCAAAGGTTATTTCGAAATTAAATATGGTTGACATTACATCTGAGGGCATTGCCAAGAAGTTTGAGTCCAGTTGGTCCAGTAACCTCATATGTCCTACCTAGTTACTAGATAGGAGTTTCCCAGCACGAGAAATTCTTATTGCATCCAGCAGGCTACATTTGCAAGGGAGGCAGATTAAGTATGAACTCAAGTGCTACTGTGGTATATTTTCTCAAATAACCTTTTGCAGGCCCACATAACAGCTGTGGAAATAATTTTATATTAGCCTTGAATCATTGAAAATATCAGGTCTCGAGTACAATAAATTAAAATTAAAAACAGGACAAAAGATATTTTGAATAGATTCTTACAGGTCATTTTATTTCCTGTATAAAGGCGTATTTAACTCGAATTATTTTGAAGCACATAATATAATCCAACTATGGAAGCACATAATATAATCCAACTCACCTGAATGCTGTCTTTCTTCATAGCCAGAGGCCTGTCAATACCGTGCAATTTGAAATATAATCCACAAGCATTACACACAGGCTCCCCACACGTGTTTCTTCTCCACAAGGATGTTGTGCTAGTCCTGCAGTTGGTACAGGTCAAGCCAACTCTTCTAGAAGCGGACTGTATATACAAATAACTATTAGTGTTGCGTTTTTGCGATGCTGAATATCTAATGGAAATAACTTGAAGCCTCAATTACACCAAGAGAATTCATTCAGGGGAACATAAGGCTCGCCACTACTACCATAGTGGTGGTAATTGAGGCTTCATCATATATAGACTATTATAGACGTACGTCCAGTATAAACAGGGCCCCATTCGTTGTTAGTTGAAATCTTTATCTAAAATAGGCTACGTGAAGTGATGTACGTTAGTGAACATGCAAAGCTTGGAGGGAGCAAATCAGGATTGTCTGTAATTCATTCAAAAATATCAAACAGTCAACAAATTCACGTTTATTCAGAATATCGACCACAAACCTGTTGTGCTCCCTACCAGGGTATACTGGGGCCACCGCACACTACAGAACTATGTACTATTAATGGTTCAAAGCTAGAAGGTTCGGGTAAAGAAGCCATACGTGCGTTTACATCGCACTGAACCATAAAGAGATCGAGTAGAAAACTTCAATTTTTCAACTAAATTTCCCGAGAATCATTTTCAAAATTCTACACTAAAGCTAAGCCTACATCTTGTTCCTCTCAGCAGAGATAATAACCTTATGTTGTCAGTTCCCAACCTGTATATCCAAAATTGTTGATCGTTATGATTTTATGAAGAAGACAGCTCATATTATATTATACAACATAGAATAAGGTGAACTGTAGCTAATTGCTAATAATTAAAATACAGACGGTGCAATATTCGTCGATTTTAACCATCAATCATATTCCTCGTGATCTGGACTAACTACTTCATAGCTCAGTGGTCTTGTCTAATCACACTAAGCTGAGCATTTTCATGTTGCAATGGGATCATATAGGTAGTCTGCATTGCAGTCCCTGACTCCCTCTTCAGACAAAGAATAAACGTCACTGAAAATCGCTCAAGGTTTCCGCACCACAGAGGGTTGGAGTTCGTAAGGATCTCTCTAGGTGGCACTGGTAAGGTTTTCTTTCCAATAGTTTGCAACATCAAGGCTTAAGTTTTCTGCAGTTCCTTCGTTGGTCGTGCAGTGGGTAAGTTACGCTGATGATCGGTAACGACCATCAAACTGCTACGTATCTGCCCTGAATGACCCTTTCCTCTTTGAAGGAACACTGAGAGATGAGGTGGCTAGTCCGGATCTCAAGGGATATTTTTTATGGTTAAAACCGACGAATATTTCACCGTGTCCCTTTTAGATATTATACAACTTTACAATTGCCATTTTATATAACTTTAGGGTCATTCCAATTCCGATAAGAATTCCCCAAAGATAAAATTAACATTCAGTGATAAACAAATTCATAATTTCAAGATTAAAAGGTCAAAAAATGAGAAGAAACCTTCGTGTTGTCTTTGATTGTCAGCTACATGAGTGTCCTCTAGTCTACAATAGGTGAAGTTTCCCCTTAGTGAGACAATTTATCGAGTTGTCCAAATATCAACAATTTTGGATAGCGTTCACAAGGTTGTGAAACAACATCAGGTTATCTGTACAAGTTTCTCTTATCGAGGAACCTTTCTGACAATGTGAAGGGATAGTTAAAGGGGATAAAGTAAGGGAACTTTTAGAGTTGTGACCTACCAAACGACGAGTGGATTTTTCTTCGGTCGTGTGCATGGGGGCACGCATGGCCCCATTATACCCATAGTAGTTCTTGAATGGATCAGGAACACCCCCGTGCCCCGGCTCCGCCGCCACTGCAACAACGCAAAAAAGATATTTGTAACTTGTGTGTGCATAAACGTGTTCCTGTCTGAACCGGCTTTACTTAGCAGCTTTGCCTCGCACAGGGGGGGTGTTATTGCTTAGCAATCACAAAAGTACCCATATGATCGACGGAACGGCATTCTTTGTCAGCAGATTACGGCTATTAATACTTCACTTACGTTTGTTTATTGGCATTCGGTTCCATATTTTCCATGTTCCATTCCTCTACATCGACAATCAAGAAATTCTATTTTGAACGATTGAGGTATGAAATGAATAAATACAAATCATAATGTGGAAATTTTCTGTTCAGAATCACATTAGTAGTGGCAATAAATAAGTTCGTGTGTGTAGATTTTTAATCGAAAGAAGAAGAAATGTTTTTGATACTGAACTGAAGACTTTATTGCCATATGTATAATAACTTCGTTTTCATGAGGAGTGAGTTAGGTTTGAAAGAAAACTAACTTCGAATATTTTCATTACAACTTTGAAATCGAAATGAATGAATCATATTAATCTGTCATGTCATCTCGCATGCACCACTGTAAATTAAGGCCCCATCTGCGTCTATCGTCAGGAAGCTTCGCATACCTTGCGTTCCGAAAGTGATGGCAATATCGGACCGCTTTTGAGTGACAGTAATCTCAAACTGTTGTTAATTTTCGGAACGTTCGAGCAGTAACGAACGAAGCTTTGAACGAAGGAACAACATAAACTATAATATTCATATTTGAAGTTCTTTTAAATGTTAGGTCTCTAATCGGTCGGTGAAACGATGGATTAAACTAACCAAGTCTTATTGAATTCAATACTCAGGGATAGCGATTTTACCGTTTTGATGCTGATTAGTAAAGAAAAACACTCATAACCTAAACTACTTGAATTTGGGGAAGGAATACTGGCAGTACTGGCACTACTTCTGTGGCAGTAGAATCAGTCAATTTCTAGTCTCCAGCAGGGTATCAAAAAAAAAAAGTGGCACGAAATCATTACCAGTGAATTTCAGTAATATCGGAACGACGTAATTTACTGCACAGTACTGTTCAGGAATATCGGAATGCAATCATATTGATGCGATACACTCGGATATATCCGAAACTATCAGCTATTGTCACGAAGTTCAACCTACGTAACAGTTCATTGAGTGGCGGTACATCAAAGGGTTTTAGCGTGCTAAGCAGTCGGATATTATTTCCATTATAAGTGTACACTTTGAGAAGTGATGCAACACTAAAACGTCCAAATGTCCAGCTCAACTTCAGTTGTATAGACATTCGTGACTTCTGACTTGATGATGGGGATCAGATAGTCAGTCAAATGATTCTTCGGTCTACGGGTGGGAACATGTGGTTAACGTTGCTAGATCCAATGCAAATAACCTGGGATATTTGTTCAATGGTAGGGAATATTTCTCGGCAGGTCAGGTTCTTCTACTCTATCAGGTCCTGATCAGATCAGGATTTGAATATTTGCTCATGGTTGGAACTCAGCACTCGTTGCAACTTTTAGATTCCACCCAGAAAAGAGCAGTACGACTAATTGACTGCCCAAATATAACAGCTAATCTACAGGCGTTTGAACATCGAAGGAAAGTTGCCAAGTGATGCCAACTGCTGCCAGATTCGCACGCATTTTTAGGTACGCCTCATTTTCACCTACGCATCCTTAGCATGGTGGACCAAAACTGAAGCGGTTGAAGAAACTGCAACGGCTTGCCTGTGTTGGTTTCACAGGACCTAACTGTACTACTCCCACAGCAGTGCTTGAGGTCATACTTAATCTGCCTACCTTGCAGTTACATGTAAAGAAATTTAGCCTACTGGATACAATAACAATTTCTCGTAAACCCTCTCGGAAATTCCTACTTGGTAACTCGTTAGGACGTATGCGGTTACTGGACCAACTGAACTCAAACTTCTTGGCAAAGCCCTCAGATGTAATGCCAACCATATTCGATTTCAAAATACCCTGTCCAACCGTCTGAGTGCGGTGGACCTCGTTAATCGATTGGACAAGAGTTATCCATTTGGTCTGCTGAAGAGTGTCTGAAAAGGAACCTCAAGCGGGTGCACATCTATATTATAACAGACAAGCAGACCACTCTGAGGGATCTGGAATGACCCATCCAAGGTTCCCTAGTGTCCTGTCCTGGGAATGCCGGAATAACATTAAGCAACTGGCTAGATGCAATCGGGTGACTATTCTATGGGTGCTAGGGCACTGTGGTTTTGAAGGAAATGAGAAGGTCAATGAACTTGTAAAAAGGACCTCCAGGGTAACACCTGCTGGATCAGAACTCTTCTGTGGGCTTGAAAAAGACCATTACAGGGCACTGGTCTAACAATAGGAGCTAAATAACAGAAACACTCTTTGGAGGAATACTCTAGGACTTGCACAGGCAAAATTATTCGTGGACTTCTGACCATTCTATACCAGGTACCTCCAGCAGCTGCCACGAGCTGAGCTTCGGGTAATGATGGGACTGCCGACGGGGCACAATCGGTACAAATACCAATTGCCCCACATGGACAAGTCAGCAGACGACTTGCAGGCTCTGTGGATAGGAAAAGGATTCTACCGAACACATAGTTTGCAAATGCCCATAGCTGGCCAGCCTAAAAATTTTACACATTACAAGTTGATAGCTAAGGCTCCTAAGGACATCAGGAGCATGGTAACACTATTGGCAATGTTCTTAGGATTGAACAAGTACGCCAATAGAACAGAGGATGGTATCGGTCGCAGTTCTGAAGGGCTGGACCAAGCCTAGCGACCCCATTCTAATAATAATAATAATACTTTCTCCTCTCATGGCATGTGGACATATAGCAGTTTCCCTCTCTCAATCGTTAAAATTACTTCCTTTAAAAGCATCATGGACTATCTGCACAAAGATTCTCACCATTTTAGTAGCGAATTTTCAATTAGCTGGTTGTGTGAGAATATCCTTGTATTTACTTCAAGAATGGCGCGAAAGTTCAAACAACCTATTAGGTTTAGTCATCGACCATACTCGACGTCTTACAATTCCATCTTCTGTTTAGACCATTTAGCCGATATTCAGCTTAAAACACAAAGCCGCTAAAAGGACGACCGCATGAGCGCGAAACATTTTAAGGAACCAAAACGTACGATGCTTCACAGCCGTGACACATGAAATTGACCGGTCAGTACGTAACCATCCGGACTGACGCTCCTAGCATGTTAATAATTCCTGACAATCCGCATTTCATGCGAAGAGGACCAATAGTAACAATGGAAAGGACTGACCGCACGGACTTACCATACGGTGCCATATGTGCAACGGGTATTAGAACGCATCGCTTCTTGACGATAAAAGCAGGTGTGAACCTAACATATACATGGAAGAGTATCGGTACATACACCCACATGGTACCGATAATCTTCGACAATTTCTAGACATTCTCAACAGTATCCATCCGAATATCAATTTCACGATGGAACTGGAGAATAATAATTCAATTGCTTTTCCTGATGTCCTTATTACAAAATCTGATAATTCACTCACACTGTGTACAGAAAACCCACCGACACAAATCGGTACTTACATGCCAACTCACAGACAATAATCACAGACAACACGAATTTAAGCAAGCCGAGTCTGCTCTGCTGCAGAATGGGTAGGTATAGCAGCTACCAAATTAACAAATCTTTCCGTAGAAATCGGATACATTCCCATGATGAAAAGGAATCTCCAGAGAGATTTCCTCACAAACCTTTCCTTTCTTTCATCCGAGGTGTTACCGATAAAATAGGTAGCATCTTTGAGAATCAGGAAATAAAAACTATTTTTACTGCGAACAATAAAATTTCTAACTTTCTCCGTTCCCCTAAACATTTCATTCCCATCAATGAATCCCAAGGTGTATATGCGATACCATGCTCCGAATGTCCAAGGTCATACATAGATCAAACTAACAGACGTGTGACTAACAGAGTGTACGAACACCAACTCGCAGTACGCAAAGCTGAATTATCCTCAGCTCTCTTCAAAAATCATGCTGATACAGGTCACAAAATTGACTTTGCTAGCTGCAGAACCATTGCATTAGAGAAAATGCTTACCAGCCTTAATATCCGTGAAGCCCTTGAAATTGAAAGACGTCCAGATTGTCTTAACAAGCGTGACGATAGTCAAAGATGACCTCATACATGGAAACCTTTAATTTCTCGCCTCCCTCCTCCCACAGTCACCTCAACCGCAACCAGTACCCCAGTATGCCAGTATGTATGTGTCACATACATATTATTCTCAGAAAATTCGTGCGAAATATGAAAAAAAAACTTAAAATTTTCTCAAATAGGCTTCATTCCAATGATAATAACTTGTAGATTGTTGAATGAAAATTCCTAATTTTCTAGCTTCTATCAGAAGACATACCAATGCTTCTCTTTCGATAATTAAAAATTCAATTGAACATAAAGGGTGTTTCTATTTCAATGTCAAAGTCAGTCATGACAAAAACCTCAAAACTCACTTTTTCAAATGAGAACCCATTTTTTAATTGGTCAACTGGAATATACGTTGAAAAATATGTATTTCTTATAATAGATACTACTGCTTCACTTACCGAATATCTCGGGAAATAAGCATTTTAGAGCAGTAGTAGATTCCAACTGACCATTAAAAAAAATGGGTTCTCATTTGGAAAAATGAGTTTTGATGTTTTTGTCATGACTGACTTTGACATCGAAATAGAAACATCCTGTATGTTCAATTGAATGTAATAACGTGAGGAGTCTTCTGATAGACGCTAGAAAATTAAGAATCTACAATCCAACAAATCATTAGCATTGGAATGAAGCCTATTTGAGAAAATGTGAAGGGTATTTTAGATTTCACACGAACTTTCTGAGAATAATATGTATGTGACACATTCAAACAATATAGAATTCAATGGGTAATCTGATTATCAATGAAAAAAACTGGGTATTAAATTTAAAAAACGAAAGTTGGTATCATCTCCGGTGAAACCGGATGTCGAACGAATTTTTTCCAAGAATTTATCTCTCCTAACAATGTTTAACTATAAAATTCCAAGTGTTTATCACGAGTGTTTCTTTGAAATATTCTAACGAACGGTCTTCGTGAATCACCTTGTATATCAGGCAATCGTATATACGAGTGCGAATATAAAACAAATTCAACTCCATTCTCATGAAAACGTAGTAACCGTAGGAAATATTTTGAAAGAATGCCGTCCTGACGAACCATAACCTTGATGGTAGAATGGATATATTAGGCTGAAATGCATCAAGATAAATCAATCAAAAAACTGTCAATCTGTACCAGTCTACGAGGCTGCTTCACAAGTGGCCGGTTCATCCCATTCATCTTATGGTAGAGACCACAAGCGTTACATAAGTAGTGCCCCGTACCATCTCGTCTCCAGAGAGGGGTGTCGATAGCGCCACAATTCACGCACTCTCTGCCCTCTGTGAAATACTCGGCAGTGCGGGGGTCGACTGATTGTGGAAGATCAAAAAAATTGGTACAAACACTGTTGATCTTCACAGTTGTGTCTAAAGGGGAAGTAACATCCAATTTGACGATTTCTTTGTTTCTCGGAAAGTGGGATGGCAAAACTATTAATCCGATCGAGTTGGAATTTGGTATGTAGGTCTAGAATTATGATTAAAACTCACTGATGACGACTTGCTACCGAAATATTAAACTTCTATATATGTTTTTTCTAGTGTTACGGTCCTCACAATTTTTATTTATGAACCATAAAGTAGTCATTATACATCAAAATCCCAAATTTCAACTCGATCGGACCTGCAATTTAGGAAATATTGGGAAAATTAAATTTCGAACAGGAATAACTGATGACGACTTGTTACCGAAATATTGAACTTCTATATATATTTTTTCTAGTGTTACGGTCCTCACAATTTTTTTTATGAACCATAAAGTAGTCATTATACATCAAAATCCCAAATAGTATGCTTCAAAAGCTGTTTACAGCCCGACTTGAAATAAATTACCAATTTTCATTGCAACCAACGTAAGAATATAAAGGCTGGTTTATGCTGGCTGGTAACTTTAACTTAATCATATATATATATAAAATATATAGACATTTATTTTCAGTGTTATACTTTATAACCAGACTAAATAATCCGTTAACTTATTAATTATTATTATTAATAATAAGTAAACGGATTATTCAGTCTCAGTATCAACCATAGCGTTAGAAATCTATGTTTCAATTTTTAAGTTAGGGAATAAGTTAAAGTTACCAGCCAGCATAAACCAGCCTTAATCCTGAATAGAGATGCTGATTCCAAAACAAAGAAATCATCAACCTTCATTACCTCTCCGATATAACTCATTTGACTCTTGGTGTAATCGATAATATCATAAGTAGGCTTATTAAAATACAAAAATGTGGAAAACTCCAATATATTTCTCCTTCGTAAGGTTGGCTACCAACATCTATTTTTCTGGTTTATACAAGGGTTCTGTAACACTTACGAATGACATATTCGACTAAAACCACAGAAATATATATTTATGTCACCAGAAAAAATGTGATTTTAGTGATTTAATACTCAGTATGTATACATACTGAGTTTTTTGGGCGCATGTTCTAGGGGAACATCGTCCTATCATTTCGTCCAAATGTCTGTAATTTTCGAATTTCGAGCTGAAAATTGGCTAATAGACTAATTCGGACTCCCTGATCACGAATCCGGTGTCAGATTTTTGGGTGCCGTCCGGCCGGCCGGCAGGCCGGCCGGTTTTCCTGCCGTAGGCACGATAACAGGAGCACCGAAGGTCCTATCGACTTCAAACTTTCAGGGTAGGTTTCTGATCAAAATGCGACGGTTAAGTTCGTTAACGGGCAAAATCGGCCGGACGGTTTAGGAGTTATAGACATTTAAAATTTTGAGGTTATTTCCCTGATATTTCAGGAACTAAAGAAGATGTTGAATCGAAACTTGGTAGTCAGTTCGAGGATATAAACGCGCAACTTTTGGCAAAATTCTGTTATGATCGAAATGTTGGTAATTTTTAAAAAAATATTTCTTTTAATTTTTTCGAAAAAAAAATTTTTTTTTCGTGAACTATTCATCAGATTGCAACAAAAACTTGTACTAACGTGAATTGTAGTATTTTGCAACATTGTGCAAAATTTTGGCTCTATACGATTTCAATTTCTGGAGATATAAGACAAAATGTGTCAAATTTCCTGGGTCTCTCTCAGTATTTTCATCGATTATTATATAATAATCAATAATATTAAGGTATTCAACATGATACTGCTTTTATTCTTTACTGGTCAGTACGGGCCACAAGGAAGATGAACATGCGCCCAATAGCTCCTGTCCACAGGGCTTGAACCAATTTTTTTTAGATTTTATAACTTAATATATGGATATTTGTCAGATAATCGTCGAACCGGGAATATACAAATTTTACATTGGCCAATTTCGAAAGTTGTTTATAATATGTTATTATACAGTGTGGAACAGCCAAATGGAATAAATTCGATAACGGATAAATGAGAGCGTGTTTGGAAAAACGCTTGGACACGGCGATTTGTATTTTTAACTGAGCATTTTTTTCAAAAAAAAAAATTATATAGGGTGCGTCATATGACAGTGGCCAATACCCACTTTCTTATTTTAAATGCAAGCCCCTATATATTATTAATTTTTTGGATTTTTCAGAGAATTCTAGACATAAATCATGTACAAAGTCTTATACCTATCTTCAACTGTTTCGGAAATATTAAGTGTTTTCAGATTTATTACAAAAATTAACATTAAAAAAAGAAAATTATTTTATTTCACAAATTCGCTACATTACACTAAAAACCTAATAATTAATACTGATTATTTCTTAATAATTAAAAAAAAAAAAAAATATATTAATGTCAATGTAGTAAATGTTCAAAATGCTCGCCGCGAACGTCTTGGCAACATGCTAATCTGGTATAATCAGTAAAAAGAAACGCAGGAATGGTTTTTGTTTACTTTCTCATTATCAAGAGCTAAATGGGAAATAAGTATTGAATGTAATGTAGCGAATTTGTGAAATAAAATAATTTTCTTTTTTTAATGTTAATTTTTGTAATAAATCTGAAAACACTTAATATTTCCGAAACAGTTGAAGATAGGTATAGGACATTGTACATGATTTATGTCTAGAATTCTCTGAAGAATCCAAAAAATTAATAATATACAGGGGCTTGCATTTAAAATAAGAAAGTGGGTATTGGCCACTGTCACATGACGCACCCTATATAATTTTTTTTTTTTGAAAAAAATGCTCAGTTAAAAATACAAATCGCCGTGTCCAAGCGTTTTTCCAAACACGCTCTCATTTATCCGTTATCGAATTTATTCCATTTGGCTGTTCCACACTGTATATGGAAAATTCAGGGGACAATAGAGGTTGGGAATAATAGAAGATTGTTCTTTGAACTATATTCGGAAAATGTTTCATCAAGAAAATACAGGAGTTACAGGACGTTCAGGTTTGGTTTGAAAAAATTAAATATTTCAATATTTCGCCAAACAGCTTATGCAATTTTGTAGTAGAGGTGTGTACTAGCATATTACTGGATATTTCCGAGAAAAAAATCTTTGCACCATTTCTTTTTCGGATATAAAAATATTGTTTCAATTTTAAAGAAAATGCTGTATTTCAATTATTCTCTATCACGCACCGTTTGGAGTAGAGTGAAAAATCAAAATTGATCATTGATATAATTTAATGAAACTGTAACAAGATAAACAACAGAACAACAATGTCGTAACGATATCGGATTGCTAGTACGGATGCCAAATATCTCCAGTTGTACTGGATATATTTTATTTTATTATTTCACTTAGTTCCATTAAGGTAGACGCTCACTTAGGCGAAGCGTCGCGATCGGAAACGCGGCGAGGAGAAGAGTCATTTCGCCGAGGACCGCGCATTGGGACGAAGTGTCAGGTCGCGTATCGGAAGGAATTGAGACAACCTTGAATTTTTGCGCGTATGTTCTGGGGAACATCGCGTTATAGTTTTGCCCAAATGTCTGTAACTTTCGAATTTTTTGACGAAAATGGTCTCAAACGATTAAGTTCGACTCCCCAATGAAGAATTCGAGGTCAAATTTGATTCTGTCCGTCCGGCCGTCCGGCCGTCCGGCCGTTGCCACGATAACTTGAGAACGAGAAGAGCTAGCAACTTGAAATTTTCAGGGTAGGTGGCGCATCTCAATACGACGGACAAGTTCGTTAATGGGCATAATCGGCCCAGTGGTTTCCGAGTAATAATTTTGTTTTCAACCAATATAAATCCGATCGAATTGAAACTTGGTGGGTAGTTGTAGAATATGATCTTAAGTACGTTTGTTGAATTTTGTGCGAATCGTATGGCTAGAAAATTTTTAAAAAATTATTAAAAAATATTTTTGTTGTCACGATAACTTGAGAACGGAATGAGATAGCGGCTTTAAATTTTCAGGTTAGAATGAACACCAGAACGCGACATTCCAGTTTGTTAATGAGCATAATCGGCCAAACGGTTTCAGAGTTATAGCCATCTGACATTTTCTGAAATTTCGTGGTTTTTGTTCCTCATTAACTCAAAAAGTACTGAACCGATTGAATTCAAACATGGTTATTAGTTGTCGAATGCCAACGCGGAAATGTTTGCAAAATTTGGTGAGGATAGCATTTGTAGAAAATTTTTAATAAATCATTGAAAATAAAAAAAAAAATTCTATATATCAGTAACTATTCGTTTGAAATTGCTGAAATTTTGCAAGAGCCTTCATAACCTAACTCTACTGCCAAGTTTCAAGTTTTAATACGATCGGTTAAATATTGTTGGAGATTCGAGCATTCTTGTGCGAGTTCAGTAGATGGGTGACCGTTGCCTCGATAACTTTCGAACGAAAGGAGATAGGGACTTGCAATTTTCAGGGTAGGTTGCGTATCCGAAAGAGAGTGTTGAGTTCGTTTTTGGGCATAATCGGTCTAACGGTTTCCGAGTTATACCCACCTGGAATATTATTTCCTTGATAACTCAAAAAATAAATATTCGATCGAATTGGTGCTTGGTAACTAGTAGTAGAAAATCAACATAAAGACGTGTTTAAAATTTTGTAAGAATCGTATCCCTAGAAAATTTGAAAAAAATGACGAAAAAAAAAATTTCAAGAACCGTACCCCTAGAAAATTTTTAAAAAGTCACGAAAAAAAAATTGGTTCAAGCACTGACGTGAAGTCAGAAGCTTTGGCGCGTATGTTCTATTGTCCATTCTTCTGTATTGGACACCCCTAATCGAATTTACCATGGTAAATTATGTTGTCCATTCTCCTGTATTGGACACTTAATTCGAATTTACCATGGTAAATTCGAATTAAGAGTGTCCAATACAGGAGAATGGACAACATAATTTACCATGGTAAATTCGATTAGGGGTGTCCAATACAGAAGAATGGACAATAGAACATACGCGCCAAAGCTTCTGACTTCACGTCAGTGCTTGTTTGGGATATCCTCCGTTCGTTGATTGAATTCAGTGAGGATTTTCAGCCTCTTTTCAGTTCTTTTTTCGTGGTGTTCTTAGGATACAAGCCAGTAATGGCTTTGTTTTGTGTTTCATTTCAGTATCGTTTGAATATTTCATATCGTGCGGTTAAGATGAGCAGCTATTCCTCTGAAGACGATCTATTTGTTTTGGGTTTAATTGCCAGTATGGAAGAAGAAGAAGATGCCAATAAAAAATGCTGGCTCAGAAACATGAATCAATGGAGGAAAACGTACGGTGAATTTCATCATTTGTTTTCCAACTGCAGACAAAAGAAAAAGAAATGTTCCAAATACTACAGCAAGCATTTCCTACAGAATACTACCACTGACTGACTATAGAACACGGATGAAGAATACAATTTTCAATCTTCTCTTCGTCTGAGACCGCGCCCCTAAGGAGAAGCGTCGCGAACGGTGGCGCGGCGAGGAGAAGAGTCATTTCGCCGAGGACCGCGCATTAGGACGAAGCGTCAGGTCGCGTATCGGAAAGAATCGAGAGTCCCTTGAATCTTTTCAGTGATACAGTCAAAATGAGCAGCTCTTCCTCTGAAAACGATCTATTTGCTTATCGTTTAATTGCCAGTATGGAACAAGAAGAAGATGCCATTAAAAATGGTGGCTCAGAAACATAAATCAATGGAGGAAAACGTACGGTGAATTTCATCATTTGTTTTCCGACTTCAGACAAAAGAAAAATAAATTTTCAAATACTACAGCAAGCATTTCATACTGAATACTACCACTGACTGACTATAGAACACGGATGAAGAATACAAGTTTGAATCTTCTATTCGCCTGATACCGCGCACTTGAGCGAAGCGTGAGGAAAAACGACTCCTAGTTGCCCCGAAGATCATTTGCGCGTCAAATGACTCAACTCTGCTCTTCGCGTCGCCTAAGTGAGCGGGTCTCCATTTAATTCAATGTAAACTTATTGGGCAAACAACGACGCGCCTCTTCCGATGGCGACGCTTCGCCTATGTGAGCGTCTACCATTAGATATTTGAACGTACAAAATATAATCAGAATAGATTCAATACTTTCGAAGGTGCAGCCATTTAAATTTTTGTTTCCAAGTTCCATCATAAAGGTTTTTTTGAAAATTTAATTTGGATTTTTTTTGAATCCCTTGAATATTGTGACTAATGTATTTGAATAGTAAAGCAAATTCATAGTAACAAGTTGATTTACTATTAAAATACACTAGTCACAATGTTTAAAGGATTAAAAAAAATCCAAATTAAATTTACTAAACCCTTTATTTAGAGTCATGCTGTACTCAGAAAAATATAATTTCCCGCTGATGAAAAAAACATCTATAGCCGAATATTCCATCCGATTGGCCCGTCTACAAACTGCATACTTCCAGTTACTGAGTCATTCGTCACGTCCGCTGAGCTTCACACCGGATATTCCCATTGTAATATTTTTCCAATCAATCGTTGATGCAATATGGCGAATGGAAATCGTTATACATAGTCGTAATGAACATTCTTAATGAAAATTCTACGTAAAAATATCGTACAACCGGAAGAAGATAAGACACATTAGATTACGCGAGGTACGGATCTTTTCCAGTGCCATATTGATAAAAAATATTATTAGATCTTTTAGCTGTTCAATAAGGAAAAATAGAATTGTCGGATGTGGAGAATTTATAGATAGGGCTTTTGTCACGATCGTGGGATAAAATCAAAAGCGA
The DNA here is from genome assembly GCA_937662695.2 of Halyzia sedecimguttata. Classification (NCBI taxonomy): domain Eukaryota; kingdom Metazoa; phylum Arthropoda; class Insecta; order Coleoptera; family Coccinellidae; genus Halyzia; species Halyzia sedecimguttata. Next base: position 4,488,268 of record OW569413.2, on the reverse strand, counting down.
AAATAAGCATTGAAATAAGTTTGACTGTATAATACTGGGCTCCAACAGGAGTTTGTTCAAGGTCCATTGTACTCCATCGTTGACTGAGTATCGGTAAAACCCACATTATCTCAGAGAATAACGTTCAACCGAGTTTTCCAGAAAAGTGAATAACTTCTAACTCGCATTGCACGAAAAGGTAATTCTCGCCAATTTCCATGTAACTGAAACGTAATGAACTTCGTGAAACTAGCTAGGAATATGACAAATTTTGTACAGGAAGACCTGTGCGTGCCTCCTAAGTGTTGAATATACGGAAGTAAAAGAGTAAATAACAGACGGGGACGTTAAAATGTTATTTAACAGCCATGTTGTTTACCCATTCCAATACTTAGAGAAGAGTCTTCGGCGTGATCGGTTTGTTTGTTATAATCAATCGGAATGATTGAATTGAACATACTGTAGTAGAAAAATGTTATCATTTTCAATTGATGCATTTTTATAGATTCGAGGAAATAGGTGTGCTTTCATCGGTAACCGTGCTTAGCGAGGAAAAAGAGGTTTAAGACCACAGGATAGATAAAACACAAGCGATAAAACTTGGCGTAGACTGAATAAAAAATTCTGTTTCAGCAGCACGAACTACGAACTTAGAATTGCGAAACCATCTACGGTAAAGGGATGAATTTGAAAAAATTTTAAAACACTCATGTGTAAAATTTCTGCACATACCTTTACTCCCCCAGAATATGGGTCCAGAAAATGTCAGCGAAATTTGGCGACAATTTCTCCAGATATTGAATTTTTTTCAGCATTTAATAACATGATCCTTGTAATGTCCTTCGCTATTTCTTATTGGAAAGAGATGTCACTAATTTATCTCTGCTCCCGACCGAAGGTACAATATGAAATCTGGTCGCTCAATAACTTGAGATGATAACGAACTGCCTTATTGGACATATTCGTTCCTAATTCGACAACAGATATTTTATTCAAAACAACTCCAACCACATGGTACATCCCTTCCCTTCAATAAATTGATAATTGTTGTATGATATGAGTGATACAAATATTTAGCAAATAATTCATATTAGAAAAATGAATTATACTACAGTATAAATAGAAGGTAACAATAAACATGAACAAAGATGAATAATTAATATTAAATTAATTAAAAAGAGTAATTGAATTTTGATATTGTTCATTCAGCATATTTCTCAGTTTCTTGTTTCGTAAGATATGTTCCAATTTCTATTCAAATTAAATTTCATTATTCACAGAGAATAATAGACTAAGAGTGAATAATTCCAACCCATTAATGATTACATGCGGAGTCAAAATACACAGTAAAATTCGAAACATCTAAAATTTACAATTCTTGTAAAATATTAACTATGCAAAATTTAAAATAGACGAGTTAAATATGGTAGGTACTTATGGAATTAAGGTTTGATTGAAAGTTAAACGATATTTTTATTCAGATATAATATAGGGTACCTAAGATTCAGGCATTTGCTGAAATGGGAAATATTTTATATAATATAAAACAACAAACAATGAAGAAGCGTGAGTTACTCTTTAAGGATTTTACAAATTCACAATATTTTACTGATCCAATACGAAAAAACATTTTGAAAATTCTCAAATGTCAGTTTCAGACGAGGTTGGTAAACAGTTATTTAGATGCATTTATATCGATATATAAAACCATTCTTTGGTCAAAGAGAATCAAATACATATACGTGTGCATGGTAGATTGGACGTATTTTGATGAATTGAAACAGATATTTCCAGATCAGAGATGCTGAATTAATTTTTTTTTCTCCACTGAATGAAGATTTTATTTTTAAAATTGATTCGAAGTCCATATCTAAATGCAATATTGGCTCGAAATGAGTGAAATATGATATATTGGACTTATTCTAATGAATTGGAAAGAATATTTTCAGAATTCAGTACATGGAATATGGTATCTGATTAGTTGAATTCAAAATGATCGTAGGTATTTATTAACAAAGGCAAACCTCATTAATGAAAAACAACAATCCAAAAACCGTGTATATATTATTCCTTGTATTTGAGGTAAATCGTAACAGGAGAAACATCGAAATCACTAGAAGTAAGAACGTCGGAAGATAAGAATAACAAATCAAACATACAGGTGTTTCAGAATATGGTACCGTAAATTCGGGATATTAATCCTCATTTGATTCTGAGATATAAAGTTCCTATGGAATATGGGTCTCTAACGCAATGTTTCTGACATACGGGGTGTTGAAATTAAAAAAAAAAATTGGTTTTTCGAATTTATTTTCGACACCTACACTTTTTTTTTGCGTTTTGGTAGGTTATGAGTACGCTTTGAAACACATTTTTTCCGATTCAAAATGATGCTTAATTTTCACTAGTGGCGTCCGTACAGACTTCTTTCCGAATATATTCGGTAAAAAAATTGGCACGCCAATGATTTTTTCCAATTTAAAATTATTTTCGTAATCACCACCTAATTCGCCGTGATAATGGAATCATGAGTTTTTTACCTGCGGCGAATACTTTCTGAGAAAAAAAATAGAATGCAATTTCATCTAAGAGAGTGACGAAATTCTTTACTTCCAAAATCGCCTAGATACAGTAAGACGCCGTCATGTTTGACGTTTACTTATTTAATTATTTCGTTAATTACAACATTGAAGTTGACTCTTGATTTTACAGAATATCTAGGATGGTAAATTTCACAAATAATAAATTTGCAGACATACATTACATGTATGGTCTTGCTGGTGGTGGTCATTTGCAACGACTAATTTAGTAATATCCTCGTTTTTTAGTTCATTCTGTTCATTTTTGTGTATCTCCTATTGCTTCTTAAATTTAACAATTTTGCAATATTAGTTAGTGGTAGGTAGGTCACTCCATTCCATAAATGAATGGTTAAACTTTTATTTATTTTTCATGTCAGAAAGAACCAATCGTAGGTTCAGAACTCAAGACATAATTTTTACTCTCATGCAATGGAATAGGTACCTCTTTGGCGCTCTTGTTCCACGGAAGAGTGCTTATCAATTTGCCCAAATGTCTGTAATTTTCGTATTTTTGGCTGAAAATGGTCTTAAACGATTTGGTTCGACTCACTGATCAAGAATACGTGGTCGAATTCGATTCTGTCCGGCCGTCCGGCCTGCCGTTAACACGATAACTCTCGAACGGAATGAGCCAGACAATTGAAATTTTCAGAATAGGTTTGGGACATAAATATCTCGGCTAAGTTCGTTATTGGGCAAAATCAGTCAGATGATTTCGGAGTAACAAAAAATACATTTGTTTTTACATTACAAATTTCAAAATAAGTTTTTCTCGAGATGCAGTTTCACCATAGGAATCCATTGATGTCATTTTTAACTCTAACAAGCTAATACTTTCGGAGATATAATTTTTCAAAATTTCGATAATAAATCGTACTTCTGTGTTTTCACAGAATGCTATAGTTATTCTATCTATGAATTATTATAATATGATCTGTTTTGATACATGTCAACTTATTTTCCTGAGACATGAAATGTCAAATTTTGATATTTAATGCCCATGGTTAATCCATATGATGAATGGTAATGGTAAGTTAATAATATTGAGTTCAGAATATCTCCAGTAAAAACAAAACTGAAATATTGGCTAAAGTTTTAATTGATATAATATAATTTTCAGAGTGGATTTGATGAAAAAATATATCGTTCGTCATAGAATTGAGGAACGAATATCTCGGATGAGTTCATTGTTGGGTAGAATTGGTACGCTGACGAAAATAATCTGTGTCTAAAACGATTTTGGAAGTAATCAAAGAATTTCGTAACTTTCTTAGATAAAATTGCATTTTATTTTTTTTCTCAGAAAGTATTCTTCGCAGGTAAAAAACTCACATACCATTCTCACGGTAAATTATATGGTGAATAAATAATTTCAAATTTGGAAAAAATAATTTTTTTCGCGGAATTTATTCGGTCTGAAGTCTGTACGCCAGTGGGGAAAACTAAACATCATTTTGTATCGGAAAAAATGTGTTTCAATGCGTACTCATAACATACCAAAAGGCAATAAAAAAATGGGTTCAAGCCCTGTGGACAGGAGCTTTCTGGCGCTCTAGTTCAAACAGACAAATTATATCTCCGAAAGTATTGGTTTCTCAGAGTTGGGAATTATATCAATGTATTCATATAATAGAACTGCATCCTAAAGGAAATTCAATTCAAATAATAGTTTATTTATCAAGATTAAATGAGCAATCATGAGAATGAGAAAAGCACCATGGAAGAAATCAAATTAAATCTGGCCAATTTTGCCCAATAACCAACTTAACCGAGATATTCATCTCCCTAAACTACTCTGAAAATTTCAACTACCTACCTCATTCCGTTCGAGAGTTATATCTATGTCTATGGATGAAAAGCAGTCTCACTACTCTCAGATCTCTTACTTCATGTTCAGTTCCGAAATGTAAGAATTTTCTGAGAAAAACTAATTTGGGAGCAAACAACTGAGATTTTTCTCACTTCGCTCACAATTCTTCGACTGATTAGATAATGTCTCAGGAACATCATTTGACATTATGACAATTCATATTCATACATAGAATAATATCATTCTGTGACAACGTTGAAATACGATTTATTATTGAAATTTTGAAAAATCATATCTCCGAAAGTATTAGCTTGTTAGAGTTGAAAATGATATGAATGGATTCTTATGATAAAACTGCTTATTAAAAAAAAATTTGATTTGGAATTTGTTTCGTAAAAAAAAATTTTTTTTTTGTTACTCCGAAACCATCTGTCCGATTTTGCCCAATAGCGAACTTAGCCGAGATATTCATCCCCCAAACCTACTCTGAAAATTTCAACTCTCTAGCTCATTCCGTTCGAGAGTTATCGTGCTTACGGCCGGCCGGCCGGCCGGCCGGACAGAATGAATTCCGACCACGGATTCTTGATCAGTGAGTCGAACCAAATCGTTTAAGACCATTTTCATCGAAATATTCCAAAATTACAGACATTTGGGCAAATTGATAAGCACTCAGTTCCGAGGAACTAGAGCGCCAAAAAGGGGAAAGTGTCGGAAATATATTCGAAAAACCAATTCATTTTTTAAATTTCAACACCCCGTATCTCAGAAACAATGAGTCAGTGACCCATAGTCCAAAGGAACTTTATATCTCAAAATCATCAGATGATTAATATCCCGAATTTACGGGATTCTGATGACAGGAGTCGACTTGTATTTTGTTGAACACAGAATGCAATTATTTATTTTATAGATATTTTTCAGAGTGGGAAGAAAAGCCCATAAAGGAACCAATTAAGAATGAATGTACCTCCAAAAGTATCCTTCAATGATTACTTAGAAAAATCTCGATTTCTTCAAGATTTAATCTAGAAAGAATCGGCTACGTGTCCCACCTTCGCACACGTACCGTCATATCAGGTTCGCGACTTCAATTTCTCGGTTTCAAGGATTCCACCGTTGATGATCCCGGTATTCTTCTGCTCGGGGTATATTGAATGTCTGGAATGGATACCGCCGTTCCCACCTCTCAGACGCATACCTTCCTTCGACGTTTCTGAGAAATCGAGCGGTGGCGAATCAGCAAGTCTGGCCTGTCAATAGAGCCATTGTCTCCGTTGCTTTTCTCTTAGGCATTACGAAAACAAACGGCCGGGTATGTTGATCATTGTTGGTATCAGGGAAATCGACTTGTTGTCAAACAATCATTATCGGAAGACGATATCCGATCAGATTCTTCGTCATGGTTCGTTGTTTGTCACCACCAAGCTCCATTCAAGAGTCTATGGGACTTATCTTACCAAAACATTCGTATGGAAAAATGGACATAATTGGTTGACAAAGATATGCGATAAAAACTAGAGTAAACATAAGATATCGAACAGATTTCCGAGGAAAACAATGCGGATTGTACATATTCAATCATTTCCTCTGATGTAATTCGCTGTCAGTTCGATAATTCCAAATTGAAGACCCTAAAAAAATGCCCGGAATTGTTTGATAAAACCCGCAAATTCAATTTGCACTAGAGCCAGCTCTTTGGCGATTTCACATTTTTGGTCTCCAATCGACTGGAAAAGTCTTTCCCGATGAGCCAAAAAAAATCTTAGCACTAAATGGTTACTTTCTGGGTTTTCTCTCCCAAACTCTTAAAACTGTCTATGAAATGATTTTGGTTTAAATCATTTGAAGGAAAATTTCAGCGATATCTGAAATGTGAATAAGTCTAAAAATAACAAGAAAATTCTATGAAATCATTGAAATTGTTAATCTTCTGTGAATCGTGCAGGTTATTATTCAATTCAACCTCATACAATATACCGTAGTTTACTATTTCGAGCCAGTATTGTGTTTAAATATCGATTTCATATCAGTTTAAAAAATAAAACCTTCACTCAGTAGGGTGTCCTGATCTGGAAATATATGTTTCAATTCATCAAAATACGTCCAATATAAGTTATTTGATTCTTTTTGGCGCTCTTGTTCCTCGGAACAGAGTGCTTATCAATTTGTCCAAATGTCTGTAATATTCGAATTTTTGAATGAAAATGGTCTTAATCGATTTGGTTCGACTCACTGATCAAGAATTCTTGGTCAAAATCGATTCTGTCCGGCCGTTCGTTAACACGATAACTCTCGAACGGAATGAGCTAGACAGTTGAAATTGTCAGATTAAGTTTGTGAGATAAATATCTCGGTTAGGTTCGTTATTGGGCTGAATCGGCCTGATGGTTTTGGAGTAACGAAAAAACAATTTTTTTACATTACAAATTTCAAATTCAATTTTTTAAACATGCAGTTTCATCATGAGAATTCATTGATATCATTTTCAACTCTAACAAGCTAATAATTTCGGAGATTTCGGAGATCTATGAATTATTATATGATCTGTGTTCATACATGCCATAAATCTACCTATAGGAGACATGTCAAATTCATTTCTGGTACGTTACTCATGATATACCCCTCCTGTTTTAGAAAACAAAGTATGATTGAATGCAAAATGACCCATTGGTGCTTTTGATAATATAATGCCCTTGGACAATCCATATTATGATGGAAATATATACTTTGGTAAGTTCATCAAATTGGGTTCAGAGTATCTCGAGTAAAAACAAAGCTGGAATAGTAGCAAGTTTCAATTTATATAATATAATTTTCAGATTAGATTTTAGGAATGAATATCTCGATTCTCGGATAAGTTCGTTAGTGGGTATAGAATCGGTCTGGTGGTTTCGGATTAATAATTTTTGGCACTTTTTTTTTTAAATTACACTTTTTGAATTTCATTTCTTTTATTATGCAGTTCTATCGTAAGAATTCATTGATATAATTCCGAGGTGTAAACCGCTAGAAATTCTTGTGTACAAGAAGGTAGAATATCCATGGAATTCTTAGAATTTTGAATTCCGAGGAATTCCTATTGAATTCTGAGGAATTCCTATTGAATTATGTGTCATTCCTATTGAATTATAAAGAATTCCTATTGATGTTAGAGTCCGACACCTATCGGACAATCATGTAAACAACTCCAAATAGTTCGTTTGAACCTGTTTTTGGCAGGTAGAAGTGAATGCTTTTCCTAACCTACAAAAGTATACTTGGCAATAAACAGACAAATTTACGTATTATTGAATACGGTGAGAATTGTTACAATATTCTTCAATTCTTGGAGTTTTAAATATTTCACCTCTGGTAAAGATCCAGTAAAGAGCTTTCAATAGATATTCTCGTGAATTTTTCATTCTGTTTGCGTCTGTCTCTATGTTGGTTTCTCAGTGTTGGGAATTATATCACTGGATTCTTATAATAGAACTGTATCATAAGAGAAACTAAAATAAAATTAAATAACGAGCTTATTCGAGATATTCATTCCTCAAATCTCCCAGGAAAATTATATTATATCAATTGAAACTTAGCCAATATTCCAGTTTTGTTTTCACTGAAGATATTCTGAACCCAATTTGATAAACTTATCGAATTATATATTTCTATCATCATATGGATTATCCAAGGGCATATAGGGTAGAGGTAATTATAATATCCTATAATTGGCCATTTTGCATTCAATCATACTTTAATTGTTTGAACAGAAATACATTCGACGTGTCTGTCATAGGTAGATAAGATTACCTACATATATGAACAGTGAACACAGATAGAATACAAAGAGATAGAATTCGCATTCTGTGAAAACATACATAAGTACATACATACAAGTACATACATAAAAGTAGGATGTATTATTGAAATTTTGAAAAATCATATCTCCGAAAGTATTGGCTCGTTATAGTCGAAAATGGTAACAGCATTTTTCTGACATACTGATATTATATTATTATTCAAATGTTTATATTACCTTTATCATGTAAAGCTCATTTAAATTGATCATCTATAGATGAGGATGTTTTGATGAAATTTCAAATTATACCTACATTGAAAAGAATCAATCGAATGCCCAATTTAAATGAGCTTTACATGATAAAGGTAATATAAACATTTGAATAATAATATAATATCGGAATATCTTATGCAGAGGTATTACAGACAATTCTGTATTAAGTAATATATTTATAAACAATAAATTGAATGCTTCTATTCTTCCGACATTGAGATTGTTTTTATGTGATATAGAAAAATAATGAATTCGCAGGTTTTTCATTTACAGTTCCCCTCAAATTGATATCCCCTCCTGTTCCAATTCCAACTCTTTTACCGATAAATCCCTTATTTGGCCTCATTATATCTGGACATGATAAAATTGCTGTTCCTGACATATGGGGTTTACATATTACCGACTAAACAGATTCTGTTCTCAACAGTTATTTAATTTTGTCCCTTGTGAGAATCTGCCAAATCGACTCAAGCACCATCATCGTTTACAGAGTGAAGTAGAACAAGATTTGACAATTTTAGTTCCGTTTTTCGGACGAAAATTTTAACGGGTATTAGTAGGTAGTGTCGACACCTTGTTATTGTATGCATCTCGGCCGTGACGGGTTGATCGGTACGCTTAATAACCTTAAGCGTAGGGCCCCGTGGCCTACAGTGGCCCCCGAACCGATCTTGCCAATATTTTTCAGATTAAAAATCCGCACTGTAAGTGAAAATAAAAAAAAACTCTTGGCATCCTTAGACTGCTATATTTTATAAGCAGCGATAACATGTAAATTATCACAGTCACACGAAATGCCATTGAATGACAAACAAAAGATCTATAGAACAAAATCCAGCCGTTCCGCATACTTTTTTCTTACCCTGGTTAGGGGCGAGTAACGATTCAGGAATCCCAATATTTACAAATTTGGAATTCCCTTTCAGTCAAGGTACTTCCGAATGGATGTTGAGTCCAGAGGGGTGTAAAGTGCAAAACACTTGTTCTACATATATTTTATATTCATATTTCATAACCCAAAGAAAGATTGCAAGTGTCGATAGTTACGGACAAGTAGAGTTTATTCTTCCTTCTACTTGCATTTCATTTAAGATATTATTGTCGAAAACTCAAAAGTGTTAGTGTAATTGAACTTTTTCTATTTATGTTCGTATTTAACCATAATCCGACATATTCTCATTGAACGATAAAAGGTAAGATTTTCAGTTTCATATTTTCAGAATAACATTCTTCCAACATTCCGGCATTGAGTCATTGAATACTACAATTTGAGCGAATACAACAATTTGGTCAAATTAATTTTCTGTACAAGGCACCCGAGATAATATTGTTAATTGTGCAGTTCTTAGGAATACTTTAAATCGGAAGTGATACCTATAACGAACAGCCTAAATTATGTTGCTGTAATAAAAGAATTTGCAGATATGAAAATAAGAAAGAAATATTTTCACTCGTAGTCGTAAATCAGGTTTTCTGTATTCTGTTTTTGATTTTTCAAAAATTTTATTGGTTATTTTATCCCCTTTGATTTTTTTTCTGTAGAATGTTTTTTTTTGTATTTTGTCCATGATTTCCTCTTGTTGAAATATTTTCCAAATTTTATTGATTTTCTTTCATTTCTTATATTTTTTTTTGTTTCGATATACCTCAAATTTCAGCAATAAACTTTAAGTTTTCTTTTGAAAAAATCCGAATTTCCATTAAAAATCTGTTTCCATATAAATTGAAAAAGATGAAAAAGTAGGGGAGGGGGCCTCCAAAGTTTTCTAGTGTAGGGCCCCAGAAATTGTCAATCCGCCACTGCATCTTGGTATAACCCATAGCAGTTCATTATTTCTTGAACGCTGAAGAGGATTTAAACGAGTCCCTCTCCGGTTATTTACAGTTTTCTAAATATACTGGTTAAATGGTGGTACTCTCTCTAGGCCGAACCAGCAAGAAATAGGAAAAATCGAACATAATCTGAGCGACAAACACGAGCACTACCTGAAAAAGAGTCTATTCGTGTTTTTCGATAGTTCCTTCTAATGTTTCTAGAGATTATCAAGAAACTACTTGATAACCTGAAATGCTTCGTTAGTAGCCGGGTAATTACAGGGAGAAAAGATGAAGGAACACGATGTGACGTATTTCCTCTTTAACAGACTGAAAGGAATGCGAATGAAGAACTGAAACACTCGATGTATTAGTGGAATACCGAATTTTTGAGTAAATGTAAATTAGTTCGCTTTAGATCACTTTAGTTATGTTAGAATCAATATCTTGGCGGGAGATCCATATTAATATTTTTAAACATATGGAGGTTCAACTTTGAGATGACACCACGCCATTTGAAAGTGAATGTTAGTACAGAGACATCAAATATTAGAAACCTTCATTCCATATCAAGATCTACTTGTATTATCCTTAAATGAAAATTGAAACCAATGTTGTTCGAAAGATTTCTGAATATCGTAGATGATTTCTGTGTTGCGTCATTACATGTCCGATTAAGTGTTATGTTATCATTTGTGTCTGAGCGAGCTAAGACAAATGTCCATCGAATTTACCCACCAATTTTATAATGTTTCGAACATATAAAATTTTGATTCTTGCGTGTTGAGGAAGGATCACATAATCATTCTGTTTAAAGATAAATAACTCTTAAGAAATTAAGAGATCTACTTAATTTATACTTCCGAAAGAAATGTATGGATAATTCAGTGGTTGGATCCACGGATGGATCGTAATTCAAAATTCCTGCCTTACCTAACTAATGTGGTCTATTTTGTACCTATATGAGGTCTCTATCAAATCACGAATCGAGTGAATCATCTGATGAGACATGTTATAAACATTTGAATATAATTGAAAGGACAATGAAAAAGTAGAATTATTGCACTAATGATGTTCAAGAACGATTTATTTCAGGTGTGCGTACCTACAATATTTACGGTCACAGTACAATATTTTGTATGGATCTTGAATCCGACCCCGCTGTTTTCCAGAAGATGACGTAAGTTGCGTTTTGTATGGTAACGCATGATATATGTATATAGATAAGCGATATGGCGACTTGAAATTTTCAGGATAGGTTGCGCGTCCCAATACGACGCTTAAGTTCGTTAATGGGCATAATCACTCGTTAAAGGGCATAAATAACGGTTTCCGAGTACTAATTTTGTTTTCAAACAATACAGATCCGATCGAATTGAAACTTAAGAGGTAATTATAGTTGCAGAATGCCGACACAAAAACGTATGTAAAATTTCGTGAGGATCTTATCACATTTTTAAAAAATCATTGAAAAAAATATCATCAACGATATCGCTGAGATTTCGCGATTACTATAGTGTAGGAGATCCGAGCAGTCTTGGGTGAGTTCAGTAGCTGGATGGGTGACCGTTGGCACTATAACTTTCGAACGGAAAGAGATAGCGACTTGGAATTTTCAGACTAGATTGCGCATCCAAATGGGTCAGTAAAGTTCGTTGTTGGGCATAATCGGCCTAATGGTTTCAGAGTTATACACACTAGAAAATTATTTTCTCGAAAACTCAAAAAATACAGATCCGGTCGAATTGAAGCTTGGTGACTAGTTGTGGAATACTGACATAAAGACGTAAATGCAATGTTGTCAGGAACACTAGAAATTAAAAAAAAAGTGGGAAAGCCATGTGGACAGGAGCTTTGGCGCTCTTGTTCAAACTTTGACAGTTCATTTCCGAAATTATTGATTTCTCAGAGTTGGGATGATCTCAATGGATTCTTATAATAACACTGCATCATAGAAGAAACTAAATTAAAATTAAATAACGAACTTATCCCAGATATTCATTCCTCAAATCTCCTCCATTTTGCATTCAATCATACTTTGCTTGTTATAACAGGAAAACATTTGACATGTCTGTCATAGGTAGATAAGATTACACGTATGAACAGTGAACACAGATAGAACACAGGCAGATAGAATTCGTATTCTGTGAAAACATAGAAGTACGATGTATTATTGAAATTTTGAAAAATCATATTTCCGAAAGTATAAGCTTGTTAGAGTTGAAAATGATATCAGTGGATTCTTATGATGAAACTGCATATTAAAAAAATTGAATCAAAAATTTATAATGTAAAAAAAAAATATTTGTTTTCGTTACTCCGAAATAATCCGGCCGATTTTGCCCAATAACGGACTGAGGGCCGGTTTCTGAAGCATTTGAATGGAATTTATCTTCTGTGTATCTACTGAATTCTATTGAATTGCACAGATAAACGGAAGATAAACCACATGTTATATTCCTCAGAAAACGGCCCTTAACCGAGTTATTTATCTCCCAAACCTACTCAGAAAATTTCAACTGTCTAGCCCATTCCGTTCGAGAGTTATCGTGTTAACGGACGGGCGGCCGGACATAATCGATTTTGGCCACGGATTCTTGATCAGTGAGTCGAAAGAAATCATTCAAGGCCATTTTCAGCCAAAAATTCGAAAATTATTCTCCCAATTTCGTGTATATCGTATCCTGAAATTAACTGAGAAGTAAGTTTTTTCGTATATCATTAGACATTTAAAGAATTTCAATGCCGATAGAATAAATCTAGATATGTCAGAATTGGAAATTTTGTGATCATAGACGATACTCTCATTACTCAAGTCTGTCATTAAACTGGTAAGAAATGTATTAATTTCTTATAAAAGCTGAGCAAACGATTTGTATCGATGGTAAATTCGAATAAGAGTATCCAACAGAGGTGAATAAAACATTATTAATAGTAATTTTGTCAATTTAAGGTTGCATTTTCATTTTTTTCAGTTATATTGAGAAATTTTATTTCAGAAACTATGCTCCATCGACTCCGTATGAGGCGTGAATAGACAATGGAATATGCGCTCAAAAGCTCCTGACTTCACGTTAGTGTTTCCACCAATTTTTGGCGCTCCTGTTCCTCGGAATAGAGTGCTTATAAATTTGCCCGAATGTATGTACATTTCGAAATTTTGAAAATGGTCTTAAACGTTTTGGTTCGACTCACTGATCAAGAATACGTGGTCAAAATCGATTCTGCACGGCGTTGGGCCGGCCGTTAACACGATAACTCTCAAACGGAATGAGAAAGACAGTTGAAATTTTCAGAGTAGGTTTGGGAGATAAATATCTCGGTTGAGTTCATTATTGGGCAAAATCGGCCGTTTCGGAATAAAGAAAAAAAATTTTTTTTTACATTACAAATTTTGAATCATTTTTGCGCGCGTGTTCCGCAAGGAACAGCGTGCTATCATTTCGTCACAATGTCTGTATTTTTCGAATTTTTTTTCGAAAATGGTCTCAAACGATTGGGTTCGACTCCCTGATGAAGAATTCGAGGTCAAATTCAATTCTGTCCGTCCGGCCGGCCGGTCCGGCCGGTCCGGCCGTTAGCACGATAACTCTCGAACGGAACGACTTAGAGCGTTGAAATTTGCAGGGTAGTTTCGTAGCGTAAATATCTCGGACAAGTTCGTTAACGGGCGAAATCGACCGAGCGGTTTCGGAGTTAAGGCCGTTTTTAATAAAAACGTTTTTTATGAATATTTCCGGAACCGATCACTCAATCTTTTTGAAATTTGGCATCAGATTGTAGAATCATGACCTTTATATACCTGCGAAGTTTTGTGTTGAACGGACGGCCCTAAAGTGGCAAAAAAAAATTTTGAAAATTTGAAAATTTTGTTTTCACGATAACTCGAAAAATACTGATCTGATTAAATTGAAACTCAGTAGTTAGATGCAAAAGACCAAAGCAAACACTTTTGCAAAATTTCGTGAAGATCACGTGACATGAAAAAAATAAAAAAATTACTACTATTTTGCGGAATACTTTGCTTTTAATGCCGAAACATATGTTTTTGAGGTTCATGCTGCCCTTTCCGGGCATTTTCCGTATTGCGCATGCGCAGATGAGAAGTCCTTTAACTGCTGTAGTTTTCGTCAGAGAGGATTGGGGTTTTGGGGTGGCGGATGCTATTCCTCCATAGAATTCAGATCCCTGATGAGGGTCTGCGCATGCGTAGATTAAAGATGCGATATCTTCCGAACCACTAGTGTTGGAGAATCGGAGTTTTTTGTAAGGTGTGTTATTTTGAGAGGACTTTTAGCCGCCAGTAGATTGCGCATGCGCAGAAGAGAAGTGACTGTTTTTGGGTTGGATGGGTTATGTTGGGAGTGCTGCGTCGATATTATGAGGTTTTAATAGAATATTCATAGCAATTCAGTGCAAGGACAAGTCAGTTTGGGGGATGTAGCGTTGTTTCCGAGTTAAAGTGTCCGTACCGTGGCCCTGGGGCTAATTTTGAAATTGATGTTACCCCTTACAGGCATTTTTCGTTATGCGCATGAGCAGACCATCAGTAATTTAACTGGTGGTGTTTTCGTCAGAGAGGATTAGGGTTTTGGGGTGGCGGATGCTATTCCTCTATAGAATCCCCTGTTGAGGGTCTGCGCATGCGTGGATTAAAGATGTGATATCTCCTGAACCACTAGTGTTGGAGAATCGGAGTTTTTTGTAAGGTGTGTTATTTTGAAAAGGACTTTTAGCCGCGAGTAGATTGCGCATGCGCAGAAGAGAAGTGACTGTTTTTGGGTTGGATGGGTTATGTTGGGAGTGCTGAGACGATATTATGAGGTTTTAAAAGAATATTCATAGCAATTCAGTGCAAGGACAAGTCAGTTTGGGGGCTGTAGCGTTGCTTCAGAGTTAAAGTGTCCTTACCTTGGCCCTGGGGCTAATTTCGAAATGGATGCAACCCCTTACGGGCATTTTTCGTTATGCGCATGAGCAGACCATCAGTGATTTAACTGGTGGTGCTTTCGTCAGAGAGGATTGGGGTTTTGGGGTGGCGGATGCTTTTCCGCTATAGAATCCCCTGGTGAGGGTCTGCGCATGCGTGGATTCAAGAAGCGATATCTCCTGAACCACTAGTGTTGGAGAATCGGAGTTTTTTGTGAGGTGTGTAATTTTGGGAGGACTTGCAGCCACGAGTATACTGCGCTTGCGCAGACGAGAAGTGAATGGTTTTGGGTTGTTTGGGTTATGTTGGGAGTAATGAGCCGATATTGTGAGGTTTTAAAAGAATATTCATGTCAATTCAGTGCACGGACACAAGTCAGTTTGGGGGAAATAGCGTTGTTTCCGATTTGAAATGTCTGTATGGTGGCCCTGAAGCGAATTTATAAATAACTATATTCGGTAGATCTATATTAAAATGCGTTCGGATTTGGAGAAGATGCAATTTTGTCCCTAACGGAGGACCCACAACCGAATTTTTTTCTGATCTACGGTAAAACTAACAGCCAAACTGTATTGATAGCTATATTTGTTAAAGGAACTTGAAAAAAAAAAAAAAAGCACTGACGTGAAGTCAGTACTCTTTGGCGCGCGTGTTCACGGTGGCTAATTTGAATTGAATTATTCAAAATTTAACAGTGCTGTATCTAAGCTGCCATCAGGATAGAGTAACAAAGTTGGAAAAGAACACAAGTGACTCTCCTTAGTCGCACAAGCTCCTAGAAGATTTGGGAGGGTCAGTATAATCCTAATCATGTTTATAGCACGCGCGCAAAAGCAGATTGACTTAACAATGAAAGAAAAAGTGTAAAAAGTCAATCTGCTTTGGCGCGCGTGCTATAAACATGATTAGGATTATACTGACCCTCCCAAATCTTCTAGGAGCTTGTGCGACTAAGGAGAGTCACTTGTGTTCTTTTCCAACTTTGTTACTCTATCCTGATGGCAGCTTAGATACAGCACTGTTAAATTTTGAATAATTCAATTCAAATTAGCCACCGTGAACACGCGCGCCAAAGAGTACTGACTTCACGTCAGTGCTTTTTTTTTTAAATGCAGCTTCATGATAAGAATCCATTGATATCATTCTCAAAACTCTAACAAACTAATACTTTCGGATATATGACAAAATTTCAATAATTAATCGTAATTTCATGATTTCATAGAATGCTGTATTTATAATTTGCTGATTTGTATGTAAGTCCAACATATCAGGTGAGTCATAGACCTACGTTTTGAATTTCATTTTTTATGATGCAGTTCTATCATAAGAATCCATTGATATAGTTCCCAACTCTGAGACACCAATACATCTGGAGGTATGATTTGTCAAAGTTTGAATAATTACTCGCTTGTAGTTTGACAAGAGCGCCAAAGCCCCTGTCCGCAGAGCTTTCTCACATTTTTGCGCGCTGTTCTATGAACAGAATCCCTATCATTTCGTCCAAATGTCTGTAAATTTCGAATATTTGGCTGAGAATGGTCTTAAACGATTTTTTTATATCCGAATAGATCGCTTGCTTGACATTTATTTAACTGTACGAGTTCAGTAAATATTCGGACGCTACGTCAGTTCTAAAATGATTTTTTCTTCATCATCTAATGGTAAATCCACTATTGCACTATGTGAAAACAATGAAAACCTGGGTGTTCTTATAATTTGATGTATTATTAAACAAAACATTCTCAAGGATTCCACTATAATATGCAAACATCATCCTTGCCAAATCTACCATTTTCCGGAATTTTGTCTGGGTTCTTGACTTCCATCTCTCGAATCCTATGAGGTTAAATCTAGGTTAAGACTCTCTCCGCTTAAATCGAACAGAAAAATACAGTAAGACACCCTGAATTCCAGGAAACCGCCAAAACGCCGTTTGTTGACAGGGTCAACAGTCTTGGTGACGGTCTGTTGATTTTTCCAACGCAAATACAGGTCGTCCTGTTTGCTCGCGACAAGAAAAAGAGGAACAGGACGAGAGTGCGACGACTCGGACGGAAACGGGACACGGGGGTACACCGGAATACCGGAAGTAAGACTACCACTCGAATTGCTTCAAATACCTTATCGGGCTGACGCGCGTGCCCCATCGGGAGTTGCGTGGACGAATAGGCCATTATCCGTAACCGAGTGGCATTTGGCTGCCGTAACTATCAGAAAAATCGTAATTTACCGTAGGGCAGGTATTTCTAAAGTTGAGTGGATCGGATTTATTGGTATCGTCCAAGGACGGGACGGATTGATGAGCTCTTTACTCGAGTAAGTCGATTCGACGCCAGACTACGATGTACCATCTCGAAATTCTTTCGTTCTGATCCGAGTCGAAGGACCATGAGTTAGGGAAACCCATTGGGTGACTTTCAAAACGGAAAGTATATGTTGTTTATTGATTAACTAACCAATAACCTTTCACCCGCGGCTTCTCCCGCCCTGTTAAGATCAATAGTATCGATGTTGATACTTCATTCCTAGTAATCTTCATTGAATAATTATTTTAACTACCAAAATTTCATGAACAAGATCTACAAAGGGCTCCCAAAAAATATTATATTATACCCTTCTGAAATTCTGTTATTTCCCTAATAACTCAAAAAAAACGAATCCTATCCAATTCAACCACGGTAATTAGTTGAAGAATACCGACGAGCAAATTCTGGCGAAATGTCGCGATGATCATATCATTTGAAAATTTTGAAGAAATCATTAAATAAAATTATGTATCTCAGAAACTATCCGTCCTATATAACTGAAATTTTGCAAGAGCCTCCAAATCCCAACTTTACAGCCAATTACCAAATTTGAATATCGGATCTATGCTTTAAAGAGATACTAGCAGCTTTGGGTGAGTTCAGTAGCTGGATGGGTGACCGATGTCACGATAATTTTCGAAAGGGAAAGATAGCGACTTGAAATTTTCAGGATAGGTTGCGAATGCAAATGCGACGGCTAAGTTCATTAATGGGCATAATCAGCCCAACGGTTTCCGAGTACAATTGTTTTTTCAAAAAGTACAGATCCAATTGAATTGAAACTAGTCGTAGAATACCGACACAAAGACGTATCTAAAATTTCGTGAGGATGGTATCACTGAACAATTTTTAAAAGATCATCAAAAGATTGGATGTATCTCACGATAACTTGAGAACGGCAAGAGTTAACGACTTGCAATTTTCAGGGTAGGTTGCGTATCCAAATGCGACATTTAATTTCTTTAATAGGCCAAACGGTTTTGGAGTTATACCCTTCTGAAATGCTTTTGTTATTTCCCTAATAACTCTCAAAAAATATGAATCCGATCCAATTCCACCATCGTAATTAGTTTGAAGAATGGTGACGCGCAAATTTTTTCGACATTCCGTGTGGATTGTATCATTAGAAGATATCCTTGAATAAACTTCAGTTGGTATCTCAGAAAGTATCCATTCTATTTAGCTGAAATTTCGCGAAAGCCACAAAAACCTAACTTTACAGAAAATACCAAATTTAAATCAGATCGGATCTGTACTTCCGGAGATCTGAGCAGCGTTGTGTGAGTTCAGTAGCTGGATGGGTGACAGTTGTCATGATAACTTTCGAGCGGAAAGAGATGGCGACTTGAAATTTTCGGTGTAGGTTGCGCATCCCCTCAATATCTCAAAATATATAAATCCGATCCAATTAAAACTTGGTAATTACATTACTCTAACAATAGATTTCCATTATATTTTCTCATGTTTACAATGAGACCTAATTATCTTTGAAGAGTTAGGTGTGAAAATTATACATATTTTATAGAACGTTTACCTATTCGCAGCTGGGATTAACGCCCAACAACCATTAACCTCATCAATTACTTCAATACATGAAGAATGTCGAACTAAAGGATCGAATAGAATTAGGTTAATTTTGTAATTTCAACTACCCTGGTAGTTTAATGAAATTAGATATATAAGGACATTTTCCAGTGAGTAGGTATTTTTTTTTGATTTAACGAATATCTGCAGCCTTGAGGGAGTACAGTACCTGGATGGGTGACTGATCTGACCAAATGGAAGGCAATAATTATTCAAATGAAGTTTTGAAGAAATTTTTCATTCCTCAGGATCAATGCGTTCTAATTGTAGCAAGAACATGCAGAATGTTCAATCCTGAATATAAGTTCTGGTTAGGCCTAAATTTTATTCCGCACTTCTGGTGAACACATGACGATTTGCGTCAAAATATTATTAATACTTTTAACATGTTATCTTCTTTTGAAGTTATAAGCTTCGGCATTGTTCGTCACGCATCAAGTTTTGATCCATAAAGGATGGAATTATTCTGCAATCCTACAAATTTTCTCTTGCTAATTGGTTCTGAGTCAGGATACATCTCATTGAACATTCTGCATGTTCTTGCTACAATTTGATCGCATTGACCGAATAAACAATTTCATCGAAACTCTATTGTATAATTATTGCCTTCCATTTGAATCATTTATCAACCAAAAATAATTTACATGTTAATTGACATTTCATGGATACCAAATGTAGCTCAATATTCCCATTTCCATGAAAACTTGCTTTTAATTCGTAAATCTTACAATTTAGGTATAGGAACATGTTATATCGTTTGATCATAAATTTAATTCTCTTTCAATAGGTACATTTTATAATAGACAGGTAATTCCATTTGCAAATACGCCTCGAATTTTGAACAACCCTGTATGAATAGGACGTATATCATTATACGTAATTGTGTAATTACCCGAAATTTCGGCTTTCTATAGGATTTCAAGTAACGAAGTGATGAAAGTTGAATTGAAGCTATGGTTTTCACAAAAAAGGAACTGAATCAATTAATTACTCGAAAACTACTAGAGATAGGGATGATAAAATTGATAAAAAATCAATCAGTATCAATATTCTATACCTTTCCAAGTTCAATAATTCCAGAAAAAGTAAAAACAATTTCAGAAATTATAGTAAGTACATCTGAATATTTTGTCCGAAATTGGATTTACTTTTTCCTATATTGGTTATACTTTTTCCGAAATGGAACTTGAAAAGATATAGATCGAGAGAGCACAGGTTTAACTTCTCCAATAAAAATCCAAACTGTTTTCGAAAGTAAATAAGCTGTTCTATTAGATATCAAAGGCTGCAACTGTGCATGGAATAAAATATCAGTGCTGGGCCTACAAACCAATGAAAAATACGTGATAAAAAATAGAAAGATTGGAAATTATAATTTCCCCCTGGGCAAGAAGTTAGTTTAGTTAGACGGTGTAATCAGATCTTAAGTGGTGTCTAGAAAGCAAAATCCTTTTCGGCTGGCAAAAATGAGACATAGATTAATACATTGATGCGCTTGAAATATTTAAATCAATCAAGCGATAGGACCTATACTCACAAAAAAAAATTGGTTCAAGCACTGACGTGAAGTCAGAAGCTTTTGCGCGTATGTTCTCTTGTCCATTCTCCTGTATTGGACACTCTTAATCGAATTTACCTAGGTGAATTATATTGTCCGTTCTCCTGTATTTGACACTTTTAATCGAATTCACCATGGTAAATTCGATTAAGAGTGTCCAATACAGGTGAATGGACAAGAGAACATACACGCAAAAGCTTCTGACTTCACGTCAGTGCTTGAACCAATTCTTTTTTTCAATGATTTTTTAAAAATTTTCTAGTGCTATGATCCTCTCGAAATTTTGCAAGAAATTTCGCGTTGGCATTCTACAAACTAACTACCATATTTGAATTGGATCGGATTTGTAATTCTTTGAGTTATTGAGGAAATAACAACTAAATTTCAGATTTATATAACTCCCAAACCATTTGGCCGATTATGCTAGTTAACGCACTGAAATGTCGTATTCAGATGCGCAATCTTCCCTGGAAACAGCAAGTCGCTGTTTCTTTCCCTTCTCAAGGAATCATGAGATACATAATATTTTTTCGCTATTTTTTTTAAATTTTCTAGTAGTACGGTCCTCACAAAATTTCACACACGTCTTCATGTCTTCATTCGAAAATTACAGACATTTGGGCAAAATGATAACGCAATGTTCCCCAGAACATACACGCAAAAATACATAATTAGGTATTATGATCAGGTGCAATTGCAAATGTTGCTGTGTGATCTGAGATGTCACTTCATCATATGATGATTTTTTTGTATTCATAGAAGTGTCTTTTGATGATGCATCTGTTGGGGAAATGATCACCGTTATTGGAAATTCCTATTTTAAAGATATTATCAAATTCGTATGAAATAAATTCAAATAATAATTGTATAAATTCCCCATTTTTGGGCGCATGTTCTAGGGGAACATCGTCCTATCATTTCGTCCAAATGTCTGTAATTTTCGAATTTCGAGCTGAAAATTGGCTAATAGACTAATTCGGACTCCCTGATCACGAATCCGGTGTCAGATTTTTGGGTGCCGTCCGGCCGGCCGGCCTTCCGGCCGTAGGCACGATAACAGGAGCACCGAAGGTCCTATCGACTTCAAACTTTCAGGGTAGGTTTCTGATCAAAATGCGACGGTTAAGTTCGTTAACGGGCAAAATCGGCCGGACGGTTTAGAAGTTATAGACATTTCAAATTTTGAGGTTATTTCCCTGATATTTCACGAACTAAAGAAGATGTTGAATCGAAACTTGGTAGTCAGTTCGAGGATATAAACGCGCAACTTTTGGCAAAATTCTGTTATGATCGAAATGTTGGTAACTTTAAAAAAATATTTCTTTTAATTTTTTCGAAAAAAAAATTTTTTTTTCGTGAACTATTCATGAGATTGCAACAAAAACTTGTACTAACGTCAATTGTAGTATTTTGCAACATTGTGCAAAATTTTGGCTCTATACGATTTCAATTTCTGGAGATATAAGACAAAATGTGTCAAATTTCCTGGGTCTCTCTCAGTATTTTCATCGATTATTCTATGAACTCTTTGAATTCCACCGAAAACAAATTCAAAGACATAAACATAAAGAATCAAGTCATAGTTTAGACGTCGAAAGAAGGACGATGTTGATCGACTTGAAAAGGTACCTATTTCAAGAAATGCAATAATGAAATGCTTAATTTATGGATATAATATTATCTAAGTATTGTTGGGATCGGGCAGTTGGAAAATTTTTTAATAAAAAAATTTGTACCGACGTTAAATCAAGCATTCTACACGAGTGTGCAAAATTTCAGTTCGATACGATCTCAATTGCAGAAGATATTGCTTAAAATTCACATTCCAGCGTGTTTTGACGTTCTATGGTCACAGAAAATCGTCACAAAAATCTATTTACCTCATTTGACGGCTGTTTGTCAAATCAATTAATTCCAATAATTGATGTCAGATTTCCTACATACCAAGTTCAAACACGTTTTATTATATGGAAAACACTTATTATGATCACGTTCTACAGGAATTGATACTAAATAGAAGCTAGATGAAGAATAATATTAAGGTATTCAACATGATACTGCTTTTTTTCTTTACTAGTCAGTACGGGCCACAAGGAAGATGAACATGCGCCCAATAGCTCCTGTCCACAGGGCTTGAACCAATTTTTTTAAATATATTATTTAGAACGATGTTTATTTCCATTCAAACAGAAAGTATTTTCTTAGTTTTTGATTTCAATATAGACATCCTTGTACGATACCTTCGGATTTGAAATATTTTCAAAATCATTAGCCTGCACACGTATAATTCTGTGGACAATTTCATAATCTGAAATGAATTACTAAAAAGTAATGATCTTGAAAATTGCATTAATTTCATCTGGCAGAGTTTTATCTTGAGTGATAAAATAAGGTGTTTCAAAAGAGTAAAACTAAAGATCTAGCATATCAGCAATAAAACAGAAAAAATACCTACAGGTTAGTAGCAAGCTACACAAATCGCGATACAGGCGTTCCATACGAAGCACACTTCCACTTCAAAGCCGTATATATTTTTTTAAATAATGAAAGAAAACGTTTTCTTTCGTAGGGTTGAACATTCAGATATACTAAGTACCTAATACCAGTTCGACTTCTATTTACTCTCCATCAATAATACAAACGTGAAATTCGTGAAACAAGCAAGAAATAAAAATATTTACGTTAATTAAGTACGTACGAGTTATTATTTATCCAAATTCCTCTAGTTCACAAGAAGTGGCAGCACTGTCGTTTGCGATCGCCTATACATAAAATAAAAGAATGAAGAATATTCTCCAATGAGTATAGGTATTGCTGCAAAAATTCGATGAATTCAGTACCAGGATGGGTGACTGACCTCAAGTGTTTCCCCACCTTTTTTGCAGTGAATTTGGCCTTTCAGAAAATATATGGTGACTCACCCAACGTAGAGTTAAATGTAACATTGCGAAATAGTGTGACGTGAAAAAGTCATTCCATGGAATAACTTTTTCACACTATCTCGCAATGTTACCACCAATAATTCAATCATAAAATCGGGCCACCCTGCACTACATCTCATCCAGTCTTCAGGTAGCACCATCAGATAAGAATTTCAAATTGGGAATGTCAAAGCTAATACATCAACCTGATGAAGACGTATTAAACTCGAAATCCACGGGCTATCCTCTGGGACAGTTTCGAACCTACGACACGACTGTAAGTCGTGAAATGTCAAATTTATGGGAGTGATCCCTGCCTTAGAACCGTGGACCGACCCTTACGTTGTAAGTTGTCAGTGTGGTCTTAAAAAATTGGCGCCACTGCGTGCTGGGTATCGTATGACGGCATAAATCAGAGATGTGGCCCAGTTGTTGGGAGAAAGAGGCTAGATATCCAGATTGGCCACTTTATTTCGGAAATCGATGACATTTCTTCGAATGTTTTGTCGAGAGACTAGTTGCCTTAGCGAATGTATTAATTAAAATGATAAATGTGGGATTTTCAGAGAGTATCATTATAACTATTTGAGATGCATCAAAGAAATGGAATTTTCCGACACTTGTTCAGACGGAAAGATCATTTTGCGTATTCATTTTGTCAAAATGTTTGTAATCGTCAGTAGTTATATCCCCAGTGCTTGCCAAATACATACTCGAATATTTTCCCGACTGCACGAAGTGCAGGAGGGGTGTATGAAGGACTATTTCCCGAAAGAAAATTCACTCAATTTAATTCTGGGGCAGAAATAATACTAACTGTAATTTAAATAAATAAAATCTTTTTTGTTCAACTGCCATTAAAAGTGACACTTTTAATGACAGACAACAGTGTTAAAAGTGAATGTTTACGTGGGAGAGTGTTAAAAATATTTTTAGCACAGTGTTAAAAATATTTTTAACACAGTTTTAAAAATATTTTTAACACTAAATTTTCTTATGATGAAATCATTTTCTAGCTAGGAGTTCCAAAGTTGCATTGATATTTTAAAATATTGATTCGTTGCTAAGTGAGTTAATATGATTGGAAAAAAATTTTTGAGGGGAATAGTCGAACGTATTCCATTTTTTCTTACTGATGAAGAATTGGTAATCAAATTCAATAATTAGGTATGTCCGTCCATCCGTAAACACGAAAAAAGGCGGAATTATACAGAAAATAAAATAAGAAACTAATTGAAATTAAATAAGAATTAAAGGCTAAAATAGTAGGGGAGCCCAAGCGGGGATTTCGGGATTTATTAAAGCGCGGCAGATTAATATACAGGGGGATACCTTGTACCCGGTTAAGTACCTCCACCACATATGCCCCCCATATACCGGGTATCTCAGCATACATGTTCCAATGGATTAGGTATCTCGCCCATTTCAAAAGATAAATATTTGAAAATTTTATGATTTTCAATTCGTTCAAGGAACCTTCAACTGAGAAAAATAAAAAATTTAAAGTCAAATATCACCCTATATATTTTTTGAATTTTTTTATTATTCTACTCAAAATTACCTTTGTATTTTACATTTGATTTGATAGAGAAAACGTCAATTGATATTTCAAATTGAAACAATTGCAGTAGGCTACGATATTTAGTGTAATCTTGATTTGGACTTCAGTAATCGAGATCCATAAAAAAAAGCTTCCACAATTTTGAATCAAACATGTATTTTACCGAACGTTCAACAAAGAATGTATATAGTAAAAGAAACAAAAAATTGGAAAAAAAGGAGGCAAAAAAATACCTATAATAACTAAAGCATATGTTCGAAATGTTGACCATCTGCTACTACGCATCTTTCAGCTCGGTGGATCACGCGAAGTAACCATTCTCAATAACTCAGCATCCAGGGCTCTTCATGCATTCCTTATTTTGTTAATATTTGTAATAGGAGGAGTCTGGTACACACAATCTTTCAAATATCCCCAAAGAAAGAAATCTAGCAGTGTTAAATCTGGAAATCTTGCAGGCCATTTTATCGGTCCATTTGAAGATTGATGGATCGACACACATGGACCGATAAGATGACCTGCAAGATCTCCAGATTTAATACAGCTAGATTTCTTCCTTTGGGGATATTTGAAAGATCGTGTGTACCAGACTCCTCATATTGATTTGGAAGATCTAAAAAACAAAATAAGGAATGCAAGTAGATCCCTCAGGTGTTTAGAAGTGTTACTTCGCGTGAACTAGTCCACCGAGCTGAAAGATGGTCAACATTTCGAACATATGTTTTCGTTATTATAGGTATTTTTTGCCTCCTTTTTTGTAATTATTTGTTTCATTTACTATTCATCTTTGTTTAACGTTCGATAAAATACCTCCACTGTAATACATTGAAGATTGTAATGGTTACCCAGAATCACCCTGTATACGTGCAAAATAGCAATAAAGTCCAAGCAAAATTTCATGAGAATCATTTTATCACTTAAAGCAAAAAAAATTTTTTTAAGAAATATTCATAAAATAAATATACATATACAGGGCGCGAGTCTTTAAGTTGTACATTAATTTTAACCAAAGCATAGGCTCCTCTGATCATTTTTCCCAATTCGGCTGTTGAAATTCCATAGCAACCAGTTTTTAATCTGTAGCTTTGACATCGTTTTTCCGAATGCAATTAAATATTTTTGCGCGCATATTCTGGGGAACAACGTGCTATCATTCTGACCAAATGTCAATGTCTAATTTTCAATTTTTTTGCCGAAAATGGTCTCCAACGATTAGGTTCGACTCAATGATGAAGAATTCGAGGAGAACAAATTCAATTATGTCCGACTAGCCGTCCGTTGCCACGATAACTATCGAACGGAAAGAAATAACTACTTGAAATTTTCAGGGTCGGTGACATGTCCAAATACGGCGGACAAGTTCGTTAATGGGCATAATCGGTCCAACGGTTTCCGAGTAATAATTTTGTCATGAACCATCCGATCGAATTGAAACTTTGTAGCTAGTTGTAGAATACTGAGACAAAGACGTTTGTGAGAATTGTATGACTAGAAAATTAAAAAAAAATTATTAAAAAATTGGTTCAAGCACTGACGTGAAGTCAGGAGCTTTTTCGCGCATTTTCTATTGTCCATTCTCCTTATTGAAAGGTTATTTTCTGGGTTTTCTCTCCCAAACTCTGAAAAATATCTATAAAATAAAAATCAATTATTTTGTGACTAATGTTGCCTTACAAATAACAACGAACAACATCAACGAAGAAACAACTATATCGTAACGTTTCGGAGTCTATATCAGACTCCTTCTTCAGACGCTTTATGAAAATCGTTAGAATCAATTTGTTGATGGTTATTTTGTGAAATTCAAGAATTGTATGGGCCTTTTTCAATCATCCTTTTCAGAAGTTAGCTATGATTTTTAAATACTGTCAATGTGACAATTCTTGAATTTCACAAAATAACCATCAACAAAATGATTCTAACGATTTTCATAAAGCGTCTGAAGGAGGAGTCTGCTATAGACTCCGAAACGTTACGATGTAGTTGTTTCTTCGTTGATGTTGTTCGTTGTTATTTGTAAGGCAACATTAGTCACAAAATAATTGATTTTTATTTTATAGATATTTTTCAGAGTTTGGGAGAGAAAACCCAGAAAAGAACCTTTCAATAATGAGTGTACCTCCCACAGTATCCTTTAATGGTCCATTCTCCTGTATTGGACACTATCAATCAAATCTACCATGGTGAACTTAATCGAATTTACCATAGTAAATTCGATTAAGAGTGTCCAATACAGGAGAATGGACAATAGAACATGAACGCAAAAGCTCCTGACTTCAGGTCAGTGAACCAATTTTTTTTTCGTATTTTTTTTAAAATTTTCTAGGCACACGGTTCTCACCAAATAGTCCACACGTCTTTATATGTATATTCTACAACTAGTTACCAGGCTTCAATTCGATCGAGTCTATATTTTTTTGGGTATAACTCCAAAATCGTTGGACCAATTATGCCCAAGATCAGCGATGTCGGACGAATAGTTTCTGATTTATAGAATTTTTTTTCAATGATTTTTTTTTTAATTTTCTAGTGATACGACCCTCATGAAATTTCGCAAGAATTTTTTGCGTTGGTATTCTATAGCTGATAACCATGTTTGAATTGGATCGGATTTTATTTTTCGAGTTATTGAGGAAATAACAACCAAATTTCAGATGGGTATAGCTCTAAAACCGTTTGGCCGATTATACCTATAAACAGACTCAAATGTCGCATTCAGATGCGCAACCTAATCTGAAAATTTCAATTCACTATCTCTTTCCGTTCTCAGGGTATCGTGACATAAATAATATTTTTTACAAATTGTTTTCGAAATTTTCCATCGTCCTTAGGTTTGTATTCTATAACTACTAAGCAAGTTTCGATTTGATCGGATTTGTATAGGTTGAAAACAAAATGATTACTCGGAAAGCATTAGGTTATGCCCATTAACGAACTTGTCCGTTATATTGTGACTAGAGAATACAATCCCGGGTTCTTTTTTCGATCCCGGGATTACGGGATTCTTTATGCACAATCCCGGGACTATCACGGGATTAGACTATGTGGTTTCTAAATGAGCTCAGATGGAAAAAAAAACTTGTGTAATTTCTTTAAAAATGTTTATAATGTAGAAGAACAAATCACAAACAATGATAAGAATGACTAAAAATATACACTCAACAAAAAAATATAATTTGAAAAAAATAATAATGGAAAAACTACTTTGAATATTTTAAATTTTATTTGATTTGAGCATTGCTAAATCTGAATGCTTCTCCTTTTCAGTCAATTTTTTCCATTTTTTTTTATGTTTGTTTATATCACCATGAAGTTTTTTCAAACTTCTTCTATTCTGTCAGTTTTTTTTTCTCTATCTTTTTTTTAGTTGTTTGAATACCACCATAAAGTTTTTTTTCTGATAAATTAAACGTAGAAGTTTTTTTCGATCCAGCTTATATATAGCACAGTATTTGATTATTTTCATTTAAGGAGGACGAACTTTCTGTTTTTTTTCTCAATAAATTTAATTGAATTGAATTGATGGCAGTCATACAAAGAAAACAAAAAAAGCTTATATATATTGTATATATAAATATATTATAAACCTTTATGTTAATTGCTGGCTTTCTTGCTGCTAACCCTTAAACAAATGTTGAAAAATTTAAATATATTATATATATTTCTTTCATTTTGCCTGATTTTTACAAGTTTGGGTACAAGAAACTGTGAGAGAAACTTTACCTGACCACCCCCATAGTTTATTCTGCTCTCAAGCGTTTGATTTATTAACTGAAGCATTTTTTTCCTATTCTTTGGAATTTTGACTACTTAGCTAATAATTCGAATCATATTATCATGAATTAATATCCCCCGAATGTTTCGCGTATACTTTTATTTATATCACCTTCAATTATCCATTATTATTCCGTTATGAGATCGCGTATAATTATGTTTGAGACAATCCCGAAAATCCCGGGATTATCCAAGTACAATCCCGGGATTTTCAGGGTCAGAAAACGGCCGGGATCCCGGGATCCCGAATCTCGGGATCCCGGGATTGTATTCTCTAATTGTGACGCGCCACCTACCCTGAAAATTTTAAGTTGCTATCTCTTTCCGTTCACAAGTTATCGTCGCAACAGACGGCCGGACAGACTCAAATTTGTCTTCGAATTCTTCATCAGGTAGTCGAACTCAATCGTTTGAGAACAGTTTCGGCAAAAATTTGAAAATTACAGACATTTGCGCAAAACGATGAAGCGATGTTCCCCAGAAGATGCGCGCAAAAATATTATTTATGTCACGATCAGGTTATCGTGATACAAATGTCTGTAATTTTCAAATTTTTTGCCGGAAAGAGATAGCGACTTGCAATTTTTAGGATAGGTTGTGCATCTGAATGTGGCATTTGAGAGTGTTAATAGGCATACTCGGCAGAACGGTTTTGGAGTATTGGGGGAAATTTGCTTGTTATTTCCTCAATAACTCGAAGAAAAGTACGAATCTGATCCAATTCAATTCAGAACTTGGTAATTTGTTTTAGAATGCCGATGTGAAAATTCTTTGCAAAATTTCATGAGGAGCGTATCACTAGAAAATTAAAACAAAATCATTGAAAAAAACTCTGTGTCTCAGAAACTATCCGTCCGATTTAGAATAAGAAAAAAGTTAAAGTAAAATCAGAATTAATGGCCGTTTTTTTGACGAAGGATTCCATATTGAAGAAAGACATGCCTATCAATATTTCTATATTACAGCAAATTCTGTAAACAATAGTTACAAACCACAACACTCACGGGGAGAAAGGGTTTTGTTGCGCTGGTTTTTTCCTGAGCTCTGGTATCATACGTCGAATTGTATGATACCCCGTTACACCAACCTCTGCTAACACATATAAAGCTCTCAATCTAAAGAATATATATTCCTATATATAATGGCCAAATAGATTTATTTATACAGATGACTTGAAACAAAATACGAAATAAGAAGGAACTAAACAAACCACAGCTTTTTGACATTGACTTCTCTGTATTTTTTGCAAGTTCCGTGAACAAAAGCATTGTCATTTTCTAAACAAAATGAAATAGGATATAAAGATGAAAGTTGGCCCTTTCAGTTAAAATTATTTTTTTTTCTTATTTCTTATTTTATCTATTTAATTTATTTCTTATTTTATTTGAATTTGATTTAATTACTGTATAAACCCACCGAATAAAGTCTCCATTATATTGTAAATCAGATACAACTGGGGCAACATAGACATTATAACTGATGATGCATCTGAAGAACCTTCAAACATAGCTTTATATCAGCTATATGTAATATAATATGTACATTGTACATGTACAAGTATCTCTTAAAAATTTACTTTCAAAACATACCACCAGCACATACTGTTGGTCATCAAGCTATTTAGAAATGAACATGTTCGTTTATATCACGAACTGGTAGCTCATGTGAATCGAGGGTATTCATGTGAGTTCAGATCCAAAGCAAAATTCATGTTAATGTAAATTGAAATACATTACAAATATGGAGCAACCCAGACTGATGTTATGAATTCGAGACAGTGGGTAATACATTCCTTATCATATGGTTTGGTATATATCTGATTTGGGGACACTCAAAACCATCATAAACAATTATTCTTATCGTTATCCACAGGAAGTGGGAAGCATGTAAACTAGTTTTGATCGTATATTTTAAAACATCCCCCCTCTTGTAACAAACTCTTTTCTATCGAGGAAATTAGTCAGATAAGAACACAAGACCAGCGAAAAACATAACCTAGTTCGATTTCAAGGTCAGTTTTTTTTTAAAACAACATTCAACTTTCTTCTTCGCCTTGTGGTCATCAGAAATGATTTCTTAGATGAGTACTTATGCATGTGATACGGATTCCAAATATTGAGATAAGAAATATTGGATTTTAACAACATCAACGGCTAGATTATGCTCATTTGGAGAAACATCCTCATTTAGTCGTGACTATAATCGATAAGAACTGGTTCAATCAAAGAAAAACGAAAGCGCGATAGATTGAAAAAACAAAGCAAAATAAGAAAAATATTTCCCGGAACATTATTTTTTGAACCATTTATTGTTGTTGATATCACACAGATCGATGCAAAAAAAATTGGTTCAAGCACTGACGCGAAGTCAGAAGCTCTTGCGCGTATGTTCTATTGTGCATTCTTCTGTATTGGACACCCTTAATCGAATTTACCATGGTAAATTGTGTTGTCCATTCTCCTGTATTCGAATTAAGTGTCCAATACAGGAGAATGGACAACATAATTTACCATGGTAAATTCGATTAAAGGTGTCCAATACAGAAGAATGGACAATAGAACATACGCGCAAAAGCTTCTGACTTCACGTCAGTGCTTGAACCAATTTTATTTTTCGTGATAAAAAAAAATGTTTTTTCGTTACTCCGAAACTACTGGCCTATTCTGCCCAATAGCGAATATAACCGAGATATTTATCTCCCTAACGTACTCTGAAAATATCAACTGCCTAGCTCATTCCGTTCGAGAGTTATTGTAGAAACAATATTTGAAATTTTTTTTTTACACTTTATGGTAACTCGATCAATACAAAACTTCACATGCGTATAAAGGTCATGATTCTAAAATTTGATGCTAAATTTCGATAGATCGAGAGATCGGTTTCGGAAATATTCATAAAAAATGTATTTACTAAAAACGTCCATAACACCGAAACTGTTTGATGGATTTCGCCTGTTAACGAACTCATCCGAGATATTTACAGTCCAAACCCACCATGCAAATTTCAATACTCTAACTCCTTTCGTTCAAGAGTTATCGTGTTAACGGACGGATGGTCGGCCGGCCGGCCGAACAAAATTGATTCGACCACGGATTCTTGATCAGTGAGTCGAACCAAATCGTTAGATACCATTTTCAGCCAAAAATTCGAAAATTACAGACATTTGGGCAAATTGATAAGCACTCTGTTCCGAGGAACAAGTGCGCCAAAAACCATTGAATTTTAAATTTCTAATGTAATTTTTTTTCCCTTACTCCGAAACCACCAAGCTCCGAAACCACCAAGATTTTGGCCAATAACGAACTTGACCGAGATAATTATCTCCGAAAACTACTCTGAAAATTTCAACCGTTTAGCTCATTCCGTTCGAGAGTTATCGTGTTAAAAGCCGGCCGGCCCGACAGAATCTATTTTGACCAAGGATTCTTGATCAGTGAGTCGCACCAAAGCGTTTGAGGCCATTTTCAGCCAAAATTCGAAAATTACAGGCATTTGGGCAAATTGACAAGCAATCTGTTCCGAGGAACAAGACCAAAAAGCACTGACGTGAGTCAGGCACTTTTGTGCGCATGTTCCTTTGTCTATTCACGCCTCATATACACCCTCACGAAAGATGCAGAACCTTCAAGCCGTCAAGTAAAAAAATATTCGGAAAATAAAATGCAGATGAGGGTTTGTGCGTAATTCCAGCGGAATCGGACAGATAGTTTCAGAAATATACAATTTTTGAAGAAAAATTTGAATTTTTTTTTATTTATTTCTTTCTAGTGATGCGATTCTCACGAAATTTTCCAAAATTTTTTGGGTCGGCATTAACTTATTACCAAGTTAGATCTCAAATGTACTTTTTGAGTTATTGAGGAAACAATATTTCAGATGGTTATAACACCGAGACTGTTTGGCGGATTAATGCCCATTAATTAATTTTACTGTCGCATCCGTATGCGTTACCTACCCTGAAAATTCTAAATCGCTATATTTTGCCGTTCGAAAGTTATCGTGGCAATGGACGGCCGGCCGGACAGAATCGAATTTGACCTCAAATTCTTCATCACTGAGTCGAAAACAAGTAGGTATCTAAACAAAAAGTATAAACGGAAGAGAATCATTTTTTGGAATGGTGGAGATGTTTAGTTCACGATTCATAACATCTATTTTCGACTGTGCGATCAGCACTCAGTATGAAACCCTTGGCTCAGAAGAACATTCTACTTGAAGGAGTACAAGGACGAGGAGGTATCGAAATAACGTATTTTATTGATTTATTAACACGGTGATCAATATTATATGATAACGAGCTCTTGAGCATTTCTTTCCTGTGTGATTGTCAATAGATTGAAAAAATTATTTTGTCAATACGATTTCAGAGAAGAATCCATCGGCTTAAAAGAGTCAGTACTCTATAATTACGAAAGCAGAGTGAATGTGAATTATTTGAATAATGCCGTAAATAATTTGATAAGAAGAATAAGAGGAATGTCCATGGACACTGTGGAGGCCTTTGAACTAAAAAATGTAAGGTAATTCAAACCAGAACATTTTCAACGGGTACCAGCACCAGAACAATTAGAGTTCCATAAAATATTTGTTGCAGATGCAATTTTACAAGGATAGACTGAATAATGTGATCAATGAAAACTCAAGCAAATTGATTTTTTTAGGTCGAGAAAATATATCCACATACCTATAATAGTTATTAATGTACCAAGGACAAAATAACGCGAAATCGAGAAGAACTCAGGGCCGGTTTCTGACGTATTTGTATGGAGTTTATCTTCAGTTTATCTACTGAATTCTATTGAATTGGAAAGATAAACGGAAGATAAACCACATGTTATATTCCTCAGAAACCGGCCCTAGAAGAAGTAAAAGTTGGATATATAACACGAGATTGCCTATTTGGACCAAGTACCTTAGCATTCTTAATTTATAAAATTTGATTTCTTCATTTGGTTTTGAAATTTTTCATTATCTTTTAGATCTGCACGAAGGTTATTTTATAGAAGATAAAGAAAATATACATTTTTATGCTTGTTATATTTTAATTTTTGACATCCTTGAATAGGGTGGAGGTGTCTTTTATATCAAGTGTCCAACTGATCGCGATGAATAGATTGAATTCAATGAATCTTTCATTTATCCTGAAATAAAACTCTTGTTAGGTAGTAGCGCAGGAATGACCGCAGTTGCACCACGGTATGGTTTTCAACAAAACATTACCACACACGTGCTGGACGTGATTAGGATCTCCAATAAATCCCAAGGGCTTACGCCCCCTTATCTGTTTTCTCTCACTCGGCCAGCCACACACACACACTTCGATCCCATATATCATGTGTTTTCCCATCAACGGGTACCTGTTACTTCTCCGCCGTTTTTTCTCGGTTTTGGCGATATTAGTTTGTTTTCAGCGTGTTTAAGCGTAAATCATCCGTGTGATCTCCGCTCCGCTTTACATTCTTTGGCCATTATCTCTGGTAACTTGATACGATAGAAATTTGTTGGAATTTCGTAGGAGATATCGGAAACCACGATTAGTTTCGGGGGCGAGATATGTTGTTCGACATCACCGAATCGATTTTAGATAAGGAAGCAACCTTGTCACCGATTTTTCAGATTTTCAGGATAAGGAAATCGAGAAAAATTATAATTTATACACTCTGAAAATAGCAAAGGAACAAATAGGCTTCTAAATTATACCTAAAAACTTATTGTCAACTACCAGCAATGAGAGATGATAGTTTGCACATGATCTTAGCCTCCCTCCAGGGCTGCCAGATCTAACGATTTATCTTGAGATCTCAGTATTATATCATTTCTGACTTGCTAAATGTAATTCTCATGAAAAGAATGTAGGGCTATCATCTCGCATAGATTTGTGATGAAAAAAATATGTCATCATGACATTCATGGTTTTGAAGGTTCTCGCAAAAATAGAACCATTCCCATCCAGCTACCGAAATCACAAAAGGCTGCTCGGTTCTCCAAAAATATGGATCCGATCGTGTTCAAACTTAGAACTTTGCAGTCGAGTTAGGTTCTGAAGGCTCTTGCAAAATTTCAGCGATGCCGGACGAATAGTTTATGATATATAGAATTATTTTCAATAATTTTTTTGAAATTTTCTAGTTATACCATCCTCACGAAATCCCGCAAGAATTTTCGCGTTGGCATTCTACAGCTAATAACCATGCATGTTTGAATTATATCGGTTTTGTATTTTTCGAGTTATTGAGGAAATAACAACCCGATTTCAGATGGGTATAACTCCAAAACCGTTTGGCCGATTATACCTATAGACAAATTCAAATGTCGCATTCAGATGCACAACCTAACCTGAAAATTTCAAGCCACTATCTCTTTCCGTTCTCAGGTTATCGTGTCATAAATAATAGTTTTTAATAATTTTTTTTTTAATTTTTTAGTGATACGATCCTCACAAAATTTCACAAACGTGATTAGGTTCATATTCTACAACTATTCACCAAGTTTCAATTCGATGGGATTTATATTGGTTGAAAACAAAATTATTACTCGGAAACCATAGGGTCGATTATACCCATTAACGAACTTGTCCGTCGTATTGGGATGCCCCACAAACCCCGAAAATTTCAAGTCACTAGCTTTTTCCGTTCTCAAGTTATCGTGGCATCGGCCGGCCGGCCGGACGGACAGAATCAAATTTGACCTCGAATTCTTCATCAGGGAGTCGAACCCAATCGTTTGAGACCATTTTCGGCGAAAAATTCGAAAATTACAGACATTTGGGCAAAATGATAACGCAATGTTCCCCAGAACATACGCGCGAAAAAAATTATTAAAAATATTATGTATCTCGGAAACTATCCATCTGATATCGCTGAAAGTTTGCGAGAGCCTTCAAATCCTAATTCTAAAGCAAGTTCCAAATTTGAGCACGATCGGCTCTATAGTGTAGGAGATATTGAAAAACGTGAAGCGTTGGGCGAGTTGAGTATTTGGATGGATGACCATTACCACGATAACTTTCAAACGGAAAGAGATAGCCACGCTAAGTTTTGCGAGATTTAGTGAATATCATCACTAGAAAAAAAATTAAAAAATGTTTTATTCAAAATTTGTATATTTCAGAAACCGTCAGAATCCGCTGAAATTCCACACATAACTTCGAGCCACCATTTTACAATCGAGTACCGAATTTAGGCTCGATCGATTATGTACGAGGCGTGTAGACAATATAACATGCGCGCAAAAGCTCCTGAATTCACGTCAGTGCTTTTTAATAATTTTACTCTGTATAATTTTTTCCCTGTTGCATTTCATGTAGTCGTTACCTCCATATTTATTTACACTTTGATCTGATAATATTCCATATTTAAGATGTAAAACCAACACAATTAATTATTGTGAATTTGAAATATTTCTCCAGAAGTTTTCAAATAAATCAGTTTAATTATGTCTATTTCGAAAGCGTTACAGAACCCATTGGCCATGAGTGACACTCATATGACAGATAGCATCTGTTCATACTCACATACATTTTTATGTATGGTATTTTTGAAAACCTTGGCAAAAATTCATGAAGATGAAAAAATAGATACATAAAATAAAATGAGGTATCTCCTCATACTGCCATTTTTCAAGTTCTTTTGTATCGAGAACCTTTTTTTTATACAATAATGGTGGGTTTCACGAAGCTTCAATCAGCTGGTTTGTAGAATAAAGTCGAGGGTAGAATCACATTGACTCGGCAATTACGAGCAGTCAAAGCTTTGTGAAACCCTCCGTAAGACTATCAAATACAAGCTTCCAGCAGATCGACCTCAATAGATATCCGTAAACCTCAATTTCATCTAAAAATGTTGAAAGGCTCTGTTGCCATCATTATCTGATCTGAAAATGTGGTTATGTGTATTGTACTTACTGGCTGACAAAGATGCCGAAGCTGAGGGAAGTCTGCTCCTAGCAGCGCTGGCAGAGCTCATCAAATAGGGAGGAAGACCACTGTTGGGTTCCGTATACTGCTCGTAGTAGCTCGTTGACGTGGGAAGGGTGTAAGAGTTCCTGTGGGTATGATTTGGTGCGTGGTAGGAACTTGAGAATTTGTTGAAACCTGGCAACGTACTCCCGCTGCTCGACTGGGCAGAGTCGTTTAATGTCAAACTTGTTGCCGTGTTTATGCCTGGAAATAATAGATTAACGTATTGGTGGATTTGAAGAAGCTGTGTACGGGTTAGTTCAGGAACATCAACTAGAGTATTAAAGGATTGTTAGCATAGTAATTATAAATTGTATTTGTTAATCAATGAAAATATACAGATTCGGAAATGAAATGTCAGACTATAGGTTTCAAAATGGGCTAGAGCGATGGGTACTTGAGACGGCGAACCTATACCAGCACGAATTTAACAGATATACGCGATAGTGCAAATCCTATATTGAACGCAACGATAGTTCCCATTTAACGACGTCCAGGGAGATTCGTTACCTATCATTCTAGCCTGTTGTGAATCCTAGATGTAGTCCGCAAACTTATTTCCGAATCTTTATACAGTGCGCGTCAAAATTATGGAACAAATTCATTTTTTCAGAAGAAAAATATTTAGCAACAAAATCCTGAGACATGTCCATTTTTGTTTCACTTTTACCAGATTTTTATGTATTTTTGAAGGATTTTTGTTGCACCCTGTGCCATCCCTATCAACCCTCTAATTTTTTTGAAATGGGAAAGTGGGTCATGTGGTACTTTTTTGGCAAGTTCTTTATATCTCCTTTACAGGCCTGCAGAAATTTTCAAGAAAAAAAATTTCTTTTCTGAAAAATAGTTAGTTAAAAGAGGTTTTCAGTATGTGCACTTTGTCATGGCTCATTTACTTTGAGACGATGGTACCTGATGAAATTTGTCACCGAATGAAAGTCGACCATTACAGTTTTGTTCTTGCACAACTTCCAACCCCTACGAATGGAAAAAAAAATGGAGTGACATTGGAAATTTATTTCGGCATTGAAGCACCACCCGGAGAATCATTGTGCATTACTAATTTTTCACGTGAGGGAGTTGTGCATGAACAAAACTGTAATGGTCGACTTTCATTTGGTGTCAAACTTTGCTTATTCAAAAAATTTAGAGGGTTGATGGGGATGGCACAGGGTGCAACCAAAATCCTTCATAAATGCATAAAACCTTGGTAAAAGTGAAACAAAAATTGACCTGTTTCAGGATTTTATTGCCAAATATTTTTCTTCTGAGAAAATGAATTTGTTCCATAATTTTGACGCGCACTGTAAATCTACAAATTTCTGAAATTTTTGTAACACCTTAATTGGTTGAAGCGTTGTACAGGGTGAATTCGTTTTTACAAGGCAGGAATTTAAAATTTCAAAGAATACAGTTATAAGAAAAAAGACTGTTAGCTGAGTTGTTGCATGTAACGTCAACTGATCATTGATGAAATAAACTCAAATCAGAATTGAAAATGAAACTAATGAAACATTTTAGGAACTATGTCAGATGCAAATCTGACGTAGTTCCAAAATGCGTTCGATATTATATCATTTTCAGTTTTAAGGTTTCCAACGTTACATGGAAGAATTCAGCTTTGGATTCAAAGAAACTTAAAGAGTTTTACTGTTCCAAACTGGCTCACCCTGTATAATTTCATAAATTTTTTGTACTTTTTACATAGTGACTCAAAAGTTGAATAATATTTTTTGAATGCCTATTGAACTATGCCGGAACAACTTTTTTAAACAAGCCGATCCAAAGGCCAAATAAATGTATTATGATATATTGGATTTTCAGAAATGATGTATTTGGCATTGTTCTACATTTAAAAAAAATAGTACACAACCTAAAAACTACTAAAAAAGGCAGGCTATGTGTTCAATGATACCAGAATATAAAAGATATATTCAAACTTGCATAAAAAAAACAAACCAAATTATGAACTACAGAGTCATCTAAAAATACACCAAAATTCTGAACACAAAAGCTTAGAGAACTGTTAATTTAAAAAGAAATCTGCACGCTCAAATGTCCTCAAAATCTCACTATCCAGCTGAAACTGTTTAGGAGATTTTCAGATCTTTAGACTGGCCAATGAAAATGTGGACTTTCCATGGACTTGCCTGGGAAATGAACAGTAATCATACGAGTCAATCAAGTTGAGCCGTTTTCAACAATCCATTAGGTGAAAGAGAATAGAAGATCAGAATCCAGCTGATATTGAATTCTTGGTTATTTTCAGGTTTGTTATCTTTCACCTAGAGGTTTGAGCTGCAACCTGACATTAAATGGCTCATTTGATCGCTATTCTTGTTCCGTAGTTGGCATGCTTCATGAGATTTGTATCGAAATATAATAATTTATCTGCATCATAATGCGAACAGTAAAATCTAGCTAGACTCTAGTTGAAGGGCAAACTATGGGTCCAAGGGCCGGTTTCTCAATTGCGGGTTAACTAAAGGTTGCGAATAACCCGAGTGTAACGCGTTCATGAAGATAGCTAAAGCGTAACTCGCAAGCTTGAGTTAACTCGCGATTAAGAAACCGGTCCTTACTGGAATCCGTTCGGCAGTTCACAGGGTACTAATTAAGCATGTAGACAAACTTAACGGTATTTCCTTGCTATTGAGCCAAAAAATTCATATAAACATGGTTCATAACTGCTACGTTCTCAGTACAGAGAGTGTGAAAATTCTCATGAAATTTAGTTATCCCGAAAATTATCACAACGTCCATCTTGAAAACGAACCTGTAGCAAACCCATTATAATATGAACTGTATGTCTCGAAATCAAGCTTAGAGTGACCCATCATAATTTTTTCCAATACTCAAATAATACCTTGTATGCCTTGACAGATTTCAACTGAAAAACTGTATTATGTACATCAAATTCTAGAGTCCTTTGTGGATCAACTACACATGCTACTAGAGAAGCCTAAACATTTCACGTGATGATCACCTCCGTTCTGAATCTGTAAAACTGGTTGCGGCATGCTTCGCACCACGTCATCGGAATCTGGTTGACTGAAAAGATCCCAGGCAGAGTGAATTTCGTTTATTAGTTCCGAAGAGTCCCCGTACGAATATTCATCGTACTGATCGCCGTGATCGGAGGGTGGCGTGTAGGGAAAACCTGAAGGCACCAAGAGAAGGGTAATATTAGATCTGTCTACGGTATCCACAAAAGTCATGCAGATGGTTTGGTTATTAATATACTGAATATTCATCGTGTGTGTGTTGGTGTAGTTGTTTGGTAAGGGTTATTTTGCGAATTTTTGATAGATATTATTTGAGCAGATAAATAGATGGACTAATATAGTCCTTCTACCTTAGGCCTCGGTTTCGAATAGCAGCTCTTGGGAAACGACTATTTAAATATGTACTACTTCATCTTGAGGACAAGTCATGTCGTACATAGAATTGAATTTACCTTCGAAGTAAACATAAACTTGCTATTTAAACAACATATATTATATAATGTTATTTCTTCATGTTCAATCAAAGCTAAATATCAAATAGGGGCAGAGTTCGTTATAGTTACATGAGATGTCGAAGAATTATAGGGAGTTCAATTATTCAATTTATTAATAGTTGCCAAACGGAGATTATTGGATGAAATAGTGCAGGTGCTATTTGCCATCGAGAAAGCAGGTTTTGCTATGAAAAATATATTTTATTATACCAGTGGCGTCTGTACTAGCATGTTTCTGAATATTTTTTTAAGGAAAACTTGTTACGCCATTGTCTCTTTTTAAGACAAAATGAATTTTCAATTATTTATTCAATTTGTGTTTTTCTGTACGATGCACCGTTTTTGAGTAAGAGTAAAAAATCAAAAGTAATCAATAATAATTTGATGAAACTGTAACGAAATAAACATCAGATTGAACCAGAACCAAAAAAAATCAAGTTGAAGAAATTACTCGAAATGTATTCCACTTACCTCACTACATTTTCGACATCATCCCATTAATGAATTAATTGCAGCATATAGGTACTTAAAGTTAAATCACCAAGAAAGTAGAAGACTACGTCATGTGAGAAAATAAAAAATGTATCTGTCAAATTAATCAGTGACAGCATTGAATATTAAAATAATAAATATTATTTGAATACTAAAGGAATAATTTTTTCTGTAATAAAATTAATTCATATATATAATTATATAAATTTTAGGTAGGTATGTATCGTACCTACAGAAATATCGAAAACATTTATTTTTCTCATAAATGGAGGAATTTTTGGCGCGCTGTTCTATGAACAGAGTGCCTATCAATTCGTCCAAATGTGTGTTATTTTCGAATATTTGGCCTAGAATTGTCTTAGACTATTAGTTTCGACTCACTGATCAAGAATCCGAGGTCAGAATTGATTCTGTCCGGCCAGCCGTCAGCACGATTACGCTCGAACTCAATGAGTTAGAGTTCTTTCTTAATAACATATTCCGATATTGGCACCTTCTGTCACTCGAACTCCAAACGGAAACCGTTCGAATATTACATGAAGAGTAGTTAACTCCAGAGTAAAACCTTCAAATACTCTACTCTACTCGGTGTAGTTAATATTGGAACGCAACCCAGGAAGTTAAATTTATTTCCTTGCGTGAACTGTGATGTACGAGCACAAACACTTGTGGATTACAAAAATAACTGTTGTTCATCCGTCTAAGGGTAATAATTGTGGAATAGAGTTCAATAGCAAAATTCCTTTACTTGAGTAACATATAACCAGGCATGTCTTGGGTAGGATCAACACAAACTGTTCAAGCGATGACTAAAATATAGGTTTTAATATTAATTATCATTCAAAGCTCATCAAAGCATAATCAGCCCAACAGTTTCGGAGTTATACCCACCTGGAATATTATTTCCTCGATAACTCTAAAAATATAGACTCGATCGAATTGAAGCTTGGTAACTATAGTTGTAGAATACCGACGTAGAGACGTGTATAAAATTTTTTGAGAACCGCACCCCTAGAAAATTTTAAAAAATTAGGAAAAAAAAATTGGTTCAAGCACTGACGTGAAGTCAGGAGCTCTTGCGCGTATGTTCTATTGCCCATTCTACTGTATTGAACACTCTTAATCGAATTTGCCATGGTAAATTCGATTAAGAGTGACCAATACAGGAAAGTGGACAATAGAGAATACGCTCAAAAGCTCCTGACTTCACGTCAGTGCTTGAAAACATTTTTTTTATTTTAAGAAGGAGCAATCGAGTAATAATTTCTCCTTCAAACATATCCAGTATCGTGGTAGTGACGACGCCACGACCGGAAAAAATAATATTTTTCATTGCAAAACGTGTTTCCTCGATGACAGCTAACGTTTACAATATTTCATCGAGATATTTCCAACCCTTTGGCTACACTTTATAAATCTGTGATTTTCAAACGGAACATGTTTTCTTAACGAAGCATTTCCCGATTATAGTTTATAGAACAAACTCCATTTATTTATCGAATTTCTAGTCTCTGAATTTTCCATAATAAAAACTGGATCACGCTCTAAAAAAATTTACAAATATTATTTATCTCACGTTAACCTGAGAACAGAAAGAGATAGTGACTTGCCAGTTTAAGGGCAGGTTGTGTATCTGAATGCGACATTTGAGTTTGTTAGTAGGCATAATCGGCCAAACTGTTTTGGAGTTATACCCATCTGAATTGTTTTTGATATCTCCTCAATAACTCGAAAAATACGAATCCGATCCAATTAAAACACGGTAATTAGAAGTAGAAATCATTGAAAAAAATGCTATATATCAGAAACTATTCGTCCGACATCACTGAAATATTTCGAGAGCCTCCGAAACCTAACTCG
This sequence comes from Halyzia sedecimguttata, assembly GCA_937662695.2. NCBI lineage: Eukaryota > Metazoa > Arthropoda > Insecta > Coleoptera > Coccinellidae > Halyzia > Halyzia sedecimguttata. The sequence goes on along the minus strand of OW569413.2, from coordinate 4,445,586 downwards.
ACAGCCAAGTTCCGAGTTTGAACACGATCGGATCTATATTGTTGGAGATCCGAGCAGTCCTGGGTGAGTTCAGTAGCTGGATGGGTGACCGTTGCTTAGATAACTTTCGAACGGAAAGAAATGACTTGCAATTTTCAGGGTAGGTTGCGCATCCGAATGGAAGAGTTAAGTTCATTGTTAGGCATAATCGGCTCAACGATTTCGGAGTTATACCTTTCTGGATTATTATTTTCTCGATAACTCTAAAAATACAGACCCGATCGAATGGAAACTTGGTAGCTAGTTGTAGAATATTGACATAAAGACGTATGTGAAATTTTGTGAGGACCGTCCCACTAGAAAATAAAAAAAAAATTAAGAAAATATATTATGTATGTCACCTTAACTTGAGAACGGAACGTGACTTGCTATCCATCCAATTTTCAGTGTACATTGCTCATTCGAATGCGACATTTGATTTCATTAATTGGCGTAATCGGCCAAACGCTTTGGAATTATACTCATCTGAAACTTTGTTGTTATTTCCTCTATAATTCAAAGTATAGGTACAAATCTGATCCAATTAAAACTCGGAATTTCGTGAATATCGTATCGTTAAGTTACTTTAATTCAACGAATTAATAGAATACATATGCTCGAATTGAAAATTCTGTGATCATAAACGATTCTCCCATTACTCAAGTCAGTCATTGAAATGGTATGAAATGTATTCATATCTTATAAAAGCTGAGAAAACGGTATCTCCCGATGCTAAATTCGATTAAGAGTGTCCAATAGAGGTGAATAGACAATAGAAAATGCGCTTAAAAGCTCCTGACTTTAAGTCAGTACTTGAACCATTTTTTTAGCGTTCTGTTGGAAATACCAAATTTACCGAAACAATTCGTGGAAAACCGGCCGAATTCATCATCTCAATTACGCTCGTCGGAAATCGTTTCCACCGTAGAATTCGATGATGACAACACACCAAAATGATTCACAGTGTTTATAAACTAGGTGCGATGAAACGTGAAAATCGTGCGTATAATTAGGATGTTGAACTCGATGATATCGAAGTCAAAACTTGAGTTCAGTTAAAGGTTTTTCCGCTAAAAAACTTCCTTGTTTTCCCATTGAATTATATATAAATTGATTATCATGGTTCAATACCTTATAAGTATCAAATTCGGACCCCAGTTCGAAACGTGCTCAGAGACCTCATTTTGCAGATTTAGAATTAACCAACCCAAACAACAACGATGCTAAATCCAGCTTATTATTTTTGTAGATTGTTTTGTGGATCTCTACAATTACCATAGTTAAACAATATAGTTTTCCCACCCTTTTCTCATATAAAGCATCATATTATAATCATCATGTCCGCTAGATGAGGGTGTAGTCCATATTAACTATGCAGATTTCTCGTGTATCAGCAAGAACTCTGTAAGACTTACTCAACTCTATAAAACTTACCACATTTGTGTCCGTAGTAACTGATAATTTTTCGCTTTTTAACCGTAGTTTACGCGGTAGTTAGTTGAGAAATACCGATACCAAGACTTATGCTTTTTCGTGGAGATCGTATGAAAATTTTCAAAAAAATTCTGTATCTCAGAAAATTCGTCACATTTCGCTGAAAGGGCATAGCCGGATAAATATGCGAAATCTGCCCCCATGGCTTTTTGGGCGCATGTTCTAGGGGAACATCGTCCTATCATTTCGTCCAAATGTCTGTAATTTTCGAATTTCGAGCTGAAAATTGGCTAATAGACTAATTCGGACTCCCTGATCACGAATCCGGTGTCAGATCCTTGGGTGCCGTCCGGCCGGCCGGCCGGCCGGCCGGCCGGCCGGTTTCCCGGCCGTAAGCACGATAACAGGAGCACCGAAGGTCCTATCGACTTCAAACTTTCAGGGTAGGTTTGTGATCAAAATGCGACGGTTAAGTTCGTTAACGGGCAAAATCGGCCGGACGGTTTAGGAGTTATAGACATTTAAAATTTTGAGGTTATTTCCCTGATATTTCAGGAACTAAAGAAGATGTTGAATCAAAACTTGGTAGTCAGTTCGAGGATATAAACGCGCAACTTTTGGCAAAATTCTGTTATGATCGAAATGTTGGTAATTTTTAAAAAAATATTTCTTGTAATTTTTTCGAAAAAAAAATTTTTTTTTCGTGAACTATTCATCAGATTGCAACAAAAACTTGTACTAACGTCAATTGTAGTATTTTGCAACATTGTGCAAAATTTTGGCTCTATACGATTTCAAGTTCTGGAGATATAAGACAAAATGTGTCAAATTTCCTGGGTCTCTCTCAGTATTTTCATCGATTATTATATAATAATCAATAATATTAAGGTATCCAACATGATACTGCTTTTTTTTTTCTTTACTGGTCAGTACGGGCCACAAGGAAGATGAACATGCGCCCAATAGCTCCTGTCCACAGGGCTTGAACCAATTTTTTGACTCACACTCAGGGGATCGATCTGGCATCGAATAAAAATAATTCACCTCAATTTTTAACCCTTCAACTCAAACGGCTTTCGAGATTTTTCAAAAATACCTGTTTTTAAAATTTAATTTAATTTTTATAGAAAAATTCGGAATAAATCAATGGTGATTTTTTTTCTTATTCTTAGGGGTCTAAAATATAGAAAAAACATACGATCATGGTTCCTCAACGAAAAGCCGATTTTAACGGAGTAAAGAACATTAAAATCTTTTTTTTTAGCCTTTTTGAAATATGTCAATCACCAAAACTCGTCAGAACATGTCATTTATGCTCCTATAGACTCAGGAATTATTCGGATTATTTGAAGTGGTGGAACAAATTCCTATGTATTTTTTCAAATAAAAAAAATAAAAGTGTGTTAAAACGCAGTATTTTAGGAAAAAAATAAGTTTTTAATTTTTTTGACATTGTTCCACCACTTCAAAAAATCTAAAAAATTCCTCAGTCTAGAGGAGCATAAAAGACATGTTCTGACGAGTTTTGGTGATTGACATATTTCAAAAAGGCTAAAAAAAAAAATTTTAATTTTCCTTCTTCGTTAAAAATCGGCTTTTCGTTAAGGAACCATGATCGTATGTTTTTTTTATATCTTAGACTCCTAAGAATAAGAAAAAAAATCACCATTGATTAATTCCGAATTTTACTATAAAAATAAAATTAAAATCTGAAAAATAGGTTTTTTTGAAAATCTCGAAAGCCGTTTGGGTCGAAGGGCTAAAAATTGAGGTGAATTATTTTTATTCGATACCGAATCGATCCCCTGAGTGTGAGTCAAAAAAGCCATGGGGGCAGATTTCGCATATTTATCCGGCTATGCCTTTTAGATTTGAACTCAATTGGATCTACATTGTTGGGAATTTTGGGGAAACATAAAAAAATTATTACCAATACAGTGGACCAGTTTTTTTCAGTTGATCAGCAAAATGTTTATAGAACAGCAACAACGAACGTAGACTTCCTTCCTTGGCAACCCCGCGTTCAGCAGTGTCCGCTGCATAGATAGATCTAATATCCCATGGAGTATGGACGGAGCATCAGCTGACTTTTGAACGGAATCGATTGAAAGTTTAATGTGAGAGAGATGGAAGACCCTAAAGAGGGTAGAAGAGAGTATGGAGCTATTTTAGTATTCGTGCCTACCTTAGCTCCATCTCTCATCTCACATGTATCTAATGAGGATCGAGAAGAAGATGGAGCTAGAGTAGGATTGGTACAACATCAGCTCCATCTCTCTCACATGTAACTCTCAATCCTCTCTTTCTAACGCTCCGTCCATGGGATATTAGGTCTATGGTCCGCTGACATTCGGTACATAGACACTGTTGACTATTGACAGATGTCGAATGAGAAGAATTTTTCAGCAATGAAATTATTGAAAACGAAAAGTTAAAGGAAGCAGGAGTTTGAGAGTTACAGATTTTTTAGAAAACCTGGAGAAAGTGTGTGTACTTTGGAGGTGAAATTTTCCATACTGATGTCCTAAGAATTCACCCAAATTCCGTGAAGTTTCTAGCAAACAACTCTGATCTTACATTTGTTTAACCCGCCGAAGTCGAATTTTGACAATTCTATACCTTTTCAACTTCAAATTGGGAACTATCAAAATCAAATTGGGAATTAACATATTCAAATTGGCAATAATCAAAATCAAATTGGGAATTAACACATTCAAATTGGGAATAATCAATTTTGGGACAGCATTCGCGGCTATGTAAATCAAGATCATTATAATCGGAAGATATTTTTTATGGATGAAACTGGAAAATAAAAACTAATACCTACATTCTAAACAAATATTTTAAGCATTCAAAGACGTGAAAGAAGTATTAAAACAATTTCTTGCTTCTTATCAAACTCTCATATCCAATAAATTCAAAATATCAGGTATGAACCTCTGGATATGAGCCACATATCTTGTACATGTACTGACTGTTATAGTGGATATATTTCTGCTAATTTTGTTCTCCATTCTTTGAAGACGAAATTCTGCCTGTGATATGTTTGCTCTCTCTTCGCCCAATAAAATCTCCGGCAATTCCGTAGCTAGATCCCTTCTTACCCCAGCCTTCAAACAAGTCCAGGAATGCTCAATTGGATTGAGCTATCATGCTATTCTTATGTGATTCTTCTATTTCTGCTTTCCTTCTCCCACCTTGTTGGCGTTCTTCTTGATTTTGTGTAGTAACCCATCTATAGGCTGTAGATTTACTAATACCCAAGGCATTCGCTAGTTCTCTCCAATTGCCGTTTCTGTTATACACCGCAATTATCTGCCTATTCATTGAATCTGCAGCTTTCTTCTGTATATAAGACATGTTTTCGAAAAAAAAATTGTATACTTATCCTCCGTTACTTACTTTTGACTCTGAACAAATTTGACATTTAATTACACATAGATCTGAAACAAATAGAAACGGATGTCGTTCCAATTTGAAATTGATTATTCCCAATATGAATGTGTTTATTCCCAATTTGATTTTGATTATTCCCATTTTGAATATGTTAATTCCCGATTTGATTTTGATAGTTCCCAATTTGAAGTTGAAAAGGTATAGATGAAAAATGTCATTAAACGTTTAAATTTGTAATTCGTTCAGAATTCACAATCGAATAGAATAAGATTAATTCTGCAGTTGATTTTCAATACTATGATCATGAAAAACGTTCAAGGGTACTTTTGTATTTAAAAACAAAATTTTACTGTATTGAATATCTTGTTAAACGATAAAATAGAACTTATGCCGGTGTTGAGAAATAAATACTTTCCGATCAACCTAATAGGGTCTTCACGCTCAACTAATTATCATTTTAATGTAAATGAACATTTTAAACCAATAAAGACATCTAACGATTCATCAAAGGGTAAGACAACAGTACAAAAAGGTGCAGAAGAAGATATAATCCATTTCCCATTAAATTGTCATGTACCAACTCGAAGATGCGGACTTCCTCAATGAAAAAAAACTGAATTTCCCATTGATCACAAATACAGAATATCAATTGGAACGCATATCTATCGAGCTGTTAGTAAGCGATTCTGTTCAATTCAAATTTGAATTTTTCGGGACCAATATTGATTCACCAGATTTTAATAGATCTCATATAAGAAAATATTCCAAATGCGTTGCTATTAAACGTGATAATCTAGTCTGAATGTTTGGTTAATGACTTCCACATATAGAAACAACCTAATGAGTAATCAATTAGTCTTCTACAGAAGTTCATTGTTTTGTTGTCAGTTATATCACATACGGCTACCACGGTAGATGTGAGAATAATAGGATTTCATTGTATCGACGACGTATCGCAGTGTATATGGTAGTTTTGGCTCAACATTTTTTCAAGAATTGAAACCCTTCAGAAATGTTCACAGTTTACGTTTTGAAGTTTGGACAAATTCAAGAACATTTGCAAACTTTAATATTTTCTGATGAAAAGTAAGAAAAGCACTGACGTGATGTCAGTCTGCTTTGGCGCGCTCGTTCAAATCATAGACAGGGCCTTCACCTATCCAAGTACTGAACTCGCCCAAGGCGGCATCCCTTCCAGGAAAAAATGTTATTAGTTTACCAAAATTTTCAACATTATGAATCCCATCGAGTTTAAATCTTGGCTGTAAAATAACGTTTTAAGGCTCTTGCCTCAAAATATACGTATTTTCAAAATTATAGGCATTTCAAAAAAATCGAGAGAATCTTCACCCTCTGATGGTGTTTCAACTGCCGCTTCTACAAATATTCATTTTAATTTCAATTTTATTTTTATTATGTATTCCGAATATCGCTTCTTTAAATTTGGTGCCTAATATTTTAAGCCAGCTGCCCACTTTTCATCCACCTAAATATTCAAAATTAATAATTGGCCCAATTTCAGCTGTTTGTTTTTAGCTGTTCGAGTTATTGGGAAAAAAAAATTTCAGACTGCTATAATTCCAAAACCAATCGACGGATTTAACGAACTCAACCGGTGCATTTGAACTCCAAACCTAGCCTGCAAATTTCAACTCTCTAACTAATTTTATTCGACATTAATACAGATATTTGGGCAAATTGAGAAGTACTCTGCTCAGCGGAACAAGCGCGACATTAATACATCAATTTCCCCCTATTCTTTTCTTGTTAATTTTTCTGTAGCTCACAAAAAACTGAATGTATTAATCCGCAGTAAAAATTTGTTTATTGAATTGAAGAAAATTAATGAATTTTATGTAAGAGTTAGTTCCCTAAATCTCGTGAATTTTGTTAGCCAAATTTCCACCCCGAATTTCCGCTCCTTAAAATGAACCGATCGGACCGAAAAAACTAGGACTTCCAACTGAGGTAAATGATTTTCTACTCTTCGATCATTCGATCCGGATCAGAAGGACCATATCAAAATTTCAAGGCAGTTTATAAAAATTCTATTAATGTACGATTCCAAAGATTTATTTGGCAATGATAAACGAAAATATAATTCGGAATACTTAACACTTGGAACAATAAGCTTGTACAGACAATTTAATCTGAATTGATTTGCATTTTAAAATTTCCAAAACCACTTTTCATTGCTCGGGAACAACTCATCGTACAATTAATATATTTCATGAATTATCATCAAATTATATCGGAAATATTGGATATAGATCTATGAAATATGGAATAAGTTCAATAGAGAAAGTATCAAAATATCAAATGAGTAAATGACTGCTGTTTTCAGCTGAGAACTGAAATGTGCCAGATTGGCATTAAAACTCAAGTGTTTTAGCCACTTCAAAACGCTGTAAATCAAGCGAACATCCGGAATCGGGATTCATTAAATACAAATTTCTCTATGAAGTTTCCGACATGTTTGAACGGAGTCAAAATATTTATTTTATGACTGGAAATATTCGAACAGAATGCAAAACAAGGCAAGAGTATCCAATGACAAAAAACCAAAGCCGGTGATAACGTTGTACTAATTTCTCCATAATTATACCATATTTGGCAAACTATCTTACTTTTTGGCTACAAAAAATCGGTACTCCCTCTATTCCCGGTAAAATCAATAATTTGTTTAAAAATAGTCCCAATAATTGGATTTCCGAAGGTAGAGCTATTTTTTTCATCAATATGAAGATTCTTATGAGAATGGAATGTAGTGAGAACATGTATGATTGATCGGAACAGGCGGCGGATTGAATTACTTTACATTCCAGCATATTCACCTGAGAATTGTCATGTTGAAAATCCACTTTGTCGAGGCCCTCGTCGAATTTTCCACGAACCTCATCTTTTGAATGATTTTAAACTGTTGTGTACTCATCTCCTTTTAATTTGGCGAGTTGAGCTAGCGTCAGAAATGAGTTTTAATGAAGCTATGCCTCCAATTTTTCGTCTTCGAACGTTATCAGTGCTCCGCAGCGCTTTTCATCTTCAACTTGTTGTTACCGACAGGGCATGATCATCGCAAGTCTAAATCAGAATTATGTGGCTTCAGCTGCAGATTTTTTCAAAAAAATTGAGTAGTAAAAAAACTACAAAAAAACTGTGTGCACTTCGACCAATTACATAAACTGAATCTCACGCCATCTGTTGAAAAAAATCGAGAACTTATTCATGATATTATGGAGGGGAAAGTTAAAGCGGAGCACCAGGATGAAGGATCTCAAACATTCAGTGATAATAAACTATTATAGTTTGCATCATTTGTGTTTTTTCACGAATGCCTGCCGTAAAATTTGTATCCTTAAATGTGAGATCTGGACATCTAGATTCAGTATTTAGATATTACTATTGAATTGCTATAATATCTATATCAATTCTCAAATATTCTACCATCAGATATTCATCCTCTCATTTTTAATTCGCGTGAGCATACTTTTCGTTGTATATGTTACTGAAATTCCAATTACCTAACAATTTAAAAAAATTTCACCAGGTATACGATTTGTCAGAATGAAAATATTTTGCAGGTTTCGATTATAATGCGTAACGATAAAATTAACATAGTTGATCAAAACATTTGTTATCATAATTAGTCATCATCGATTGGGATGATTTTTTACATGTATTACCTACTTTTCTAATCGTCATGCAGTTACTACCTGTAAGATGGCAATCAACCTGAAGTGAGTCATACACTTTTAAATGTTCGAAAATTAATGGTAAACTCATTCTGAATTCTTAAAGTTCCTCGCAATACTGACAAAATACTTCATCTTGAAGTAACGATATTCTGAGTATATTTAAAAACAATATAACTAATTTCGAAACATTATTCATCAGTAGGCTTATTGAATTTAAATCTACATGGAATATTACTTTGTTAAATATGAGATTTGTTTATTACCCAACAATGAGGACAAAATATTTTGAAAATAATAATATGATAATTTTACTCGAATATTTTGTGTAATTAAGCATGAGATCAATGCAAAAATTCGATCTACATACTCCAAAACGTAAACAGAGTTTAATTTTTCCGGAAAATATCATATATAATCAAAGTCAAGGAAATATTAAGATATATCTCTTTCAAGAATAATAATACAATAAAAAAAGGTTTTATTATTATGAATGAAACTTTATTTTTAACACAAGTTAAAGTGTTAAGTTAAGTGAATTGAATTTCTCCCACAAAAATCATCAATATGATAAGACATTCAACCCCTATACCGAAGATGAAAAACTCATTTCCTCATCAGCGTTTCACCATGCTCTTTATTCCCTGAATACATCTACTCCTTTTCCACCTCTATTTTAATTAATCGCTAAACAGATACTGACCACAGAACATCACCTTTTTGGCGCTCTAGTTCCTCGGAACTGAGTGCTTATCAATTTGCCCAAATGTCTGTAATTTTCGAATATTTCGATGAAAATGGTCTTAAACGATTTGGTTCGACTCACTGATCAAGAATCCGTGGTCGAAATTCATTCTGTCCGGCCGGTCCGGCCGGCCGTAGGCACGATAACTCTCGAACGGAATGAGCTAGAGAGTTGAAATTTTCAGAGTAGGTTTGGGGGATAAATATCTCGGCTAAGTTCGTTATTGGGCACAATCGGACAGATGGTTTCGGAGTAACAAAAAAAAAATTTTTTTTTTACGAAACAAATTCCAAATTAAATTTTTTTTAATAAAAAGTTTTATCATAAGAATCCACTCATATCATTTTTAACTCTAACAAGCTAATACTTTCGGAGATATGATTTTTCAAAATTTCAATAATAAATCGTATTTCAACGTTGTCACAGAATGATATTATTCTATGTATGAATATGAATTGTCATAATGTCAAATGATGTTCCTGAGACATTATCTAATCAATCGAAGAATTGTGAGCGAAGTGAGAAAAATCTCAGTTGTTTGCTCCGAAATTAGTTTTTCTCAGAAAATTCTTACATTTCGGAACTGAACATGAAGTGAGAGATCTGAGAGTAGTGAGACTGCTTTTCATCCATAGACATAGATATAACTCTCGAACGGAATGGGGTAGGTAGTTGAAATTTTCAGAGTAGTTTAGGGAGATGAATATCTCGGTTAAGTTCGTTATTGGGAAAAATTGGCCAGATTTAATTTGATTTCTTCCATGGTGCTTTTCTCATTCTCATGATTGCTCATTTAATCTTGATAAATAAACTATTATTTGAATTGAATTTCCTTTAGAATGCAGTTATTATATGAATACATTGATATAATTCCCAACTCTGAGAAACCAATACTTTCGGAGATATAATTTGTCTGTTTGAACTAGAGCGCCAGAAAGCTCCTGTCCACAGGGCTTGAACCCATTTTTATATCTCTCGAACTACCAGTCGTGAAGCATCGCGATAAAATGTATTAAAATCGACACGTCAAAATATCAATACATATTTGGAGGTAAAATTAAAATAGCATACTATAATATAATATGAAGGAATAGTTAAATATAAGACCGAATTCACCTCAATCACAGTGTAAATATCACCGAGGAGACCTATTTATGGGTATTATTTTTTGTTAATTTTTCTGAAATAAGCACTCCACTGCATTAAGAATTCCTGTTATCAAATATGTAAAGCAGAACTCATTTTGAAGCTAATTCATTGTATAAATGAATAAAATACATCAGCAACGATATACCTAGATATCACGAAGCAAAATCCAATCTTATTCAAAAATGTTAAATGCACCATAAATAATAAATTTGACAGGTGTCAGAAACGATATAAAATGAATCAAGCACTAGATGCATGGTTGATATGAAGAATTTGGAATTTTTCACGGAAATCAAGAGAGATGCGGAAAATATTTTGTTTAGTGTCCTCGGTGAAATTTTTTCCAGTATACAGGAAAATCGCTATATAGTAAATATGAAGGTTTGATCCTGCTGATATACCATGATACTTGTTATTAAAAATATCTCATACAAAAATATTTATAAATTAATACATACCTTACAGACACATATATTATTATCAGGTTTAAATTTTCCATTTAATTCATTTAGATTTTATTGAATTTATGTTTCTCAGCCTCGATACTAGTTTACGGTAATGTTTTTTGAAAATTATTAATGTCAATCCATTATGCATATATTTTTCATTCAATAAACCGTTAAAAGATTTTTTATATAGTTATACCATATTTTTCGAAATTACACTAGAGGACGGGCCTCGATTCATAATTTTGCGAAATCTTAATGAAAGGAAAAGATACTTAATTAAAAAAACTAAAGAGGATTTTAAATGTTTTCTCTCAGAAATATAATAAACACTTCGCTTATTTCAAACAAAATTCGTAAAACATTTCTCAGATTATTTTTAACACCGAACACCACTTAAAAAAATAACCAAAAACCTCAACAAAGTGATAACAATCAAAACTCACCTGTATTTGTCCATAGCTGGCTTTGCGTACTCAAGTCCGGTGAGTTTGCCTGATAATACGACATCGGCGATGTATACGAGGAATTCCTTGGATACATCGAACTGGAAATAAAAAAACCAAAATTTAGTACAACTATCGAATATCGAAGACAAGAAAGTGATAAAACGGTTTAACTGGACGCTAATGCTCGAAATCTGAACTAATTGAAATACGATATACCAACAAAACACACACTCTTCGGTTTCACTCGATAAGAGGCTCTTCAGTATAGAACTCATCAAAAAATTGAAAATTATGGAGAATCCCTGTAATCTTTTGATAATCAATCCTTTATCAACATTCAACACATTCACCCTTTACAATCGAACTGAAACTGATATGACGCTCTCTCCAAATGTTGCTGCGAGATTACAAACATAAAAAAAAACTAACTTGTGTTGCAAAAAGTTTAAATCCATGGTTGACACTGATGTTTACCGCGCTTGTTTTTCTGGTGCGACCACTTTGGAAGCACGCACCTTCACTGTATCAGACGCAGCCCGTACCGTGATGAAAAAACTACTGACAATCGTGGCTACGCTCCTGACCGTAGCGCAATGCGTTCTGCTACCATCTTAGAACGGCGCGCCTGACAGACTTTACAATTCTACAGTCGGGCGTCGTCACGTGTTCAGGTAGCGATCGTGGATGATAATTGGTTGGTCGAGGTATAGGTGGAGGATGCTCGATTTAAAGAATCCTTTTTTCGTCCCCCTCTTTCATTAGGATGAAATCTTCGGATAGGGTTGTATTTCGTCTTAATTTAAGGGGTGTTTCAACAGATTCTGTAGATTAACTGCAGTTTATGATTCATCTAATAAATTAGACCTATTCTTTTTGGTTATTGCTATAAATATTGCTATTCAAGTCATGTTGGTATTTGTTTTGACAATATGGCTATGAAATTAAGTATCCTGTTATATACTGTTATAGCAATGTTGGTTATCAATTTTTTCCCAGCAATATTGCTATCAAAGCAGTTCAAAAATCATTGATTTGAGAGCTGACAATACTATGTATTAGAGTATTTTTATGTGATATAAAAAAATAATTTATCCTTAATTGATAAACATTTTGTCCGTTTTTCGATGGTTATTGGTCATTCCTAACCTAATATACAGGGAGTTTCGTTGGGAAACGGAAATACTTAAAAGGCGACTAGAGGACACCGAGGTAGGTCCAGTTATACCGAATTTATTGGCTTCGACTGTCTTTGTAACCGAGATACAGGGTTTTTTATGAATTATGCGCATTTCCTCCTGGGGTAATAACGTGTGAACCACCCTGTATCTATGAGTTTCGACTCACTGTTAAAGAATCTGAGGTCAAACTTCATTCAGTCCGGCTGTAGGCACGATAACTGTCGCACGGAATGAGTTAGAGAGTTCAAATTTGCAGGGTATGTTTGGGGCGTACATATCTCGGTGGAGTTCGTTTATGGGCAAAATCCACAGAGTGGTTTCGGAATTATCCAAAATGATATTAATAAGAAATCAAATTCATAGCAACGATCATCATTGAGTTATGTAATTTTGAGGAAAATATTTTCTGTAGAGATAGAACAGCTACACAGGTGTCTCGAAATTAAGTCGAAAAATAGGATGGAAACTTCATATACGCCTTTGTTGTACATACATTTAAACATTCAATTCCTTTTATCAAATGAAACACGTTCTTCATTTGCCATTTTTCCAAATTCGGCAGAAGTAAAAAGATACATGCTGATGGAATTAAAAAAAAAATTTTTCTTTGTAGCTTTGAGATGGTTTTCCGAATGAAATGAATGTTAGTGTGAAGTTTGCTATAATTATAACACATAGTCTCCAATTATCACATTTCTCCTACTGCCACTGGTTTCCTAGTTATAAACTAGCAGATTCATGAAACTTAATGAAATTCGTATCTTGAGTCTTGAGTAATTTCAAGAATATTCCATCATTTTAAAAAATTAAATTGTTCTTCATCATTTTTTCTTTCCTGAAATTCCAGAAATGTCATTAATTTTATGAATCCGTCCTGATCTTTGGAATCCTTGAATCAAGATGTAACCATCGTTACCGTACTTTTTTCTCACCATCAAAGTCATATAGACAATCTATAAGCACATTGTGAAATTTTCGAACGGTTGTAACTTTTTACCTGCTCCGAATCTGGAAAAATAATAAATAAAATAAGTTTTTTAATTTGATGACAGGAATCTATGGTTAAAATTAATGTACAACTTGAAGACTCACCCTGTATACCTATATCCGGAAAGGATTTGTTTTCGTAATACAGGCTGTTGAAGTGAATGAAGACAGTTTTATTTTATTCTTTCCTAAACGAAGGCAGGAAAGTGGGTGAAAATTTTTTGATGTCTCAAGTTTTTGAGCGTCTATGAAATGAACTACATGAAATGCCCCAGGTCAAGTCAATGACGGGTTATACCGGGGGGCAAAATGATCCATATTTTTTTCTCGGAACCTTTCCGGTATTTTGAATACAAAATCTTGTGATGATATTGGACTGGTATAACTATTTTGTGTAGAAATGTACCGTCTACAAGATTTTCTATTAAAAATACTGAAAATGTCCCAAGAAAAACAGCTTTTGCTAACGCCTCCCCCACGATATTAACCTCAATGACTGGACCTGAGCCTTTTTTTTGTAGTTCATTTCATAGAGGCCTAAACATCTAAGGAATGTACGAATTTCCAGTCACTTTCCTCCATCAGTTTCGGAAAAAATAAAAGAAAACAGTCTCCAGGCAATCCACTTCAATAGCTTGTATTTCGAAAACAAAGCCTTTCCCCTTTTTAGCTGATTTTTTGTATAGCTCAATTAGTGATTGCTCTATAGGGACATAAAAAATTTCAGTGAATTCTGGCTATAAATATCCGAGGTATTCCATTATTCCTGAAGGTAAGCTTCTGCTGATATGATTATCATGACGTCATGACATTTCACAAGAACCTTGAACTCGTTATTCGACAACATAATACCAAATTTCAACTAGTAGTTTTGGAAATAGTATTGGAAAAAATATAATTTGGCACATTTAAAAATACACAAATATTTCATGGTAATTCTCTCTACGTAAACGAACATGAAGCTATCTGCTCCTTTTGTTTCCCATAGCATCAGATAATGTTATATCGATAGCCCCCTATCTTATCGAAGTCGAAACCACGTTGTTCGTCGTCAGCGATAAAAATTGTCACACCACATTCCCCTCAGGAAGATGATGGACAAGACAGGTAGGTCAGACGGCAAGAGATTATGTCCATCTGGTTTCCTCGTTACGCAACGAATATGTTTTTAAGCGTGATTTTATAGGACGGCTAACAATTGGAAAACATGTTTTTAATTAGCCATCCTCGAAATTGTCTATTCGAGTGGTTTCTGATGGGTTTTGTAAACGCACTAACAAAAATTGGTTTAAGCACTGACGTGAAGTCAGGAGCTTTTGCGCGCTTGCTCTATTGTCGCATCAGGATGCACAACCTACCCCAAACATTGCAAATCGCTATGTCTTTCCGTTCTCAAGTAATCGTGAGATTAAATAATATTTTTAAATAATTTTGTTTTAATTTTCTAGTTATACGATTCTCAGAAAATTTCACAAACTTCTTTGCGACGGTATTCTACAACTGCTTACCAAGTTTCAATTTGATCCGATGTATATTTTTTGAGTTAGTGAGAAAACAATATTCCGGATGGGTATAACTGGTATAACGGATGGGAAACTGTTTGGCCGATTATACCCGATAATGAACATAACTGTCCCATTCAGAAGCGCAACCTACCCTGAAAACTGCAAGACTCTGTCTCTTTCCGTTCCGAAGTTATCGTGTTCCCCAAAGCAAAAAATGCTGCTATAGCTTAAAATTTACAAAAGTAATGATTACATATGTGAAAACATGCAAAGTACTCGCAAATATTGAAGAATACTAAATGACGTACCATGTTCTGCCTATATGAAAATCGAATTAGTTTTTGATCATTTTTCGGTCAACCTCGGTAGTTTTGGGTCGACAATCTCAAACGAGAAAGGAAGAGTAATATCCTTGGTATTAACAGAGGACTTACTAGGTGCTTTAAAATGCGATATTGACGCACCGTTCTGGAATACATCGAAGTAACAGGAAAATGATCGCTGATAAGAGTGTTTCCTGTTGAAATTATGCCAACGTATATCCTACTTGGTACAGATCCATATAGAGATCGTGAAAGTAAGCATACATTAAAAATTATGGATGATGACTATTGAAGGCTATGAGGCAAAACTCAAGAAATAAATATCGAGTGTCCAAAATATTGAATGAACTTTGTTGTGAAGATAAGTATTATCGATATTTATTTGAAATGTCACTTTGACATTTCATAAATCACAACACTTACTAAGTTAGTGTACGCCATACACTAAAATGTATGGTTAGTAGAGATCTGCGATATCAGGAGAACGAAATTTCGGATGTTATTCTCTGAGAATTTTTGAAATATGCATTCCAATAAAAAACAGATCCATTGAATATTCGAAGAACGTCAGTTTCCGATGCAAATCTATAGATTTTCGATCCATTTCAGTGAATCTATGAAAGGAAGGTCGTCTATTAATATTTTGAGTGACCCAAAATACGATTAATAAAAAATCGAATTCATAGCAACAAATGAATCCTTCATATAGATATCATCATTATTAGTAGGTAGGTGCCGCATCCCAATACGACGGACAAGTTCGTTAATGGGCAGTAACGGCCAAATGGTTTCCCAGTAATAATTTTGTTTTCAACCAATACAAATCCGATGGAATTGAAACTTGATGAGTAGTTGTATAATACAAACCTAAGGACGTTTGTGAAATTTTGTGATAATCGTATCACTAGAAAATTTAAAAAAAAATTGGTTCAAGCCCTGTGGACAGGAGCTTTGGCGCTCTTGTTCAAACTTTAACAAATCATATCTTCGAAGGTATTGGTAAGAGTTGGGAATTATATCAATGGATTATTATGAAAGAACTTCATCTTAGCAGAAATTGAATTCAAACATCATAGAAGAATTTGAATTCAACAAGAGTGCCAAAAATTATCAATCCAAAAACCAATTGACGAATTCTACCCAAGAACGAACACATCTGAGATATTCATTCCTCAATTCTATGATGAACGATAATATATATTCTTTCCTCAAATCCACTCCAATACACCAATATTCCAGTTTTGTTTTTACTGATGGAGATATTCTGAACTCAAAATTATTAACTTACCATTACCATTCCCATCATCATATGGATTGACCATCGGCATGAAAATATCAACCAACAAAAAGTATGATATCATATTAGAAATTCTCATAATTCTACGATTGCTGAAATGAATTAGACAATGTCATGTCTCAAGAAAATAAGTTGACATGTATCAACACAGATCATATTATAACAATTCATACATAGAATAAATATATCATTCTGTGAAAACATAGAATAGTATATTCTAAAACAAGTTGCAGAATGGGCTCATATTCAAACACGAATGCGAAATTCAAAAACGAGTGACGAAGGAGCGAACGATTGAGTGTTGGAATTGCCTTCTGCAACGAGTGTTAGACGATATTTTCTCTATTTCAGTCAAGTTTTGTATAATACTGTTGAAATTTAATGAAAAATTCGGATTATGCATCCTAGTGACTTTTGTTTTGTATCTTGACAGTTGGTTTGACTGTTACGAAAGTTGACAGATTTCGGAATTTGAATCGTACGTAGGGCATGCAGTTCAGATTCAAAACAGTTTCCTAATAGCTTGAATGATTCAAAATTAGCAGGAAGGAAATCTCCAGGACCCTATTTTTTAATGAGAACAAGACTATTCCTCTTAACAATTATTTCACTATATCCATAGAATATTATATTGACAATTGACGTGTGTTGAAATCTGATAAAATCGAATGTTAGTACTGACTACCACAAAGCGAAAAATATAACTAGAAACAATGCGGGAACGAGTTCATTACAGCACTGGTTTTAGTGCTGTAATGAACTCATTACGAAACTGAAATAGAGAAATATGATTTATTATTGAAATTCTGAAGAATCATATCTCCGAAAGTATTAGCTTGTTAGAGTTGAAAATGATATAAATGGATTCTTATGGTAAAACTACATATTGAAAAAAATTTTAATTGATATTTGTTATGTAAAAAAATTTTTTTTTTGTTTCTACGAAACCATCTGTCCGATTTCGCCCAATAACGAACTTAGCCGAGATATTTATCTCCTAAACCTACTCTGAAAATTTCAACTGTCTAGCTCATTCCTTTCGAGAGTTATCGTGCCTACGGCCGGCCGGACCGGCCGGACAGAATGAATTTCGACCACGGATTCTTGATCAGTGAGTCGAATCAAATCGTTTGAGACCATTTTCATCGAAAAATTCGAAAGTTAGACATTTGGACAAATTGATAAGCACTCTGTTCCGACGAACAAGAGCGCCAATTATTAAAAAACATTGTTTAAGTCACGATAACCTGAGAACGGAAAGATATGGCGACTTCAGGTTAGGGATGTGCATCCGAATGCAACATTTCAGTTAGTTTAAAGGCATAATCGTCCAAGCGGTTTCGGAGTTATGCCCATCTGAAATTTTATGTTATTTCCTCAATAACTCGAAAAATACAAAACCGATCCAATTCAAACATGGTTATCAGTTGTAGAATGCCAACGAGAAAATTTTAAAAAAATAATTGAAAAAAATTCTATATTTCAGAAACTATTTTGCTTCAGAACCTAACCTAACTCTACTGCCAAGTTCCAAGTTTGAACACGATCGGATTTATATTGTTGGAGATCAGAGCAGCCTTGTGTGAGTTCAGTAGCTGGATGGGTGACCGTATTTCTTTTTCGTAACTCTGTTGATGACGGTACGAGAGTTGCCTAAATAATAGAGCCATGCAACAGGAGTCACGATTTGCCGAACTTAATTCCTATGCGATTATTCATCGAGAAAAATTGAAAACGCACAATCAAAACTCCTGAAGTTTCTACACGCAAAGTACAGTAAGATTTGACAATACGCGGCGTCATGTCGTCATCAATTTAAAACTGGTGCCCTTCGATGTATTCCTGGCTAACACTTTCCCTATCCTCGTGATGCTAAAATAAAAACAAGGGAGCTACTGACAACATGGTTTCCACCAGCATTTCATCATAGAATGCGGGCGACTTATCAGCATGGCGGGGTAATGGGCTCGTAACGTGATAAGAACCAGAGCTAACTTGGATGGACACCTTGACTTGAAAGGAGTTATGCCTATCCAAAACTACATGGTGGATGAGCAACGTATCTCTAATTGAAATGGCTTTTGTACAAATTTAATCGAGGGGTGAAAGTTTCAGTTCTCACGTTTAAAACGAAAAAAGTCTGGAACAGATAAGGTTATCCGAGTTTTGGAAGTATATGTGATGAGTTTTCCATCAACATTCATGCACAATTCATCCATGATCACACTCGCACCTGAAAATATTCTACTTAGTTCAAATATAACTCCCATCACAACAGTTGCTGCGAATGAATCATCTATAATCAAAATACCGCTGCAAATTTATTGGTGTCGTCAAAAACAAGGACGAAAGTTCATAATGGCCTATACCTGGAAAGGCTCCGTTTTCAAAATACAGGCTGTTGAAGAGAATTGCCTGAAGACAGTTATTTTTTCCGAAACTTCTGGAGGAAAGAGTGGAAATTTTTATATTCGATAGGTTTTTGAGCCTCTATCAAATGGATCTGATCCAGTCCGTGAGGGGTAATACCTACAGTGGGGAGGTCTTAGCAAAATACTACATATTTTTGGCGCTCTTGTTCCTCGGAACAGAGTGCTCATCAATTTGCCCAAATGTCTGAAACTTTCGAATGTTTGGATGAAAATGGTCTTAAAAGATTTGGTTCGACTCACTGATCAATAATCCGGGGTCAGAATCTATTTTGTCCGCCGCTCCGGCCGTAGACACGCTAACTCTCGAACGGAATGAGCTAGACAGTTGAAATTTTTACAGTAGGTTTGGGAGATAAATATCTTGGTTAAGTTCATTATTGAGCAAAATCGACTAGATGGTTTCGGAGTAACGAAAAACATTTTTTTTACATTACAACTTTTGAGTTCAATTTTTCTCAAGATGCAGTTTCATCATAAAAATCCATTGATATAATTTTCAACTCTAACAAATTAATACTTTCGGAGATATAATTTTTCAAAATTTCAATATTAAAGCGTAACTCTATATGAAGTCGCAGAATGCTGCATCGAAAATTAACGTCCGTATGTCTGTGAATGTCATCTGTGTTCATACATTTCATCATTGTCATCACATCTACTCTCACCTAAGATGTAAGATTTTATGTCAAACAAAGTAAAAAAAATCTAGAAATGATATAATATAATTTGCATAGTAGATTTGAGGAATGAATCTCTAGGATAAACTCGTTATTTGGTTGAATTGGTCTGTTTCTTTTGGATTAATAATTTTGGCACTCTTGTTGAATTTAAATTCTTTTATGATGTTGGAATTTAGTTTCTTTTATGATGAAGTTCTATCATAAGAATCCATCGATATCATTCCCAAATCTGAGAAACCAATACTTCCAGATTTATGATTTGTCAAAGTTTGAACAATAGCGCCAAAGCCCCTGTCCACAGGGCTTTTCCACTTGTATCTTGGAACATTTTCAGTATTTCGAATTCATAATCATTCAGATATAGACGGTATACATGTATTGATTTTTTCCCGAAAACGGTGCATCCTACAGACATAAGACTGCAATACCGTTTTTCTGTAGAAATTTACCTTCTACAATAGTTTGTACTCAAAATATCAAACATATTCCAAGAAAATTAAATGTGGAGCATTTGGCTAAAACCTCCCCCCGGAGTTACCAGTCACTGACTTGACCTGAGCCATTTATTGTATTTCATATCATAGAGGATCAAAACCCTAGGAATATACAAATTTTCACTGACTTTACTCCATCAGTTTCGAAAAAAATTAAAAATAGCCGTCCGGATATAGGTTTATAGGAATATTTTTTCCTATTTTTTGACGTAGAATATATCACTACACTTTTTAACTTAATTTTGGGACTCCCTGTATACTTTATTAAACGGACAGAAGAGAAATATCTAACCCGCAGTGAAATTTTCGGTTTACTTAGAGACATATGTAACAAATAAATTAATTTCTATGAACGAGAAATCAAAATTATATCAACTTATATAGATTGATGCGAAAAATGTTAAGAGGTGGTCCTTTGGCAAGAATTAATGGGGGTCTTTTATATATTTTTTTGTTCAAATTTTGTTTTTTTTAACATCTGCTCTATGAAACAATTAAAAAGAATGAAATTTAATAGATCGCTAACGTTTATTTGATGTCACCTTTTGACAGTTCTTGTAATTCCGAAATGTTATCATCCCCTGCAATAATTTCACAATCAGAACTTTTTGTAAATAAAAAAAAAATATTTGGGAACAAAAATTCAGCATTTTTGTATCTTAACTCTTTCTCCTAAACTAGTTAGTTTAATTACAAAAAGAATTGAATATTGCTCAGATTTTACATAGATTCACAGAGATTGGAAAAATTAAGTAGACTGTTGCATATCATATCCTGTAATTTATTTTGTATTTATTTTCTATATTTATTTATAAAGTTATTATTTGGAGATAATGAACCAAAATTTCATTTACATCTAATCCTCGTTTCGATATTTTGAAATATTTTTACTGCATGATGGTGACTTAATGTTGACACAACTCAATAAAAAATTAATTGATTAAAATCCGGATTATCAGCTGGCCAATTCATGACTCAAAGACCAGCTGTTCTGCTCCACTTCCTTGCATTGATAGTATTGATGTTGTACTTCCTCAGAATCGAATTATTTCCGAACTATCTAATCATTTGAATGCCCCTTTCAATTTCATTCGATTCGATAAGTGCAACGGAGGAAACTTGAACTCGGACTTGAACGCATAAAAAAATAGCTTAATTTAATCTCAGCATATATATATATATATTCTTTTGAATATATGTACGGTTATCTTAAGCGAGGTTGTGTTTATCGGCTTCGAAATTGATAACTTTTAATAACTCTGTAATAATCTCACCTTATTCCATCCTGAACTTATTCCCGTAATGTTCTTTTATCGATAGTTTCTATTGTTTGGTCCTTACGGAAATAATGGTTTGTAAGCTTTCTGAGATGAGGAAATTCTAATTTTTGAAACTTTGCGTAGGGCGTGAGGGATACTAGATTTATCTTGAATTTATACTGAGTTTATATTTTTACGAACCTCTGGAACTCTAACGTCGAATTAAGAAAATTGTTAAAAAGCACTGGCGTCAAGTCAGGAGCTTTTGCGCGCTCTTACTTCTGCCTATTCATGCCTCACACGCCTTCACGAAATACTGCATGAGTCTTCAAGCTCAAGCCGTCTTTTCGCACGCAGGTTCTAGGGAACAGTGTGCTATCATATTGCCCAAATGTCTGTAATATTCGAATTTTTGCCGAAAATGGTCTCAAACGATTGGGTGCGACTCAGTGATGAAGAATCCGAGGTCAAATTTGATTATGTCCGGCCAGCCAGCGATCCAGCCGTTGGCACGATAATTTTCGAACGGAAAGAGATAGCGACTTGAAATTTTTAGTGTAGAAGGCGCGTCCAAATGCGATGGACAAGTTCGTTAATGGGTATAATCGGCCTAACGGTTTTCGAGTACTAATTCTGTTTTCAACTAATGCAGATCCGATCAAATTGAAACTTGATATCTAGTTCTAGAATACTGAGATAAAGATGTACCCATGTGATATTGGGTGAGGATCGTATCACTAGAAAATGAAAAAAAATATTAAAATATACTCTTCATCTCACGATAACGGAAGGAGATAGCGATTTGCAATTTTTAGGGTTGTCTGCGCATCCGAATGCGACATCTGAGTTTGTTAATAGACATAATTGACCAAATGGTTTTGGAGTTACACTTATCTGAAATTTTGTTGATATTTCCTCAATGATTCAAAAATAATGCGATGTTCCCCAGAACATACGCCCAAGAAACCGATCCAATTCAAACATGGTAATTAGTTGTAGAATTCCGACGCGCGAATTTTTGTGAGATTTCGTGATGATCGTATAACTAGAAAATTTTTAAAATATCATTGAAAGACATTGAAAAAAATTCTCTATATCAGAAACTATTTGTTCAACATCGCTGAAATAGAATGTCAACACAACAATTCTTGCAAAATTTCGTAAGGATCAAATCACTAGAAAATTTTACAAAAATCATTGAAAATAATTGAAAAATATTCTGTATACCAGAAACTATTCGTCCGACATCTCTGAAATTTTGCGAGAGCCTTCGAAACCTAACTTTAGAGCCAATTTCCAAATTTGAACAGGATCGGATCTATATTGTTGGAAATCCGAGCAGCCCTGGGTGAGTTCAGTAGCTGGATGGGTGAGCGTTGCCATGATAACTTCCGCATCCGAATGGGGAAGTTAAGTTCGTTGTTGAGCATAATCAGCCCAACGGTCTCAGAGTTATATCCATCTGGAATATTATTTTCTCGATAACTAAAAAAATAGAATTCCGATCGACATGAAACTTGGTAACTAGTTGTAGAATATCGACATAAAGACGTATGTGAAATTTTGTGAGGATTGTATCTCTATAAAATTCAAAAAAATTAATGAAAGTATATTATCGATAACTTGAGAATGGAAAGAGATAGCGACTTGCAATTTTTAGGTTAGGTTGCCCATCTGAAGGTCATATTTGGTTTCAATAATGAACATAATCGTCCAAACAGTTTTGGAGTTATACATATCTGAAATTTTGTTGTTATTTACTCTATAACTCAAAGTATACAAATCCGATTCAATTAAAAGTCGGTAATTACTTGTAGAATTTCGATTCGGATATAATACATAATATGTCAGAAGTCTGTCATTGAAATGATACGAAATGCATTCATATTCTATAAAAACTGAGAAAACGGTCTATATCGATAAGAATTTCGATTAAGAGTGTCCAATAGAAGTGAATAAAATATTGTTAACAGTATTTTTCTCGGTTTAAGGTACCTACAATTTCAATTTTTTCACCTATCTTGAAAAATTTTATATTTCAGAAACCATGCGTCAGAATCAGCCGAAATTCCGCACATACCTTTGAGCCAGCATTTAACAAATCGATTTCCTAATTTATGCACGATCTATTTCGTATGTGGCGTGAATGGACCATAAAATATGAGCGCAAAAGTTCCTGAGTTTATGTCAGTACTTCTCAATTTACTACTAGATTTCAATTCTATCAGATCCGTACTTTTGAAAATATTGGGAAAATAAAATTCTTCAGCGGAATCTGACAAATAGTTTCAGAAATACAAAAGCTTTGAAGAAAAATTTTTATTTTTTTTTGAAGAAATATTTCTAATTTTTTGGTTTTTAGGGAATCCAATCCCGCAAATGCAGGATCCCTCTGAAAATCTAAGGGATCAACATTGCGGAATTTTCCGTACGGGATCTGCGGGAATAAATATTAAAATTCCGTCTTCAACAATGGAAGCGCAAACGTCCCAGAAAAAAAATTGGTTCAAGCACTGACGTGAAGTCATAAGCTTTTGCGCGTATGTTCTATTGTCCATTCTTCTGTATTGGACACCCTTAATCGAATTTACCATGGTTAATTATGTTGTCCATTCTCCTATATTGGACACTCTTATTTCGAATTTACCATGGTAAATTCGAATTAAGTGTCCAATACAGGAGAATGGACAACATAATTAACCATGGTAAATTCGATTAAGGGTGTCCAATACAGAAGAATGGACAATAGAACATACGCGCAAAAGCTTATGACTTCACGTCAGTGCTTGAACCAATTTTTTTTTCGTGATTTTTTTTAAATTTTCTAGGGGTGCGGTTCTTAAATTTTTTTTTTCGTCATTTTTTTCAAATTTTCTAGGGCTACGGTTCTTACAAAATTTTAAACACGTCTTTATGCTGATTTTCTACTACTAGTTACCAAGCTTCAATTCAATCCAATCTTTGTTTTTTGAGTTATCAAGGAAATAATATTCCAGGTGGATATAACTCGGAAACCGTTAAACCGATTATGCCCAAAAACAAACTCAACTCTCCTTTTCGGATACGCAACCTACCCTGAAAATTGCATGTCCCTATCTTCTTTCGTTCGAAAGTTATCGAGGCAACGGTCACCCATTTACTGAACTCACACAAGAATGCTCGAATCTCCAACAATATTCAACCGATTGTGTTAAAACTTGAAACTTGGCAGTAGAGTTAGGTTATGAACGCTCTTGCAAAATTTCAGCAATTTCGAACGGATAGTTACTGATATATAGAATTTTTTTTTTTTTATTTTCAATGATTTATTAAAAATTTTCTACAAACGCTATCCTCACCAAATTTTGCGAACATTTCCACGTTGGCATTCTACAACTTATAACCATGTTTGAATTCAATCGGTTCAGTATTTTTCGAGTTAATGAGGAAAAAAAAACCACCAAATTTCAGAAAATTTCAGATGGCTATAACTCTAAAACCGTTTGGCCGATTATGCTCATAAACAAACTCAAATGTCGCATTCAGATGCACAACCTAACCTGAAATTTTCAAGCCGCTATCTCTTTCCGTTCTCAGGTTATCGTGACAACAAAAATATTTTTTAATTATTTTTTTAAAATTTTCTAGCCCCACGATTCGCCCAAAATTTCACAAACGTGCTAAGGTTCATATTCGACAACTACTCACCAAGTTTCAATTCGATCGGATTCATATTGGTTGAAAACAAAATCATTACTCGGAAACCACTGGGCCGATTATGCCCATTAACGAACTTGTCCGTCGTATTGCGATGCGCAACCCACCCTGAAAATTTCAAGTCGCTAGCTCTTTTCGTTCTCAAGTTATCGTGGCAACGGCCGGACGGCCGGGCGGCCGGCCGGACAGAATCAAATTTGACCTCGAATTATTCATTGGGGAGTCGAACTTAATCGTTTGAGACCATTTTTTTCAAAAAATTCGAAAGTTACAGACATTTGGGCAAAACTATAACGCGATGTTCCCCAGAACATACGCGCAAAAAAATACTTTCGTCCGCAAAATTACTTTTTCTTCCGCAAAATTACTTTTTCCTCCGCTGTCGTCTCTATGAATACGGTTCAATACAAACATAAGTGTTTGTGAGAATAACTGCCCTTTGCTATTGTGGAATGATTTAAGAGGTCCGAAATTCAAGTATGTATAGAGGTCGGATTGCTATGCTCGGCTCCGTCTCGGATAGAAATTTGCAAGCACGACAATAATAGAGACAATTTTTCGTCCTTGGTACATAAATAACTATTATGCTCCTACTATAGTACGTTTTTAATTGCATAAGACCTTTTTATTAGCATATTCAATAGGTTGAGTACAATGATACAGGGTGCCTGGGAAAATGTGGTAAATCTCTCGGATTCAGATAAAATATAAAAAAATAAGATGACAAGTTCCTATCATTTTTTTTTCCTAGTGGCCCTCCCTACGAAGATACGGCCTCCTAAATGACGCCACAGGAAATCCATTTTACTAGAATAAATTTTGAACTACTCAATATTATCTAATGAAAATTTGATACGATAAACAGTATTAAGGACCTCTCAAAATACTGCCCTTAAATTTAAATTAGCTTGTTTAGTTTACCAGGGGCGGACTAGGTTGTACATTTTAATGCTTACATCTTTAACACCCTGTATGATAAGGAGTAAAAAAAAACAAATTTGGATACCTTGAAAATTAAGCTCGACATTAAGCTAAAGAAAAGGTACTCTTGTTCATTGTGGATAAAAATTTCAAGGTATCCAAATTTGTTTTTCCAGGAAATGGAAAAGAATCGAAATCATTCGGGAGATAGAAGAAACGAAATATGATTTTATCGCAATTTTCATTAGCCTACCCTAGTTTTATAAGTGTCATGTTTGTACAAATCAAATTTGATCTCATGGGTTTTCTATGTGCGACAACGGTTTCCTCTTAAAGAATAAAAATCGTTTTACTTCAGGATCGATTCCTCAAAAATCTGATGCAGTGTAGAAATGTTTGAGCATCGACTGAAAGCAAATTAAGATATCCGATTTGTTCCGAAATGAATAAGAATCCAATAAATATGTATTCTAGTCAGATACTCTGTTCTTGATTAAAATAATTAAATTAAAATTGCTTCATATATCGCAGTACAGAAATTTCACCGTGTATCTCAAAAGTTAAGACTTTTAGGACATATGTTCATAGGAAGTTTTTTTCTTGAAAAAATGGGTTCAAGCCCTGTGGACAGGAGCTTTCTGGCGCTCTAGTTCAAACAGACAAATTATATCTCCGAAAGTATTGGTTTCTCAGAGTTGGGAATTATATCAATATATTCTTATGATAGAATTGCATCATAAAGGAAATTCAATTCAAATAATAGTTTATTTATCAAGATTAAATGAGCAATCTGAGAATGAGAACTACACCATGGAAGAAATCAAATTAAAATAGCTGAAATGAATTTGACTCTCTCTTATAGAACAGGATGACATGTACGAGTATGAGCACGGATCATATAATAAAGCTTAGATAGAATAATTATAACATTCTGTGAAAACATAGAAGTACGATTCATTATTGAAATTTCTAAAAATCATATCTCCGAAAGTATCAGCTTGTTGGAGTTGAGAATGATATCAATGGATTTTTATGGTGGAACTGCATCTTAAATAAAAATTGAATTTGAAAATTGTTACTTAAAAAAAATTTTTTTTTTCGTTACTCCGAAATCATCCGGCCTATTTTGCCCAATAACGAACTCAACCGAGATATTCATTTCCCTAACCTACTCTGAAAATTTCAACTGCCTAGCGCATTCCCTTCGGGAGTTATTATAGAAATAAAAATTTTTTAATTTAAAACATTTTTTTTTACACTTTGCGGTAACCTGGTCTATACAAAACTTCACATGCGTATAAAGGTCATGATTATACAAATTGATGATTGATGAAACAGATAGATCGAGTGATCGGTTTCGGAAATATACATAAAAAATGTTTTTACTAAAATTGGCCATAACTCCGAAACCGCTTTATGGATTTCGACCATTAACGAACTCGTCCGAGATATTTACGCTCCAAACCCACCTTGCAATTTTCAATTCTCTTACTCCTTTCGTTCGAGATCGTTATCGTGCCTACGGCCGGCCGGACAGAATCGATTTCGATTCTTGATCAGTGAGCCGAACCAAATCGGTTGAGACCATTTTCAGCCAAAAATTCGAAAATTACAGACATTTGGGCAAATTGATAAGCACTCAATTCCGAGGAACTAGAGCGCCAAAAAGAGTCAAAGAATCAACCCCTTAAATATTAGCATGTCTTTAGGGAACACGCTGTATATAGTTAACAATCACGTATTTTTGCGGATCCGCGGGATTGATGACTTTTATCCCGCTCGTTTGCGGGATTGAGGATTTGGTGCGGGATTGGATTCCCTAGATACGATCCTCACAAAATTTCTTAAAATGTTGTGTGCTGGCATTCTACAAGTATTTGCCAAGATTAAATTGTATTGGATCTCTATTTTTAGAATGAATGAGGAAATAATAAAAATATAGACATTTGTTCAGGGTAAGAAGCGCACCAAAAACACCCAATATTAAAATGTGCTATAATCATCCAACGACAAAACGCGCAAAAGCTTCTATTCTTATAATTTTTACAGGAAAGAAATACCCCGCGATACCTGATGAAAATACCAGTGCCGTTCAACTACTGTCCAACAAAAACATCTGCGAAATACCGGAACGTGGCAGTACTTCCTCGGTTAGGGCGGAAGTAGAAGATCGCTCGGTTGAGTCCACGTGCAGACTAATAGACGTCGGTTCAATACATGTCGTTTACCATTTTACATTACTGGTACAAGAAGATTCACTTAAGGTATTCAAAACCGGTAGTGACGATGGTCAAGAACAACAATGACTTGTGCCCTGGCACGCGACGTAACCCGGTCTATTTGTCAGATGGTCGACAATTTATGTTAGATTTCTGTCGTCCGACCTGGTGAATTATGACTATTAAGAGTATTAAGGTAAAAAAGCTAAGAAGTAACTGGATAAAGGTCTGGACTTATCGGAGGGTACTTTTAAGGAACCTATAAAGGGTGGAAATGCCCTGCTGTGTGATATTGAAGTAGGTCTGCCACCGGCTACGAGTACTGTGACTTATGAGGAATGGGCAATATGGGCATTTATATTTCCCATTAGTCCGGGAGCGAGTAACGAATATACATGACCATGTTCCTCTCAAGCGGTAATTAGTAGAATGCATCAGAAAATAGTAACATAAAGCCTCGTGAACGTCAGCTGCGGCTCCGTTGGAGGGATGAGCGGCGGCAGCCTGACACGCACGAAGAAAATAAAATTACATTCAGTCATTTCCTCCCAGCTAAAAATTCGTCAAATTGTACCTAACCCTATATCTCGAAGAAAAAAAATCTGCTGGCTATAACATAGTGTGATTGTACGTCAGCTGATGCCTAGAACATGCAAGAAAAAAAATCACTTTCAGTGATTTCCTCTCTCAAATAAAAATTAACCTGATGATAGCTTATATGCAACTATGGATAAATATATAAGTCAGCTGGCTGTATCTCGGTGGAAAACCGTCAGCTGATAATTTGAAAGTTATTAATATTTTTTCAACTGCTTTGAAAATTTGCCAATTCCATTCAACATTGGGGGGACTAATTGGCGACAATGTGGAGAGGAAATCACTGAAAGTAAAATGTTTTTCTTTCAAGTTCTAGGTATCAGCTGACGTACAATCCACTATGTTATAGCCAGCTGGTTATTTTTTTCTTCGAGATATAGGGTTAGCTACAATTTGACGAATTTTTAGCTGGGAGGAAATGACTGAATGTATTTTTATTTTCTTCGTGCGTGGGAGGCTGCTGCCGCTCCTCCCAACGGAACCGCAGCTGACGTTCACGAGGTTTTATGTTATTGTTCTCGGATGCGTCTCACCAATTATCTCTCGAGAGAAAATGATCAACCAAATTTTCACCTGGCTCCCGAACTATATAGTATCTTAAAATATGCAATTTCACATGATTATGAAGTACGGGACGGAATTTGGGCTGATTGACTGAAAATTTGCGATGCATAATCCCTCGATCTTTTAATTAGGAATCATAAGTGTGTAAAATCAATGTCTCGATAAGTGTGCGAATGCAACATTTATCAAAGGAAGACTATTAGAAAAACAGAACATCGAAATAGACACATCAACAACGATTAAATCTCTTGACCAAACCGACGCCTACAGATACCTGGGCATAGATGAACATGATGGAATCCAACATAAAAAAATGAAGACCTAAATAAGAACAGAATACCTGCGAAGAACGAGAGAAATCCTCAAGACAGAACTTGATGCCAAAAACAAGATCACGGCAATAACAACGCTAGCAGTACCAGTTATCCAGTACAGCGTGGATATCATCAAGTGGACACAAGCTGAGATAAAAAAGTTAGACACTCAGACAAGAAAGCTCATGACAATGTACGGCGCACTCCATCCCCGAGCCGACATCGATCGACTATACATTCCAAGAAAAGAAGGAGGTCGAGGATTGGTCAGTATTGAATCCACCTATAACATAGCGAAAAGAGGGCTCGTCAACTACCTGAAGTTAAAAGAACAAGAAAAATACTTAGGAATGGTATTTAGACACATGCAGAACCAGAAGAAAGAAGATGAAGTCCGAATGAGTGAACACGAAGAAGACAGTATAGAAAACTACAACCCTGACAAAACTGAAACAAGACAAGTAAAAGAAATGAAAAAACAATGGAAACAGCAAATGAAGGAAGAACGAATAACAAAATGGAAGTCAAAACCATTGCCCGGACAGTTACCAAAAGAGGCAGAGAAAGAAACAATAAACAAAACACAATCATGGGCGTGGTTATCCTACGCAAATCTGAAGACAGAAACAGAAGCCCTAATAACAGCCTGTCAAGACCAAGCCATCGCGACAAACTATATGAAAGCAAAAATCATGAAAACCGGGTCTGGCCAGAAATGCAGGCTTTGTCGATCATTCAATGAAACCATCCATCACATTGTATCAGGCTGTCCCATCTTGGCCAAAAAAGCATACCTAGACAGACACAACACAGTAGCAAAACAACTGCATTGGAACATCTGCAAACAATACAATATAGACGTTAGCGATAAATGGTACGAGCACAACCCGGATCCTGTAGTTGAATCAGCTGAAGTCACCATCATGTGGGACACTCAAATCCACACGGACAGAAAAATTGTCGCAAACAAACCAGACCTGGTGGTGAAAGACAAACAGAAAAGACAATGCCTCCTAATAGACGTGTCAATTCCATCCGACTATAATATAACAATAAAAGAAGCCGAAAAACAACTGAAATACAAGGACCTACAAATTGAACTGCAGAGAATGTGGAACCTAAGAACTAAAGTGATCCCCATCATCATAGGCGCAACGGGACTCATCTCTAAAACAACAGCAGACCAAATTAAAGAAGTCCCTGGAAGACACAATCTCCTCCAGATGCAACGTGCAGTACTGTTGGGTACAGCCCATATAGTACGTAAAGTACTATGACGGAAAAGGGCAGAATATGTCACCAAAACAAACGTATCACCCTAGGTGCACGGTGTGCACTCGGTGATACCTACTCAAACAAATTAAACAAACCTTAGCATAATCTAAGTGGTCAAAAGAAAATAATAATAATAATAATAATAATAATTGTATTCATCCTTTGAGATACCATAGCGGCATATAGGAAATGTCAACCAATACAATATAAGTAAATACATAATAACAAAATAATTTAATATTAATATAATTATTAGTTCAATTCATCTGAAAGGAATTCCTCCAAGTTATAATATCCCTTGGAACATAGCATTTTCTTTATTTCTTTCTTGAATATCCTCTCATTCAATGACTTAAACCTATCCGGTAGATGATTGTAAAAAGCAGTACCTGCATATTTGGGGGATGACTCATATTTGGTAGTAGAGTGCCTTGGTACACATAGCATATTTCGATATCTAGTTCCATAGCTATGGAAATCCGAACATTTTGGGAGTTGATTAATATTTGATCGCACATATAGAAGGCAACTCAGGATGTAAATACAGGGTAGTGTAATTATTCGAAAACTCGTGAATGCCTGCCTGCATGAATCTCTAGGTTTCAGGCCGAATATAAGGCGAATAATCTTTTTTTGGGCGATAAACACTCTACTGCACTCCGACGATCCACCCCTCAGGATGGTATTGTAGTTAAGATGACTGTAAACTAATACGATAAGTGATGAGTTCCAGAATGATTGTCACTGGGAGATTATACTCTTCCTATCGTTCCAGTTTGGACCAACATTTTTATTATAGTTACAAAGTGAATTGATTTAATTGTTGATATAGTTCGCATAAAGTTTGTAGAAAGTGAAATTTTCAAATAAATGAATTTTTGGGTACATAGAATAATTGTTGAGCCTAACTCCTCTGCTAACTACACACCAACTTTTTACGAATATAATGGAATCTCAATAAAACTGCGGGAATTATCAGAGGTCCAAAATCTATAGTTTTGAGAATTCACAAAACCTGAGAAGTGGAACCAGGCCTCATCAATAAATATGCGGGAAAGTTCTGTGGACAGGGGCTTTGACACTCTTGTCAAACTACTAGCGTGCAATTATTCAAACTTTGACAAATCATATCTCCGAAAGTATTAGTCTCTCTGAGTTGGTAATGATATCAATGGATTCTTATGATAGAACTGCATCTTAACTGTATTGGACAATTAAATCGAATTTACCATGGTAAATTCGAATTAAGAGTATCCAATACAGGAGAATGGACAACATAATTTACCATGGTAAATTCGATTAAGGGTGTCCGATACAGGAGAATGGACAATAGAACATACGCGCAAAAGCTCCTGAATTCACGTCAGTGCTTGAACCAATTTTTTTTGTAATTTTTTTTCAAATTTTCTAGGGGTACGGTTCACACAAAATGTTGAACGCGTCTTTATGTTGATTTTCTTCTACTAGTTACCAAGCTTCCATTCGATCGAATCGTTATTTTTTGAGTTGTCGAGGAAATAATATTCCAGGTGGGTATAACTCGGAAACCGTTAGACCGATTATGCCCAAAAACGAACTTAACTCACCCATTCGGATACGCAACCTACCCTGAAAAATGCAAGTCCCTATCTCCCTTCGTTCGAAAGTTATCGAGGCAACGGTCACCCATCTACTGAACTCACACAAGGCTGCTCGAATCTCCAACAATATTTAACCGATCGTGTTAAAACTTAAAACTTGGCAGTAGAGTTAGGTTCTAAAGGCAATTGCAAAATGTCAGCAACTTCAAACGAATAGGTACTGATGTATAGATTTTTTTTTTAATTTTCAATGATTTCTTAATACTACAACTACTATCCTCACGAAATTTTGCAACAATTTTCGCGTTGGCATTCTACAACTAATAACCATGTTTGAAATCAATCGGTTTTGTATTTTTCGAGTAAATGAGAAAAAAAAAACAAACAAATTTCAGATGGTTATAGCTCTGAAATCGTTTGGTCGATTATGCTTATGAACAAACTCTAATGTCGCATTCAGATGCACAACCTAACCTGTAAACTTCAATCCGCTATCTCTTTCCGTTCTCAGGTTATCGTGGTTATTCTCACAAAATTTCACAAACGTGCTTAGGTTTATATTCTACAACTATTCACTAAGTTTCAATTCGATCGGATTTATCTTGGTTGAAAACAAAATTATTATACTCATTGGGCCGATTATGCCCATTAACGAACTTGTCCGTCGTATTGGGATGCGCAACCTACCCTGAAAATTTCAAGTCGCTAGCTCTTTCCGTTCTCGAGTTCTCGTGGCAACGGCCGGGCGGCCGGCCAGACATAATCAAATTTGACCTCGAATTCTTCATTGGGGAGTCGAAACAAATCGTTTGAGACCATTTTCGTCAAAAAATTCCAAAGGTACAGACATTTGGGCATAAAATAAAGTGATGTTCCCCAGAACATATGCGCAAAAAGAATAATTGACAAAATGCTCAGAACTATCCGTCCGATATTGCTGAAATTTTGCGAGAGCCTCCAAAACCTAACTTTACAGCCAAGTTGCAAATTTTAACACGTTGTATACTACATTCACTTTTATAAAGTCTCCCGGTTTGCCATGAAAATTTGACACATTTCACCATGTATATTTTGAAAATGTTAATAACCTATTGCAGATTTCGGTTTTGTATAGCACTTGTTGTCTATGCTTCTTCATAACTACTTTCGGCATTTTCAATTTCAAAGCGAAGAGTTATTTATCTTATTCGAAGATAATGGTAAGTGATAATATCTTGTCTAAGATTGAAGATTATGTTATGATTATGTTGAGAGTAGATATTGGCAACGTCTCGGCGAATTGTTTTGACCTTGACGATATTTTAGCAGTGCCAACATGCCTCTGCTTTAGTAACGAAAACGTGATAGATCTAATTCATGGCCAACCGGGAGACTTTATAAAAGTGAATGGAGTATATATTGTTCAATAGCTGGATGGTTGACCTTTGCAACGATAACTTTCGAACGGAAAGAGATAGCGACTTGCAATTCTCAGGGCCAAATGGGGCAGTTATGTTCGTTGTTGGGCATAATCGGACAAATAGTTTCGGAGTTATACTCATCTTAAATTTTATTGTTATAACAATAATTACGAAGTTGAGGAAATATATTTCCTCAAAATATATAAATCCGATCCAATTAAAACTTCGTAATTACTTGTAGAATAGTGACGTAGTAAAACCTAGACCTAGATAAAAGTTTACAAAATTTCTTGAAAAATTTTATATTTCAGAAACTACACGATGAGGAATCCAAAAATGGAATAATTTATTGGGAATGCTATTTGAAAAAGCGAAATTGATAGTTACATCTGGTATAACCTGAAGTGACAAAAACATGAAAATGTTTTGGATATTCTCGACTTCCCGGGTAACACACTGAAAATGAATATCATTAAAATATCTTGTGTAGTTCTCCATACAATTTTGGGCGAGGTTAAGACCCTGTATTCTATTATTCTTGGCGAAAACCTAATTTCAAGCTATTCCATTGTGCTAGATCTACAAACTTTCAAACTGGTACTAAAAGTTGACCTTGTAGGGAAAAACATCGATTTTACCGAATTTTAATAAATATAAAAACTCGTACAGCCATATAAGACGAAGTCATATTCAATATTGACATAGTGTACGTGCGAGCTAGTCGAAAATTCGGAATTGTTATGTTGGTAACTTCATTAGGCACGACCTGTTGGTACTCTTAGTTCAATAGAATAGTCGTTTACGTAGGTAAAAACGGTGTCAGACCGAGCATTTAAATTGACAATTTTCTGGGAACAAAAGCAACGCGGAATGTCGAATTTTCCCCAAGGCCTCCTTGTTTCGATGATAATGATCAGTTCGGAATCGATAATATTTCGTGTGACGATCTTGAAAAAATATTAGAATCCATGAAGTTGCGTCAGAAGCAGCTGCCTGATCGTTTATTGAATGATAGATATATTTTTGGCATGCTTACTCCTCTGGATGCCTACATCATATTTGCCCAAATGTTCCGAATGTTTGGCCGAAAATGGTCTCGTATGTTTAGTTTCGACTCACTGATGAAGAATCCGAGGCATAACTTGATTTTGTCCATCCAGCCGGCCGTCAGAGCGATTACTGCCAAACGAAATGAGTTAGAGAGTTGCAGCTAAATTTGCAGGTTAGGTTTAGAGTCCACATACGCCGGTAAGTTCGTTAATGGGCGAAATCCTGCGTCATTGCAGAGTTAAAGCCACCTGAAATTTTGGTTAACAAATAACTCAAAAAAAACTGATCAGCTAGAATTAAAGCTCTGTATGTACTAGATTAAACAATATGGACACGAATACTTATGCGGAATTTCGTGAAGTTTCCGTCAGGTATCGCTGAAATTTTGCGAGGACCTTCAAAACCTTATTTTGAAGCCTAGATTTTAACTCGATATATTGTTGGAGATGTTGGGGAAATATATAAAAATTATAAACTATAGAGTGGACCAGTTTTTTTCAGTTGATCAGCAAAATTTTCATACGTTAACACTGTTGAGTGTTGACAGATGTTGAACGGGGAGAATTTGCTTCAACTTCAATATGGAAATTATTGAAAAGGAAAAGCTCAAGGAAGTGAACATGCGAATCAGTGGTCAGAGTTTGATTAAATTTGGTGGGGTTGTTCATTTCAACAATTCTTTAAAGCGACTCATGTAATATGATTATTTTCAGGGCAGTACTCAGAATATCGATGTTTTTCGTTCAAACTTCGAAATCTATATTATTTAAATCAGTTTGAAAAATATCGTTATTGCCAGTAAGGAGTACCTACATAATTCAGTCTAATAAATGCAGTTTCAGTTTCAAATGGCACACTTCTTTCAAAATAGTAACAAACAAAGGAATCCATATTTTATGTAATTTTTTTGTAATATGGTCCTATTTTTAGTTTTTTCAAATTTGATGTCATTTGCTGAGATTTTGGATTTTGAATCTTTTCAATGAAATAACGTGAACTATTTTGAAAAATGCAATTCGTCAGTAACAAGTACAATCAAACCTATTTATTTCATTCCATACGCGCATACATATAATATAAAAAAAAATACTGTCAATACTTTTTACTGACGAATTGCATGTTTCGAAATAGCTCACGTTATTGCGTTGAATAGCTACAAAACAAGTCTGCCATTCAATACAGAAACTATATTACACTGAATTGTCTATTTTTTTCATGGCAATAACGACATGTTTCAAACTGATGTAAATAATATAGATTCGCGAAGTTTCAAGGAAAATCTTCGATATTCTGAGTAATAATCAAATTACATGAGTCATTTTGAAGAATTGTTGAAAAGGAACAATCGCACCAAATTTAATCAAATCGGACCACTGATTCCCAAGTTATGGATATCGGAAATTCAGGTCAACATTCATTAATCACCCAGTATCTCTGAAACTAACTGCATTTAGATACAAAAAAGCAATTTTTTTGAAAGGCCTGGATGTAACACCGTGTATAAGGATAGTCTGCAGAACAGTGAGTAGGTATTGCTTTTAATATTCATTTGACATTAAACAGACAACTAAACTATCATTTTGCCCAAATGTCTGTAATTATCGAATTTTTTGCCTAAAATGGTCTCATACAATTATAGGTTCGACTCACTGATGAATAATTGGAGGTCAAATTTGATTCTGTCCGGCCGGCCATCCGTTGCAACGATAACCTTCGAATGTAAAGAGATAGACAACTACTTGAAATTTTCAGGCTAGGTTGCACATCTGAATTCGATGGTTGAGTTAGTTAATGGGCATGATCGGCCAAACGGTTTCGGATCCGATCGAATTGAAACTTGGTAATTAATTGGAGAATGCCGACGCTCCAATTGTTGTGGAATTTTGAGAGTATTATATCACCAGAAAAAAAAAATTTATATTTCAGATTCCGTCGCACAAACCTTGCGTTCGATATTTTACAATCGAATACCGGATTTTATCTCGATCAGCTTTGCATTTTAGCAATTATTTTGAAATTAAGATTTCGAACTAGAACCTACTTCTTCTGAAATTTCAAATCATGTAAATCTCAGAATTGTAACACATCGATGATCGAGAGGTTAGCATGCTCGACTGCCGCGCAGGAGATTCGGGCTCGAACCCTCGCTGATTAAGTAACTACTTTATTCATTTTAAAATTAGAATTCATTTGATGCCCAATGTATTTTTTCACTTATTAACGCTAAAAAGGTGAGCCGTGAATTTACAATAGAACATGCGCGCAAAAGCTGCTTAGTGTAGGTCTCGATTTTTTTTTCAATTATGACTTAACTAATAGAATCATTGGTTAGAATCATGGTTTAATGTGAAATAATTATAAAAGCGCACTGAGTTAAGATGAGGATTGAATGTTCCATCTGCAAACGTTTGTTGTAGGCGTTAATTCCACCACATATTATATCACGATGCAGCCAAGAGGTGAAAAAACGGCGTCAATTGTTTAGTTTGCGCTTTCAATGCGTCATTACGTTTCATTGGAAGTGAATTGTAGGGCCGTACTTGATCCAAGGAAATGAGTACCGGAAATTCTTAGAAATGTCTCCCAATGACGAATACTTATAAAGGATTTTCCAATAAGAGGTGTTATTTTGTTATTCAAAGAAAAATGCCATTTTTCAATATGAAGGATCGGATGTTTATTTCATTATAAAGAAGAAGCTATGCCGTTAATAGTGGAAAATAACATCAAGCAAATGACCACCACGACCACGCTTACAGGACCATATCCTTTTAATTAAATTTTCCATAACCAAATCGCAAAGTGGCTGCCCTATGTCCTCGATATAGCCTCACGAATTCCATATTTGAGGTCTTGAATTGACGCTGGGCTATTGGCGTAGACCTTCTCTTTCACGTGGCCCCAAAGGAAGAAGTCGCTAGGTGTTAAATCACAAGATCTCGGTGGCCAATTGTGATCACCTCTTCGAGAGATAACACGGTCCGGAAACTTTTCCCGCAAAAGATCAATGGTTTCGTTGCTTGTGTGGCACGTAGCGCCGTCTTGTTGAAAGTAAACGTTGTCCAGATCAATACCATCCGATTCCGGCCAATAAAAATGATTAATCATCTCTGGATAGCGCAATCTATTCACCGTAACTGTTGCTCCAGCCTCATTTTCGAAAACGTAAGTTCCAATGACTCCGCCGGACCATAAACCGCACCAAACAGTCACACGTTGAGGATAGAGAGGCTTTTCAACAATAACTCTTGGATTTTCCGAGCCCCAGATGCGACAATTTTGCTTGTTGACGAAGCCTCCGAGGTGGAAATGGGCCTCATCACTCAAGATAATTTTTCGATGGAATTCCGGATCATTTTCATGCATTTCAACGACCCAATCAGCAAAGACACGACGTTGTTGATGATCGGCCGGCTTGAGCTCTTGTGTTAACTGAACTTTATAAGCCTCAAGTCCCAAATCTTTATGCAAAATACGATGTATTGACGTTTGTGGAATGCCTAATTCCAAAGAACGACGAGGAATGGACAAACCTGGGTTTTCTTCAACACTTTCGGCTACAGTAGCAATATTCTCGGCTGTTCTTGAGCGACGTGCACGGGTTTTATTCTTCACATAACTAACTTGTCCCAACAGCTCAAATTTTTCCACCAATTTCTTTATTGCGGTCCGACAAGGTGCTCCACGACGATCCAAAAATGTTCGAGTTTTACGAACCGTCTCTGCCAAATTTTCACCATTTTTATAGTGAATTTTAATAATTTCAATGCGTTCTTGAAGCGTGTATCGTTCCATTTTTATTAATGGCATAGCTTCTACTTGTCAAATGTCAAAAAATGGCAGCTTCAAAAGTGACATCTACCGATATAGCGGGCTATTCAAAATAACACCTCTTATTGGAAAACCCTTTAGCACGAAGTTGCAGAGGAATCAATCAAGATTATTCAAAGAATATTATCACAATAATGTGTCGGGTTTTTCAGTAGGATCATATTAAATTTATATTTGAATATGCTTTTCATGATCTGTCAACAACGAAACGTAAAAAAATATTAACATTAGTCTGAAGGACCCAAGGTAGATAGCCAATTGCTAGGCAATACAAATCAGTACTATTAACAGTTTCATCATGCAATTTACGAACGGGCAATATAAATACCGACATTCTGAGACGGTGGAAGCAGAAACTTAAATAGCATACTATGCTACTTAATTTTTGCATGCATATTCTGGCGAACAGCGTGCTTTAATTTTGCCCAAATATCTGTAATTATCGATTTTCGGAGTTATACCCTTCTTGAATTTTGTTGTAGTTTCCTCAATGACTCAAAATATAATCCGATCCAATTAAAACTTTGTACTTACTTGTAGAATGCCGAAACGCTAATTTTCGCTAAATATCGTATCACTAGAAAAAAATTGTTTCAAAAATTTTATCAGAAGTTTTCGAAGATAAATTCAGGTGAAAATATTCACTATAGTGGATGTGCCCGTGTCAATGACACATCGAACCCCACCGGTAGTACCGTCACCGTAAGGGCAACAGTTCCAATTTTGCCAAATTAATCGGCTCCACACCGACTTACAAGAAGAAATTCACTCAAGATGACTGTTGATCCTTTGATTGCTAAACTCGAGTTTCGTAGTATGGATGATAGTGCAGCAAATTTATTTCGCTGCTGAACAACCGCAATAGCAGAAAATTGAGCTTGTCAATGAATTATTATCAGATGTTTCTGAAGTGGCGTAGGAGGTGCCACAGGGGTCGGTGTTAGGCCCGCCTATGTATCTCATACGTGTCTTTCTGTGAAAACTGTCAGTATACAATCATTTGCTGATAACACCCTGTTGTATTTCTGGAATACTGGAAACCGAGCAGAGTTGGGCGAGTTTAATATCTGGATAGGTAACCGTTACAACGATAACTTTCGAAGGGAAAGAGATTAGCGACATGCAATTTTCAGGGAAGGCTGCGCATCCGAATAAGACGGTTGAGTTCGTTAATGGGCATAATCGGTCAAACGGTTTCGGAGTTATACCCATCGGAAATACTGTTATTTTTCCCAGTAAGTCAAAGAATGACTGATCCGAACCAATTGAAACTAAGTAATCAGTTGTAGAATCCCGAATTTTTGCAAAATGTCGTGAGGATCGTATCACTAGGAATAAGAAAATAATACATATTTGTCTTCTACAATTTTATATTTCAGATAAGCCGCCGTATTCTCAAAGCATTCAATCTCCGTTAAGTCCTAAATGAGGTCCTCAGTTAAGGATAAATTGAGGATAATAAGCGACTATAAGAGATAAAGGTGGTAAAACAGGCCTGTTTCACCACCGTTAAATACGTTAACTGAGGTTGCGATTCAAATTTATCCTTAACTGAGGACCTCAGTTAGGACTTGACGGAGATTTAAACACTTAACAATGTTTTGTGAAAACGGCGGACTATCAGTCATATTCCGCTGGAATTCCCAAGCCTTCAAGCCGCATTTTGTTTTCCCAATATTCCCGAAAATACAATCCGATCGAATTGAAATCTGGTACGTAGTTGAAAAAAGAGGGTGTATGAGCCGTGAATAAACAATAGAACATGCGCTCAAAAGCTTCTTACTTCACGTCAGTGGTTTTTAGGAATTTGCATTTTACATGGTTTTGACATGGTTTTTCCGAATAAAATTAATGCTGCTGTGAAGTTTCCAAAAACTATGGCACATATCCAATAATCATTTTTATCCTACTTCCACTGGTTTCCTGTCTGCATTCTACAAGTGAATACTTGTAGAATGCTGAACCTGGAGGTTTCATTGGATCAGATTTGTATATATTGAGTTATAGGGGAAATAACACCAAAATTTCAGATACGTATAACTACAAAACTGTTTGGCTGATTTGATTATGCCAATTAACAAACTTGAATGTCGCATTCGGATGCGCAACCTACCTCAAAATTACAAGTCGGTATCTCTTTCCGTTCTCAAGTTATCGTGAGATACATAATATTTTT
This sequence comes from Halyzia sedecimguttata, assembly GCA_937662695.2. Lineage (NCBI taxonomy): Eukaryota > Metazoa > Arthropoda > Insecta > Coleoptera > Coccinellidae > Halyzia > Halyzia sedecimguttata. Next base: position 4,404,479 of record OW569413.2, on the reverse strand, counting down.
GGCACCCTTGTTCCTTGGAACAGAGTCCATATCAATTTGCCCAAATGTCTGTAATTTTCGAATTTTTGGATGAAAATGGTCAAAATTGATTCTGTCTGGCCGGTCCGACCGTAGGCACGATAACTCTCGAACGGAATGAGCTAGGCAGTTGAAATTTTCAGAGTAGGTTTGGGAGATAAATATCTCGGTTTAGTACGCAAAATCGTTCCGATGGTTTCGGAGTAACGAAAAAAAAATTACAACATTTGATTTCATATTTTATAAGATTCAGTTTCGTCATAAGAATTCACTGATATCATTTTAAAATTTAACAAATTAATACATTCGGAAATATGATTTTTTTAAATTTCAACATCAAATCGTAACTCTACGATTTCACAGAATGCTGCATCGAAATTTAAAGTCGGTATCAATGAATGTCATCTGTGTTCATACATTTCATCATTGTCATCTCATTTACAGATAAGAGCACATAATATAATATTCTGTGAATGCCGAGCAAAGTATGATTGAATGCAAAATGACCAACGGAATAACCTCAGCTATCGAAGATAGAGCTCTTGTATAATCCATATGAAGATGATAATCCAAGGGCGTAGCCAGGAATTAATTTCGGGGGGGGTTTTCAAATAGGAATTAATTTCGGGGGGGGGGGTGCACTTTCTGCAGCAAAAATTCGTTTTTTTAGGAGAAAAATAACATTTCGGGGGGGGTTTGAACCCCCAAAACCCCCCCCCCTGGCTACGCCCTTGTGATAATCCATATGATGATGATGATGATGGAAATATATACTTTGGTTAAACAACAACAACAAACAAATTTGGGTTCAGAATATCACCAGTAAAAAAAACTAGAATATTGCCTAAGTTTCAATTGATATACATAATATAATTTCCATGGAAGATTTGAGGAATGAATATATATGAAGTTCGTTATCTGGTAGAATCGGTCAGTTGGTTTTGGATTAATAATTTTTGACACTCTTGTTGAATTTAAATTATTTCATGATGTTTGATTTGAATTTCTTTTATGAAGAAGTTGTATCATAAGAATCCATTGATATAATTCCCAACTCTGAGAAACCAATACATTCGGAGATATAATTTGTCAAAGTTTGAACAAGAGCGCCAAAGCTCCAAAGGGATTTCCCACTTTTTTCGTATTTTTTTTTATTTTCTCCACACAAAACTTCACACGTGTCTTTATCTCGATATTCTACAAGTAGTTACCAAGCTTCAATTCGATCGGGTCTGAATTTTTTGAGTTATCGAGAAAATAATATTCCAGATGGGTAAAACACCGAAACCGTTGGGCCGATTATGCCAAACAACGAACTCTCCCATTCGGATGCGCAACCAACCCTGATAATTGTCCCTATATCTATTTGGATCTCCAACAATATAGATCCGATCGTGTTCTAACTTGGAATTTGGCAGGATGGTTAAGGTTTTGAAGGCTCTCGGAAAATTTCAGCGATGTCGGACAAATAGTTTCTGATACATATATAGAATTTTTTTCAATGAATTTTTAAAAATTTTATAGCGATACGAAATTTTGCAAGAATTTTCGCGTCGGTATTCTACAACTAATAACTATGTTTAAATTGGATCGGTTCCGTATGTTTAGAGTTATTGAGATAATAACAACCAAATTACAGATGGGTATAACTCCAAAACCGTTTGGCTGATTATGCCCATTAACAATCTCAAATGTCGTATTCAGATACACAACCTACCCTAAAAATTGCAAATCGTCATTCCCCAGTTTTTTTTTTAACAGCTTACCTACAACTTAAGGGGTCACCCTATATATGGCATCAAGCAAAGAACGATATAGGGGAGCTCAGAGTCAACACCAAACGAGCAATTGCTAACGTTCCGGCTGATATATCTGATAAAGTGGTGGAAAATTGGCTCCAAATAATGTATGTTTCATAAAACCGTACTGCTATTAACTCCGTGCTTGAACCGTCTCTGGAGTCCTCTCCTTTTTATAGGCCGGCCGAAACCGATACTACATCGAAATGTGCATGCACAGTACGATATGAATCATTCAGTTTGATTTTTCGAAACGCTCCGTCGACTGTTTGTTCCTTCGGTTTGTAATATTAATGAGCAATTAAGGAAGTCGTTTATTGTGTCAATCTGAACCGACCTCTTTGACTCTTGGAATATCCCACATACTCATCGAATGTGCACCCATACCCATCATCGGGTAAGGTGATTACCTATACTCATAGCAGAAGGAACAATTTCTTGAACTTAATATTTTGGCAACAGAATTACAATACAGGTGGACCAGAAGTCGATATGAAGGCGGAAACGGGTGATCGGCCAAGTCATAATAGTTGTAGGAAAAATATTTAAAGAAATCTAGGTTAAGAGTTTACTTATTTCCAAAATTATAAGCATTTCAAAAAAGTCTAGAAAATGTTCACCCTGCGATGGTGTTTTAACTCCCGTTACTACAAATCTTTATTTTAATTTCAATTTTATTTTTACCTTGAAAGGAAAAGTCACTTGTTGCCCAACTAAGTATGTATTCAAAATTAATTCTTCGTCTAATTTTTGCGCGCGTGTTCCACAAGGAACAGCGTGCTATTTTAAAAAGATTTTCGTTGCACAATTCCAAAGTTTCAATATTTTACCTTGGAAGTAAAAATCACTTGTCGCCCAACTAAGAATTCAAAATTAATTCTTCGCCCAATTATAAAATTATTTTCGTTGCACAATTCCAAAGTTTCACTATTTTACCTTGGAAGGAAAATTCACTTGTTGCCCAACTAAGTATGTATTCAAAATTAATTCTTTGTCCAATTTTTGCGCGCGTGGTCCACAAGGAACAGCGTGCTATTTTAAAAAGATTTTCGTTGCACAATTGCAAAGTTTCAATATTTTACCTTGGAAGGAAAAGTCACTTGTCGCCCAACTAAGTATTCAAAAATACTTATTCGCCCAATTTTAAAATTATTTTCGTTGTACAATTCCAAAGCTTCAATATTTCACCTTGGAAAGAAAAGTCACTTCTCGCCCAACTAACTATTCAAAATTAATTCTTTGCCCAATTTTGAAATTATTTTCGTTGCACAATTCCAAAGTTTCAACATTTTACCTTGGAAGGAAAAGTCACTTGTCGCCCAACTAAGTATTCAAAAATACTTCTTCGCCCAATTTTAAAATTGTTTTCGTTGCACAATTCCAAAGTTTCAACATTCTACCTTGGAAGGAAAATTCACTTGTCGCCCAACCTACCTATTCAAAATCAATTTTTTTTTAATTTTAAAATTATTTTCACTGCACAATTTCAAACTGTCAATAATTCTGAAAGTTATACGCCAAAATCTCTTCGGTTCCATACCAGGTTGAGATAAATTTCCGATAGTATATTGAAAGGTTGACATTGACATTCATACGGTTTGTTGACAATATAGTTTGTTACACCTGAGGTCAGCGACCTGGTCATTTGTTTGTTATTATCGTAATGGGACTCGTAATATCGTAATAATACGAACAATGTATAATCCTCCACATTAACGATGTGATCGTAGCGATAATTATATAGGCTGTGACTTCAACTGATAATTTCAATCTGTCTGCAAGAAATGAGAGTTTACTATATGATACTGGGACAGTTGACTAATGCAATTACTCATCGTTATATTGTTTTACGTCTCCGTTTTCTTGACCAAGGAGTCCATATTGAGAAAGAAATGCCCATCAATATTTTAAATTTCAGCTACTTTTGTAAACAAATTCAATTTTTACAAATCACAACACTCACGGGAAGACAGGGTTTTTTGCTGAGGTTTTTCCCTAAGCTCTTGTATCATACGCCGAATTGTATGGTACCCCGCTAATACATCTAAAGTTATCAATCAAAATATTATTTATATAGGGCTAAGATTAAATAAATATAAAATTTCACTGCTGAATATACATGTCAAAGTAATTCTAAACGGATGCATAATATACAATAATTTATTCATTATTTTTTTTATACCTAGGGTGATTCTTTGGGAAATGCGTGTACAGTGAGGGTAGATGAAGGACACCGAAGTGCTTCTGGATAACATATATTATGGGTCGATCGTCCTTTATAACCAAGATATATCACAGACAGATAGTATGTGAAAACAGAATTATGATGTATTATTGAAATTTTGAAAAATCATATCTCCGAAAGTATTAGCTTGTTAGAGTTGAAAATGACATCAATGGATTCTTATGATAAAACTGCATCTTGAAAAAAATTGAATTCGAAATTTGTAAGTTAAAAAAATTTTTTTTTTTCGTTACTCCGAAACCATCGAGCCGATTTTGCCCAATAAAGAACTCAACCGAGATATTTATTTCTCCAACCTACTCTGAAAATTTCAACTGTCTAGCTCATTCCGGTCGAGAGTTATCGTGTTAACGGCCGGACAGAATCGATTTCGATCACGGATTGTTGATCAGTGAGTCGAACCAAATCGTTCAAGACCATTTGCAGCCAAAAATTCGAAAATTACAGACATTTGGGCTAATTGATAAACACTCTGTTCCGAGGGACAAGAGCGCCAAAAATAAATTTGCTTCCTCAAATGGTAGATACTTTTCCAGCTTTAATCCATTAAATCATCAACTATTTCTTATTCACTTAATTTCTGGACCCCAAGCTTATTGAAAAACGATACGACATATATATTTAAATGGGATGCCCAGTATATTATTGGAGGTATTTATATATTATTTTGCCAAATTTTATATGGGATAGCTATAAAATTTCATGAGAGGTTTCATCATGAGATTTGGGCATTTGAACGTTTACGAAGATTTTTGAAATATTGGGAAAATAATTTGAATTGGATTTTGCCCGTTTGCGAATTTGTCTGATAGATTTATGTTGGGTTTCACGAAGCTTCGATAAGCTTAATCGTGGATTTAATTCGATGGTTGTATGAAAAATGAACTGAAAATCGACATAGAATCGCACTAATTCGGCAATTAAGAGCTGTCAAAGCTTTGTGAAACCCGATGATGGTATATTCAGGCTTTAAATCTACTCTCAAAATTCCAAGTCTCAAAGTTCCTTCTTTCGAGTCAACTGAAAAGGAGACTATTTTCTGTTCAGAATTTTAAAATTACAGACATTCGGGCAATATGATAGCTCCCTGGAACAAGAGCGCAAGGAATATTAAGAATCAGTACTATTTGTCGCGTCGATTCGCGTAATTGTTCCTTATCGTCAGTTTAATCAGATGTGTCGATAATGTGACTGATTTCTTGCAGGAAACAAGAAGCTTGGCACCTTTGGGGCCACAACAAACAATGGGTCCGAGATAAGGGTCTACGTGGAAAACTGACAAATTAGTCACTATGTCCGTTATTCGCGATGTTACCACGAAAATACTCTATCTTTTCGTTGAAGAAGAGGAATTCCAGCCTAATTGGAAATTATCTAGTTTTTCGAGGAAGCTAGAGATACCTTCAGGTATATCGAGAAAACTTGTTCATGCACTCTCCGATTATCTCTTAAACGGGAATTCCATACGAAGGTTCTTATTCGAAATGTACCAGTTTTACGTATTTTCAGCTCCATATCTTTTAATTGTCGCCCTTCTTTTCCTAAACACCTATAGTTTTTCTTAAATGTCGGAAATTTTCGAATTATTGGCCAAAAATGAGGTTCAGTTTCGACTTACTGCGATGAATAATCCGAGATCAAATTAGATAGTTGGAAATTGCAAAGTAGGTTTGGGGCATAAATATCTCGGCCAAGTACATTAGTAGTGGACAACATCCGCCAAGTGGTTTCGGAGTTATGGCCATCTGAAATTTTGTTTTTCCGATAACTCAATAAATACTGATCTGATCATATTGAAAGTCGGTAGTTTGTTGCGAAATACCAACACGAAGACTTATGCTTCGTAAGGATCATACGACTAGAAAATTTCAAAATTGGTTCAAGCCCTGCGAACAGGAGCTTTGGCGCTCTTGTTCAAACAAATTATATCTCCGAAAGTATTGGTTTCTCAGAGTTGAGAATGATATTAATGGAATCTTATGATAGAACTGCATCATAAAATAAAGTAAATTAAATAGGAATCCATTGTTATCATTCCCAACTCGGAGAAACAAATACTTCCGGAGTTATATGATTTGTCAAAATTTGATCAAGAGCGCCAAAGCTCCTATCTACAGGGCTTTCCCACATGTTCAATTTGGCTTCTGTGCGTCAATTCTCAAGAATTTTCGTAATTAAATTCAAAACGTAGGTCTATGACTCATCTCATGTTGGACTTATATATATCAGGAAATTATGATTAGAGTATTCTATGAAATCATATAGAATTGAGAATAATTATTGAAATTTTGAAAAATCATATCTCCGAAAGTATTAGTTTATTAGATGATGAAACTGCATCTTAAAAAAATTGAATTGAAATTTTTTTTTGTTGCTCCGAAATCACCGAGCTGATTTTTCCCAATAACGATCCCAACCGAGACATTTATCTCCTAAACCTACTCTGAAAATTTCAACTGTCTAGCTCATTCGGTTCGAGAGTTATCGTGTTAACGGCTGGACGGACTACCAGACAGAATCGATTTTGACAATGGATTCTTGATCAGTGAGTCGAACCAAATCATTTAAGACAATTTTCAGCCAAAAATTCCAAAATTGCAGACATTTGGGCAAATTGATAAGCACTCAGTTCCGAGAAACAAGAGTGCCAAAAAATGCTGTCGGTAGTGAGTTGAAAAATAACGACACATATGAAAAATTTCGTTGTGATCGTATGACTAATAAAGAAAAATTGGTTCAATTGGCGCTCTTGTTCGAACAGACAAATTATATCTCCGAAAGTAATGGTTTCTCAGAGATGTGAATTATATCAATGGATTCTTATGATAGAACTGCATCATGAAAGAAATTAAATTTAAAAAAAGTGTCATTAAAAAAAATATTTCAAAAATTATCATTTAAACAATAGCGTCAAAAAAAAAGAGCAATCTACAATGCTTCAAAAATTGTCAATAAATTTATTTATCAAGATTAAATGAGCAATCTGCAATGATTCAAACTCGTGGAATGGGTTGTTGCAACTTACACACGGTGCATAGTTTTCACAACTCGAAATACCTAAGGAAAGTATCATCGAAATGTCTAGAGCAAGGCTTGAGACAATCATAGCAGATTGTCCATTTATTCCTGATATTTGAGTAGGTGGAGGCTTACGAACAAATTATTTTAATAGTTCAAAATTTATTAACTAGCAACATTATGAAAATACTGTATATAGGAACATTTCTTACTACTTGAGGAAGTAAAATGTAATATTAACCCCGAAACCATCAGGCCGATTTTGCCCAATAACGAACTTAACCGAGATATATATCCCTCGAACCTACTCTGAAAATTTCCATTGTCTAGCTTACCGTCCGAGAGTTATTGTGTTAACGGCTGGAAGGACGGACGGCCGGACAGAATAGATTTTGACCATGGATTCTTGATCAGTGAGTCGAACCAAATCCTTTAAGACCATTCTCACCCAAAAATTCGAAAATTACAGACATTTGGGCGAATTGATAAGCACTCTGTTCCGAGGAACAAGAGTGCCAAAAATTGGTTGAAGCCCTGTGGACAGGAGCTTTGGCGCTCTTGTTCGAAGTTTGACACATCATATATCCGAAAGTATTGGTTCCTCAGAGTTGGGAATGATATTTTATCAATGTATTCTTATGAAAGAACTGCATCATAAAGGAAATTCAATTCAAATAATAGTTTATCCATCAAGATTAAATGAGCAATCTGGGAATGAGAACTGCACCATGGAAGAAATCAAATTAAAATAGCCGAAATGAATGTTACTCTCTCTTTAGAACACGATGACATGTACGAGTATGAACACAGATCATATAATAATTCATAGATAAAATAATTATAGCATTCTGTGAAAACATAGAAGTACGATTGATTATTGAAATTTCGAAAAATCATATCTCCGAAAGTATTAGCTTGTTAGGGTTGAAAATGATATCAATGGATTTTTATGGCAGAACTGAATCTTGAAAAAAATTCAATTTGAAATTTGTAAGTTAAAAATTTTTTTTTTTTTAGTTACGCCGAAATCATCTGGCCTATTCTGCCCAATAACGAACCCAACCGAGATATTTATCTCCCATACCTACGCTGAAACTTTCAACTGCGTAGCTCATTCTGTTCGAGAGTTATTCTAGAAACAAAATTTAAAAATTAAAATTTTTTTTTCACACTTCACAGCAATTCGATCGATATAAAACATCGCCTGCGTATAAAGGTCATCATTCTACAATTTGATGCTAAATTTCAAATAGATCGAGTGATCGGTTTCGGAAATATTCATAAAAAATATTTTTACTAAAAACGGCCATAACGCCGAAACCGCTTGGTGGATTTCGCCCGTTAACGAACTCGTGCGAGATATTTACGCTCCAAACCTACCCTGAAAATTCAATCCTCCAACTCCTTTCGTTCGAGAGTTATCGTGTTATTATCAACACTCGTTCAGAATTTATAAAAATAAATTTAAAAAATTCACGTTCAGGATAGGTGAAGAAAATGTATTTGAAAAAACTTCTTTTTTTAAGTAGATCTACCACTTCCTAAAGTTATGACCTGGACTTCTGAACCATCCTGTATACCTAGAGCATGCTATTGAATGGTTTCGATTTTTCTCATATCGATGCAGTATGAACTTGCGACCTACTCTTCTATTCAGACGAATTTAAATTTATGACAGTCCGTATCGAATTCTCGTAACGAACAATTTGTTGTTTTATCGATAAAAATTGTAGATTGTTTTTTGCTCATTCGTCCGAATAATTGATCAGAATCGTCTATTATTACATATTTTTGATTGTAGATAGTGAATACTTCCTCCAACGGTGCTTAGTATTCACTAGGAGGTATTCATTGATGAAAATTCACTCACCTGGTTAAATTTAGAGTTTGTGCGTCAATTCCCCCCGTATAACTGATGTGGTTCGTCAACTGTGTGAGTTGCGCGCTATGTTCGTCAGCCCCATGCAGTGAAGTATTCAAGTTGGTAAATTTAAATTCGTTCCTTCTTGGTGAACCCGAACCAGAAGCTATACTCCCGTTCGGTGATCCATTGGTTACGCCACTGTGTGGGTTTTCAAGCTGGAGATACTCTGTTGTGGGGGAATCATCGATGCCAACCTGCAAACATTTAAGGGATGAGGTCATGTCGATCATGGATTTGTTATGATCTGATCTGATATAGGTACTTTTTTCAGGGGAAGTTAATAATCATCTATCATGCCACTAAATCTCGATTTCCGGCAAAACTACAAGTCCTATGGAAAAAAGTTAAATGGCATAGTTGTAGGTAATAAAAAAAAAAAAAGCACTGACGTGAAGTCAGTACTCTTTGGCGCGCGTGTTCACGGTGGCTAATTTGAATTGAATGATTCAAAAATTAACAGTGCTGTATCTAAGCTGCCATCAGGATAGAGTACCAAAGTTGGAAAAGAACACAAGTGACTCTCCTTAGTCGCACAAACTCCTAGAAGATTTGGGAGGGTCAGTATAATCCTAATCATGTTTATAGCACGCGCGCCAAAGCAGATTGACTTTTTACACTTTTTCTTTCATTGTTAAGTCAATCTGCTTTTGCGCGCGTGCTATAAACATGATTAGGATTATACTGACCCTCCCAAATCTTCTAGGAGCTTGTGCGACTAAGGAGAGTCACTTGTGTTCTTTTCCAACTTTGGTACTCTATCCTGATGGCAGCTTAGATACAGCACTGTTAATTTTTGAATCATTCAATTCAAATTAGCCACCGTGAACACGCGCGCCAAAGAGTACTGACTTCACGTCAGTGCTTTTTTTTTTTTTTTTTTCAAGTTCCTTTAACAAATATAGCTATCAATACAGTTTGGCTGTTAGTTTTACCGTAGATCAGAAAAAAATTCGGTTGTGGGTCCTCCGTTAGGGACGAAATTGCATCTTCTCCAAATCCGAACGCATTTTAATATAGATCTACCGAATATAGTTATTTATAAATTCGCCTCAGGGCCACCATACAGACCATTCAAATCGGAAACAACGCTATTTCCCCCAAACTGACTTGTGTCCGTGCACTGAATTGACATGAATATTCTTTTAAAACCTCACAATATTGGCTCATTACTCCCAACATAACCCAAACAACCCAAAACCATTCACTTCTCGTCTGCGCAAGCGCAGTATACTCGTGGCTGCAAGTCCTCCCAAAATTACACACCTCACAAAAAACTCCGATTCTCCAACACTAGTGGTTCAGGAGATATCGCTTCTTGAATCCACGCATGCGCAGACCCTCACCAGGGGATTCTATAGCGGAAAAGCACCCGCCACCCCAAAACCCCAATCCTCTCTGACGAAAGCACCACCAGTTAAATCACTGATGGTCTGCTCATGCGCATAACGAAAAATGCCCGTAAGGGGTTACATCCATTTCGAAATTAGCCCCAGGGCCACGGTACGGACACTTTAACTCTGAAACAACGCTACAGCCCCCAAACTGACTTGTCCTTGCACTGAATTGCTATGAATATTCTTTTAAAACCTCATAATATCGTCTCAGCACTCCCAACATAACCCATCCAACCCAAAAACAGTCACTTCTCTTCTGCGCATGCGCAATCTACTCGCGGCTAAAAGTCCCCTCAAAATAACACACCTTACAAAAAACTCCGATTCTCCAACACTAGTGGTTCAGGAGATATCACATCTTTAATCCACGCATGCGCAGACCCTCAACGAGGGATTCTATAGAGGAATAGCATCCGCCACCCCAAAACCCTAATCCTCTCTGATGAAAACACCACCAGTTAAATCACTGATGGTCTGCTCATGCGCATAACGAAAAATGCCTGTAAGGGGTAACATCAATTTCAAAATTAGCCCCAGGGCCACGATACGGACACTTTAACTCGGAAACAACGCTACATCCCCCAAACTGACTTGTCCTTGCAATGAATTGCTATGAATATTCTTTTAAAACCTCATAATATCAACTCAGCACTCCCAACATAACCTATCCAACCCAAAAACAGTCACTTCTCTTCTGCGCATGCGCAATCTACTCGCGGCTAAAAGTCCTCTCAAAATAACACACCTTACAAAAAACTCCGATTCTTCAACACTAGTGGTTCAGGAGATATCACATCTTTAATCCACGCATGCGCAGACCCTCAACAGGGGATTCTATGGAGGAATAGCATCCGCCACCCTAAAACCCTAATCCTCTCAGACGAAAACACCACCAGTTAAATCACTGATGATCTGCTCATGCGCATAACGAAAAATGCCTGTAAGCGGTAACATCAATTTCAAAATTAGCCCCAGGGCCACGGTACGGACACTTTAACTCGGAAACAACGCTACATCCCCCAAACTGACTTGTCCTTGCACTGAATTGCTATGAATATTCTTTTAAAACCTCATAATATCGACTCAGCCCTCCCAACATAACCCATCCAACCCAAAAACAGTCACTTCTCTTCTGCGCATGCGCAATCTACTCGCGGCTAAAAGTCCTCTCAAAATAACACACCTTACAAAAAACTCCGATTCTCCAACACTAGTGGTTCAGGAGATATCACATCTTTAATCCACGCATGCGCAGACCCTCAACGAGGGATTCTATAGAGGAATAGCATCCGCCACCCCAAAACCCTAATCCTCTCTGATGAAAACACCACCAGTTAAATCACTGATGGTCTGCTCATGCGCATAACGAAAATTGCCTGTAAGGGGTAACATCAATTTCAAAAGTAGCCCCAGGGCCACGGTACGGACACTTTAACTCGGAAACAACGCTACATCCCCCAAACTGACTTGTCCTTGCACTGAATTGCTATGAATATTCTTTCAAAACCTCATAATATCGACTCAGCACTCCCAACATAACCCATCCAACCCAAAAATAGTCACTTCTCTTCTGCGCATGCGCAATCTACTGGCGGCTAAAAGTCCTCTCAAAATAACACACCTTACAAAAAACTCCGATTCTCCAACACTAGTGGTTCGGAAGATATCGCATCTTTAATCTACGCATGCGCAGACCCTCATTAGGGATCTGAATTCTATGGAGGAATAGCATCCGCCACCCCAAAACCCCAATCCTCTCTGACGAAAACTACAGCAGTTAAAGGACTTCTCATCTGCGCATGCGCAATACGGAAAATGCCCGGAAAGGGCAGCATGAACCTCAAAAACATATGTTTCGGCATTAAAAGCAAAGTATTCCGCAAAATAGTAGTAATTTTTTTATTTTTTTCATGTCACGTGATCTTCACGAAATTTTGCTAAAGTGTTTGCTTTGGTCTTCTGCATCTAACTACTGAGTTTCAATTTAATCAGATCAGTATTTTTCGAGTTATCGTGAAAACAAAATTTTCAAATTTTCAAAAATTTTTTTTGCCACTTTAGGGCCGTCCGTTCAACACAAAACTTCGCAGGCATATAAAGGTCATGATTCTACAATCTGATGCCAAATTTCAAAAAGATCGAGTGATCGGTTCCAGAAATATTCATAAAAAACGTTTTTATTAAAAACGGCCTTTACTCCGAAACCGCTTGGTCGATTTCGCCCGTTAACGAACTTGTCCGAGATATTTACGCTACGAAACTACCCTGCAAATTTCAACGCTCTAAGTCGTTCCGTTCGAGAGTTATCGTGCTAACGGCCGGACCGGCCGGCCGGACCGGACCGGCCGGCCGGACCGGACGGACAGAATTGAATTTGACCTCGAATTCTTCATCAGGAAGTCGAACCCAATCGTTTGAGACCATTTTCGAAAAAAAAATTCGAAAAATACAGACATTGTGACGAAATGATAGCACGCTGTTCCTTGCGGAACACGCGCGCAAAAAGATCTACAACTTTTGTATCCACACTTTTTCACATAACCTCAAAATGTATGTGAAATTTTCAAATAACAAATTTTTGTAGTTAATATCCACTTAATAATAAGACATCTACATATATTTTGAGAAAGTAGACATCTACGTATTTTCAGAAAGTTGTAGAATCTTCTTCAAATTATATGCGTAGATGCCTATTCATTTCTAGCTAGGTTTTTTATAGAAAAGTGGGCAAGGGGCTATAGGAAGGTCTGGGCCTCACAACCTGTTATTTCGTAGCATTTTCTGAGAAAATTTACCATAGTAGTGTATATTTATGTTACACCATCAGAAGAGGAATTTCAACGGACACCCACCGACTCTTTTAAAAAAACAATTATTTTGACGGGAGAATTTTCGATTGAAAATTAGGCTGATTTTTCGATATCAAGTCAAAATAAGGTGAAAAAACAAATATTTTAAATAAAAAAAAACAGTGTGTTTGGGACTTAAAAAGTAAAGTTTTCACCAATTTTTTTTTGTAAAAGATAAAAATAAAACACTTTGTTATTTGAATTTTTCACATAAATTTTGAGGTTATGGGAAAAAAGTGTAAATACAAAAGTTGTTTATCTTTTTATTACCTACAACTTTGCCATTTGACTTTTTTCCATGGGACTTGTAGTTATGCCGGGAATTGAGATAAACCGTTTTCAACCCTCAAAAACACACCCCTTCCACTTTCCGAACTCGCCCGTTAATTATTTTTTCTTTCATTTTTGTTATATTCTCTTCCTTTCCAATGGGTTTCATCCTACTAGTATTATTTTTGGTTTCATAAATTATTGACCCTTTACTATAATCGGAATTAAGGGAAATTATTTCTGTACTTCCCCTCAGACATACTATGTTGAAAGAAGATGCATGGGCATATTTTATATTCGATAAAACATGGACATTCCCCTTCAATATTTTCAAAGGGTGGAGTTTCCCCTACTTTTATGAAGACAAGTTGCAGCGCATTCTTCAAGTTCCCCTCGGATTGATCTAATCATCAGATGAAAAGGCCATATTTCTTCTGTATGCCCTTCCATCATCAACCATGCAAGGACAATATATCATATTAGTTAGGTTAGCTGGGAATTATGATTTATGATTCATCCGTGTATCCAACCATTGAATTAATTTTCCATGCACATTTTATGCATCTAAAAATTCCGCGAAATTCTCAATTATTTTTAGATTCTTCGGCAAATATCTTAAGATTTACTTCTGTTGAAACATATTCAGTGAACCTTTCACGTCAATCTAGAATCAAAATTTCATAATAAAATTGTATACTTTGGTAAAAATTAATGAATATAAAATAGGTGGGTAAATTCGATTGACGTTTGTCGTAATTCACTAGAAATTTATCACAAATAATAACATAACCCTAAATCGGACACTGGTTAAAAATTTTTGATTTAAGAATAAATACAAGCAGATTTTGATGTGGAATTGACTTGTAAACAAATTAACTTAATATTTGATATACAGCGAGGAAAAGGCAAATGGAATAAATTCATTATCTTGGTTACTGTGGAAAATCCCGGTATATGTCAAATTTTAATTTTAAATTGTCATTCTTGTTCGTAAAAATGCGAACCTTACCTTCAGCCCCCTTCGAAAGACAGGTACCACCCCCAATTTTTCAAATAGGAAGTATGGGCATGTGAAAGGTCTCTTTATTCTCTATATTCAGAAATGTTATCACTTTCATGTTTATTGCAAAAAATTAATTAGAACAAAATAAAATCATGTGATCACCGAAACTCATTATAATAGACATTCCTTCGAATATTCCCTAATCTTATTACAATAATACTAAACTTATTTGCCTTCAAGATGTGATAGAAAGAAAATGATCGATCACACCTGAGATGTTGGATAATGTTGGAAGAAATTTTTATTTAAGATTAGGATGTTGATGCCAAGGCGTCCGCGGTGAACAGTTTGAACATCTACTTCTATTAACATTTTAATTTTTTTGGTAGATTGTAATTTTTTATATTGTACCAAATTTCGCTAATCACTTGATTTAATTTTTTTTCTAATTTGATTTCTGCAATAGACATGAAAGTGATAAAATTTCTGAATGATGAATGACGAGACCTTTCAAACGATGTATCACAAGCCTATATTTCCTATTTGAAAAATTGGAGGTTGTACCTACCTGTCTTTCGACGAAGAATTACTATTTAAAAATTAAATTGTTTGTTGTTTCGGGATTTTCCATAAATATGTACAGTAACCAAGGGCGTAGCCAGGGGGGGGGGGATTGGTTGGGGGTTAACCCCCCCAAATTGTAATTTTCCTCTTAAAAACAAAAAAATACTTCATACAGAAAGCGACCCTTACACCTCCTACCCTTATAAAGTCAATTGCCAAAATTTCAAAACCCCCCCGAAATTAATTCCTATTTCAAAACCCCCCAAAATTAATTCTTGGCTACGCCCTTGACAGTAACAATAACCAAGATAATGAATTTATTCCATTTGGCTTTTCCACACTGTATGTACTGACATTCACTTTAAAATAGCGTGGTTTCATCTCGAAGTTTAACCTCCATAAGACAGCCATGTGAAAATATTTGAATATGGTTCTCCCACCAAGGGCATGAATCTAACCCAACTAATATGGTCTATATGTAATACTCTATCTACCAGTTCCCACTATAGTGCCACAGCGGACGATATAAGCGTAACGGTCAAAGTTTGGCAAAAATGTTTGATGCAAACTTGAATTACTCCAAGAATAGCACAACCTAAATAGCCCAGTCATATTAGGGCTTTCACCTCGGAATGAAAGATAATAAGCTGCAAATTGGTATGAACCTTTGTTTTGTCATTCTAAATGTTGTCTCAAAAGTCACAATCGTTATCGTGTCCGCGTCTCAAGATATTCAAGGTCAAAGGTCACAGAAATCGGTTTTTCGCGAATATCTGGCTTCCTATCGGTTAAATGAGATTTGCATTTATTATAAAAGTTGTAGGCTATAAAATTCTCTACAACTTTCGTTCAAACTTTTTTTTCATACGACCAACCGTTTTGAAGGTAGAGCGCGAAGAGTGCACATCGTACAGTCATATACGACCTAATGCAAGGTCAAGCGTGAGTTATGGTTATCAGTACGTTATAAAGTCAATTATTTACTTGGAAATTATAATTATTAAACAATGCCCATTATTTATGTACTAACTATTAATTATTTATATTTAATTAAAGTAAGTAACTTGATTATTTATATATAATTATTCATATTTAACTATTTAAGTATAAAATATTATTAATTCTGGATTATATATTTTACTTTTATTTTAAGTTAAAATGATAGTAAGAGTATATATTTTACACATATTTTTATTTATTATTAAATACGGCATAATATACATTTATCAAAATGTACTATAGAACATCTGTCCCGGCAATGAATAGAAAAGGGCATAGGGTAGGGACAAGTATTTCCAGGTATATAAGTATTGAGAAATTTACGCGTTTTAAAGAAAAGATATATAATGTCGTGTTAACTTAAAATAAAACTAAAATATATAATCCAGAATTAATAATATTTTATACTTAAATAGTTAAATATGAATAATTATATATAAATAATCAAGTTACTTACTTTAATTAAATATAAATAAATAATAGTTAGTACATAAATAATAGGCATTGTTTAATAATTATAATTTCCAAGTAAATAATTGACTTTATAACGTACTGATAACCATAACTCACGCTTGACCTTGCATTAGGCCGTATATGACTGTACGATGTGCACTCTTCGCGCTCTACCTTCAAAACGGTTGGTCGTATGAAAAAAAAGTTTAAACAAAAGTTGTAGGGAATTTTATAGCCTACAACTTTTATAATAAATGCAAATCTCATTTAACCGATAGGAAGCCAGATATTCGCGAAAAACCGATTTTTGTGACCTTTGACCTTGAATATCTTGAGACGCGGACACGATAACGATTGTGACTTTTGAGACAACATTTAGAATGACAAAGCAAAGGTTCATACCAATTTGCAGCTTATTATCTTTCATTCCGAGGTTGACCCCTTTTTTTACCTAATATGACTGGGCTAAAAAGTATTTTCGAATATATCAAGGGTCCCACACTTTGATTTGACAAATGGGGCACACTATATTGAGTACTGTTTTTCAATTCTCTGGAACTTCCTGCATGCTCTTGTGTACTTTTCACATATTTTTGTTCAACAGTTTTCGAAATATTTGTCATTTTGACAAAAAAATGATACTTGTAGAGGCTTTGTTACATATCTTATTATATTTATCGAACCCTTGCACATACCAACAACAGCTTTATATGGATTGAAAGACAAGACTTCAAAGTATCATAGCCAGCATAATAAAGCATCTCCAGCATATGAAGTGTCCACAAAAAAACTATCAACATAACGAATTTGAAATCAATTTATCATAATTTTTTTAAATTCAATGCTTTAAATTTTTTTTATCATTGAAATCACAAAAAGTGAATAGTGATTACAATGATAAACAAAATTATATACATTGCTTTTGAAAAAATAAAGATAAAACGATTTGAAATTCGTCATGTTGATAGTCTTTTTGTGGACACTTCACATGCTGGAGATGCTTTATTAAAGCTGGTTATGATACCTTGAAGTCTTGTTTTTCAATCCATATAAAGCTGTTATTGGTATGTGCAAGGGTTCGTGAAATATAATTAGATAACATAGCCCCTACAAGTATCATTTTTTTGTCAAAATGACAAATATATCGAAAACTGTTGAACAAAAATATGTGAAAAGTAAGTTCCAGAGAATTGAAAAACACTACTAAATATAGTGTGTCCTATATGAAAAATCAAAGTCATCCTCTATTCCTCTTTTGTGGGACACCCGATATATTCGAAAATATTTTTAGGTTGTGCTATTCTTGGAGTAATTCAAGTTTGCATCAAAAAATTTTGCCAAACTTTGACCGTTACGCTTATATCGTCCACTGCGGCTGTTGCGGCACTAGTGGGACATCATGTATACGCTTCCTTTACGTCGAGTGCATCGTAGGGGACGTCAAAGTGACATAATTTTTGACCAAAATGAAATATTGCCCTTATAGGTATCATGGTAATCTAACAATATCTACATGTACGTATAATAGAAAGGACTGATGATTATGCTGTAAACTGGGCTGAATTATACATATAACATTCTCGTTTAACACTACTGAAGTACTTTCCCCTCCATCGTTGTAAAGAAGGAAAATGATCTCATGTCTCTGAAGCACAACGCCTGTATCCCCTTCCAAACCCTTCTGTCGTACCGTACCCCCTCCTAGGAGATAAATCAGAGATCATAATCAACTCACCTCATCCAATCTGCCTGGCGCTGTATTGTAAACCAGGTAATGCCCGCCCCCTCCTTCCTCTGCGGTTACACGCATGACAGTCGAATACCCTACAACTGCTTGATCGTGATGTTCCGTGGCGCCCCCATAGGTCAAACAATCCGCGATCGGGGTGGGCGTGGCGCTACCGGAGTGGGGAGATGCCTGCGTCGTTGCCACGCCTTGATGAGACGAGTTCGGACTATATTGGCCGGCCTGTTCTTCGCTGTACTGACTCTCTATGACTTCTGAAACAGAAATGTGTATTGTTAGTTGCATATCTACTCGAGTACGTTTATAGTCGGATGTTTAATTGGGGTATTGCCATTGCGATCATGTTTTATTAAAGAGAGGCTTTCGGTAGGGAATTTAGATTAGGAAGGGTTACGGAAAGAATATGGAAGCATTACTTGCTTCCATAAAATACTATTCCGATTCCTATTAAGTTCACGTTTAGAAAGTGATAATGCCCAAGATAGGTTCCGCTACAACTGGATTGTTGAGTTCTCTGTAAGATATTACAGGTGTTTTGGCAGTTGTTCGTTGCTCTGATAATTGCTTGATTTCGGCTCTCTTTATTGCTCATAAACGTAGTAGTGCAGCGATTTATTCGGTATTAAGATAAGATATCTGCACTGTTGCATATTTGAAAAATCATTGGTAGAGGTCAAGAACGGATAAATTTGGATTGTGTAATCAGTGCAGGTTTTATAATTTTACAGTAAAGTTAAACGGAACAGATACTCAATGGAAGTTATGACATGAGAAGTTATAATGGTTCACGGTTACTGAGAAGAGAAATCATTAGTAGGTATGTACGCCTATTAGGGGTCCAGAGTCAACAACTCCGTTGTTGAAAAATTATTGATCGAAATCTTAAAACTCCGAGGTGATCTCTCAAGTCTACAACAACTTGTACGAGTTAGGAGAGACAGTTGTGTTCTGGTGAGGCTATTTAATATATTCTCACGCCACCTTAGGCGCAGCACTCAACCACAGGTAATTCTTGACCCTGAAGGCTGAAATTAGTAGATGACAACGTCTAAATCTCATATGAACCTAATAGTGGTTTTCGGACTCTTTGAGGGGTTTTGTTTTGGTGGAATTTTGAGTTTAAGAGGGGACAGTTGAAATCAGCTCTATTGATCCCTGAATATTTCAGAATATCTTTGAAAGTACGAATTTTGAATTTCGAGATTTTGTGTTGAATTCGTGGAGGTCCAGAGCGCCTAGGTAAGTTTCACCTATCCCAAACCTCAAATTTCACCAAAATCCTCGGAGAACACCAAAAACTTCAACTCTTGTTATTTTTTGATGATATTCTTCATAAGAAAATTGTAAAATAACTGACGTGTCAGTCTGCATTGGCGCGCTTGTTTGATTTCATAGCCCCGTATATTCGTGATTACGTATCGATTAGTTCTTGACCTGAGGTTATTTTTTACCTTTCCACGATATTTAACTTGTAGTCTTTTTTGGCGCGCTTGATCTCTTGAACAAGCTATAATTTTGCGTAAATGTCTGTCATTTTAAATTTTGGACCGAAAATGGTGTTGCAACGTTTACTTTCGACTATTCCATCTCGAACGAAATAAGTTAGAGTTGATATTTGCAGGGTAGGTTAGGAGTCCAAATATTATTTTTTGCGCGCATGTTCTGGCTAACATCGCGTTATCATTTTGCCCAAATGCCTGTTATTTTCGAATGTTTTGCCGAAAATGATCTCAAACGATCGGGTTCGACTCCCTGTTGAAGAATTCGAGGTTAAATTTGATTTCTTCCAGCCATCCGGCCGTTAAATCGAGAACGGAAAGAGATAGCTACTTGAAATTTTCAGGGTAGGTGTCGGGTCCCAATACGACGAACAATTTCGTTAATGGGTATATTCGGGCCAACGGTTTGCGAGTAATAATTTTGTTTTCAACCAATACAGATCCGATCGAACTGAAACTTGTTGAGTAGTTGTAGCATACAAACATAAAGACGTATGTGTGAGAATCGTATCTCTAGAAAATTTTAGAAAAATTATTAAGGAATATTATTCATCTCACGATATCTCGAGAAAGGAAAGATATAGCGACTTGCAATTTTCAGGGTATATATAGGTTGAGCATCTGAATGCAACAGTTAGGTTCACGGTTGGGTATATATATACATAAAATATATACCTACATATACATATATATTCTTTTGATTGAGAGCTTTAGATGTGTTAGCAGGGGTTAGTGTAGTGAAGTACAATACAACTCAACGCATGATACAAGAGCTTAGGGAAAAATCTCAGCAAAAAAAACCAGTCTGCCTGTGAGTGTTGTGATTCGTAAAAATTGAATTTGTTCACAAAAGTAACTGACATTTAAAATATTGATGGGCATTTCATTCTTCAATATGAATTCCTTGGTAAAAAAAATGGAGAGGTTTCTCCAAGATACCAGAAACTTAACCTGAGAAATGAATAGACAAGAGGAATAAAACGAACAAATTAAAAATAATACATGACTATCAAAAGTCTTCTCTCACAAATCAATCCTCTGTAGCCGCATGAATCTCTTGAAGAGGAATCGCCTCCGCTAGTTTTCAAAGATATTCACTCTTGTTCTTTGAAATCCCTTCAATATTTGAATTCAAAAAGGAAAATGTTGGGTATAATCAGCCAAAAGGTTTCAGAGTTCTACCCAACTGGAATATTGTTTTCTTGATAACTCAATAAATATATTTATTTTTATTTAATTTATTTATTTTACACAGAAATAATGACAGATATTTCAACACAACACAGTACTCACATATTGAAATTTAATAGTATCATAAAACTATAAAACTTAATATTAATTACTGACAATCATTAACTATATTAATTCAAAGTAACAAAACAAATATCATCTTTAACCTAACAAGAATATCACAAAATATAAGAAAATGAACCCTATTCATATCTCAAGTGAGAAATCTCAGCTTTAAGTGACTCTTAAATTGAGCAAGAGAGAGACAGTGAATAAAACAACATCGGAGAATTCCGTATTGAACACTGCCAAAATCCTACAAATCGGAGAGTTCTGAGTCACATTCAGACGACGAAATGGCACAGCAAACATCTCCCTTGACCTTAATCGGTAAGGGATCCTGAAAGATATGGACTGAAGCATTAGGGAACCGAAAGATTTTTATTTAGATCTTGTATAGAAAACACATGTCATTCATTTTCCTGCGGATCTCCAAGCTGAGCAAATTTAATCTACACTGAGCCTCCGTGTAATCATGATTTATAATTTCCACCCCATTTCTGTAGGACAAGTACCTCGAACTTGTGCTACACGCTTTCTATACGTCTTATTTGACACTTATAAAATGGATTCCAGACAGGCGATTCAAAATTCAACTTGCTAAAAACAAAAGCATAATAAAGGGTCATCCAAAAAACGCGCCTACATGTTTCTTTGAAATAAAACACAAACTATTTACAATTTTTTCAAGCTGTTTTTTTTTATTAAAAGTATGATCCATTACAATTATAAGTGGAATAGAATATCATTCAAATGTCCACCACGACGTCTGCAGGCATCAATCCGAATATCGAAATTTTCAATGACTTTCCGACATGTTGCTGGTGTTATTTCACGAATTGCAACTTGAATGTTGTTCTTTAGATCATTAATTGTTTGTGGCTTGTTAGCATACACTCGACTTTTCAAAAAACCCCACAAAAAAAATCTAATTGACGAATCCATCCATTGTGAAATGAGCTTCGTCACTAAACAAAATTTTGCTTGAAAACAATGGATCTGTCGTTCGTTGTTCAATAATCCAACTAGTGAAATTACGACGTTGTAAATGGTCTCTTTCTTTCAATTTCTGGGTTAATTGAATTTTATAAGCGTGTAAATGCAAATCTTTATGCAAAATCCTCCATAAGGAGCCATTAGATATGCCCAATTCTTGCGAGCGACGCGAAATTGATGTTGTCGGTTCATTTTCAACACTTTCACTAACAGCAGCAATATTTTCCTTTGTGCATACAGTTTTTGGTCTTCCACTTTTTGGTTTATCAGTAACACAACCAGTTTCTTCGAATTTTTTCACTAATCTTTGAATTGAAGATTGATTTGGCCGATTATTTACACCAAAAAAATCACGAATTTTGCGATGGGTATTTTTCAAAGAACGCACATTTTCATAATAACTTTGAATGATATAAACGCGTTGTTGCAATGTGTACCTGTCCATGGTTAAAACTGTACTACCTTCTAATAAAACAAAATGGCTTCTGTCATTTGAAATGATGTGTAAAAATTATATAGTGCTGACATCTAGGCGTCACATTTGGATGACCCTTTATAACGTCAGGAGTGTTCTATTACTATTATTAAATAATTTTCCATGACGTAATGTGCATCCAAGCATCTTAATATGTCATGATGACATATTAAATTATGTCGTAAATTTTTCCTGCTCATTTTTTCATTATTTTACACAATACAAAGTAAAAACATGCATCTATAGGAGATGATTAGCCCTACATATGGGCCCTGTAGCGGTCTTCGAACATCTGAAGTTCTGAATAATCATCACTTGGACTGGCCAGATCTGGTTTTGAAAGAGACCCTCCTGGCCTTACGAGCAACAATTTCCTTTTTGAATTCAATATTGAAGGAATTTCTAAGATCAATATCTTTGAGAACTAGCGGAGGCGATTCTTCTCCAAGAGATCCCATGCGTCAACAGAAGAGTATATTTGTGAGAGGAGACTTTTGAAAGGTTATGTATTATTTTTAGTTTGTTCGTTCTTCTCCTCTTGTCTTTTCATTTTTCAGGTTGATTTTTGGGTACCTTGGAGAAAGCTCTCCGTTTTTTGACGAAGGAGTCCATATTGAAGAAATAAATGCCTATCAATATTTCTAAATTTCAGCAAATTTTGTGAACAATAGTTACAAATCACAACACTCACGGGGAGACAGGGTTTTTTGCTGGGGTTTTTCCCTAAGCTCTTGTATCATACGCAGAATTGTATGGTACCCCGTTACACCAACCTCTGTTAACACATATAAAACTCTCAGTCAAAAGAATATATATATATATATTGGAGGATGATATGATGTTATCAATGTGTTCAATGAAATTCATCCTGGAGTCAAAAATCACACCCAAATCACGAATAAGATCGACCTTCCGCAGCTGCCTACCGAATATTGGGAATTAATGATATTATTTTTTTCGTGAATGTTATTGATTCACATTTATTCAAATTTAATAAAAGATCATTTTCCCTATAATATTCTGAAAAACGATTCAGGTCCTGTAGCAATCATATATACACTTCACCTGGAGAAACACCTTAAGAACCTCTGCATATAGCAGAAAATTAGCATAATTAAGACATGAGGAAACATTATTCAAAAATAGTATGAATAATGAGGGATCCAGATGAGAGCCTTGAAGTACCCCAGAAGTGCTACGAAATAGATTCGATTTCTGTCAGGCAACATATGCAAATTGTGATCTATTGGAACTATATGATTGTATCCATCTCAATAAATCGCCAGAAACTCCTATCCTCCGCAAGTCGACGCAATAGCACCCGGTGATTAATTTTATCAAATGCCTTTGTGAGGTCAGTATAGACAACGTCGACCTGATCATGAAAATCAAGTCCCCCATGAAGAGAGTTTAGTAAACTCAATAGTCTCCAGATTTCTGCCCTTGACGAATCCGTGCTGATTTTTGGCGCTCTAGTTCCTCGGAACTGAGTGCTTATCAATTTGCCCAAATGTCTGTAATTTTCGAATATTTCGATGAAAATGGTCTTAAACGATTTGGTTCGACTCACTGATCAAGAATCCGTGGTCGAAATTCATTCTGTCCGGCCGGTCCGTCCGGCCGGCCGTAGGCCCGATAACTCTCGAACGGAATGAGCTAGAGAGTTGAAATTTTCAGAGTAGGTTTGGGGGATAAATATCTCGGCTAAGTTCGCTATTGGGCACAATCGGACAGATGGTTTCGGAGTAACAAAAAAAATTTTTTTTTTTACAGAACAAATACCAAATAAAATTTTTTTTAATGAGCATTTTATCATAAGAATCCATTCATATCATTTTTAACTCTAACAAGCTAATACTTTCGGAGATATGATTTTTCAAAATTTCAATGTAAATCGTATTTCACAGATTGATATAATTATTCTATGTATATTCTATATATGAATTGTCATAATGTCAACTTGACAGAAGGGAATATTGTAACTTCAAAAATATTGGGGTTGAAATACTCGTATTTTAGCGATGCAACGGGGACCTCACCCGAAAATGTTTGAAAATATTACGTAAATATTGAAAGCATAATTCTGTAGTTCGAGAGAGGAGAAAATTTGGTGAACGTAGATCAGGAAATTTTTGATCGATTACAAGGTAATTTTATTATTACTTATCTTCTTTTATACATGTTTTATGGAATACCTACTATTTGTAGGTACTTTAAACCTGTTTTGGGCAATTGTCATACGAAACTTGTTTTTTTGGCGCTCTAGTTTCTCGGAACAGAGTGCTTATCAATTTGCCCAAGTGTCTTTAATTTTGGAATGTTCGGCTGAAAATGGTCTCAAATGATTTGGTTCGACTCACTGATCAAGAATCCGAGTGCGAAATTGATTCTGTCCGGCCGGCCGACCGGCCGTAGGCACGATAACTCTCGAACGAAAGGAGTTAGCGGATTGAAAATTGCAAGGTGGTTTTGGAGCGTTAATAACTCGGACTAGTTCGTTAATTGGCGAAATCCATCAAGGGGTTTCGGAGTTATGGCTGATTTTAGTAAAAATATCTTTTATGAATATTTCCGAAACCGATCACTCGATCTATCTGAAATTTAGCACCAAATTGTAGAATCATGACCTTTATACTCATGTGAAGTTTTGTATTGACCAGATTACCGCAAAGTGTGAAAAAAAATTTGAAAATGTGGTGCAGTTCTCATTCTCATGATTGCTCATTTAATCTTGATAAATAAACTATTATTTGAATTGAATTTCCTTTATGATGCAGTTCTATCATCAGGGTTTGAACCCATTTTTGGCGCTCTAGTTCCTCGGAACTGAGTGCTTATCAATTTGCCCAAATGTCTGTAATTTTCGAATATTTCGATGAAAATGGTCTTAATCGATTTGGTTCGACTCACTGATCAAGAATCCGTGGTCGAAATTCATTCTGTCCGGCCGGTCCGGCCGGTCCGGCCGGCCGTAGGCACGATAACTCTCGAACGGAATGAGCTAGAGAGTTGAAATTTTCAGAGTAGGTTTGGGGGATAAATATCTCGGCTAAGTTCGTTATTGGGCAAAATCGGACAGATGGTTTCGGAGTAACAAAAAAAAAAATTTTTTTTACGGAACAAATTCCAAATTAAATTTTTTTTAATAAAAAGTTTTATCATAAGAATCCACTCATATCATTTTTAACTCTAACAAGCTAATACTTTCGGAGATATGATTTTTCAAAATTTCAATAATAAATCTTATTTCAACGTTGTCACAGAATGATATTATTCTATGTATGAATATGAATTGAGCGAAGTGAGAAAAATCTCAGTTGTTTGCTCCGAAATTAGTTTTTCTCAGAAAATTCTTACATTTCGGAACTGAACATGAAGTAAGAGATCTGAGAGTAGTGAGACTGCTTTTCATCCATAGACATAGATATTACTCTCGAACGGAATGAGGTAGGTAGTTGAAATTTTCAGAGTAGTTTAGGGAGATGAATATCTCGGTTGAGTTCGTTATTGGGCAAAATTGGCCAGATTTAATTTGATTTCTTCCATGGTGCAGTTCTCATTCTCATGATTGCTCATTTAATCTTGATAAATAAACTATTATTTGAATTGAATTTCCTTTAGGATGCAGTTCTATCATATGAATACATTGATATAATTCCCAACTCTGAGAAACCAATACTTTCGGAGATATAATTTGTCTGTTTGAACTAGAGCGCCAGAAAGCTCCTGTCCACAGGGCTTGAACCCATGTTTTATTATCATATTCCCAACATGGTTAACAATAAATTTATATATGAGCGATTCAAACATCCTGGGAATGGTAGAAGGCAAGGGCGTAGCAAGGGGGGGGTCACCCCCCCGAAATATTTCAGAGTTATTTTTTTGTTAAAAACAAAAAAAAACTTGCTACAGAAAGCGAACCTTACACCCCCCTGCACTTATAAAGTCAAGTGCCAAAATTTCAAAACCCCCCCCGAAATTAATTCCTGGCTACCCCCTTGGTAGAAAGAGTACCTAGTGATTGGCCGATAGTTATGAACAAGTTCCCTTCTGCCCTGCTCATGAAGTGGAACAACCCTTGAGATCTTTCTGCGCTGAGGAAAGACGCCAGTATACGCAGAGACCTGCTGAAGAGAATGTGCAGTGGCATCTTTAAAGATCTGGAGCAATTATTCCTCAAGAATCTCTTCCGGCCCGGTCCTTTATTCTGGTCTAATGGTCGAAGAGCGTCCTCAATATAGATAGTATATATAGCTAATAATATATAGATCCGATGAAATTAAAACTTGGCAAGTAGTTGTGGAATACCAACATAAGGACGTATGTGGTATGTGGGACGCTGGGATCGTAATTCCCAGCACTAGCATAGTATCACTAGAAAATTTGGAGAAACTTTTTTTTTAAACCTTTTATGTATCTCACGATAACTTGAGAAGGGAAAGAGATATCCACTCGCAATTTTCACTGTTGATTGCACATTCGAATGCGACATTTGAGTTCGTTAATAGGCATAATTGGCCAAATGGTTTTGAAGTTACACCTATCTAAAATGTTATTGTTATTTCCTCTATAACTCAAAATATACAAATCCGATCCTTTTAAAACTCGGTACAAACTTGTAGAATGCCCACACGCAATTTTTCGCGGAATTTCGTGAATATCGTGTCCAGAAATTATTTGAGACGTAAGTTTTTTCTCATATTATTGGATATTTAGTGAATTTCAATTCCGATAGGATACATATATCAGAATTAAACATTTTGTGATCTCATTACGCAAGTCTGTCATTTAAATGTTACGAAATATATTCATATATTATAAAAGCTGAGAAAACTGTCTACAACGGTAGTAAATTCGATTTAGACTGTTCAATAGAGGTGAATAGACAATAGAGCATGCGCGCAAAGTTCCGGACTTCACGTCAGTGCTTGAGCCAATTTTTAATTTTTCATCAGTACATTGATTTATCACGAAATATCGGTGTGATTTCAATGTACCAGAAAAAATATCATTCTACATGCGTTTCAGCTGTTTCGTTATATAAGCAACCCATTCGCTCTTCAGATAACAAGGTCAGAGGTTATCTGCCCAGGACATAACCTCACGTCATAAATCGACAACAAAAATGTATCTCCGACAATAAAATATGTACAAATATAGCATAGATTTCTTGGCAGAAGCGATATACAAGGTGCGTGCCAAACTTTGCAGGTCTTTATCAAACTAGCAGATTCTAGTAGCACCACCTATTGATGGGTGTCTGAGATGAACAGTTATGTCCATCACTGACGATATGTCAAACGACAAATGTACATGGCAATCGGACGGGTAGAAGCCGAGCTATTGCGTTATGAGTTACAGTGTTTGTTGCATAATTTGCCAGCATTAAGTTCTACCTACTTTAAACCGGCAGAAATACTAGCTGTCTCCATTTGTGCTCAAGAGTGTCTGAATAGGTACCTCAAGTGGAAAAAACAGTCAATCAATAAATCCATTTTCAAGCAATAACATTTCTTTTTAATCATAATTTTCAACAAAGATTATATTTCCAAAAAAAAATTTGAAATAATTTTATAAACAACGTATTTGTTTCTAACAATTTTTTAAACAATAAGATATACAAATTATTGAAAATCATTTTTAGGTAGCTTCTGATCATGAGAAAACGGATCAATAGTATAATATTAAAAAAAATATTTTTTTTCAATGTTTTACTAAGCTTTAACATTTTCAACCTAAGTAAATTGTTAATAAGTAAGAGAAAATGAACAATTTTCTAATTTTTCCAACGGAAATCTATTCTAAGGCCTTTAAAATATAATACAGCTCCACGAAAGCAACAAATCTCAGATTAATAGTTTAACAATTATTATCGCCCTTGCAATGCTAATGTTCGTGCTGACTAAAATTGTTAATTAATAATTGAAAAATCGCGATAAAAATTTTTGGATCACGCATTATTGTTCATTGATCTATCCTGTAGGCGCCTGAATTTTTCAGTTCTTAATTTTCATATTTAATAAGTTTAAATAATATTCATTCATTAAAGGTCCGAAGTGGGCGTGGCTTGAGCAAGCCGGAGTAACCGTTTTTCGGGCCTATTTTCAACCCTCTGGGAAACACGTCAGGAACCTTTTGTCGGGAAATTTCCTCCTCTTTTTGAATTAATTTTAGAAATCTCAATTAGTTTTTGAGATATATGCAAAACCCCCCTTTTTTTCACTTAATTGTTTATAACTTTCGCAAGTTTGCGAGCGGTCGTTGAATTTTCTCAAAAAATATCTACATGCCATTCCAAATCGAATGGCACCACAATCATAATTTTCGGAGAACTCTAAAAAGTTTTGACCTAAAAGGCACTTGTTGACTGGACTATACACGGAACCCCTGGCAATGAGAAGTTGAGGATCTGAATGTTTGCAGTTTTTACTTCAAATACTTCGAGGTGTCCCCTTATCATAGATACGGCGGTAGCTACGCCTCTGCTGGGTTAGAGAATACAATCCCGGGTTTTTTTTTCGATCCCGGGATTACGGGATTCTTTATGTGCAATCCCGGGATCCCGGGACTATCCCGGGATTAGACTGTGTGGTTTCTTAATGAGCTCAAATGGAAAAAAAACTTGTGTAATTTCTTTAAAAATGTTTATAATGTAAAAGAACAAATCACAAACAATAATAAGAAAGACGAAAAAAATACACTCAACAAAAAACTATAATTTGAAAAAAATAATAATGGAAAAAGCACATGTGTTTTTTCTCGAGCTTTCGCTCAAGCAAACGATATTTCTTTCATTTTGCCTTATTTTGGGTACAAGAAACTGTAAGAGAAACTTTACCTGATCCCCATAATTTCTACTACTCTGCAAGCGTTTGGTTTATTTACTGAAACTTTTTTTCCTATTCATTGGAATTTTGACTACTCAATTAATTATTCCAATCATATTATCATGAATTAATATCCCCCGAATGTTTCGCATCCTTTTATTCATATCACCTTCAATTATCCATAATTTTTCCGTTACGAGATCGCGTTTATTAATGTTGGAGACAATCCCGAAAATCCCGGGATTATCCAAGTACAATCCCGGGATTTTCGGGGTCAGAAAACGGCCGGGATCCCGAGATTCGGGATCCCGGGATTGTATTCTCTAGCTGGGTACCAACTTACAGGGAAAAACATTGGGTGGATACATTTTATGCGCGTTCTAAAAATTCTAAATACATGATAATATTTGAACGAGTATAGTAATCTTGCGACCAGCGATCAGACTAAAGTATGGCTTCATGGATTTTTTCGTTTTCCAACCTTCTGCGGTTCTGCTATTGATAACGCGGGACAAAAGCAAAACGATGCGATGGAATGGAAGTAGGTAGGCTGCGTGAGTTACACTTGCGCGTCGGTCTTATCAGTTGGGACGTTGTCGGGTTGTCCATGTGAAAATAAATATAAAAATATGTATAATAATTTGTCAATTCGTGAAAGCCGCAAGCATATAACTAGAGGAAGTCGTTATCAGTCACCCTACGAGTAGCGCTGGAAGACTGATAAGGCGGACGCCAACGCGCATGCGCTGTCAAACTGGAACAATGCCGGGCAGGATCGTATTCAATTTTTTTATTTTTAAAATACGTCAAGATATCCCGAAGTCGATGTTTCCACGTGCATTTTCGGAAGGAATTTATTGCTGCAGATGAATTCCACATGAACGAATATAATAATAAGATACAGCTTCATCAAAATTGTATGTTCTGACAGACATGGGGATATGAGAAGAATATCGGAAAAAAATTAACCTCCAGTAATTTTCACAGTTCACTTTCTTAAGTACTTTAACTAATCCTTATACAACGTCCAGAGCTTCCATCCAAAACTTCTTCAGGGATATTTATGATTCGTCAAGTCAAGTCAAGGGGTTGATGACTTTTTTCGCGTATGTCATGATTTTGCCCAAATGTCTGTAATAATCTAATTCTTGCCGAAAATGGTCTCAAGTGATTAGGTTCGACTCACTGAAGAAAGAATTCAATTCAATTCAATTCTGTCCGTCCAGCCATCTATTGCCACGATAATTTTCGAACGGAGAGAGACAGCGACTTGAAATTTCTAAAGTAGGTTACGCATCATTGTTGCTATAGTTGAGTTTGTTAATAGGCGTAATCGGCCAAGCGTTTTCGGAGTTATACCTGATATTTTGTTGCTTTTTGCTCAATAACTCACAAAATACAGATTAAGTTGAATTGAAAATTGGTATAGGTATAATTAAACATTTTACCATCGATTACTGGATTTCAGGTCGATCTGTATTTTTGGAATGATTTATTTCAAAAATTGAATTCAGTTGATGCCCAATGAATTTTGCATTTCGTGACTCCTGACTTCACGTTAGTACTTTTCCGAATGTTTTTATTTTGAAAACCATTTTGTCAGGAGTCAGCAGTGTCATATTCAAGTAAAGCAATATGCAGCATGCTTTGGTCCCGGAAGATGGGGACATCGTTCTTGAAACATGACAGACGACGAAATTTATAGCGCATAAGAGTCTAGTTCCTCGTGTAGTATAATTTGATAACTCGTGAATACAATGTTTGATGATTGGCATAATTTTATTGATGTTTTCATTTAATTGTTTTTTATTTTCAGAAAATTCCTTTCTATGATTTTGTGAAATAAAAAACAATTATTATGATATTACACAAAATTGTTATTTTATTATTACCTATTCACTTGATAGGTTATTATATTATAAGTGTCTATTAAGGCCTTTTATTGTTGTATTAGCATTCACTTGATACAGACTAACATTAGCAATGTCCGCCCATATTTAAGTACAGTAATATATAGCATGCTTTGGTAACGTTTGATTTCAGAAGATGGGAACATCGACCCCGAAAAATGTCAGACGACAATATTTGCAGTGGACAAGAGTCCAGTCACTCGTGAAGTATTCCTAGAAAAATTTGATAAGTCAAGAATATGTTCGATGAGTGGTATAATTATGTGGATAATTTCATTTAATTTTTTTAGTATTTTATATTTGCAAAAACATCTAAAATTATTGATTCTGTGAAATAACCATTTGATGAGTATATTATACATTAACTCGATCCCACTATTAATAATAATTTGCACCCCGTTTAGGTGAAATTAAATAATTGGAAGCGACATTCAAGTCAGTACGCACTGCCATTGAAAAGTATAACAAACTGAAACTATGTGGAGGAGCCGACTACTCACCATTTCATATCAAATCTCTGTTTATATTACCTCCCAAGTGTTCAACCTTTGGATTGTAAAACCTCTTTAGGTCCGACAATCAAAATGTGTCCCAATAAAAGATGAATGACGAAAACAACTTCGATTTGAATTGCTTTATTTCACGTTTTCGTTTCGACTCTACAGAAAATAATTATAATGAATTGAGTTTGCAGATTTGTGTATCTCCCGAGAGTTCTCGAAAGATTACAAGTAGGTATCTATTACAACAATCAAGAGGTTCGATTATTCTCATTTGAAATATATCCGTTGTCATAAACTCTTCAACCGAAATCGTCCCCAATTCCTTTATCCACTTGAGCAATATCATTTCCGAATTCATTCTTAGGCCAAGCCTGCACGCCGTTCATTAGACGGTTACTCCGTGGAAAACAGTAATGCTATCATTTCCACTAATTATTCTCGAATACCGTACACGTCACTTATCGGACAGGTGAAGATAGGTGTACTAGATGCTTTTAGATATTTTTTTCTCGTAAATTATGAATTTTAAATAATTTTATTCCTGAAGGTGCTCGTTAGCGGACAAAATTGAAGGTGCTTTATGGTACCTACTAACAATAGCGTTGAATGTTTCGAGATATTTTTGGACCCGAATTGGATGGAATGGATTCAATCAACAGCAGGTTAAGACGCCAATTATAGAATTAAAATTCATAATCGAGACCAGCATTGCCAGATTTTTTTTCGGCGAACCTTTTGAGTAAAATGCGAGGATTTTTCATCGAAAGCGGAACATACAAAAAAAACATATACTGGGTGATTTATTTAACCTGGAATTCCGTTTTTATTCGAGAAGTACGCATTGTAGAGAAAAAATTCTCGAGACAAATGTGTGATATTTCGCGTATCCGATAGTACTGAATTCCTCCCACCCTCTCACCCACTGTAGACGGAGGAGGAGGTAACTTTGCAATCTTAAATGGCAACACCTATTTTTTATGGCAAAATCAAACCCTATGTCAGAAAATACGAATGATATGTCCGTAAAATTTTTATTTATTTACGATAGATTTACACGCGACGAAAAATACCAGAGGAAAAGCAGAAACAACACCAAACAAACATGTATTTGGTAATTCTTAATAGGTTGATACAGTCAGTGTGGTCTTGAATTCCATACCCAAAGCATCTTTTACCGGTTACACCATAAATATCATCGAATATCTATGGTCAATAACGACATGTCGAGTTTGTATTTCATAAATATTCTATTCATATTTTCAGAAGTTTTGTGCATATTGTTTTTTGGAAAATAACAATTACGTTACTTTGGCAGATGCTTCGATTACCCTTTTGAGTTAGGAATTAGTTTTTGAAAGTTCTGAAAACAACTTTCCATCAATTTTATCGAAGAGTAGGTATTTTTCGATGAGATCATGAAAATCTACTGAAAAATGAATATAGGTAGATACTCCATAAAATTCAGACACTTCCATCACATCCTTAAGGAGTTGAATATTTTGAGAAATCCAGAGATATGTATTTCATCATTTCTAATGAAGTGGTTTTGTACCATGTATTTTAAATGTCTTACTAAATCATAGAGGATTTCCCCGCTGATTCCAACACATAATTTCCGAAAAACCGTTCTTGGCGGATATCTCAATCGTAGAGAATAGTATATTCTAAAACAAGTTGCAGAATGGGCTCATATTCAAACACGAATGCGAAATTCGAAAACGGGTGACGAAGGAGTGATGTTGGAATTGCCTTCTGCAACGAGTATTAGACGATATTTTCTCTATTTCAGGCAAGTTTTGTAAAATACTGTTGAAATTTAATGAAAAATTCGGATTACACATCCTAGTGACTTTTGTATTGTATCTTGGCAGTTGGTGTGACTGTTACGATAGTTAACAGATTACGGAATTTGAATCGTACGTAGGGCATGGAGATCAGATTCAAAACAGTTTCCTAATAGCATGAATGATTCAAAATTAGCAAGAAGGAAATCTCTAGCGCCTTATTTTTTAATGAAAATAAAACTTTAACTCTCAACAATTATTTCAATACCTATATCCATATTATGTTATATGTATTGACAATCGACGTGTGTTGAAATTTGATTGGATCGAATGTCAGTGCTGACTACCACAAAATGAAAAAAAATAAATATAAACAATGCGGGAATGAGTTCATTACAGCATTGATTTTAGTGCTGTAATGAACTTATTACGATATTGAAATAGAGAAAACATATTATTATTGTGTCATACCAGAGGTACATCTCCATCATTCTTCAAAAGTCAATTAGGATTTTTTGTCCATAGCAAACACTCTCTCTGTATCTCCTCTTGTCCCTACTCTGGGAAACTATTGGGCTTGCTTATAGGACATGCACCCAGATCGTCCATTATAACATTCAAACCGAACTAAGAATACTAATGTTCAAACGTCTTAAATCTGTAAGTGACCTCAAGCTAGTGAAAGAACGAAGAACGACCTGTGCAAATATGAGGAAGTACCTCCGCTTGAATGGAGAATTTCAATCGTCCATGTGAGCGAAAAATGCCATTGTTATGACGTTCTAATTTTTCAACTTTCCGCAAACCCGACATCGTTGCCAATTCTACGGTTTCCCAAAGCGCTGGTTTCTACACATGGTGCCGTCTAATGCGACTTGAGCGACAACCTCGCGATCTGAACTTGCCACGGCAATTTGTGAAACTGGATAAGCCATAAAGCAACGAACAATGGCAATAATCCGTTGTGTATAGGTTTAGTTGGCAGCACGCCACTTCCCCCTGAAACCTGCCGCTATGAAAAAATGGTGTACAGTTATCGGCAGGTGGGTTGATTTACTTCTTCCTCATATCTCGAGATTTATGAGGCCTCGCGTGGCCGTGACGCGATTCTATGATCCTTCGCCGAGAGGAAAGATTAACGAATGAAAATGTCTCGTCCAGTGTAAAACTGTTCTGTGACGGAAACTGTCCTTTTGATACTGCCTCCATATTCACCTATACATTACACATAAAGTTCAACAATATCTATAATTTCCCTATTTCCAGATTTCTGGATTTAATGCATAGAGTGGCATGTCAAATCAAAGGTTTGTATTTTTATTTATGTTCATTTTCTTTTGTTCCTATAGTTATTTAAAGCCCAGGTGAAACCGCATTGAAATCATACAGTATTAATATTGTGCATGCCTGAAATTATCCCCGTTCACATGCATTTCCTACGCAGAATTAAATAATGAAGTAAAAAAATGGAAAAGTACTGACGTGAGGCTATTCTGCTTTGGCACTCTTGTTCGGATTCATAGCGAGAGTGGTCACCCATTTAGATACTGAACTCGCTAAGGACTACTTGGCTTCCAGTGAAAAAAAATATTTTGCTACTATTTCCAACAATATATTATATCCGATCGAGTTTAAATCTAGAACTTGTTGGAAAGCAAGGTTTTGCAAAAATTCGGCGATATCTGACGGATAATTTCGGATATACAGCATTTTTGGCACTCTTGTTTCTCGCAACAGAGTGCTTACCAATTTGCCCAAATATCTGTAAATTTCGAATTTTTTGTTGAAAATGGTCATAAACTATTTGTTTCGACTCACTGATCAAGAATCCGTGGTCAAATGGAATGAGCTAGGTCCGTCTAGTTTTAAATTTTCAGAATAGGTTTGGGAGATAAATATCTCGGTTAAGTTTGTTATTGTTTGTTTTGGAGTAACGAAAAAAATGATTTTTTTTACATTACAAATTTCAAATTAATTTTTTTTAAGATGCAGTTTTATCATAAGAATTCATTGATATCATTTTCGACTCTAACAAATTAATACTTTCGGAGATATGATTTTTCAAAATGTCAATATTAATTCTTAACTCTATGATTTCACAGAATACTGTAATCGAAAATAACGCCCGTATCTATGAATTTCATAATCTGTGCTCATAAATGTCATCTTTGACATCTCATCTACTGATAAGAGACATGTCAAACAAAGTATGATTGAATGCAAAATGAACAATTAAAAAACCTCAGCTATCGTATATCCATGTAATGAAGGAAATATATACTTTGGTAAATTAATCAAATTGGGTTCAGAATATCTCCAGTAAAAACAAGACTGGAATATTTCAATACTAAGTTTCAATTGATATAATATAATTATTTTCATAGTAGATAAGAGGAATGAATACCTCGGATAAGTTCGTTCTGGTGGTTCGGATAAATAATTTTTAGTAGTCTTGTTGAATTTAATTTCTTTTTCAAACAAAGTTTTAACAGAGCGCGCCAAAGCTCCTGTCCACAGGGCTTTCCCACGTTTATTTAAAAGAGTTTTGAGCAAAAAAAGATATTTTTCATGGTTTTCCGACCTGAAAATTTGCACATCGATATAAATTGTGATTTCAAATAAGTTCACTCAGAGCGTTTCATACAAAAACTTCGAATATTCCGAAATAAAAAAATTTTTGTTTAAAAATGGCGATTGCTGCTCAAACCGTAGTAGGCCGAGTTTTATATCACTTTAAGTGCACCAACATTTTGTGTGACATAAAATTCGAAAATATTAATAGTAAAGAAAAGTCCCTTCTGCTACGGAGTTGCTGGGAAGCACTGTATATATATTTAAACACCAAACAGTATCATTAGAAATATCATTAATCCTAATTATACAATATAAAGATGCAAAGGATTGCCTAACATATATTTCAATGTCGACGAATAACGACGGTGGCTGAGGAGCAACCCGGATAACTGACTCGACCTCCGGGGTCAAATGATCGTAAAGGATCGTGGTCTCGAATTACCGAAACCAATCGTTTCGACTGATTTATATCAATGCGACTGCGAGGACCCGGCACAGTACCGTGATTAATGGCATGAAAAAAGGTCCTGGTAGCCAGTTTATCCTGGTTTTTGCCCCGTTGGAATCGGGAGATGGCAGGTTTGATTCGATAGGACTATCGGATAGGGAAATCGGAGTATGAAATAGTGTGGGATCAGTAGTAGGTTGTGTATCGAGTGAAATAATTGATTTTTTTTCGTAGTCTGGTTGTAAAGGGTTCGGGAAAAGTTTTGGAAATACTGCTTATAAGGATTTCTTATAAAGTTTCAATTTTGTACTTGAATGTGAACTGGGTGCGTTCGCATTATTAAAGCAAGTAATTAACGTTTTTGCGCGATCGTAACATCACTTGACCGAATGTATGTAATTTTCGAATTCTTGAATATGATATAACTTGGAACTTGGAGACTTGTAATTTGCAAAGTAGGGTTCGTGTCGAAATGGTTTCGGAGATGTGGGTGATTCTGTTCTAACTGATATTTTTGCGCCCATGTTATAGGGAACATTTTGCTCATCATTCTGTCCAAATTTCTGTAATTCTCGAAAATGCTGAAGGAGCATTCATGATCAAATTTCTTCCGGCCGGCCCTCCGTTGTCACCATAACTTTCAAACGGTAAGAGATAATGACTTGAAATTATCAGGGTAGGTTGCGCATCTGGATAGGACACTTAAGTTTTGGAGTTATATACCCATATGAAATTTTGTTGTTATTTCCTCCATAACTCACAAAAAATACCTCCGATCGAATTGAAATTTGGTAATTAGTTGTATAATGCTGACCCGCAAATTTTATATTTCAGAAATTATCACTGTTACATTCCGCTGAAATTCCACACAAGTCTTCAAGCCGACACTTTGATTACCGAAATTCAGCTCGAACGGCTTTATATTTTTTGATTTATTTCATTTTAAAATTTGAATTCAATTGATGCCCAATGCATTTATTCACTTGTGAATAGTGCTGTCTTTGGAAATGGTAAAAGTGAAAAAATAATAGGATGAAACCCATTGGAACAGAAAGAGAATATATGAATGTAACAAAAATGAGAGGAAAAATAATTTACGATCTGAGATCGGGAAGTGGAAGGGTGTGAGTTTTAAGGGTAAAAAACGGTTTATCTCGATTTCCGGCAGGAAATGAATAAAGATACAACTTTTGTATTTACACTTTTTTCACATAACCGCAAAATTTATGCGGAAAAATAAAAAACCAAAAACTTGGTTATATGGATTTTATCTTTCAAGTTCAAAAGAATATATATATATATATATCTTTCACAAAAAAAATTTTTCCAGGAAATTTGGTGAAAACTTACCTTTTCATGCCCCAAATACACTGTAGATAATTTTTTTTATTTAAAATATTTTTTTTTCACCCTATCTTGACTTAATATCGAATAAGCACCCTAATTTTCAGTCGAGAATTCTCACTTCAAAATATCTGCTTTTTCAAAAAACGCTAGGCCTTTTGTTCGTTGAAATCTCTACTTTCTGATAGTGTAAAAAAATATACATTACATACAAAAGTTGTAGATCTTTTCATTACCTACAACTTTGCCATTTAAATTTTTTTCATAGGACTTTAGTTGTTCCAAATTTGAATACGATCGGATCTATATTATTGAAGTTAACTTTCGAGCGGATAACGTCTTGAAATTTTCAGGTTAGGTTGCGGATCCAAATGACGACAGTTAAGATCATTGATAGACATAATCGGCCAAACGGTTTTGGAGTTATACCCTTGTGAAATTTAGTTGTAATTTCCCCAATAACTCAAAAAATACAGATCCGATCAATCAAGAGGAAATTTTGAAAAAATCATTAAAAATAATTCTGTATCTCAGAAACTACCCGCGTGATATCGATGAAAAATATCCTAATTTTAAATCTCTACATTTGGACACGATCGAATGCAACAGTTGAATTCGTTAGTCGGCCAAATGATTTTGGCCTATATCCTAAATATTTAAAAAACAATACAATTTAAACTGAATAATTACGTGTAGAATGCCAATGCACTAATTTTTGCGGAATTTCGTAATGATGGCATCACTAAAAAAAAAAAATATTTCTCCAAAAAAAAAATTAAAATTTTCTTAAAATAATTTATTTTTCGGAAAGTGTTTGTCAGTGTTGGAATTCCTCCCAAACCTTCAAGCCAAATTTTATTTTTCTAATATTTTCAAAAATATAGATCCCATTGAATTGAAATCTATTACTCGATTTAAAAAGACGGCTTGAAGAATAGACAAAAAACAGGAGCGCAAAAGCACCTCACTTCAGCAATTTAGGTTAGTAAAAAGTAAAGAAATTCAGTATCCATGAAAAAAAATTAATAATTGATTTAGTTTACCAATACCACGGTACAGACAACTTAATTTAAGACATACCTCTTTGCGACATTAAGTTCTTAAATGACACAAACTACTATATTCATCTGCTCGATGCTCATAAAATAAGCAGATATTATTGTTATGGTTTTTCTATGTAGGAATGAACTTAAAGAGTTTTATTTGAGTGATATTCGGACATACAGGGTGATTCTTTGAGTTTTACATTAATTTTAACCATAAATTCCTCACATCAAATAAAACACATTTATTTAACATTTTTCCAGATTCGAATCGGGTAAAAAGTTACAAGCGTTTAAAGATTTTACAATGTGCCGATATACACATAATATATGAATTATTATCTATGACTTTGATGGTGAACATTTTATAATTTTTTTTCATCAGTTTCTCATAAATTTCAGATATAAAGTTACTAGGATTTCGGAGTACAGGTACAGTAGACTCCCGATTATCCGAAACCCGATTATGCGAAATCCCCATTATCCGAAACGACCTATGAACCGAATTATCCGAAATGATTCTTACGAGACCTCCGCATTATCAGTATAACATACAACGGCATCTGTTTACTGTTCTGCGAAGCAATGAAAATACATTTTTACTAGTCATGTATTAGGTATGAGAATGCATAAGAGTACATATTATGTTTTGTTAGAATTTATTACATCTATGAAAGCATATCTCCGCTCATGTTAGTGACAGTCAACATGGTTTCATGGGTGGGAAATCTACCACGACTAACCTGTGTGAGTATACTCAATATATTTTCGATGAGCTTGAAAAGAAGCGTCAGGTGGACGTGGTTTACACTGATTTGGCGAGGGCATTCGATATTGTTGATCATAATATTCTGATTGGTAAACTCTGTAGATTCGGATTGTGCGGTGGTTTGATCGATTTCTTTAAATCGTTGTTAAAGGGTAGATATCAGTATGTGTATTATAGAGGCCATCAGTCGAGTGCCTACG
The DNA here is from genome assembly GCA_937662695.2 of Halyzia sedecimguttata. Lineage (NCBI taxonomy): Eukaryota > Metazoa > Arthropoda > Insecta > Coleoptera > Coccinellidae > Halyzia > Halyzia sedecimguttata. Next base: position 4,364,534 of record OW569413.2, on the reverse strand, counting down.
CTACTACCAGTGGGGTTACTCAGGGTTCCAATCTGGGACCAGTTTTATTCATTTTGTTTTTCAATGATGTGATTGAGATATTTAGATGTCTTGTGTATGTGTACGCCGACGACTTGAAAATCGTAAAGTCCATGATTTCGCCCTTACATGACCATATTGAATTACAGTACGATTTGAATTCTTTCCATGAGTGGTGCGTTGATAATAAACTGAGAATTAATATAAATAAGTGCAAGGTTTTGACATTTTGCCGAAAACCAACGAAGATCATACATGAATACAGGATAAATAACATACTGTTGGATAGAGTGGAGCAAATTAGGGATTTGGGCCTTATATTGGATCAGACACTTTCTTTTGTGCCCCATATAGATTCAGTTTGTTCATCCGCCATGAGGATGTTAGGTTTTATTAGGAGAAATGGGTTTCAGTGATGTATGTTCTTTGATGTGTTTATATTTCGCGTTTGTCAGATCGAGATTGGAATATTGTAGTATTGTATGGAGCCCGTTTTATAGTAATCATATTACTCGTGTCGAGCGTATACAGAGAAAATTTTGTCAATATCTTTACTATGTGAAATATGGATTTTATCCGCCAAGAACATATCCTACTCAAATGTTATTCAGTGAATTCGAGCTGGAACCACTGTACCTGCGTAGGAAATTAGCATGCAGTATTTTTCTGTACAAGTTGATTCATGGTATTACATTCAGTAGTACTTTGCTGCAGAATGTTAGATTTCTTGTACCTAGAATCGAGGGTCGTCGGTGCCTGTCGGTTGCTCTACCACAATCTCGTACCAATCAACATTTTTATTCTCCGTTGGTCAATGTTTGTAGGAATTATAATGAAATTTGTGAATCTGTGGATATATTTATTGATGGCTATAAAAAATTTGTTCAAAATGTAAAAGATGTGTTACTCGCCAACGCTAGTGTGTAATATTGTTATATATACATATATTTTTTTTCTTGTGTTTTTATGTTTGAATGTAAAATGTATTATTTGAGTCCTGTATAGGCCACTTTTAGGCCTGTGGGATGCAATTGAAGTATATTATTATTAAAGTATATTATTATAGTTACTTTTTCCAATTCATACATAATATTTAAGTCAATACTTATGAACTTATAAAATTGTCTTATTGTTTATTATTTAAATTAAAATTTAATACATTTTTCCTATACAAAATATATCATAGTTGATAATTTTCCTCAATCTCCGCATTATCCGAAAGTACGATTATCCGAAATCGGCCCGGTCCACCTTATTTCGGATAATCGAGAGTCTACTGTATACCAAACTGCTACATATTTGGATAATCGACGATACCGATAGAAGCAATCACTTTATTTTTAATTCCGGGAGGTATGTAGGTACCTCTAATTTGCTTGCAGCTTTTGTGCCACCAATGAGCATATAATACCTAGAAAATTCCCAAGAATCTTCTCAAGACTTCGCATACCACGCTGAATCTGGAACCTTTGGCCTATAATATTATATATCTAGAAGCGAGAACATGTGATGCATTATTCAATTATTACGTGAGAACTTTTCAGTGAGACTGTCACAATCGAACCGAGCACATAAGCCTTGTTAACGAATGTCCAAAGTTTTCTAAACATGCACTGAGTTTCATGACAAGTATAGTTGAATCAGCTGGAGGCTCTCTAGATCTGCTGCCAGATAAATAGGGGATAACCTCTGGAGGATGCTCAGGGGATCAATACAAGACAAATAATAATTGTGTACTTTCGATACGATCAGATATAGGGATTCAACTTCCTGCACTACAATACTGATAAGTACAACTGTGTAAATTTGAAAATTTCATTATTGACCACCAGAGATGGAAGTGTTTCTTAAATATGCACTTCAGCAAACTTTTCTAATATCGCTAGGACAATTTCGGTTGACATCTGGATTTGTAGATAAGATTTTTCGACATGCAATAGCTTGTCTCAGCAAGATTACTGAAACGATACTGAAAAGGAAGGAAAGGCACAAACAGAAGTGTTCTCACATCCTGAAAAAGGGATCTCAAATTCTTGATCGAGATGACGAAATCGAATTAATTGAATATGCTTCCAATACACCATATTCACCAGATCTGACCCCAATTGATTATCAACTTGACTTATCCCCAGGTCTGAGAATATTAACGATAAATGCCAAAGGGTTCTATCACGGGATTCATACAAGTTTTTAATCGATTCTTGATATTTACTTCGTAAAAATTGAATTAATGTCCAGATCGAAGCGAAGGCATAGTTTTTATTGCGATTCATTCTAGAAATCGTTAGAAGCATGGACTATCCTGTTCAATTGATTTTATCGGAATATTATTAGATGTGAAAATTACTGCTATATGCAGAATGTTTTCTGTGAAATGTCAACTCATTGTTTCTTATTTGAAGAAAGAATCGAGATTGATGATAGAAATGCCCCACAATATTTCAGCTTATTTTACAGCCAATGTTCTAGATTTAAACTCGATCGAATCTATGTTAATGGAAATATTTGGAAGATATTATATTTCTTTTTGGAGCCAAGCAGCTTTACGCTAGTTCAGTATCTGGATGGGTCACTGCTCACTGCTCTGGCTATATAAATTTGAACAGCGCGCCAAAGCCCCTGTCCACATAGCTTTCCCACTTATTTGTAATGAAAAAGTGTTTGATGAAGATAAATGAACATTTATGAAGATTAATTTAAGAATTTTCACATGTTCAGATTGGAAAAATTAAAATCTGGAAATTGATTGATCCCAATGACGTTATATGTGCATTACTGAGTTAAGATCTTTCCTTCGGAAGAAAAATAAATACGGGCTTGCAATTCAAAAAAAATATCGATGAAGTCACTGCTTGGTAATAGAAAAATAATGTTCGTAAAAAATGAATAACTTTAACCTATCAAACATTGTTTCAATATTTCTGAAAGGGGATAAAATAAATCCATTATTCCATACTTTTGACGTACACTGAGGTATAACGATTTTCAAGTACAAACTCATTAATTTCTTGTAAAAGCTGTTGTCGTTCGTCCCGCACTCCAAAACTGTCATCTCCTCATCGTACCCTTCATTCAATCTTACCGATACTTAGAAGAACCGAACGTATTCATATTATTATCTTCTTAACGATCCCGATCCGGATCGTAAAAAAAAACGAGAGACCAATCTAATCTCATGTAAACCGAAAAAAACTCAATTTGTCTCCTTTCGCCCGATTCGTATTTTCGTTTCGATCCTCAATATGTCATCGGATCGTTCAATACAAACGTCAATGACGCACTTATCAGTAGACGAATCGTAATTACTTTAGGGGTTTGCGGCATCCAAGTATGGCGTTTCGGCCGGGAACTGAAAATCGGGGATTGCAGTTGTCAAAACGTAGATATTTAACTGAGTCGCTTGAAAATTATGATGAACAATAATTCAGATAAGGTTCGGACGCATTTCTCTGACTGAGATAAAGGGCAAACAAGGAGATAAGGCGCCCCTAGTTGGGTTAGGTTTGTTGGCGGTCTTGTGACCGCCAACGCAGTTTAACTTCGAATATGACGAAATTTGTATCAATAAAGTGGATGGTGGGAAAGTATGGCCAGATTCCGAGTATTGTCCTCTGTCATAAGTCATAAGCGAAGAATAAATGAATTAAATAAGCCATCAATTATGTTTCTTGCACAAAGTAACTTTTGCCCCTTCCCCCCTTAAACATATTGCACATAATGAACATTTGGCATAGTTAAATTTTGAACGGAGAAACATTGAATTGAATAAGTAGGTACAAAGGGTTTGTCGCTTTAAGGTAAAGCTACCACTGTTCTGAACTATGATCTCTGCTAGTCCGTTTATCTTTCATTGAATTGAATGTAACATTCATTATTTACGTTTATCGGGAAACTATCAAACTCATAATAGTCTGTGGTTTGTGATTGTGATTCACACAAAATTGTTTACTCTGTGCGGCTGCTTGATCACAAAACAAGACTATTGTGTTTGAAATATTCCTAAGTTCAAATTTGTTTAATGTACCCATAGAAGGATACTTTGGGGGGTGAATTAATCACTAAACTTTCTGGAGTTATGGAGTTTTGGAGTTATAAGGTCTTGGAGTAGTGCGGTTGGCTCAGTAGGAGAGTATTTGACTTGGGAGCGGAAGTCCCAAGTTCAATTCCGAAAGGAATTTTCTAGTCACGGTAATCGCCACCATTCACTGTTGGCGTAAGTCTTTCGTATTTCAATTCCAATAGAATACATTTATGTCAGAATTCTGTGATCATGCACGATTCTCTCGTTGTTGAAATCTGTCATTCAAATGGTATATACAATATATACTTGTAATGGTACATTATAAAAGCTGAGAAAACGGTATATATCGATGTGATATGACAAAGGAACAGTTTTTAATTAAAATGTGTATAGAAAAAGCATAATTGTTTGGTTAAGAGTATATCATTTTATTTTTGATTTTCCTTTTTACGATAAAATTTACGTAGGCTTCCAGTAAACACGAATAGTCGAATATTCAAATATCCGAATATTTGAATAGTAAAATAGTCAAATATTCGAATAGTCGAATTACCGAATCGTTTCACATATACAAATTTCCAACTTAGAATAGTCGAATATCCGAATTTTCTCATTACTTGAATACAATCCAATACAAAAACAATGCAAATACCAGGCCCTACTTCAAAGTAAGGCTAAAAATTTTCAAAATATAAGTATTTGAATATCGTTTGGTATTTGATTCGAATATTCTAATAATCGATTAAGTACTACGTTTTTTTTTAATATTGGAATAGTTAGAATATTAGATTTTCTTTACTAGCACAAAATTCGAATTTAGGATCAACGAATACAATTCTGAGCCATAATTATATCCTTATCCCCACAATTTCTCTAGTGACGATTTTATCAGTCTTCGTGAAATTATATACCATATTCAAAAATAACATCCCCAATAATATAAAAATATCATTTGTAATTAAAACACATACACGGATATACACTGATTACCATACCGAACTAATTCCCACGTGTGTTTGGAACAAACCGAGATATTTTTCCAACAGAATCTGAAAATTTTCATCATATTCCAGATAATAAAGACACAATAACCGAGTTATTGTCTCACGGTACCACAAAATAAAGCGGATAGTGCCTATTCAGATTTTTATCAAAGCGTCACCTTATTTGTTCCTTTGTTTGGCAAACATGACCCTCCTGAAAATGTTTGTCAAATAATCTTTTGTTTATATTGTCCGCGTGCTATTAAGATCATTTACAAGGTGGTTCTACCTTTCCCCTAAATATGTGTGTTTAGGATATTTTGCACTTTTCTGTTCGGCACATCGCCAAGTTTGCCAACCTTACCTGGCCAACATTCTCTATGACAGCCAGTGATTGTCCACGTTGATATTTTGCGGCGTTTTACCCCAAAAGGATAAATGAATATGTAAGCAAATATAGGTCCGAATTCAATAAGAAAAGCTTCGTTCGTGAACTGACTCGTGATCAACTTTATGAGTGTTTTTGATACATTAAATATTTTTGAAATAATTTGGGTTCCTACCTACGTTCCCATAATCACCGTCTATAGGCCAGTGCTTAGAAGAAGCCTTTGAAAATGGTATAAAAATAATAATAGTAGGATGAAACCCATTGGAACAGGAAGAGAATATAACATTAATTAAAGGAAAAATAATTTACGGGCAACCTGAGATCGGGAATTGAGAGGGGGTTAGTTTTTGGCGCTCTAGTTCCTCGGAACTGAGTGCTTATCAATTTGCCCAAATGTCTGTAATTTTCGAATTTTTCGATGAAAATGGTCTTAAACGATTTGGTTCGACTCACTGATCAAGAATCCGTGGTCGAAATTCATTCTGTCCGGCCGGCCGTAGGCACGATAACTCTCGAACGGAATGAGCTAGACAGTTGAAATTTTCAGAGTAGGTTTGGGAGATAAATATCTCGGCTAAGTTCGTTATTGGGCAAAATCGGACAGATGGTTTCGGAGTAACAAAATAAAATTTTTTTTTTTACAAGGCAAATTCCAAATTTTTTCAATAAGCTGTTTCACCATAAGAATCCAATGATATCATTTTTAACTCTAACAAGCTAATACTTTCGGAGATATGATTTTTCAAAATTTCAATAATAAATCGTATTTCAACGTTGTCACAGGATGATATTATTCTATGTATGAATTGTCATAATGTCAAATGATGTTCCTGATACATGACATCTAATCAATCGAAGAATTGTGAGCGAAGTGAGAAAAATCTCAGTTGTTTGCTCCGAAATTAGGTTTTCTCAGAAAATTCTTACATTTCGGAACGGAACATGACGTGAGAGATCTGAGAGTAGTGAGACTGCTATTCATCCATAGACATAGATATAACTCTAGAACGGAATGAGGTAGGTAGTTGAAATTTTCAGAGTAGTTTAGGGAGATGAATATCTCGGTTAAGTTCGTTATTGGGCAAAATTGGCCAGATTTAATTTGATTTCTTCCATGGTGCAGTTCTCATTCTCATGATTGCTCATTTAATCTTGATAAATAAACTATTATTTGAATTGAATTTCCTTTAGGATGCAGTTCTATCATATGAATACATTGATATAATTCCCAACTCTGAGAAACCAATACTTTCGGAGATATGATTTGTCTGTTTGAACTAGAGCGCCAGAAAGCTCCTGTCCACAGGGCTTGAACCCATTTTAGGTTGAAAAACAGTTTTTCTTGATTTCCGGCAAAACTACAAAAGTCCTATGGAAAAAACTTAAATGGCAAAGTTGTAGGTAATAAAAAGTTGTACAACTTTTGTATTCACACTTTTTCACATAACCTCAAAATTTATGTGAAAAATTCAAATAACCCAGTTTTTGGTTTATATTTTTAGCTTTTACAAAATATTTTTTTTCCTAACGAAATTTGGTGAAAACTTACCCACTTATGTCCCAAACACACTGTACTTTTTTTTTAATTTAAAATATTTGTTTATTTAACTTATTTTGACTTAATATCGAAAAAGCAGCCTAATTTTCAATTGAAAATTCTCACGTCAAAATATCTGCTTTTTGGCGCTCTAGTTCCTCGGAACTGAGTGCTTATCAATTTGCCCAAATGTCTGTAATTTTCGAATATTTCGATGAAAATGGTCTCAAACGATTTGGTTCGACTCACTGATCAAGAATCCGTGGTCGAAATTCATTCTGTCCGGCCGTCCGGCCGGCCGTAGGCACGATAACTCTCGAACGGAATGAGCTAGAGAGTAGGTTTGGGGGATAAATATCTCGGCTTAGTTCGTTATTGGGCAAAATCGGACAGATGGTTTCGGAGTAACAAAAAAAAATTTTTTTTACAAAACAAATTCCAAATTAATTTTTTTTTATTAAGCAGTTTTATCATAAGAATCCATTCATATCATTTTTAACTCTAACAAGCTAATACTTTCGGAGATATGATTCTTCAAAATTTCAATGTAAATCGTATTTCACAGATTGATATAATTATTCTATGTATGAATTGCCATAATGTCAACTTGACAGAAGGGAATATTGTAACTCCAAAAATATTGGGGTTGAAATACTCGTATTTTAGCGATGCAACGGGGACCTCACCCGAAAATGTTTGAAAATATTACGTAAATATTGAAAGCATAATTCTGTAGTTCGAGAGAGGAGAAAATTTGGTGAACGTAGATCAGGAAATTTTTGATCGATTACAAGGTAATTTTTTTTATTATTACTTATCCTCTTTCATACAGGTTTTATGGAATACCTACTATTTGTAGGTACTTTAAACCTGTTTTGGGCAATTGTCATACGAAACTTGTTTTTTTGGCGCTCTAGTTCCTCGGAACAGAGTGCTTATCAATTTGCCCAAGTGTCTGTAATTTTGGAATTTTTGGCAGAAAATGGTCTCAAACGATTTGGTTCGACTCACTGATCAAGAATCCTAGTGCGAAATCGATTCTGTCCGGCCGGCCGACCGGCCGTAGGCACGATAACTCTCGAACGAAAGGAGTTAGCGGATTGAAAATTGCAAGGTGGTTTTGGAGCGTAAATATCTCGGACAAGTTCATTAATGGGCAACATCCATCAAGTGGTTTCGGAGTTATGGCCGATTTTAGTAAAAATATTTTTTATGAATATTTCCGAAACCGATCACTCGATCTATCTGAAATTTAGCATCAAATTGTAGAACCACGACCTTTATACGCATGTGAAGTTTTGTATTGACCAGATTACCGCAAAGTGTCAAAAAAAAAATTTGAAAATGTGGTGCAGTTCTCATTCTCATGATTGCTCATTTAATCTTGATAAATAAACTATTATTTGAATTGAATTTCCTTTATGATGCAGTTCTATCATATGAATACATTGATATAATTCCCAACTCTGAGAAACCAATACTTTCGGAGATATAATTTGTCTGTTTGAACTAGAGCGCCAGAAAGCTCCTGTCCACAGGGCTTGAACCCATTTTTATTTTATTAGTAATTACAGTACTATAGTAAATTTTGTCAGAAAATGCTACGAAATAACAGGTAGGACACAGACCCTCCTAGCCCACTTCTCTATGAAATACCTTTTGATGGGCTAAAATTTTCCGTAGGACACTCAGGTATATAAGTTATCTTCAAATAGCAATAAATAGGCATCTACGCATATAATTTAGCCAAGATTCTACAACTTTCTCAAAATGTTGTAGATGTCTTATTAAATATTAACTTTATTAACTTACTGATTTTTAAAAAAAAGCAGATATTTTGACGTGTAAATTTTCCATTGAAAATTAGGCTGCTTTTTCGAAATTGAGTCAAAATAGGGTGAAAATATGAATATTTCAAATAAAAAAAATTACAGTCTATTTGGGACACAAAAAGGTAACTTTTCAACAAATTTCGTGAAACAAACATTTTTTTTGTAAAAAATGAAAATAAAATATCAAAAACTTGTTTATTCCAATTTTTCACATACATTTTGAGGTTGTGCGAAAAAAGTATAAATAAAAAGTGTGAAAGCCCTGTGGACAGGAGCTGTGGCGCTCTTGTTGAAACTTTGACAAATCATATCTCCGAAAGTATTGGAGTCTCAGAGTTGGAAATGATCAATGGATTCTTATAATAAAACAAAATGTGTCCATTAAAACATAACTTCGAAATTATTGGGTTCTCAGAGTTAGGAATGATATCAATGGATTCTCATTTAATTTATTTTATTTTATGATGCAGTTCTATCATAAGTATCCATTGATATCATTCCCAACTCTGAGAAACCAATACTTTCGGAGATATGATTCGCCAAAGTTTGATCAAGAGCGTCAAAGCTCCTGTCCACAGAGCTTTACCATTTTTTGTACCATATTTTCTGACACCGGTTGTCACTCATACGTAAAAGTTGGACGCCAGTCCAAGATGACATGTGTTAACACAGATCATACGATAATTCATAGATAAAATAATCAGATCATTCTGTGAAAATATAGAAATACGATTTATTATTGAAATTTTGAAAAATCATATCTCCGAAAGTATTAGCTTGTTAGAGTTGAAAATTGATATCGATGGATTCTTATGATAAAACTGCATCTTAAAAAAATTAATTTGAAATTCATAATGTAAAAAAAAAATGTTTTCGTTACTCCGAAACCATCAGACCGATTCTGCCCAATAACGAACTCAACCGAGATATTCATCATCCGAACCTACTCTTAAAATTTCAAGTGCCTAGCTCTATCTGTTCGAGAGTTATTGTAGAAACAAAATTAAAATTTTTTTTTGACACTTTACAGCAACCCGATCAATACAAGACTTCGCATACCTATAAAGGTCATTATTATACAATTTAATGCTAAATTTCAGATCGAGTGATCGGTTTCGGAAATAAAACTAAAAACGGCGATAATTCATAAATTGATGGTTTCGGAGTAACGAAAACAAATATTTTGTTTTACATTAAAAATTTGAAGTTAATTTTTTTAAGATGTAATGTTACCATAAGAATCATTTTTAACTCTAACAAGCTAATACTTACGGAGATATGATTTTTCAAAATTTCAATAATAGATCGTAATTCTATGTTTTCACAGAATGCTGTACTTAATTATTCTCTCTATGAATTATTATAGGATCTATGCTCTTACATGTCATCTTTGTAAAAAAAATTCTGTTTCTCATGAACTGTCCGCCAGATATCGTTCAAATTCTGCGAGAGCCTTCAAGACCTTATTTTACAATAAATATCCAGATTTGAACTTGATCGGATCTACATTGCTGAAATATCGAAATCTTCCAATCTGGATGTACTGGTCTACTGGTTTTACACTCGATCAGCGATGTTGATGGTGGTTTTGGAGCGTAAATATCTCGGACAAGTTCATTAATGGGCAACATCCATCAAGTGGTTTCGGAGTTATGGCCGATTTTAGTAAAAATATTTTTTATGAATATTTCCGAAACCGATCACTCGATCTATCTGAAATTTAGCATCAAATTGTAGAACCACGACCTTTATACGCATGTGAAGTTTTGTATTGACCAGATTACCGCAAAGTGTCAAAAAAAAAATTTGAAAATGTGGTGCAGTTCTCATTCTCATGATTGCTCATTTAATCTTGATAAATAAACTATTATTTGAATTGAATTTCCTTTATGATGCAGTTCTATCATATGAATACATTGATATAATTCCCAACTCTGAGAAACCAATACTTTCGGAGATATAATTTGTCTGTTTGAACTAGAGCGCCAGAAAGCTCCTGTCCACAGGGCTTGAACCCATTTTTATTTTATTAGTAATTACAGTACTATAGTAAATTTTGTCAGAAAATGCTACGAAATAACAGGTAGGACACAGACCCTCCTAGCCCACTTCTCTATGAAATACCTTTTGATGGGCTAAAATTTTCCGTAGGACACTCAGGTATATAAGTTATCTTCAAATAGCAATAAATAGGCATCTACGCATATAATTTAGCCAAGATTCTACAACTTTCTCAAAATGTTGTAGATGTCTTATTAAATATTAACTTTATTAACTTACTGATTTTTAAAAAAAAGCAGATATTTTGACGTGTAAATTTTCCATTGAAAATTAGGCTGCTTTTTCGAAATTGAGTCAAAATAGGGTGAAAATATGAATATTTCAAATAAAAAAAATTACAGTCTATTTGGGACACAAAAAGGTAACTTTTCAACAAATTTCGTGAAACAAACATTTTTTTTGTAAAAAATGAAAATAAAATATCAAAAACTTGTTTATTCCAATTTTTCACATACATTTTGAGGTTGTGCGAAAAAAGTATAAATAAAAAGTGTGAAAGCCCTGTGGACAGGAGCTGTGGCGCTCTTGTTGAAACTTTGACAAATCATATCTCCGAAAGTATTGGAGTCTCAGAGTTGGAAATGATCAATGGATTCTTATAATAAAACAAAATGTGTCCATTAAAACATAACTTCGAAATTATTGGGTTCTCAGAGTTAGGAATGATATCAATGGATTCTCATTTAATTTATTTTATTTTATGATGCAGTTCTATCATAAGTATCCATTGATATCATTCCCAACTCTGAGAAACCAATACTTTCGGAGATATGATTCGCCAAAGTTTGATCAAGAGCGTCAAAGCTCCTGTCCACAGAGCTTTACCATTTTTTGTACCATATTTTCTGACACCGGTTGTCACTCATACGTAAAAGTTGGACGCCAGTCCAAGATGACATGTGTTAACACAGATCATACGATAATTCATAGATAAAATAATCAGATCATTCTGTGAAAATATAGAAATACGATTTATTATTGAAATTTTGAAAAATCATATCTCCGAAAGTATTAGCTTGTTAGAGTTGAAAATTGATATCGATGGATTCTTATGATAAAACTGCATCTTAAAAAAATTAATTTGAAATTCATAATGTAAAAAAAAAATGTTTTCGTTACTCCGAAACCATCAGACCGATTCTGCCCAATAACGAACTCAACCGAGATATTCATCATCCGAACCTACTCTTAAAATTTCAAGTGCCTAGCTCTATCTGTTCGAGAGTTATTGTAGAAACAAAATTAAAATTTTTTTTTGACACTTTACAGCAACCCGATCAATACAAGACTTCGCATACCTATAAAGGTCATTATTATACAATTTAATGCTAAATTTCAGATCGAGTGATCGGTTTCGGAAATAAAACTAAAAACGGCGATAATTCATAAATTGATGGTTTCGGAGTAACGAAAACAAATATTTTGTTTTACATTAAAAATTTGAAGTTAATTTTTTTAAGATGTAATGTTACCATAAGAATCATTTTTAACTCTAACAAGCTAATACTTACGGAGATATGATTTTTCAAAATTTCAATAATAGATCGTAATTCTATGTTTTCACAGAATGCTGTACTTAATTATTCTCTCTATGAATTATTATAGGATCTATGCTCTTACATGTCATCTTTGTAAAAAAAATTCTGTTTCTCATGAACTGTCCGCCAGATATCGTTCAAATTCTGCGAGAGCCTTCAAGACCTTATTTTACAATAAATATCCAGATTTGAACTTGATCGGATCTACATTGCTGAAATATCGAAATCTTCCAATCTGGATGTACTGGTCTACTGGTTTTACACTCGATCAGCGATGTTGTCTAAAGTTTTTGATTTTTGACGTGATGGAAAGAATTCAATGAATTAGATCGGCTGAAGTCAAATTTGACAAGTCTATACGTCAGTAACAACATTCGTTCAATACCTAGTGAAAATTGGTATATCTTGTCTTACAGCCAAGTTCTCGATTTGAACTTGATTCAATAATATGTAACATGATAATATCTTTCTGAAATTATAAATTTGAAAACAAATCAAAGGTCAGTAAGAACATAAGTTCAAGTCACGGCATTCGTCTTCTTGACAAGTTTAGGTATCGGGATCGATTCCCGTAGCCGAAATTATAGATTTTTGTTTTCAATTCTATCGAATATCTGACTTTATGAAAAGGGTTATGGACGGAATAAAGACGATATTTTCATAAAATTATGTATATTATTAGATATTGAAAGAGTTACTGCTATACCTACTGGGTGTTTCTGATAAAATCTCAATTCATAAGTCATAATGGCACAACCGTACGATTCGACTGTGTACCAGTTTTTTTTGGGCGCTCGTTTACAGTCGGATTTATATTCTTGGAAATATTGAGAATATTATTTTTTCTTCTGGAGCTAAGCAGCTTTAGTCGAGTTCAGTACCTGAATGGGTGACCGCTCTGGCTATAAATTTGAACAGCAAGCCAAAGCCCCTGGCCGCATAGCTTTTCCAACTTGTTTTAGTTTAATTTCAATTTGAAGTTCTTAAGCTCTTAAAACAAAAAACAACACTCTACGAGTATAGGTATACAACAATTTGCCGAGACCTTCCGAGGATATTCCTTCAATGCTGTTAGAAGATCATGCCCTAGTTATGTGAATCAGTGGTGTTCTGGTTAGGCAGCCGATATCGTATGCCCAAAAAAAAATGTTCTACCTCGACGAGATTCGAACCTGGCTACAACCCTTATTAGTTGTAGATGTATCGTATCTCTGCTGAAAATGTGGTTTCGACATAGATTCACGTCCCTTCTCAATGATAATAATGATAATCGCGAACATTACCATACTATCATCGTTTAATATTCCATTTCGGGAAATTTCACATAATACTATCTAAACGAGGCAAATATGAAAATATTGTGATTATGGCTAGATGAACCATCGCTCAATAATCTCCCTTTCTTCACCGAATGGTGAAATTACTACTCGCAACTCTCTCGCGAGATAAAGTGCGATTGTCTCAAGGCACACCCCCGCTACACAGCAACACAGCCTAAGCGTCGCGACAAAATTTTCATGAATGACGTCCGTTATCATACACTTTCAGCTCGCACACACTGAGACTGATAAGTCGGTGGAATGCCTCCAAAACAAAGGTGATAAGGTATCGCCATTATTATGACGGAGTGTATACACTTTTATCATCTCAGACTGAGATTATCAGGTTATAAATTTGCTATTATACATATACGGGGAAGGGGACGTGATAATGCAATCTTTAGTGGGGTATCTTTAGTATTCGCTCGGGTTTCTAGGTGTAAACCACGCTGTTTTGGGGGTTACACCTGCGACAATTCGACCAAATTAGCCCCAGTCAAAAACAGACAAAATTTATCTTGATTCAATCCTGGTATCCCCTGATTATTTCCAATCGTGACAACGTCGAACTAATTGTGACAAATATTAATATGTGATTGCCCCAAAAAATGGAGTATGTGTGTGTGAAGTGATAATTCTATGCTAGAATGATAGAGAAGGCAGAGAGGAGGATAACAATCTTCAATGCATTTCGGATGAAAAAGTGACCGGAAAAGCTTGAAATTGGACAGGTGGCGCTGGTAGCATATAAGGACTAAACCATGTAAACATAACCTGTAATAACTGCAGTGAGAAAATGTCGAAAGTGATCTAATTTGTCTGAACTTTAAAGAATACGTTTAGAGATTTCTCAGGGCATACTCTAATAAAAAAAAGTGGAAAAAGGTCCTGTGAACAGGAGCTTTGGCGCTCTTGTTCAAACTTTGACAATTCATCTGCGAAATTATGGGTTTCTCAGAGATGGGAATGATATCAATGGATTCTTAAAATTGAACTGCATCATAAAAGAAACTGAATTAAAATGAAATAACAAACTTATCCGAGATATTCATTCCTCAAATCTACTCTGAAAATTATATTTTATCAATTGAAACTTAGCTAATATTCCAGTATTGTTTTCACTGAAGATATTCTGAACCCAATTTGATAAACTTACCAAATTATATATTTCCTTCATCATATGGATTATCCAAGGGCATATAGGGTAGGGGTAATTATAATATCCTATAATTGTTCATTTTGCATTCAATATACTTTTTAGAACAGAAATCAAAAATACATTTGACATACCTGTCATAGGTAGATAAGATTATATGTATCAACAGTGAACACAGATAGATAGAATTTTTTTTTCTATCCTTTTATGTGCTAGGCAACTGAGACCATCTACACAGTTACAACCTTGTATCACAAACTCTATCATTTCTATTTTTGGACATTCACACAACCAACACCACATCCATGCCCTGAGCGGGATTCGAACCCGCGACTCCGGCACCCTAGCTAGTTCTTCAACCGCTAGACCACCAGATAGCATAGAAAGAATTCGCATTCTGTGAAAACATAGAAGTACGATGTATTATTGAAATTTTGAAAAATCATATCTGCGAAAGTATTAGCTTGTTAGAGTTTAAAATGATATCGGTAGATTCTTATGATGAAACTGCATCTTACAAAAAATTTAATTGGAAATTCGTAAAGTAATTTTTTTTTTCATGGCTCCGAAACCATCTGACAGATTTTGCCCAATAACGAACTTAACCGAGATATTTATCTCCCAATCCTACTCTGAAAACTTCAACTGTCTAACTCATTCCGTCCGAGAGTTATCGTGTTAAAGGCCGGACGACCGGAGAGAATCGATTTCGACCACGGATTCTTTATCAGTGAGTCGAACCAAATCGTTTGAGACCATTTTCAGCCAAAAATTTGAAAATTACAGACATTTGGAATTGATGAGAACTCTGTTCTGAGGAACAAGAGCGCCAATAATAGAACAGTAATGGGTAAAATGAATGATGTGTCAGGTTGTCGACGTGGGGGTAAACTTAAAAATGACCCGCCTCAGACTGTGTCATATTTTCAATGAAATATTTTCTTCAACAACGATTGTTTATTTACAAGGAAACTGCCCAAAGCATAGCAGTTTTATGAAACCGACGGTATGATCTAATACTATCGAGTACGTATGTGGGTAGGTAACAATCCGACTTTCGCGCTTTAGAAACAGATACTTTTTATGGATGTCGGATACTTAACATTACCAACATTTCTCAAAAACTGAGCAGCGAAAGAGACTATATCCTGAATTCTTATTTTGATATATATTATGTTCTCAAATATTAACCCGTTGAACTTTCCGTATCCGGAAATAACATAGAACTATGCATGGTTTAGTATACTGATAAGATCATACATGATTTAGACGGATGAGATCATATACCGTCGTTTATATAAAATAGTTATGCTTTGGCAGATTCCTCGTAAATAGACAATCGTAAAGAAGAAAATATTTCATGGAAAATGAAATTTCAACTACTTTTGTAAACAAATTCAATTTTTACAAATCACATCACTCACGGGGAGACAGGGTTTTTTACTGAGGTTTTTCCCTAAGCTCTTGTATCATACGTCGAATTGTATGGTACACCGTTACACTAACCTTTGCTAACACTTCTGAAGCTCTCAATCAAAATAATATATATATATATATATATGAAATATTATTTTACATAAGTTGACTTGCAAATTTGACACAGACTGAGGCAAATAATTTATTTTATTTTCAAACGTACAATAATAACGTCATTTTTCGATTGAGAGGATCATCGAAAAGTTCTATTTCTCCGCCTAGGCGGAGAAGTGTTGCTATGCAACACTTTTCCTGCCGCCGGCAGGAAAAGTGTTTCTATGCAAAAGATGAGTTGGTTACCATGAAGATTCTCTAATTCAAACGTCATTTTTGGCGCTCTAGTTCCTCGGAACTGAGTGCTTATCAATTTGCCCAAATGTCTGTAATTTTCGAATATTTCGATGAAAATGGTCTTAAACGATTTGGTTCGACTCACTGATCAAGAATCCGTGCTCGAAATTCATTCTGTCCGGCCGGTCCGGCCGGCCGTAGGCACGATAACTCTCGAACGGAATGAGCTAGACAGTTGAAATTTTCAGAGTAGGTTTGGGGGATAAATATCTCGGCTAAGTTCGTTATTGGGCAAAATCGGACAGATGGTTTCGGAGTAACAAAAAAAAATTTTTTTTTTACGGAACAAATTCCAAATTAAATTTTTTTTAATAAAAAGTTTTATCATAAGAATCCACTCATATTATTTTTAACTCTAACAAGCTAATACTTTCGGAGATATGATTTTTCAAAATTTCAATAATAAATCGTATTTCAACGTTGTCAAGAATGATATTATTCTATGTATGAATATGAATTGTCATAATGTCAAATGATGTTCCTGATACATGACATCTAATCAATCGAAGAATTGTGAGCGAAGTGAGAAAAATCTCAGTTGTTTGCTCCGAAATTAGTTTTTCTCAGAAAATTCTTACATTTCGGAACTGAACATGAAGTAAGAGATCTGAGAGTAGTGAGACTGCTTTTCATCCATAGACATAAATATAACTCTCGAACGGAATGAGGTAGGTAGTTGAAATTTTCAGAGTAGTTTAGGGAGATGAATATCTCGGTTAAGTTCGTTATTGGGCAAAATTGGCCAGATTTAATTTGATTTCTTCCATGGTGCAGTTCTCATTCTCATGATTGCTCATTTAATCTTGTTAAATAAACTTTTATTTGAATTGAATTTCCTTTAGGATGCAGTTCTATCATATGAATACATTGATATAATTCCCAACTCTGAGAAACCAATACTTTCGGAGATATAATTTGTCTGTTTGAACTAGAGCGCCAGAAAGCTCCTGTCCACATGGCTTGTTTCATGTTCTATAATAATCTTGGGTGGGTTTTGGTTGCTGATTTTTTTATTCGTTAAAGTTACATTGAATGTACAATAATAATTGGTCAATGTCGCGTTTTGAAAATTGAAACCATGTAATAATGAAATGGTAGGATTCTGTCTCGGATTCTGTTCCAAAGCTGATGCCTCATTAGAGTCTTTCAAGTTGTTAGTTCCAGGGAATTCGTTAAAGCTCAATATCCTACCAGCAATCTCATTCTTATTTCGCAGCGAATCCTCGATTTACCCTTCTGCTAACTACTTGGCTTCTTGGAACATTTCCTATACTATGTATTCCCATCACAGCTCTGTAGCATTTTCCAGATTGATATTTCAAAGAAAATCTATTTTCAACGAAATCGTCTTAACGCAGTGTATCTCCGATAAATATTTGGATTATTCTCCCTAATGACTGTGAATGTTCGAACTTTTCTCGTTTTACTATCAGGAATATTGACTATTATCATATTTCCCTTGTCCTCGATATCTGTAGCTTTCATTTTCATCATTTCGTCACATCTGCAGGCACCAGCTACTCCGAATAATAGAACAATCTGAAACAACCACGTGATCAAAATACAAAATTATAATTACTTGAAATATGATAGTTACCTTTAATCCTAAATATGAGTCATCCGGTGCTTCGAATAGAAAACTCTTGAATTTTTTGCAAGATACTCTTCATCAGATTTTTTCAAAAATGCGCGCAACTTCAGATATTTACCAATATGTATTTCATGTTTGATCGCTAGTTGCGACTTTATCATTGAATATCGGTCCCTCAAAGTAGAGGATTTCCATTTTTTTCTGTAGCAGTTAAGTTGAAATAAGCTAGAAGCACATTCTCTTGGTAAACTGTCACGTTTTTCGAATTGCACCAATTCACGAAGGGATCATAAGCTGCGAAATATTTTTTAATAGACTTCGATGGTCCAAGGGAAGAGACTGCTTCATTCGCCAAAACCTCAATTTCAAGACATTTTCACTTTCAACCACTTCTCACCAGCTTGCAAATGATAACTAATAATTATTTTACTTTATATCTGTCAGAATGAATTTTACGTGGCAACCGTAGCTAGGCAAATGTTTCATAATTCATTCAATTATAAAACGATCGTAAATGGATAGAATTATTTATGTAAATCAATCCAAAAGTGGATATTCAGATTTTTATGAATTTCAAAACGTTTGAAAATAAAATAACATATTTCATTCGGAGTAGAAGTGACTTTTCATGGCTCGCTTTCAATTACCCGCCTCACTCCGTTCGGCGGGTAAACTCCAGCTCGCCATGAAAAGTGACACTTCTCCTCCTTATGAAATAATATACTATTATTTTTCAATTTTACCCATTCTATTTTTTTTTTATTTTGAATACATGAGACCTTATCTCTAAACGTATTCTTTCACAAAAATTAAATCAATCACGATGTTTTCTCGCAATAGTTATAACAGGTTAGGCTTACATGATTAAGTGTTACATGAGCTACCAGCACTAACTGCCTAATTTCAAGCATTTACTGGTCACTTTTATTAAGCCTAGACTGTTCTCCTTTCTCTAGTCCCCATTGTGAAATCGCAGAATTTCATAAATGTCATAAAGTATCGTGCGTAAGGGTGTGTTCCGCTATTCATCATCGCGAAATTACTGACAAGTGAATTGAATCAAGTTTATGTTTGCTCGAAGGTGGTCATGTTAAAAGTGAAAATATGATCAGATAGCCAGTCTGGTTATCGATCTGGATCCAACCCTGGTGATGCGTGGTTTTTGACGACAATGATTCCGAGTTACGTATTGTGCTTTAAATTGCACAGCCTTTGTTTATACTCGCGATTATAATGATGCCAGCATGAGTAAGCGTTACACACAATGGATATTGTTCGACTACTACCAGTGTTTAGTGTCTATTCTTGACAGATTAGTTTTGACTAAGTACGTAAATATTTCTGTTGTTCTGAGATCAAATTTGATTAGGTGGAATGAAGGAGGAAGAGGGGAGAAGCAAGTGGATTACATATTTTTATCCACAGTTTCTCCCGTCAACTCTTCATCACTATGGTCTAAAATTTTTACCCCCATATCAAGTATTCACGAAACCTTAAATGCGCACACAATCTCTTCATGTTTTCTAAAACTGTTTATCCCCATCTTCCTGTTTCAATCCCTAAAGTAAACTTTACATCAATGACGAAGTGTTACATATGTCAAAATCTCGATTCATGTGAGAATAGTTTCAACTATCTAGTGCTGGTATTGAGAAAGTGCTTTCTTATACAAATTTGTCACAAAATACTTGAATGAAACCTACATAACACTAGTAACTACACCCTTGTACAATACTACAGTATGCTATCAACTATTACACTCAAGTATGAAGTATGTGTTGACATTATACCCTTAGGCCCTTAGTCATAAACCGATTAGTGAGAACTTTGAGTTGTTAATAGGAGTTAGATCGTTGAGTAAAATATATTTCCTCTTATACCACATATTGATACCTTTAAGTGTTCCGAGCTAGAATTTTTAGGAATTTTTTAACAATTTTCAGGAATTGAGTGGATGGTTGTTAGAACGTAATTAGCAATAGCAAATGTATCGATTTTTGTTGTTCGGAATGTCTCCCGTATGCACTTCATACCGTGCGAAAATGTTTCTGGTTGTTTGCCCGACGTTGCACTCGATGCGATCTAAACATTTAATTTCATATATACCCGATTTGAACATGTCCTAGAAGTTGTTTAATTGTTGTGGAAGTTTTGAAAGTAAGTTTATTATTAAACTTTTTAAAAATATTCTGGAATTTGTTGTTTGTTTTCGGATGTACCTAACGTGAAAGCTTGAAAAATTTTTTCCGTTTTTATTTCTTTCGTTAAAGTTATGTTACTGAAGAGATACCTACCTCAAATTCAATCAGTTTTAACATTTTCAGAAAACTCACCGATAATTCTGATATTCACATTTCATCTGATTCAGTTGTTCCCTGGTCATATAAAACGGCCAGCTTACATCTTCTCATATAACGGTTATTTAATATTCCGCTAAGAAATTCAAACTTTAACATTAACTTTAAACAAGAAAAAAAAATATTTTCCGAATTGCCGAAAGAGACGAGTAGGTACTATTTCAGAAAATTATCAACAAAATCCCTACATTAACATTAAATAAAAACGGAAAAAGGTTTCCAAGTTTTCACGTTCCATCCAGAAAAAAACAACAAACTACAGAATATTTTTAGAAAGCTGAATATGAAACGGGCTTTCAAAACTTCCACAAAAATTAAACAACTTCTAGGAAATACATTCGATAAAACTCCGGAAATGTTAAAATTGTGTACATATACATATATGAAATTAAAAGTTTTGATTGCAACAAATGCTATATCGGGTAAACAACCAGAAACATTCTCACACGGTATACCTAAAGAGCATACGGGACACATTCGAAACAACAACATCGATAAATCTGCTGTTGCAAATCTCGTATTACGAAACGGCCACTCAATTTCAGAAAATTCCGACAAATTGTTGAAAAATTCCAATAAATTGTGCCTCGGATCACTTGAAGGTATCGAAATGTATAAAAAAAATATGTTTTACTCATTTATGATCTAACCCCTATTAAGAACTCATTGTTCCCACTAATCGGTTTATGACTAAGGGTATAATGTTAGTGTATAGTAATTGAAAGCATGCTTCTGTAACGCTTCGTGTCAGACGACAAAATTACTATTGTGATGTTCATAATCTGTCCACAGTGAACCCAAACTAGAATATCCGTACCTACATGAGAAACCCAATTCGTACAATTCTGGAAAGAGATTGTAAACGCACCAGTTCGTAGCACAGTTCATGCAATTTTATCCTACTTCCGCTAGTTTTCTAGTTATAGGCTCGCGAATTCATAAAACTATGAGAAATTATCGTAAAGAAAGCAGATAAAGTTTACCTGAAGTTATTACAAGAATCTTCAATCATTTGAGAAAATTGATTTACTATTCATCATTGCTCCTAAAACGTACCGTTTTCGAGATATTCTACATTAAATGTTATAAACTCTGATAAAAAATCCAGAAATTTAACTGGTTCTATGATGCCAGCCCTGAACTAGAATCACAGATAATCTTTACCAGAAAAAAAAATATTATTTCGAAATTGTTTCTGCGTTAAAAACAGAAGATATTCATCAGAAACAATGTATTGAATAATATTGCTTGATAGAGAGTAACTGAACAACATCAACTGAGGAGTAACTTTTCAAAACGCATTATGTCCAATTTGGGCGAAATTGAGTTTGAAGCGATTGCAGAAATGATTTATGTTGCTCTATAGCCCTATGTAAACAAAATCTTCTGAATGGCATTTATGTCCCTGTGTAATTCAAATCCAAAGTATGTAAGCCACATCGCCATGAATTATGTTTACGTTTGTATTTTTAAAACAAATTAAATATAACTAAAAATTTTTTTTATCGATTTGCTCGTGTTAATTAGGTTACAGGCCAACACTTACTGTGCAGACAGTTTTCTCTAAATTTATAATAAATCGCAACAAACAGCATTATGTTCAATTTCAACACAACAAAACGCATTAATGGAATGAATCAAAACGCATTAAGTCCAAACGTTTTTTACATTTTCTGTGTATGTCTGATCAATATTGATTTAAATGACATTAGTTATTAACTTTAGATGTGAATTTCTATCAAACAAACTCGACGTACTCAAATTATAAGCCAGGGTGGAAGAAAGAATCATTTTTCGTTGATTCCCAACAAAATGGTTTTTGGACTAAATGCGTTTTGAAAAGTTGCTCCTCAACTGTAAAACAACTATTCTGAAACATTTCGGAGACTCCGACTCCTTCATCAGACACCAAGAGAAAATATTCAGAATTATTTTTTGTTGACAGTTATTCTAAAATATTCGATTAATGAAAAACAAAAACCCAAAAACTTTGTAGATACATATACAGGGTGATTCTTTAAGTTGTACATTAATTTTAACCACGGATTCCTCTCATCAAATGAAACACGTTTTTCATCTCATCTCATCTCTCATCTCATCTCATCTCATCTTTATTTACCATCAAAAATAATTTACATGGCAGGTCCAAAATAATCAGTTAAAAAATACAATAGAATATAAACATGTTCACAAATAGACATAAATATCAGAAAAATATATAAATAAGAGACAAATTTACCTAAACATATTGACAAACGTACAGATCTTATTCATCAAAATCGATATCCCAGAACTCTTCCATCCTGTAAATAGTATTCCGGATTAAGGAGTCCTTAATTGTTTTCAACAACTTATGTCGTGGCAGCATCTGTATATTTGTGGGAAGTCTATTAAAAAATTTTATTCCAAAATGGTTCGTACCAGTTTGAGTTTTCCTGAGTCGATGAAGCTCAATGCTAAGTTCATTTCTGTGCCGTGTATTATAGTGATGATGATCATTGTTTTGTCTGAACTTATCTCTATTATCGTAAACATATAGTATACAGGTAAGTATATATACTGATGTAACCGTGAGTATACCTAATGATCTGAATAACCCTCTGCACGATGTCGTTCTTGGGACTCCATACACGGCTCTAACTGCTTCTTTTTGTTTAAGGAGGACATTTATCGCTCCGGAACTATGCCCCCATAGTATTATACCGTATGTGGCAACATTTACCATTTTTCCATATTCGGCCCAGGTTAAAAGTTATAAGCGTTTAAAGATTTTACAATGTGCAGAGCCACCCCTGAACTGTCTTCAAGTGTTGAACACAGAAACACTTATCAATACTTATTCAATATCGCCAAATTATATAAAAGCTTAATCATCTGATGCTCGAAATTGTCTGAGAAATCTTAATTACTCACTGAAGTCTAATGAAATGGTTTTAAATAATCTTTACGCTGCATTTTTGAAAAAAACTTCCTGAATATTAAAACACTGACTTCAACTTGATTTTCATTGAATATCCACTATAGGGTTATCCACAATATCTTCTTCGCCTATTTTCAAATTCTTACATATTTTAATTTGCATCATATAAATGAATATGATAAAAATATCCAACTACAATATTTTTTATAACCTCTACTCTACCGAATCGAGAAAAATAATCTGAGATTATTATCATAGATTAGAGTAGTACCCTAATCTTTGATTATTATTATGCAAGTGACGACCTCGTATTGACACAATATAATAATATTTTAGTATACTGTGACAGAAGCGGGCACAGAAATGTAATAAGAATATTAGTTTAGCCACAGAATATATGGTTTAACCTTACAATATAACGTGGTTGTTTATTATGCAATATGTTTATTGTTTACATCTTTGATACATAATTGCGTAGATCCAGATTAAGAAATTCTCGTCTAAAATAATTGGGATGAATACTCGGATGAATAGGTGGAATGGTACTTAAAATGGTGGCGTGAATTATATCTGTAGAAAATTAAGAAGATGAAATTATGTTCCATATATGAGAAAAATCCTTAGAATGATTGTGCAGAATCTAAGCAGTATGAAAATAAATGTTTAGATGACATGGATAACAGATAATTTAAAAGTTTCATATTCACTACTGGGGATACATATAGAAAAATTCATAGATGAATACAGATCGTGGTAAGCCTATACATCTATTTCCCAAAAGATAACTACCTTGCGAATCTAGTTCTTTGAATATGTTGTTATTAACTTATCCCGATTTAAGATGGTAATTATGTCCAATTATATGGAAACCATCGAAATTGAATTGAATTTCTATAACTGTCAACTTTGAAATCAATACTTAGTCTATGCCTTCATTCGGGCAGATCATCTGTGATCATAATCCAAGTTCGGATTGATAAAAGGTAAATTTCTGAAATTTTTTTCATATTTTTTGACATTCAATGAAGAATATCTCGAAAACGGTACGTTTTAGGAGAAATGATGAAGAATAAATTAATTTTCTGAAAGGATAGAGTATTTCAAAAATGACTCAAGATAACCTTCATCTGATTTCATTATGCTAACTTCTCATAGTTTTAGGAATTCAAGAGTCTATAACGAGGAAACCAGTAAAAGTAGGGAAACACTGTTAATTGGAGATTATGTGTCATAGTTATAAATAACTTCATACCAAAATTCATTCAATTCTGAACTCGATTCTGAATAACCGTGTCAAAGCTACAAAAGAAAAAATGTTTTTTTTTCAAATTTCAACAGCCTCATATTTTTGCTTGTGCCGAATCTGGACAAATGGTAAGTGAAAAAAGTGTTTTATTTGATTAGATGAATCTATGGTTAAATTTAATGTACAACTTAAAGACTCACCCTGTATAACATCGAGACCATTAGAGTTAAGAAAATCCAAACAACTTAAGGAATAGAGACATATAAAAATCAAAAAGAACAAGGTTGTACAATCAATGGAGTTCACATGATGGATTGGAGTAAAATAAAGATTCTGATGACTTAAAAAAGGAACTTAAGGAGTCTACAGGTTTATCAACAGTAATACCTCTAAGCAAAAACTCCTCAAGTTCTCAAAGGGCTGACCTTTAGCATGAACTAAGAGTAATCATTGAAGGATACTGTGGGAGGTATACTCATTATTGAACGGTTTTTTTTTGGGTTTTCTCTCCCAAACTCTGAAAAATATCTATAAAATAAAAATTAATTAATTTGTTATTTGCTTCTGCGTAAGAAACACAGGATATTTGTCAGAAGCAATCAATTGAACAATGTTGCCTAACAAACAACAACGAAACAACATCAACGAAGAAACAACTATATCGTAACGTTTCGGAGTCTATATCAGACTCCTTCATCAGACGCTCAATGAAAATCGGTTGAATTATTTTGTTGATAGTTATTTTGTGAAATTCAAGAATTGTCACATTGACAGTATTTAAAAATCATAGCTAACATAGTTTTACTTCGCATAGAAATTTCCAAGTTCCAACTCCCTTTTCAATAAATTTAGCCAAGTATGGTCAATTCCAATTGAGCAATTTGCAAAATTGCATTCTCTGTTCAATAAAATACAAGTTGACTCCTTAAGTTTCCTTTTCATAAAATCAGGTTCTGTCATTAGAATCTTTGTATTACTCCAATCCATCATGTGATCTCCTTGGATTGTACATACATGTTCTGCTATTTTTGATTGCTTCTGACAAATATCTTGTGTTTCTTACGCAGAAGCAAATCACAAAATAATTAATTTTTATTTTATAGATATTTTTCAGAGTTTGGGAGAGAAAACCCAAAAAAAAATCGTTCAATAATGAACTAATAGGTTTATAACGATATAATAAATACCGAGATAAGTACAAATATATTGTTTCAATTGTTTGAGTGGATCATTGATCATTCGCATTTTCCAATAGACTGTTTCCAATTTCGTCCGCCATAAAATTGGTAGAACATGAATCAGCCCATGAAAAATAACGATCGAATTTGGTAACTTTCGACATCGCCATCAATAAAGGTTTGTTTTGAAAAATGTCGATAATATTACCGCGATGATATCAAACCTCGGCTATTTATTATGGCGAAGATTAGTTCACCAAAAGATAAGGTTATCGCTTTCGGATAACAACTTGATCTTGTTAAAAATGAACTATCTGGTCTTTCGATTAAATTCGTTATAGATAAGAATTTTTTTCGGGTTTAAGGTCTTGGAAGTTTAACCCTATTTTCGGTATTTGTGTTAATTTTCAGGAAATGGAAGCTTATAAGGGGTGTTTTTTTAGCTGCATGAGAAGTTTCGATGGTTGTTGTCTATGGTTCAACCGTTGAGAATGTCAAATTGTGTTGACATTTCTGTTCAGTAAGGTTTGTCATTTCATCATGAATCGTTTTACGCCAGAATAACGCTTCCAACTTGTGGAAATTTACTTTGAAAAAAATTAATCTAGTGAGCAAGCAATTCGTGCAGTTATTGATCGTTTTCGCACTAATTTTACTCTTCTCGATTCAAAACCATCAACAAGACAAAGAAATGTGCGTACCGAAGAGAATATTGCTGCTGTAGCGCGAGCCGCGAAGTGTTGAAGAAGACACCGAAATGTCGATACGTCGCCATTCTCAACTTGTACGCCATTGTCCTTCGACTTCGTGGAAAATTTTACGTAAGAATCTTGGCTTACGTGCCTATAAAATAGAGCTCGAGCAAAAATTGAAGCCAAATGACCATTTACGTCGCATTTTTGCTGATTGGGCTAATTTGAAACTGGCCGAAGATGACATTTTTTACCGAAGAATTATGTTTAGTGATGAAGCTCATTTCTGGTTAAATGGCTTCGTCAATAAGCAAAATTGCCGTATATGGAGCAACCACAATCCTCAAGCCATTAACGAACCACCATTACATCCATTTAAATTGGCTGTTTGGTACGGTTTTCACGCTGGCGGAATCATCGGTTCGTATTTGAGGAAGGATCTGCGGTTACCGTGAATGGCGTACGCTATCCAGCCATGCTGACTAATTTTTTGTTTCTAAAAATTAATCAGCTAAGCATCGACGACATTTGGTTCAACAAGACGACGCAACTTGCCATAGAACGCGCTTAACCAACAATTCATTGCAAAATCAATTTGGCGACAACTTTATTTCCGGAAGTGGTCCTGTTAACTGGCCCCCTCGTTCGTGAGACTTAATGCCTCTCGATTGATTTTTATGAGGCTATGTTAAGTTGGTTCATGCCACACCAGCAACTCTTGAAGCATTGGAAGCCAATATGCAAACCACCATTGACGCCATATACGGCCAGATTTATTGGAAAAAGTCCTGAAACATCGGACCGATTGAATGGACAATGTAACTCGTAGCCTCGGCGGACATATGCCGGAAATTATATTCAAAAAAAGCCCTGTGGAAAGGAGCTTTGGCGCTCTGGTTCAAACTTTGACAAATCATATCCCATATTGAAATTATTGGTCTCTGGGAATGATATAAATGGATTCTTCCGATAGAACTACACCATGAAAGAAATTAAATTCAAACAGACCGAATCTCCCCAATAACGAACTTATCCGAGATATTCATTCCTCAAAATCTACGCTGAAAATTAAATTATATCAATTAAAACTTAGAAAATATTGCAGTTTTGTTTTTACTGAAGATATTCTGAACCCAAATTTGATTATGTATCTCATACCAAAGAATATATTTCCATCATTATATGGATTATCACCTTAGAAGTATAATATCATATCATCCTCATAATTCTACGATAGTTGAGGTTATTTCATTGGTCATTTTGCATTCAATCATACTATGTTTTCTAGAACACTAGGTGTATTTTATATCAAGAATAACGAACCAGAAATAATGTTGACATTTATTACTCATAGGAAAATAAGATGACAAGTAAGAGCACAGATCATCTAATAATTCATAGATAGAATAATTAAGTAGGTACAGCATCCTGTGGAAACATAGTATAAGTGCGATTCATTATTGAAATTTCAAAAAATTATATCTCCGAAAGTATTAGCTTGTTAGAGTTTAATATGATATCAATGGATTTTTATGGTGAAACTGCACCTTAAAAAAAATTATTTGAAATCTACTACCTACTCTGAAAATTTCAACTGCCTAGCTCATTCTGTTCGAGAGTTATTGTAGAAACAAAATTAAAAAATTTAAAATTTTCTTTTGACACTTTACGGCAACCCGATCGATACAAAACTTAGCATGCATATAAAAGTCACCATTCTACAATTTGATACCAAATTTCAGACAGATCGAGTGATCGGTTTCGGAAATATTCATAAAAAATGTTTTTACTAAAAACGGCCTTAACTCCGAAACCACTTGGTGGATTTTGCCCATTAACGAACTCGTCCGAGAAACTTACTCTCCAAACCTACCCTACAAATTTCAATCCTCTAACTCCGTTTCGAGAGTTATCGTGTTAACGGCCGGTTGGACGGATGGACGAACGGCCGAACAGAATCGATTTCGACCATGGATTCTTGATCAGTGAGTCGAACCAAATCGTTTAAGACCATTTTCAGCCAAAAATTCGAAAATTACAGACATTCGGGCAAATTGATAAGCACTCTGTTCCGAGGAACAAGAGCGCCAAAAATATGTGCCGTGAAATTATCTGGGAATAATCTGGAAGATAATTTCATGGCATGTATTTTTTAAATATGATTCCCGGCATATGTCCGCGGAGGCTACGTGTTACATAGTCCATTCGATCAGTCCCATACTTACAATATTAAATGGTTTCTTTCTGGGTTTTCGCTCCCAAACTCCCAAAAATGTCTATTAAATGAAAATTTATTATTTTGCCTCTGCGTAAGAAACACAGGATATTTGTCAGAATCAATAAATCGAACAATGTTGCCTAACAAACAATAACGAGACATCAACGATGAAACAACTATTTCGTGACGTTTCAGAGTCCAAATCAGACTTCTTCGTCAGACACTAACGAAAATCTTCAGAATTATTTTTTTTTGATATAGTTATTCATAGTTATTCAGAAATTCGAGAATTATCACTTTGACAGTATTTGAAAATAATAGTAACATAGAAAACTATGTTACTATTATCTTCAGTAAGTAAAAACTTAGCATAGAAAATTCCAAGTTCCAACTCCTTTTTTAATAAATTCAGCCAAATATGGTCAATTCCAATTGAGCAGCATAATTGCATTCTCTGTTCCACAAAATACAAATATAAACAAAATACTCTTTAAGTTTCCTTTTAACGTAATCAGATTCTGTCATTAGAATCTGTGTGATCTCCTTGAATTATACATACATGTTCTGCTAATTAGAGGCGCGCTGTTCTATGAACAGAGAGCCTATCAATTCGTCGAAATGTCAGTAATTTTCGAATATTTTAACGATTAGTTTCGACTCACTGATTAAGGCTTGTTTCACATGCATACGGTTCCTTCGGTTCGGTTCGTTTTCGGTTTCAATTCGGTCGCTGGCGACAAGTGTGAAACGGTGCTTCGGTTCAGATTCGGTACCGAATAGTAACCGTACAGCACCGAATACTCCCTCGACACTAATAGGTTTCACTCAGGTTTGGATTCGTGTGTGGGGAATACAGATCAACCGGAGCGTTCACACAAACACGGTTTAGTTTGGGTTTTAACCATAAAGTAATAAATATTTACATGTTTTCTGCCTCGTTCTGTGGTTTTAACCTCATATCGAGATATCGAGCAGATATCTTTCAATATTTCCCGAATTGCTCAAATATAGAAATATAAACATAAATACATATGTTCGGGATATTGTTGCTATCTCAATATTCATGAGAAAATGATGGTTTACCGAATGTGGATCGACTGATTTCTGCTTTAAATCTTAACTGGTACTGTGGGACAAATATAAAGATAAATCAAAGACGCAGGAAGCAAAGATGCTTGTGTTCAAATTTTGAATGACTTTGATGAATCTGAAATTTGCAATTGTGCATTGAGCCTGTATTTCGGAAGATAACATAAAACCTAATAAGAACCGTAGGTAATATGTGTGAAAGCGCTTCATTCGTTTTCGGTTGAAACCGAAAACGAACCGAACCGAATGGAACCGTATGCATGTGAAACAAGCCTATGAATCCGAGGTCTGAATTGATTCTGAACTGTCGGCCGGCCGTCAGCACGATTACGCTCGAACCCAATGAGTTGGAGAGTTGAAATTTTCAGGGTAGGTTTGGTGTTCAAATGCGCCAGCTAAGTTCGTTAATGGGCGAAATCCAACGAGTTGTTCCAGAGTTATAGCCATTTGAAATTTTGTTTTCCCAATAACTCTAAGAATACCAATCTGATCGAATCCAAGCAAGGTTATTAGTTAAAAAATAGCAACACAAGTCTTGTGGAAAATTTTTGTGAGAATCACATGACTGGAAAATTTCAAAAGATATATTTAAAAATAATTCTGTTTCTCAGAAACTATCCATCAGATATCGTTGAAATTCTACGAGAGCCTTCAAAACCTTATTTTACAGTAATTTTCTAGATTTGAACTCGGTCGGATCTATTTTTCTACTGCTCCACTAATTGCATCTGAAAGCGAATTTGTCTATAGGTATCATCGGCCAAACGGTTTTGGAGTTATACCCATCTGGAATTTGGTTGTTATTTCCTCAATAACTCGAAAAATACAAAACCGATATATTTCAAACATGTTTATTAGTTGAAGAATGCCAACACGAAAATTCTTGCGAAATTTCTTGAGGCTTGCATATCTAGAAAATTTCAAAAAAATCATTGAAAACAATTGAAAATGAAGTCAGAAGCTTTTGCGCGTATGTTCTATTGTCCATACTTCTGTATTGGACACCCTTAATCGAATTTACCATGGTAAATTATGTTGTCCATTCTCCTGTATTGGACACTTAATTCGAATTTACCATGGTAAATTCGAATTGAGAGTGAATTCGATTAAGGGTGTCCAATACAGAAGTATGGACAATAGAACATACGCCCAAAAGCTTCTGACTTCACGTCAGTGCTTGAACCAATTTTTTTTTCGTGACTTTTTAAAAATTTTCTAGGGGTACGGTTCTTGAAATTTTTTTTTTCGTCATTTTTTTCAAATTTTCTAGGGATTCGATTCTTACAAAATTTTAAACACGTCTTTATGTTGATTTTCTACTACTAGTTACCAAGCACCAATTCGATCGAATATTTATTTTTTGAGTTATCAAGGAAATAATATTCCAGGTGGGTATAACTCGGAAACCGTTAGACCGATTATGCCCAAAAACGAACTCAACACTCTCTTTCGGATACGCAACCTACCCTGAAAATTGCAAGTCCCTATCTCCTTTCGTTCGAAAGTTATCGAGGCAACGGTCACCCATCTACTGAACTCGCACAAGAATGCTCGAATCTCCAACAATATTTAACCGATCGTATTCAAACTTGAAACTTGGCAGTAGAGTTAGGTTATGAAGGCTCTTACAAAATTTCAGCAATTTCAAACGAATAGTTACTGATATATAGAATTTTTTTTTTTTTTTTTCAATGATTTATTAAAAATTTTCTACAAATGCTATCCTCACCAAATTTTGCAAACATTTCCGCGTTGGCATTGTACAACTAATAACCATGTTTGAATTCAATCGGTTCAGTACTTTTTGAGTTAATGAGGAACAAAAACCATGAAATTTCAGAAAATTTCAGATGGCTATAACTCTGAAACCGTTTGGCCGATTATGCTCATAAACAAACTGAAATGTCGCGTTCTGGTGTTCATCCTAACCTGAAAATTTCAAGCCGCTATCTCATTTCGTTCTCAAGTTATCGTGACAACAAAAATATTTTTTAATAATTTTTTAAAAATTTTCTAGCCATACGATTCGCACAAAATTCCACAAACGTGCTTAAGATCATATTCTACAACTACCCACCAAGTTTCAATTCGATCGGATTTATATTGGTTGAAAACAAAATTATTACTCGGAAACCACTGGGTTGATTATGCCCATTAACGAACTTGTCCGTCGTATTGAGATGCGCCACCTACCCTGAAAATTTCAAGTTGCTAGCTCTTCTCGTTCTCAAGTTATCGTGGCAACGGCCGGACGGACAGAATCAAATTTGACCTCGAATTCTTCATTGGGGAGTCGAACTTAATCGTTTGAGACCATTTTCGTCAAAAAATTCGAAAGTTACAGACATTTGGGCAAAACTATAACGCGATGTTTCCCAGAACATACGCGCAAAAATTATAAATATCAGAAACTATCCGTCCGGCATCGCTGAAATTTTGCAAGTGCCTTCGGAACTTAACTCTACTGCCAAGTTTCAAGTTTGAACATGATCGGATCCATATTGTTGGAGATCCGAGCAGCCTTTTGTGAGTTCAGTAGCTAGATGGGAATGGCTGAAATTTTGCGAGAACCTTCAAAACCATGAATGTCATGATGACGTACTGAATTATAACATCAATTTTCGGGCTGATTTTTTCATCACAAATGTATGGGAGACGATAGACCTACATTAGTGGCATTCCTTTGAGCACCATTGAATCTCACCTCCACATGCAGATTCCAGAAAATCGACTCATGGAACGATGATCTTGAAAGGATAAATGAATGAGGCCATCGGAATCTGGTGCAATTAAACGCTTCCAAGACCCAAACAACCATTTTTTCTAGTGTTTTAGGAGAAAATTCCTGACTTCTGACTTGGTGATGGAGGATCGGGTGCTCCGACCGAAGGATTCAATGTATATTCTTGGCGTGACTGTCAATTCTTCGGTCTGCTGGAAAAACATGTCGCTAGCATTGCTAAGTCCGATGTGAATAAACTGGGATATTTGATGAATATTTCTCGTCAGATCAGGCTCGTCTACTCTACAACACACAGATCAGACCCATTTGAATACTGCTCTCATGTTTAGAGCTCACCAACCGGGCATTAGTTGCAACTTATGGACTCCATCCAGAAAAGAGCCGTTGAAGGGAAAGTTGCCGATTAGGGCTGCACAATGTGCACAACCCCATACAGTTTAATTAACAACCCCTAGAATGTCTGTTCATCAGAGCTTCTGAGGTTTCACAGAATATTTTTTAATATAAATTTTTAAATTTTCTACTGATAAGATCCTCAAGAAATTTTACATAAGTCAGCATACTAGTAACCAAGTTTCAATTCGATTGAACATCGACATCGGACGGATAATTTTTGAGATTTTTTTAACATTTTCTAATGATACGTTTCTCACAAAATTTCTCAAAAATTGGCGCGTCAGTATTCTACAACTAATTACCATGTTCAAATTTGATCGTATCTGTATTTTTTGAGTTATTGGGGAAATGATAAGAAAAATTCAGATGAGTAAAATTACATAGATATTTGGGCAAAATGATAGCACGCTGTTCCCTAGAACATGCGCGCAAAAACCATTGGAACGCATAATATGTCTACGCAATTTTCCTAGCTCCATATTCAAATCAACATTCCCTAGAACAAAAGTCCCAAGAATGACTTGGCGTCACCTTGGAATATCGGTGAATATTATTATTAATTATTGCAGAAAACATTCATGTGCCACCGCGAAAATGCATTGAAACGAGCAGAGCAACTTTAGAGACCATTGTGAGTTCACTCCACTTTACAGCCGCAGGAAACAATGCAATTTCGTAGTTTCTGCATTTGAACGGTCGTAGTTATCGATGCCGAATGCAGCCACCTGTGATCCGTTTGTTTGTAACAAATTTGAAATGTTGCTTTCGTCGCTACGCATTCCTAGTTGCGAATTAGAAATGTTGGACGATTTTCTTGTCGAGGTAACGTGACCTTGAACTGGATTGTATCAAAGATTTAAAAATTATTTTCTTCAGGAGACGGAAAAAAACTATAAGCGTGGTAAAATATACGGTGCTTTACGGTTAGCGAGAATCAGAGATGTGAAAGTTTTAAAATCTCAGAATACAGAATAAGTACCTATTTCCTTTTTTCAGAAGTAGAAAACCTTTTGTATTTCATTTGAAATAACTTTCAGGACATATCGTGTATTCGCAAAATGAAAAATTTGGTAACACGGTATCGTATAGCCATGCATCACTATAATAACGTGCGGCAATAATTACAAACGTTCATTCACTAGGAGCACATTTTTGGCGCTCTAGTTCCTCGGAACTGAGTGCCTATCAATTTGCCCAAATGTCTGTAATTTTCGAATTTTCGGCTGAAAATGGTCTCAAACGATTTGGTTCGACTCACTGATCAAGAATCCGAGGTCGAAATCGATTCTGTCCGGCCGGTCCGGCCAGTCCAGCCGGCCGGCAGTAGGTACGATAACTCTCGAACAAAAGGAGTTAGAGGATTGAAATTTGCGAGGTGGGTTTGGAGCGTAAATATCTCGGACAAGTTCGTTAATAGGCGAAATCCATAAAGTGGTTTCGGAGTTATGGCCTATTTTAGTAAACACATTTTTTATGAATATTGCCGAAACCGATCACTCGATCTATCTGAAATTTAGCATCAAATTGTAGAATCATGACCTTCATACGCATGTGAAGTTCAATATTGACCAGGTTACCGCAAAGTGTAAAAAAAGAATTTTCAAAATAAAAAATAAAAAATTTCTACAATAACTCTCGAACGGAATGAGCTAGGCAGTTGAAATTTTCAAAGTAGGTTAGGGATATGAATATCTCAGTTTAGTTCGTTATTGGGCAAAATAGGCCAGATGGTTTCGGAGTAACGAAAAAAAAAATTTTTTTTTAACCAACAAATTTCAAATTCAATTTTTATTCAAGATGCAGTTTCACCATTAAAATACATCGATTTCATTTTCAACTCCAACAAGCTAATACTTTCGGAGATATGATTTTTCTAAATTTCAATAATGAATCGTACTTCTATGTTTTCACAGAATGCTATAATTATTCTATCTAAGCTTTATTATGTGATCTGTGTTCATACTCGTACATTTCATCCTGTTCTATAAGAGAGAGTCAAATTCAGTTCAGCTATTTCAATTTGATTTCTTCCATGGTGCAGTTCTCATTCTCAGATTGCTCATTTAATCTTGATAAATAAACTATTATTTGAATTGAATCTCCTTTATGATGCAGTTCTATCATAAGAATACATTGATATAATTCCCAACTCTGAGAAACCAATACTTTCGGAGATATAATTTGTCTGTTTTAACTTAACTAGAGCGCCAGAAAGCTCCTGTCCACAGGGCTTGAACCCATTTTTTTAGCATAGTAATTCATTTATATGTATATCTTTAGATATCAACCAATATAAGAAAACAAAAATTCTTAAAGGTCAGCCGACAAATTAGCCGTCGCATTTAGAGGCGCAACCTGCACTGAAAATTGCAAGTCGCTATCCCTTTCCATTCGAAAGTTATCGTGGCAACAGATTCTCATGTCTGAAAACACTCTATATTGTATACAGAATTTCCACTTCATTTTGCCGACTAATTTCGTGAAGAAAACGTTGTAACATTTACTCTTAAATCATTGTAGTATTAAGTTTATGTCTTATGTTTTACGAAAATAATAAGAAAAACAAAAACTAAAAATTTTCTTTATACAATCTCTAAGTGCAACTCGAAAAGGGTAAATGTCACGACGTTGGTTATAAGAGGAAAGTTCCCTATTTTAGAGAACCATGAAGCGATGTTTTCAAATCGGAAATATCACGGAACGTAGACAAAATATACGGGAACAATCAATTTCGGAGAATATGGAAATGTGTTCAAGAAACTTTCTTCTCTAAGGTTTTTATTAACTGAGAGAAAACCGATGAATGAAAAAGAAAATCCTAAAACTGTGTATACAGGATACATATTCCTTGTATTTCTGGTAAATCGTATACAGGAGAAACATCGAGACCAATAAAGGTAAGAAAGCCGTAACAAAAGAACAACTTGAGGAATAGAGTCTTACAAAATCAAAAATAGCAAAACAACTATGTACAATCAATAGAGATCACATGATAGATTGGGGTCGAACAAAGATTCTGATGACAGAGTCTGATGGCATAAAGAGGAAACTTAAAAAGTCGACTTGTATTTTGTTGAACAGGGAAAACAATTTTGCAAATGGTACAATTGGAATAATTGACCAATTGTGGCTAAATTTGTTGAAGAAAGAGTTATAACTTGGGAATTTCTATGTAAGGTGAAACTGTGTTACCATGTTTTTTCAAAGACTGTCAGTGTGATAAATTCCAAAATAAGTGATCAAAAACAAATAATTCTAAAGATTTTCGTTTAATGTCTGATGAAGGAGTCTGATTTAAGCTCTGAAACGTTAATATTGGGAGTATTCACACTTACAGTAACAGTTTAACGCAAAACATTTTGTGAAAAATTAATACACAACAAGACAGAAATAAACTTTTACTTTACATTCCGCATTTAATCTCCGTTAAGTCCTAACTGAGGTTCTCAGTTAAGGATAAATTTGAATCGCAACCTCAGTTAACGTATTTAACGGTGATGAAACAGGCCTGTTTAACGTTAATTCTCACGTTAACTGTGGTTGCGATTCAAATTTATCCTTTACTAAGGACCTCAGTTAGGACTTAACGGAGATTGAATGCTTTGTGAATACGGCGGTATATATTCTAAACCAATCATGAAGCGTTTCATCTACTTTGATTTGTCATCATAATTAACTTATTATAAGTTATGAATATTTAAAATTTATGAAAATAAATAATACATTTACCGCCGTATTCACAAAGCATTGTTAAGTGTTTGAATCTCCGTTAAGTCCTAACTGAGGTCCTCAGTTAAGGATAAATATGAATCGCAACCTCAGTTAATGTTCTTAACGGTGGTGAAACAGGCCTGTTTTACCACCTTTACCCCTTATTGTCCCTTATAATCCCCAATTTATCCTTAACTGAGAACCTCAGTTAGGACTTAACGGAGCTTGAATGCTTTGTGAATACGGCGGTTAGTTTTGGTTAATTGTCCGAGATTCATCAGATAACGAAAAGAAAATTGTTCATAATAAATAGACAGATAGATACACAAACAAATCCATTGAATTTCCAAGGAGTGTCCAGGAAACTTCATTCTTTGGAAATCAAAGTTATTGCTTATTGCTACTGTTCATCTCAAGAAATAAAAAATCCTGAAAATTTTTCATGATGCATATAAGCATTAATACAGATATACATTGAATTATATATTTTCCAGAGAACATCAATCTGTGTTTTAAATATTTTGAACTGTAAAACAGGAATTCCTTAGTCCCGAGAGCTCTGAAAGCAGTAGTATCCCGAATACATTATCTTTTTAATAAATACTAAATAACTCTCATCAAACTATTCATGCATAAGTATTCAACTTGCTAGTTCTCATCTATAACTACTCGATTCAAACTCAGTAGGGTCTTGATTCTATACCTAAGTCTTTGAAAAAACTTTTCGA
Organism: Halyzia sedecimguttata; assembly: GCA_937662695.2. NCBI lineage: Eukaryota > Metazoa > Arthropoda > Insecta > Coleoptera > Coccinellidae > Halyzia > Halyzia sedecimguttata. The sequence goes on along the minus strand of OW569413.2, from coordinate 4,326,982 downwards.
ATAATTTTTAATAACAAATTATAGTTCGCAAATTCACAGCGTTTTCTGTCCACGACAAAAATATAAGGACTATACCTACTTTTCATTCTGCACTATCTACTTATTTTAATATTTCAGGTAATGAGGCTAGCAGATAATTAGAGGGCATATGAACGCATCTAATTGTCATATCGTCTAATTATGGACAATTTTTAAGAGTGGAAAGAAGATAACGCTTCAGTAAATTACCTATTTGTAGTAGTGCTACGCTATTGAGGATTTCTCAGCATTTATAACAAATTTTGAACCCGTTTATGAAAATTACGATGGCAGTATATTCGATATGAACAATGGAACAGCTGCGAATTTCACGAAATGTATTTAATATTTTCTATTCAAATTATCACGATTATTAACAGTCGATGTGTTACATATATACTGTATATAGGGTCTTTATAAATTATTGTAACATCGTAGTTCATATTTGCTTTTCCAGCCACAGAATTCATAATATACGAATAATCTCACTTTCTCCTTGGTTTACATTGTCAATGAAAATTTTTATTCCATAAAATCAATTGATTTAATTGTTGATATAGTCGCATTAAGTTTGTAGAGAGTGAAATTTTCAAATAAATAAATATTTGTATTTATGTTTTTATTATTTTGGGTGCATAGCAAAATTGTTGAGCCTAACTCCTTCTCTGGGTTTACAACAGAAGATATCATAAATGAGCTATTGAACAGATATGAATAATCTGGTCCCTTGTGTTTGAATGAAAGAATTTTTGACATCCTGTTTAGAATTTTTGAGATGTAAGTACTGATAACTGCATGCATACTGTTGAACTGATTTTAATGTTCGAATGCAGGTAATAAATCAATACAAGTGATGGACAGAATACATTGAATAACTGTAATATAGCTCCCAGGCCATTTGTGAGAATTCTAACAATAAATTCATATAACATTTTCAAAATATGCTCCATTATTCCCAAGGCATTTATAAATTCTTTTTCGTTTGTTATCAAATATATTTTTTAACATTTGTGGGTCAATATTTTGGCGGCACATTTTTATTGATGATTGGAGGTCCTCAATATTATCGCAGTGAAAACCTCGCATCTTTCAGATATGCTATAGTCCAGGGGAGTCAAGTCTGGACAACGTGTTGGAAAGGAAGGCTGGAGTCCTCGACTTATTATACGGTTGTCATAGAACTCCTGCAAATATCTTAGATTTACAGAAGTAGTGAGGGCAGTTGCCCCATCTTGTTGAATATATCCCAACTGTATTTCTTCGTTATCTAGATGGTTTATGAAAGGCTCTAGCATTATTCTTCTGTACCTTTCACCATTAATGATATCATGAATGAAAACTGGGCCATATATTCCATGACGATAAACTGCTAACCACACACAACTTTTGGCGAATATAATGGAATCTCAATAAAACTGTGCGGATTGTCCAAAATCTGTAGTTTTGAGAATTCACATCGTTATTTTGTAAGGGTACAAATTCAAGATATATTTTCAATACATTTGACCATTTTGTTTAACTCATGTTATCACAGTTCTTCAACAACTTCTTGAGAAACTTGAGGTCTTCCTGTCGATTTTCTCTTCTTAACATTTACGCATCTGTTTATGACACCTCTGATGTGGGCTTTCAGAGAAGATTCTAGAATCTGAACATCAGGATATTTCGCGAGATATTCATTTTTACAGGCCTCTACAGAGTAAATCGATTCACCATTGATTAATGTACCATTGCGGTAATAGGACATCACAATAAATATGTTGTGTTTTAAATCATAAGTAATTGCAGATTTAAATAATTTGGATACTGATTTTTCACGAATTCCAGAAAGAAACTTAAGAATTGACAATAAGTCGATATTGGCTGTCATTTTAGAAATTTTATGATATAAATAGAACATAAGAATAGGGAAGTGGCAAATAAAAATTCAGAGCCAACTGCGATGTTTCAATCATTTATACAGACCCTGTACTTACATCCTTACAATCCCAACATGAGAATTTAATAACCAACACGAAAATGTCCAATCTGAAATCATACAGCGGAATTTCCTTTTCGCCGGAAGCTGATAAGAAGTAAAATTAACAACGGAATTTTTTAATAAACCCGTGACAAGTTGAACAAAGTCGTAGATCGGTTAATTTTCTTCAACTCGCAACCGTACTGTGGAATTTTTAAACCCGGCTTTCTGGACATTGTTCAAATGAAGCGACGTTAACAGGATTTCGTTTTTATTTTGATTTACAGCTCTTAACGGAGATGGCTAGAGAACAGGGTCGAATTTTGTTTATTTTGGTATTTGAAGCGGCGAGAGGATTATGAGAGTTTAGAGGAAACGAAAATACGTTCTCCCATTGTTCTTAAGTTAAATTATGATACCTTGAATGGATGAATATTTTCAACAGTTCAGCGTAGTGAGTTTGCATAGTTTTTACGATGAAAAAACCGAAGATATCACGTTAAATAGAAAACTGCTTTGAGAGAATGAAATAGAAATCACAATGATCTGAAAATGATGATGTGTCAATAATGCTGAATTCAAAAATGTCAGGCCATTATTCAATGTTTTTTTCTGGGTTTTCTATCCCAAACTCTTTCATGAATTTAGACAGAAAAGCTTCATATTATAGCAATTAATCAAGTACAACAACAAAATCACCAGCAAAGACAACAACTCAATCTATTGAATGTAACCTCTAATGTTTCAGAAAAACAAGTCTAATTAAAGAACTGTTTTCAAAACCCAAAATGATCTAAGGTCTTTGTTAACTAAGTCAAAACCGATTAATGATGAAAAATCCAAAACTGTGTAAACAGTACCTATTCCTTAAATTTGTGGTAAATTGTATGCAGGAGAAACATCGAGACTAGAGGTATATCGGAACATAGAACAACTTATGGAATAGACACACAAAAATCAAAAATTCCAGAACATGTATGTACGCAGAAGCAAATCAAAAAATAATTCATTTTTATTTTATAGATATTTTGTAGAGGTTGGGAGAGAAAACCCAGAAAGAAACCTTTTAATAATGTACGTACAATCAATGGAAATCACATGATAGAGATAGATTATACTAAAACAAAGATATTAAAAGAAAACTTACGGAGTCAACTAGTATTTTGTCGAACAGAGAAAACAATTTTGCAAATTTTTCAATTATTGGAATTAGTCATATTTGGTTAAATTTATTGAAGAAACAGTTAGAAGTTGGATATTTCTATGAAAGATAAAACTGTGTTTCCTACTATGTTTATTCAAAGACTGCATATGTGATAAATCTAAGAATAAGTGTTTGAAAACAATCATTCTGAAGATTTTCGGTTATTCTGATGAAGGAGTCTGATTTAGGCTCTGAAATGTTACAAGAAAATTATTGGTGCTGTTTGTTACCTTACTGTTTATTAGGTAACATTGTTCTAAATATTTATTCTGACAAATATATAGTGTTTGGGAGAGAAAACCCAGATAAAATCATTGAAATATAAATGCATTTTAAAGCTTGAAGATTCAACTTAGCGACTCTCTTGACAAAAAAATTTCCGGAGCTGTGGATATCACGGAATTCTAGGAAATATCGTAAATAAACTTTCGAAAATTTGTAGCAATTAAATACCAACGTATGTTGTACCTGCTTGATTCACTGTTTATCCCGCTTTAAGTTGACGTTTGCCAATTTTTTTACGCCAATTCCTCACGGAGATGTTGAATGAAAAAGGATCTATTGTCTCAGGATATCTTAGTAACGAAATCGGACAACGTCTATTACTGAATAATTCTTGTTGAAGAATATAAAAAGAATTGTTCAGGTAACAACTACACAACGCCAATTAATCGATCAAAAATCATCAGATCCAAAATCCTCATCATTCTCCAAATTACGCGAAATCATCAACATCGTTAATTGATCTAAAAATTATACATATTTCACAAACGAACATCGTGCTTGACGCGCACTCATAAAATGGCTGATCCGGTCAAAGTCCAACGGAGTTCAAGAGATCATTCCCGTTCTCCTCAAAGACAATAATAAATTAAAATCGAAAACTGGGAAAATTCGTTTCATAGCCATCTACTCAATATTTGTACATGATTAAAATGGAATGAGGGTATTTGCTCTGAGTAACGAGAGGAAAAAGCAAACTTATTAATGGAATCAATCCGGGTAGCCACGGTTCCTACCAGATTTTGTTTGTTTGTTATATTTACGGAATCAGGGTAGAGATAAGGATAAATGAAATTAGTTTTGGTACCATTGGGTGGACGTCCGGTTCTGTTGTTGCTCCAAGAGTTTCGTAAATATAGAAAATTACTTATTAGCAACGATAACAGTATTTATCTATCGGAACCAATAGTAATTTTGGGGATAAAAACTGCCTAATTGCCAACAAACACTTACCAAGCAAAAGACGCAAATAAATAGTAGACACAGATTTGGCCATATGGTTGAACCAAATAAATTGTTGTTTTAAATAGTTAACTGAGTGTTCATGATAATTTTCATACTACATTCCAAATATTTCATTAAGATTTCTTACTGTTCGGAAAACAATATTGATTGTTCCCCTTCGCTAAGTTTAATGTCTTGTTATGAGATAATCCGCCGTATTCACAAATGATTTTTTTAATTAACTAACTGATCGTTAACTGGTATGTTAAATAGAAATTGGAATTCACAAACCATAGTTAATTGAAATCTCTATTAGATAACTGATTTTTAGAGTGGCACTGTTAACTACGGTTTTTGAATACCAGATCCTCAGTTAAGTTTAACTGCGCAGATAGTTTAATAGCCTCAGATAGTTTAACAGCGCAGTTAGCGTGATCACTTTTAACGGAAGTTTAAACAATTATAAACGCTTTGTTAATACGGCGGAAACATTAATGTTGGTTACACATACTGTTAAGGAAGTACTGGGATTCGATCATCTCTTTAAATTCCGCTCGAAAGGATTGGCGAAATTCATTTGTCGCAGAGTTGGAATTTCCACGAATTATAGAACCTACCAACTTCTATTATCGTTTAATATGGAAATGTTTCTGGTCGAATGGAAACAACAGCGCCAAGAGAGGCTGGCCCACTGTTTCGGTTATAATCTGTCTATATTTTCCCAATATCAGCAAACAATTGTAGATCACATCGAGTTCAAACCTAGAAATTGGCTGTAAAATAAGGTTTTGGAGGCTCTCGAAAAATTTCAACGATATCTGACGGATATTTCCTGAATTTTTTTCATTTCTAGTCCTGCGATCCTCACGAATTTTTCATCTAAGTACCGAACTTTAATTCGATCAGTTCAGTCTTTTTCGAGTTATTGGGAAAAAAATTCAGATGGTTATAACTGTGAAACCACTCGGCAGATGTTGCCCATTAACGACCTTAAACGGTGCATTTAGACTCCAATCCTACCGTAAAAATTTACTCTGTGACCCATTGGGTTCGAATGTCCTGTGTTATTTCCTTTTCATGTTGCCACAATACAGGTTACATATATACATACGGCAAAATATTCACCATATTGTATAAAAATCAGTTGGAAAAGCACTGAGGTCAGGAGCTTTGGCGCGCTTGCTCAAATGTATATTCAGGTACTCAACTCGCCAAAGGCTCCTTCCAGAAAAAAAATAATAGTTTTAAAATACTTCCAACAATATAGATCCAATCGAGTTTAAATCTAGAACTTGGATGTAAAATACGGCTTTTAATGCTCTTGAAAAATTTCACGGATATCTGAACTATGATGTAAGTCAAAAAAATATCAAGAAAATTCTATGAATTCATTGAAATCGTGAATCTTCATATTCCATATACTGAATTCCAAAAACACTATTTCCAATTCATTGGAATACGTCCAAGATACCCTAAATTTTACGCATTTCGAACCAGTAGGTATTGTGTTTAGATATCGAGTTCAAATCAGTGTTACAGAAAATCTACTTCTGCATCTCTGATCTGAAAATATCTGTTTCACTTCATCAAAATAAGTCCAATATATAAATTATTTGATTCTCTTTGGTCAAGGAATGGTTTTAAATATCGATATAAATGTATCTGAATAACTGTATTCCAACCTCCTCTGAAACTGATAATTTTGAGAATTTTCTAAAAGATTTTTTCGTATTGAATTAGTAAATTATTGTGAATCTACAAGATTAAACGTTACTTGTGCTTTTTGATTGTTTGTTGTGTTATATTATACAGAACATTTCCGATATCACCAAATCCTCAAAACTTGGGAACCCTATATTATATCTGGATAAAGTCCGTAAGAATCATATTCAACTCTTCTCGACCTGCGATAGGTTTTAAATATCCATTTGAAATCATCTCTTAAGCAAATTGCTCTTTACTCCAATATCTCCAATAGAGCGATACGATAAATTTGGATGAACCAATTCCCGGTAGATGTTTGATGATGTAGTCAGTATAGTTATCTGTTAATATCGTTCGTGTATAAATTCATATTTACGGAAAACATGGCGTCCGCAAATGCCTTTTCAAGTAAATGTGTTCCATCAGCGGAAGAATCATTGAATTCGGGGGTGTAGTTTTCGAGAAAATCGAGGGCGAGGTACTTTCTATATGCGCTTAATTTTATTTTAATTCGATTATTGGAATCCTCATAAATAGCGTAAGAATTGGAAATTTTAGTAGAGGTTGAAATTTATATTTTCTATGTTCGCTTTTATTATTTGAGAAAACCAAAACAGTAGACATTGTCGAAAAAATTATGATCGAAAATTAATAGCCACGAAGCGAAATATCTTGATTTCATAATTGGAAGTTTAAAAGAAACCGCATCACTTAACCAATATAAACCGACCACAAATATCATCCGCTGGTTTTCGTCAAGGAAAACAGCACGATCCAGAATTTCCGATGAAAAAATTATAAAAGCAGCGAAGTGGGTTCGGGAACATTAAAGCGCTCGTTCTTTGACTGATTCATTCACTGATTTGTAACACAGGTTTTGATCTAAAAAAATTTGCACTAATTTTGAGACTTCAGCAAAAATTTTTCATCTATGGTTGGCATAGATCGAGTTCAATATAATACACGTACCAAAACCACCTACATTGAAGGCCAGTCATCAAAACCAATATGGCCAACAACGGCGTGAATGCCATATATATGAATGCTACATACAGGGTGACTGGTGACGTAAGGGACAACGGCTAAGTGGAGATAGAGGACCTCAAACTGAATGAGAATTTGGGTTTCAAATGACCAATAAGGGTATTCGTTTCGGAGGTATAGGGTGATTTATGAAAAAATGCTAAATCTATGAACTGCCATATCTTCGTTAATATGATATGTTTTTCGCTGATATTTTACATGTTTGTTCATACAGGCATTCTCTGTCAGCATAAGAAAAAAAATTGAAAAAATTGCTGGCCCGTACTCATAAATTTCAATTTACATGTCAAGTGAGAAATATCACACGGTATATGAGATAAAATAAAATCAAATAGAAATTTGGAAAGAGGGAAAAAAACTGATGAAATATCTGTTTTTTGTTTGAATGGCACAAATTTTTTTCCGTTTTTATGATATGTTGAAGTAAGAATATTACAATATTTTTATATTCCCATCACGAAAAATAATATTCTTGATAAAACATAAACACTAAATTTGAGTCAAAGATATTTAATAGTTGATTTTCAGGAAGGGGTTACATCTCACGGCGCCCTCAATGTCTATTTTTGCCCTCTTTGAAAGCCGGACGGGCCTACGGCCACACACAACAACTGTACAGTTTTCCTCTCCGGCCAACCGGAGCGTGTATGGCTGGCATAACAGAGCTGTTTTACCACGCCCTGCACATGTCGCCAAAGATAAATAAAATGCAGACAACTACATAGAGTAGGCATGTTTCAAAAAATGACTTTTATATTTATACATTACCTAATTGTTTGCGAATTGTTAGAAACAGTGTTGAAAGTCTATCAATTAAAAAATGCCTTCAGTATTTACAAATGAAGAATATGTGGATATGATGCTTGTATACGGATTCTGTAATATGAATGGAAGAGCTGCTGAAAGAGAGTACCGCAGGCTTTTTCCAAATCGTCGTGTGCCAAGTCACAAGATTTTCCAAAATCTTGTCTTTTTTGCCAGAAGAAATGAAAAATTTCCAAATATGACAGTTCCTGAGAGGCCACAGCAGATCAGAAGACGAGTAGTCGACAATATTGTTAATACAATAAATGAAAATCCTAATACGAGTACTCGACGAGTGGCACATGGATTAGGCTTATCTCAATGGTCTGTGTGGAATACGTTGCAGAAAGAAAAATACCATCCTTTCCATTCGCAATTAGTACAGCACTTAGAACCGGGAGATGAAGAACATCGACTTGTTTTTTGTAGATGGGTAGTGAGCCATAGAAGAGATCTTCAGCGTATCCTCTTCACAGATGAATCTCAGTTCACCCGAGATGGAATAAATAATTTGAGAAACAACCACATTTGGTCCCGAAATAATCCTCATCTCAAAAGAGAAAGAAACAATCAAAGACGTTTTAGTGTCCACGTTTGGTGTGGCATTTATAGTGGACATTTGATCGGTCCACATTTCTTTGAATCAAGAATAACTGGGGCTATTTATTTGGATTTCTTGCAGAATGTTTTGCCTCGTCTTTTAGAAAATATTAATGAGAGAGGTATGATTTTTCAACATGATGGTGCACCTCCTCATTTTGCAAATGAAGTAAAGAATTTTCTGAATAGGGAGTTTCCTGACAGGTGGATTGGTCGGAGAGGTTCTAGGAATTGGCCTGCTAGATCACCCGATCTAACTCCTCTGGATTATTTCCTATGGGGTCATCTTAAGGATACGGTGTATAAAGAAACAATAACAAGCCGTGAACATTTGAAGAGCAGAATAACTGAAGCATGCGAAGAAATTAAAACAAATATTACTCTGATTAAAAAAGCTGTGCTTCATTTGTTCCAGAGAGCCAATAAATGTATGGAGGTGAACGGCTCTCATTTCGAACATTTGCTTACTTGATTTTTTTATGAATTATATTTGCGACTTTAACTATTTTTGTGTTTTAGTATCCAACTCTTTCATCACCTCATCTACAACAAATTTTATTTTGAAATTTTATATGGCATCGAAATATTAATTGATAAAAATAGATTTTAAGATTTGAAGGAATATTTTGAAGCCAGGCTCATTCTAGCGCCTCGAATTCAAGGTTTTTTCTATCAGTAGTACTAATTTTCATGATTTGAATATAAAAATATTGTAATATTCTTACTTCAACATATCATAAAAACGAAAAAAAATTTGTGCCATTCAAACAAAAAACAGATATTTCATCAGTTTTTTTCCCTCTTTCCAAATTTCTATTTGATTTTATTTTATCTCATATACCGTGTGATATTTCTCACTTGACATGTAAATTGAAATTTTTGAGTACGGGCCAGCAATTTTTTAAATTTTTTTTTCTTATGCTGACAGAGAATGCATGTATGAACAAACATGTAAAATATCAGCGAAAAACATATCATATTAACGAAGATATGGGAGTTCATAGATTTAGCATTTTTTCATAAATCACCCTATATCTCCGAAACGAATACCCTCATGGGACATTTGAAACCCAAATTCTCATTCAGTTTGAGGTCCTCTATCCCCACTAAGCCGTTGTCCCTTACGTCACCAGTCACCCTGTATAATTCAACTATTGAATTTACCGCCCTTTCCTCTCTTATTCAAAATAAATTGCTGAATTAAAGATGCCATGTAATAATGCGATGATTCTATTCAATATCGCACCTTTATTTTCCGTGGGTTCTCTATTGGATCATTTTAAATCTAAACAAAAATAGCAGTATTTTCATGATACTCAAGTGATGCCCTAGGACCATAAGTGCTACCACTGTGGTTTGATTAAAAATTTGTAGCACTAGTCTCACATTCTTCTTTTCAATTGATGTTGGATATAAAGATATGGTAGGTCTACCAGTAATTTCTTATATTTTTTCAAAACGGACTGAGTCGACAGCATACTAAAGTGGTATTTCATTATCTGAAGGATGTTTATATAAAATACACAATATTGTTATTTATCGCATCTCAGTCACCATAGATTCCTATTCTCCCAATCTCGGTCTTGCAAACCTCTCCTGTTCCATCTACTCCATCGCTTTCATTTTATTTATAAGTTGCGTTGTCATTTCCCATACCTCGGCTCCATAGTAGGTACTCCCTATTCTCCATTGAGGTTTTATAAATTTTTCTTTCAATATCATATATTATTTGTGAACTCCGTATAGTTGTTTCGTAATCGATCTTCCTTGGGCGAGCCTTTTCTTTATTTCCCTTTCACTGGATCCGATTGCTGTGAGGGTCACTCCGAGATAGGCATATTCATCTACTCCCTGTATTATTTCATTTCGCAGGATAAGATATCTCCTATAATTATTTACAACAATATAATATTTTGTGTTTGAGGTGTTTATGGTCATACCCCACTCTATATATGCCTCATCTACTTTTCTCAACATATAATAACAAATATCTTCAGTCATGATGAGCTGGTCGTCAGCAAAGTGTAGAGTGAAAAGTAAATCTTTTCCTAGTGAAATTCCTATATTTCGATATTTTCTTCGTCAATGTCTCAGATTCAGGAAAGTTAGAACTTAAACAGAGTCAGGGCCACCGGACAACCCTATCGGAGACCTTTTGAGATCTGAAACTCCTTAAACAGTTTGGTTGCCACCTTCACCTTAAGTCTGTGTGACTTAATTTGATATCTAGATATTTTTCAGAGTTTGGAAGGGAAAACCCAGAAAGGAACCATTTAATAACGAATATACCTCCCAAAGTATCCTTTAATGATTACTTCTAATTTTACTGTTACAAAGTTGAATCACAAAAATTGATATTCGAAAAAACTTTCGTGAAAATTATTTTTGCGCGTAAGTTCTGGGGAACATCGCGTTATCATTTTGCTCAAATGACTGTAATTTTCGAATTTTTCGCCGAAAATGATCTCAAATGATTGGGTTGGACTCCTTGATGAAGAATTCAAGGTCAAATTTGACCCTGTCCGGCCGGCCGGCCTTCTGTTGTCACGATAACTTGAGAACGGATACAGATAGCGACTTGAAATTTTCAGGGTAGGTGGCGCATTCCAATAGGACGGATAAATTCGTTAATGAGCATAATCGGACCAATGGTTTCCGAGTAATAATTTTGTCTACAACCAATACTAATCCGATAAAATTGAAACATGGTGAGTAGTTGTAGAATATAAAGTTCAGGACGTTTGTGAAATTTTGTGATAATCGTATCGCAAGAAAATTTTTAAAAAATTATTAAGAAATATTATTCATGTCACGATAACCTAAGAACGGAAAGAGATAGCGTCTTGAAATTTTCAGGTTAGATTGTGAATCTGAATGCGACATTTGAGTATGTTTATAGGCATATTCGGCAAAACGGTTTTGGAGTTATATCCATCTGAAATTTGGTTGTTATTTCCTCAATAATTCGAAAAATACAGAACCGATCCAATTCAAACATGGTTATTAGTTGTAGCATGGCAACGCGAAAATTCTATTTATATGTCAGAAACTACTCGTTCGACATCGCTGAAATTTTGCGGGAACCTTCAGAACCTAACTCTACTAGCAAGTTCCAAGTTTGAACACGATCGGATCTATATTGGAGATCCGAGTAGCCTTGTGTGAGTTCAGTAGCTGGATGGGTGACCGTTGCCTCGATAACTCTCGAACGAAAGAAGGTAGGGACTTGCAATTTTCAGGATAGGTTTCACATCTGAATGGGAGAGTTAAGTTCGCTCTTGGCCATAATTGGACCAACGGTTTCGGAGTTATACCCATCTGGAATATTATTTCCTCGATAACTCAAAAAATATAGACTCGATCCTATTGAAGCTTGGTAACTGTAGAAAATCGACATGAAGATGTGGGTTTAATTTTGTGAGGACCGTACCACTTCTTAAAAATATACGAAAAAATATTATGTATCTCATGATTCCTCGAGAACGGAAATAAATAGCGAAATAGCGCGCAGTTTTCAGGGTGGATTTCGCATCTGAATGCGACATTTAAGTTCGTTAATTAACATAATCGGCCAAATGGTTTTGGAGTTATATCAATCTGAAATTTGGGTGTTATATCCTCAATAACTCGAAAAATACAAAACCGATCCAATTCAAACATGGTTATTCCTAGTTGTAGAATGCCAAAGCGAAAATTCTTGCAAAATTTCGTGAGGATCGTAGCACTAGAAAATTTTAAAAAATCATTGAAATGAAAAGTTGGTTCAAGCACTGACGTGAAGTCAGGAGTTTTTGCGCGTATGTTCTATTGTCCATTCTTCTGTATTGGACACTCTTAATCGAATTTACCATGGTGGTTTACTATTCGAATAAGACTTTCAGGAGAACGGACAATAGAATTCACCATGGTAAATTCGATTAAGAGTGTCCAATACAGGAGAATGGATAATAGAATATATTCACAAAAGCTCCTGACTTCACGTCAGTGCTTGAACCAATTTTTTTTTGTAAAAGTTGTAGGACCGCCAGGCTTAGTTTCTACGCTCAAGCCAGAGTACAACTAAAATATCGAGTAGAATCACTTCCCCTGTTTCCATTGGTACACTCGTTTCACGTCCCATGACCTTGAAAGCGGGCGATCGGGGTGTAGCCATGGGCGTAGCTTATTTTGGAGAGCAATAATGTGGAATCTAACAACAATTGGGATCACTAGAATGTTTTATTGTCGCTATCAATTCGCCTCTTGGCTACTACACGGGTCATCTCAGGGTATATGTATTTTTTTCATTACAAACATTCATTCATGGTATTATAGTTTTATTTATAAACAGTCATTAGATCCAATTTTATATTTCTTTTATTAGGTTTTGGAAAATATATCCCCTTTACTTTGCCATTTCATAACCACATAATTACATTGTGTATTCGATTCGAACAAACTTAGTGTCATAATGTCTGGAAACCTTGTCTTAGAAGGAGCGAAAACAGTTGACCAGGAAGAACGGTAACCAAAACCAACCTCAAACGCCATAATTTCCTATTTCACAAGGTTCGTTGCAGCTGACATTCAGAAAAATAATTATACTTCAACAAGGAATGAATCACAGAAAGTAGAATCGAGGAAAATCGACGGTATATGCGGTTTTTCATTTCGAAACTTTGTTAATTAACGACAACCGCCATTTTTCTTGTGGTACTGTTGTGCATCGCCGATTAAGTGTTCAAAACTTGAAGTGCAGGATGACATTGCCCGATATTAAATTGTTGAGATACTTTCCACTATGAAAACGCTGTAAATTGTGGATGATGGTTTAGTATTTCCTGATCAAAATGTATAAATAAATTCTCCATATCCTACCCAGAGAGCAAAATAGTTTATAAAATGTTAAATACAAATACTTTTTATATTTTTCATCTCAAATATAAAATACGAAATTTCATGTTTTAATCAAAATACTAAATACAGAATACGTATTTCCAAAATACTAGGTATATGAAAATAGAATCCTCTTGTAGTTTTTAAATTTTTTATTTTATTAGTGAGCCGGCAATTTAAGTATGTTATTAAAGTAATAATATATTATATAATAATATGTGTAATAAATAACCCCAATATAACGAAACTTTCAACATTAGCTTTTTCTTATTTCTTATTATTTCCGTAAAATACAAGACATTGATTTAATGCTGCAATAATTAAATTAAAGATCCCTGCATACTCTTCAAGAAAAAAAAATGGCAATCTAAGTTTGAGATTTTTTTTTAATTTAAACTTTTTATACAATCGGTTTTTTTAGACTAGAGGCATGATGTTAAGTGCATGGCTATACGATGACGTTTTAATCAAAAAGTATTTTGTAATTTGCAAATACAAAGTATGTCCTAAAAGATATTTCAAATAAAATGCAAAATGCTCATCTAAAACTAGTATTTAAATATACAAAATAGAAGAAGGTATTTTGTATTTCAAAAAATACAAGTATTTTAAAAATGTCATATCTCTGATTCTACCCCTTTTACCCAAGGGCGTATTTGCGTGAAAATATCGGAGGGTGTGATCTTTCATGCTGCCAATAAGTTGAAAGATTTGATCACCCCCTTTTCTCCCTATTATAAATCTGATCCTGTTTCTATCAACATTTTTGGTTGACAATCTTCAAATAATAAACTTTGAGAATCGAACAAAAATGTTTCTACACGCCCATTTTTACAGCAAATATTCTGAAGTTGAAGTTATGCATTTACACAAATAATAATAATGAATGTATTTCATTCATCAACTGACCAACAAAAATTGTACAATCCAGAATACAATATTAGAGTTATATCTCCTATTTTAAATCGAATTAAATTTTCTTCTCAACCTAACTGCGATAAATTCTTTCACAAGTTGAAAGCGCATGAGCTATAAAGGATATAATAAGTAAAATTGAAAATTTTTCAATATCACGGAAATAGATCTTTCAATACATAAAGAATATCCCATGATTAAAAAAACCGATTCAATTAGAGCAGCACATTTGTCTCTATGAACAAAGAGTAAATATTTATGTTTAATTTAAATGTCAGTTTCCGAGGAGGTTGGAAAACAGTTGTTTAGATGCATTTATATAAAATATATGGTATATCGGACGTATTTTAATGAATTGGAACATATATGTTCAGGTTTGATGAGAATAAAATCCTTTAATGAACAATGGGTGCACCGCAGAATTCATACAAGTTTTAATTGGATTCTTGATATTACTTCCTGAAAATTGAACGAATGGGCAGATAGAAACGAAGGGTTAGTTTGTATTGCGATTCAGTCTTGAAATCTTTTCAAGTAACTATTCTTGCAACACTAATTCAGTTTTAAAGTTATTGAAAATTACGATCATCTAAGCAAATTATATAAAGGGATTCCCACCACCCCCATTTTATTTGCTTTATATGAACTGTTGGAAAATATACCAGTTAATTATTATTTGAGGTCGAATGTTGAGAAAGTTCCGAAATTTGACCAGCTTCTCATGTGCTTGATGAAACTACGTCAAAATAATCCACATAGTGAGCACAAAGGTTTGGAGTATGGCAACGTACAATACCTAATATCACTATGACATGGATA
This sequence comes from Halyzia sedecimguttata, assembly GCA_937662695.2. Classification (NCBI taxonomy): domain Eukaryota; kingdom Metazoa; phylum Arthropoda; class Insecta; order Coleoptera; family Coccinellidae; genus Halyzia; species Halyzia sedecimguttata. The sequence continues at coordinate 4,311,812 of OW569413.2, read as the reverse complement.
AATGAAATCTTTTCATACAATCAAATTCAATCTCATACTAAATTTTGTGAGACTCGTAAGACTAGAAAACTTTAAAAAGATTATTTAATAAAATTCTGTACCTCGGCAACTATCCGTCAGATATCACTGAGATTTTGCAAGATCCTTCGAAACATTATTTTACAGCAGAATGACTTCACGTCAGTATTTACCCCAATTTTTTTCATAAATAAGGGCAAGTACACTCGCAAGTTTATCATCCCCGATCTAGTGCCTAGATGAGAAAAAGAAGGATCTGAAAAACGAAATAGCTTCTGGTGGTTCAGGTCCTTTTTTTTTTCCTAAAAGATAATCCATTTCTTCACGATCGAGAAAAGTGTCTTTTTTGCGGGAGTTCGAAGAATCACCGTTTCTTTTTAGATATGGTAGAAATTTAACGTGAGAGAGAAATGACGCTCTGGCTCTGGCCCATTTCAAATTTTGTTTTGCCAATATAGTGGATATCTTATATGCATAAAAACGTTTTCCAGAACAACTATTATGGAATCTTCAAAGAAATTAATCTTAAATTAAATGTATCATTGTTGTTGCTTAGATATCAAGTAATTCATCCTATTTCCCGCCCAAAAATATATTCCTCAAATGGCACCCGTTTTTTTTTGTTCGATGACTACTTCCATAACTGAAGTGCCATAATGAACTGTAATGTGTAAAATTTGATGATAAGCATAAAACAAAGAATAATCTCGAGATCGATACGCCATAATTAATAATAATAAATAATTTAACCTATCTGGAGATAAATCAATCAACTAAAGGGTTCAATAATAATGGTAATGAAATTATCAGCTTCCTAATACTCAACAAGCAGTGGACAATAGAATAACTGGTATCAATATAGAAAGGACACAATTTTTTATAGGAAATTCTAAATATATGTATTTTGAAGTCTGATAACATTAAGAATGTTGATACAAATATAACTTTAAGAAACATCGAAAAAATATCAGAAATTTAGTACAATTCCAGATGAAATTTCTCCGAAGTAACCTTAGCAACCAAAAAAGTAATGGAAAGATTTCGTAGAATTACCGAAAATTACCATCGCCTCATAATGACAATTACATGATTCTTCACGGAACGGCACATTTTATTGAAATCTTCGGATGTCCGAATCCAATTTCATAACAATACAAACTTTCCATCGAATTTTCGCGAAAATACAACAACAATATACATCTGCAACGTTCCTCAGCATGAGGAAACTTAAGGGTAGCAACGATTTGAATTTAGACAATCAGCACCCGATGAAACCTCCGAGGTACCCGTGAAACGTCATCTCGCGGTAAGTGAAAATCTCCGTGGAAAACCAAAGTTGACGGATCGAGTAAACGTACTGACAGACAGCCAACCAGCGGCCCACTATAAAATAATCTATGTATATAAATTTTTATCAACTTACCGTAGGAACGTTGATAATCTGACTTGGCGTTAGCGGCCATTATCATCGGCTTTGAGTGTTTATCAACCACTATCAAAATAGAACTACACACAATAACTGCCTTTTACCGAGCACACGCAAGACACTCAGCTCAGTTCTACGTTCAGTGCACGGTCGTAGAGAGCTTCGTCTGTTTTTCGGTCGTGACTATAGCTCTAAAGCGGCTTAAGTCCTTTTGTGGAGGGGATGGGCTACTGGGGGCGGTAGTGGGGGAAGGACGCTCCGAACTGTTTGTTTTCTTCAATGATGGACACGCGTAAGTGGCGAATTCATTAAAATAATGATCTTTATGAACCTTATTCGGCTAATCCCTTACGGTCTTGTGAACCTGTGAAAATGTCGAATAAATAACTCATTTTTTGATATCTTAATTCGATCACTTAAGTGACACATTGGGAACCGTAATTCTTGGATAATTTCATTATACCACAGACATCATAAGAACAGGAGATAGAACTTGAAACGGATTAATATAGTATGTACAATAATGAAGATTTTCAATAAGATGAACATAAAAATTTGTCAGGCTTTACATACCTAAGTAACGTTTCTTAGATTGTAGGACAACAGTGAATATCCTTAATCCTTGGCTAAAAAGTTGATGAAATATTCCGTTAAATTGACGCATTACAAATCGTTCGATAATTGAATTATATCTAATTATGACAAAAAACTTGAGACCTGGATACAACATTACTAGAACACCCTACTTTCCAGGCCTGTTCTCCACATTTTGGAAATTTAAACGAGGAGTTTGAATTCTACTAATATAATAGTCATACTCTGAGAAGTTTTCCTTCATTCCAAGGGCAACACTACGATCAGTAATGTTTTTATTTTGATTTTACACCTTGTGTAGGTATTAATAAGATTCAATCTAGAACCATGTTCCAGTGAGTGTATTCACTCCTGGAACACGTAAGGTGTTATTGATCAATTTCCAGTCAAAAGCCTGCATATAAAGTTTGATATTAATACATTAATGATTAATGTACCTATGTAAATTTCACGAAATTCATGAACTGAATTTGACTATTCTTTCGATGAGCAATCTAAAACACTGGAGTTCCCAGAAAGATCACCATTCTGATTGGGGTTTTCCCACTTTATAACGAATTTCGTTCATATGAAGTTACATCAATATCACGGCAGGATGATATGGTTACTTTATTTTATTTAGACATAATATTGTTGCATTCACTATTCTGAATATAGAAAGCATTGATGTCGGGTCAGGAGCTATAGCGCGCTAGTTCGTGTAATAATCAATGTATTTCATTGATTTGTAACACTAAACTACTGAAATTCATTGATATTATAGATTCCTAATATCAAGAAAACAAAATTTCAAATTGGTGATTGAATATTCAAAGAACCTCACTTTTCGACGTAAAAGCTATAGATTTTTGATCAGTTCACAATAATTTCAGTAAGTTAAATATCTAGAGGAGAAATTTAATTAATGAGAAAAACTACGGAAATGTCAAAAAAACTCCCGCAAAAATGTCAATTTTCTTGATCCATTCCCAACGATTCTCCTTTGCTCATCTGCACAGTAATATCCTCTTCACATTCCCCCATAATAAATATTATTCATACAATGTAGGAATTTTTGAAAATAGACTACCCATATTCTATCGTACAAAATTTAGACAAATTCGATCGATTTCTTCAAGATTAGCCATAAGGCTGATCAGATAACTCATCATATAGTTGCCTGTACGTACAAGGATTCAGCGAGTGCTGGATATTTGTTTCCGTGACATTGAAGTTTTTCTGAATATTTTTTTTTCGAAAATTACAGACATTTGTGCAGAATAATAGCGCCCTGGTAGGAACGCTTAAAAATAAATGAATCTTCATAGAAAATGATTTTTCAGTCAGTCTAAATCATTTCTTTGAAAAACATGGAATGAATGAGAATAAAGATATTCAAATAAAAATGGGTTCAAGCCCTGTGGACAGGAGTTTCTGGCGCTCTAGTTCAAACAGACAAATTATATCTCCGAAAGTATTGGTTTCTCAGAGTTGGGAATCAAATCAATGTATTCTTATGAAAGAACTGCATCATAAAGGAAATTAAATTCGAATAAAAGTTTATTTATCAAGATTAAATGAGCAATCTGAGAATGAGAACTGCACCAAGGAAGAAATCAAATTAAAAAAGCTGAAATGAATTTGACTCTTTCTTATAAAACAGGATGATATGTACGAGTATGCACCCAGATCATATAATAAAGCTTAGATAGAATAATTATAGCATTCTTTGAAAAGTACGTACGATTCATTATTGAAATTTAGAAAAATCATATCTCCGAAAGTATTAGCTTGTTGGAGTTGAAAATGATATCGATGGATTTTAATGGTGAAACTGCATCTTAAATAAAAATTACAGACATTTGGGCAAATTGATAAGCACTCAGTTCCGAGGAACTAGAGCGCCAGAAAGTGTAATTCCCTTTCCGGGATTTGAGCCCGCCTTCTCTCGTTCCGAAACCGAAAACGGACTGACTAGACGAAACGGCTATCGGGCTCCTCGTACGATCTTGTCGATCTCTGGTATTAGAATAAAACGTTGGTAAAATTTTGAATAATCATATCTACAAAAGTATTAGCTTCTGAGAGTTAAAAATGATATCATTGGATTCATATGGTAAAACTGCTTATTGAATTTGGAATTTGTTCTGTAAAAAAAAATTTTTTTTAGTTACTCCGAAACCATCTGTCCGATTTTGCCCAATAACGAACTTAGCCGAGATATTTATCTGCCAAATCTACTCTGAAAATTTCAACTCGATTTCGACCACGGATTCTTGATCAGTGAGTCGAACCAAATCGTTTAAGACCATTTTCATCGATTAATTCGAAAATTACAGATATTTGGGCAAATTGATAAGCACTAAATTCCGAGGAACTAGAGCGCCAAAAAGAATTGATAGGCACTCTGTTCATAGAACAGCGGGTCAAAAATTGTATCAAGCACTGACGTGAAGTCAGGAGCTTTTGCGCGTATGTTCTATTGTCCATTCTTCTGTATTGGACACTCCTAATCGAATTTACCATGGTGAATCAATTGTCTGTTCTCCTGTAGTGGACACTCTCAATCGAATTAACCGTGGTAAATTCGACAACGGACACCCGTCCAAATCTGTCGATGCTACTCTGATCTCCAACAATACGGATATTCTTTCGAACTGATCCAACTGATTTATGTAACTAAAATCAGTTGAATTAGTAGTGAACGAAGTGATTTTATGTAACTAAAATCCTCTTGAAGAACGATCACCTTCGCTATTTTTCAAAGATATTCACTCTTGTTCATATAGAAATGCCTTCAATATTTAGTTGCCTCCTCCTAAGGAGGATCTCTTTCAAAATCAGATCTGACCGCTACAGGACCCCAATGTAGGTCTATGTTCTCCCATAGATTTGTGATGAAAAAATTGATGATTTAATTTAATATGTCATCATGACATTGATGGTTTTGAAGGTTCTCGCAAAATTTCAGCGATTCCCATCCAGCTACCGAACTCAAACCGAACAAAAGGCTGCTCGGATCTCCAACAATATGGATCTGATCGTGTTCAAACTTGGAATTTGGCAGTAGAGTTAGGTTCTGAAGACTCTTGCAAAATCAGCGATGCCAGAAGAATAGTTCCTTATTAGAATTTTTTTCAATTATGTATTTTCAATGATTTTTTTCAAATGTTCTAGTCATACGATCCTCACGAAATTTCGCAAGAATATTCGCGTTGGCATCATTCGCCTGTATTGGACACTCTTTATTCGAATTTACCATGATAAATTCGAATTAAAACTGTCCAATTCAGGAGAATGGACAATATAATTTACCATGGTATATTCGATTGAGAGTGTCCAGACTGTCCAGTACAGGAGAATGGACAATAGAACATACGCGCAAAAGCTCCTGACTTCACGTCAGTGCTTGAATCAATATTATTCCATTGAAATTGAAATACGAATAAGTAATCAATGAGTTTGAATTGGATCGGATTTGTTTATTTTGAGTTATCGATAACCCCGGATGGGTATAACTCCAAAACCGATGATGACAATTAACGTACATAAAAGTCACCTGTGCAACCTACCCTGAAAATTGCAAATCGCTATCTCTTTCTGTTCTCAAGTTATCGTGAGATACATAATATTTTTTCCTCTTTTTTTTTAAATTTACTAGTGGTACAATCTTCACAAAGTTTTCAATTCTATTGGGTCTGTATAGAATTTTTTTCAATTATTTTTTTAAAATTTTCTATTGATACGATCCTGACGAAATTTTGCAAGAATTTTCACGTTGGCATTCTACAACCAATAACCATGATTGAATTGGATCAATTTTGTATTTTTCGAGTTATTGAGGAAATAAAAACCATATTTCAGATGGTTATAACTCCAAAACTGTTTAGCCAATTATGCCTATTATCGAACACAAATGTCGCATTCAGATGCACAACCTACCCTGAAAATTGCAAGTGGTTATCTCTTCTCGTTCTCAGGTTATCGTGACGTAAATAATGTTTTTAATATGTTTTTCCTTTGACAGGATTCTCACAAAATTCCACAAACGTCTTTATATTTGTATTCTACAACTTGCTACCAAGTTTCAATTCGATCGGATCTATATTGGTTGGTGACAAAATCCTTACTCGGAAACCATTCGACCGAATATGCCCATTAACGAACTTGTCGGTCGTATTTGGATACGCCACCTACCTTGAAAATTTCAAGTCGCTATCTCTTTCCGTTCTCAAGTTATCGTGGCAACGGCCGGCCGGATAGAATCAAATTTGACCTCGAATTCTTCATCAGTGAGTTCAACCTTGTCATTTGAGAACCATTCTCGGCAAAAAAATCGAAAATTACAGACATCTGAACAAAATTAAAACGCAATGTTTCCCAGAAAAAACGCGCAAAAACTCTGCTCGAGGCCAAAGGAAATTCCTTCAAACATATTAAATATTAAGTTGGGTTATATGGAATCAAATTCAATAGGATAATACTAATTTCCTTATTTTCATGTCATTATCATTGTAAATGAATAATTCACTATTCATTGGTAAATGAACATACGGTAACCGGAGGTAAAGCTTCCCTAGACGAGTCCAAAAAACCTAAACAGGGTGAGTTTTTAAGTTGTACATTAAATTTAGCCATAGATTACTCTCGTCAAATTAAACACTTTCTTCATTTACCATTCTTCCAGATTCGGCACAAGAAAAAGATACAGGCTGTTGAAATTTGAAAAAAAATCAGTTTTTCTTTTGTAGCTTTGACATGGTTATTCAGAATTGAATCAATTTTGGTATGAAGTGTTCTATAACTATGGCACATAATCTCCAATTTCTTTCTTCTCAACAGTTTTAACAGTTTTTCGCTACTTCTACTGGTTTCTTCGTTATAGACTCCCGAATTCTTAAAACTATGAGAAATTAGCATAGTGAAAGCAGATGAAGGTTATCCTGGGTCATTTTTGAAATACTCTATCCTTTTAGAAAATCAAATTATTCTTCATCATTTCTCCTAAAACGTACCGTTGTCGAGATATTCTCCGTTGAAAGTCATAAAATATGCAAAAAAATACAGAAATTTACCTGCTTTTATCGATCCGAACCTGGAACACAATCACAGATGATCTGCTCGAATAAAGGCATAGACTGAGTATTGATTAATAGGCTTACCATGATCTGTATTCATCTATGTATCCCCAATAGTGAATATGAAACTTAGCAATTATCTGTTATTCATGCCATCTAAACATTAATTTTCATACTGCTTCGATTCTGCACAATCATTCTAAGGATTTCTCTAATATATGGAACATACTTTCATCAACTTAATTTTCAACAGATATAATTCACGTCACTACATAGTTGAATCTTATCAGTTTCTAGTATATTAGTATGCATTAGGGAAATATCAATTATAAGTAGCATTCCACCTATTCATCCCAATTATTCTTGACGAGAAATTCATAATCTGAATCTGGATCTACGGAATTATGTATGTAAACAAAGAACCACCGGCGTAATAATCTAAGGTTAGACCATAGAACAGGTTAGATTATTACATTTCTGTGCCTGCTTCTGTCACAGTATAATAAAATATTATTTTACTGTGTCCATACGAGGTCGTCACTTGCATTTGCAATCATTTGTGTTCTGTGATTTGCATAGAGAACATATTGTTTTTCTAGATTCAATACAGTAGAGGTTATAATAAATGTTGATATATTCGTTTATATTATGCGAATTAAAATATGAAAGGAATGTGAAAATCGGTGAAGAAGATATTGTGGATAATCTTATAATGGATATTCAATGAAAATCAAGTTGGAGTCATTGTTTTAATATACAGGTAGAGTTTTTTTCAAAAATGCAGCTTGAAGATTATTTAAAACCATTTCATAAGTTCAGTGAGTAAATAACATTTACAGACAATTTCGTTGAATTCCAAGCATCAGATGATAAAGCTTTCATTTAATAATGCGATATTGAATCCAGTAAGTGTTTCTATGTTCAACACTTAAAGACAGTTTTGAGTTTAGGGCTGGCTTTGCACAATGTAAAATCTTTAAACGCTTATAACTTTTTACCGGAGCCGAATCTGGAAAAATGGCTAACGAAAAAGTTGTTCCATTTGACGAGTGGAATCCATGATTAAAATTAATGTACAACTTAAAGACTCACCCTGTATATGACAGATCTAATCAATTCCATAATCGCGATACAGGGTGGTACCAATATTTTCAGTTTCTCAAAACTTATGAAACCGCCCAGTATACTCCATTTATATTTGGAATGTATGATTCACTTCCACAAGTCAATTGGGACATATTTAAATTGTTCAAAAAATCCAGGTTCGTATAAGAAAAATACGGGACTTCTTTCAAGCTGAGTTTCAACACCTGTATATTGAAATTTTTGAAGTGAAGAGAAAATTTGAAATGGGTATCAGTAGTTTTAATGTGCGCCTGATTTAAAGTTTTGGTCAGGAACTTCATCTGAGCTTTCGAAATATGTGGATAGGCACAGGTGGAGATGGAACCCCTACATGGCCACATTGATCACCAATTTTCAATCCTATGGATTATTTCTTCCAGGGATATTTGAAATCCTTAGTGTATTTGTCTTAGATCCTCATGCAACGTATCGAAGTCGCCTGCGATAAGATACGTATCAATCCAGACATGATCAAAAAGTTGATCAGACATATTTTGAAAAGAGCAAGAACGTGCATTGAATAAAACTGTGGTACTTCCGAGCATCTTCTGTGATTGATTTTAAGTTAAGTTTAAGTTATTTGTTAATTTATTTATGCTTTATTGTTAATTCCAAATAATTTTCTCACAATCATTGTTTAGCTGGAAATTGCTTGAATTAATCCATCAGAATATTAAGAAATATAAACATTCAATCATTTGGACAAGATCATTTTCCAATTCAAACACAATGTACGGAATTTCTGAGAATTTAGTGGAATTTCATTATTGAATTAAACCTCTTACTGAAATTAATTGAAATGGCGTGTAGGACAATAGAATCTACTGATACCCATTGAAAATATTTTACTCTTTTCAAATATTTCAATCAAATCCAAAAATTTCAATATACAGGTATATAGGTGTATAGGTGTATAGGTTTTTTTAGACTGGTCTAGGGTAGCTCTAACTCAGATAACCGTATGTTCACTTGCCAATGAAACATCCTGTATTATTCAATTTTATTTCCCCCTACCTGCATTTCGTTAATTAAACGATGAGACTAAATGGAAGCATTTTTTTAAATGTTAAAGGCTTTTACTTGATTATCTTCATGAAATTAAATAAATAATAGTACATTGCCTCAGGGGCTCTGGGATGTGTCTCAGAGTACGGGCTTAGCAAACCCGAGGTACCCTAGCTAAACCTGGCAGTAGATATAAAATGCAAAACCGCACGGGGGCACTACTTAGTAGCATACGGGTGTGACAAGCCCGCGGACCCCGGTCACTCTCAACCGATGATGAATTACAATCTACGGAGCCTCGGAGAACAGCTGCTGCCTGGGGATCACCAGGCCACGTCTGGGGTTGGTGCTGGACGTGACAGCATGCGAACCACCAACGGCAGGATGCTGAGGAGGCAGGCGCCTGTCATACAAGAAATTACAGCTTCCGACGAGGACATCGAGGAGGAGAGAGAACAAGGTCACATAGGAAATCTTCGCTCGCAAGAGCAACCCGTAGTCGGACCTGGCAACAGTAACAAGGCCACACAAAGGGGATGCCACAAGTGGACACCCGAGCAACACGAACAACTGTCTGTGTTATACCGAAGATCGAGACCAGAAAGAAGGGGATATATGGGTAGACTGCATGGTCTGTGGTGTGAGAATCTGCCTGATCTCAACTTCATGACGCAGCAGAACCTACGAGACCAGGTGAGCCATCTCAATAAGAAGGGAATCTCGCAGCTGCATCAAGAGTCAGAGGGTATAGAAGAACAAGCTGAAGAGCAGGTGAGAGATGCTCCAAACCAACAGTCATATTGGACGAATCGAAGGAGAGAAGAACGGGATGAGAGGCTAGTGAGAGACGCCGCAAACATCCAATCTCTTATGACTGGATTGCGACGTGAAGAAGTCGCAGCACCGGACATGGAGCAGGTGAGAGATGTTCCAGAGCTATTCGCCAATAGAAGATGAGCATTTGAGGCTGCAGTAGGGAATCCTAACTTAAGGCTGATATCGAGACTCCCGGCTGAAGATCTAGCCGCGATGAATATTATAATCGACGATCACCTAGAGGAAGACTGTTCGCTAGAAGATTTCGTAGCTGCAGTGAGAGCAGCTGCTTCACAAATGTGCCCACTAGGATGAACAAAAACAAAGGAGGACAAACATAAGTCAAGATTGATTAAGCTAGACAAGAAGATAACAACCGTTAGGCAGCAAGCATCTTGGTATAAATGTATCATAGATGTTATAAAAGGACAACTGATGCCGAGCAAGAAAATAGAGGGCATGATGGGTGAGCTGCGTGCGTTGCATCGTTCGACGAGCCTGCCCACCATAAATCTATTGAAACAGAAATCTGTCTATAAAATAAGATCACTTGCGGCGGCAAGGAAGAAGCTGATCAAGAGGCAAAAGTGGATAGAAGACAACACCTTCACCACCGAACCTTCAAAGTTATTTCGACCCAAACAAGTAGGGGCAAAAAATCCACCACCACCTAATGAAGTCGAAGATTACTGGAAAAATTTGTACGAGTGACCAGCGGAAACCAGGGATACTCCAGCACTTCACAGATTCCAGATATTATGTGATGAAAGTCTCCAACAACCCGAAGAGCTGACTGAAGTCACATGCGAAGAGATTAGACATGCCTTGAAGAACAAGCATGATTTCACGGCACCTGGACTGGATGGCGTTCAGAACTACTGGTGGAAGAACTTTCCAGCTACCCACCAACACCTAGCTAGATTATTTAGTGAAATAGTAATTCACCGTGAGCCAATTCCTTCATGGTTGGTAGAGGGCAGAACTGTACTGATACCGAAATCAGGTGATCTAGGACAGCCAAAGAACTACCGCCCAATCACGTGTCTGAATACGTTGTATAAAATTCTCACAAGTAAAAGCAGAATAGGGTACAAGGCCGGGCCACCAGGCAGAAGAGAACATCTGATCTCACATCTACTCTAAATGGACGACTTAAAACTGTACGCTTCTTCCAATGCAGCACTACAACAACTACTGAATATCGTTGCCGAATACACCTCAGCAATAGGAATGTCATTCGGGTTGGACAAATGTACTGTTTTTCATTTAAGCAGAGGAAGAACTGAAGAAACAGGAGAAGACATCGACCTAGAAGGGGGAATAAGCACCTCGAAGAGGAAGAAACATACAAATTCCTTGGGATGAAACAACGAGGTGCACTGGAGACAACCCAAATTAAGGATGCCTTAACGGCTAGCTACAAAAAAAAAACCGAGCTATATCGAAATCACAGCTGTCCGGGAAAAATAAAGTTTCTGCTATGAACAGCTTGGCAGTACCGATAATCACCTACTCATTCGGGATAGTTAACTTTACAGTGAATGAAATTCTCGAGCTAGACAGAACCACTCGTAAAGTGATGGACATGAATCGTAGCCTTCATCCCAACTGCTGGATTCAAAGGATATACCTTCCACGAACGCAGGGAGGCAGAGGTGTGCAAAGTTTGGAATACCAACACCATCAACAAACGTTGGAAATGACAATAAGGATATTGAGAAGCGAAGACCCTCTTATGAAAATGGTTGCTCAGCATGAAATCAGGAACCAGGAAGCTTTCTTATTTAGGGCTGGTCAGAGAGCTTTGGAGAAGCTCTGTATAACCGGCATATCAATTGATCATGAGCTAGCAGGAACACCTATCTCGCCAACAGACCAAAGAAGAGTTGGCAGAGAGATAAGGCAGGCCCAACTGAAGAAACTCCGAATATACGAAGACCCGCTTATGAAAATGATGGCTCATCATGAAATTAGGAACCAAGGAGCTTTCCTATTCAGAACTCTGGAGAAGTTCAGTATAACTGGCATATCCATCGATCGACCTAGCAGGAACAGCCAACAGACTAAAGAAGAGTTGGCAGAGAGATAAGACAGGCACAACTGTAAACATTACTCGAAGATCACATGAGTTAACCTCTGCTCTTCATATATTTCAGGAGTTTGAAAGAGCAGGGTTGGAAGAACTATCCTTCGCCCTTTTAAGTCAGCTGGGCTCAAGTCGGAAACAGAGGGATTTATTATGGCCAGTCAAGATGCAGTGATAAATACTAGATGGCCTAAAAAGAACATCATGGAAGTGGACATCCCAACAACTTGCAGAGCATGCCACTATCAGCAGGATGCTCCATCAGGATATGTGGAAAGACACAATGCGGTACTTCGAATTCTCTACTTCCATCTGAGAGGTTTTTGGTATAGACAACGAACCAGTGCTACCATATGTGCCTCTGGAGATTGAAGCAGTTGTTGAAAATGACAGAGCTGGCATCTACTGGAACTATGCGATTCCAACAACTCAGCAGATCCACGCCATAAGGCCAGATAAACTCTTGCTGGACAAAGAACTTAAGGAATTGTTTGTCGTCGAATTTTCCTCCCCCGCAGAAAATAGTGTGGTGATGAAAGAAGAACAGAAGATGAAAAAATACAAGGATTTAATGTTAAACAGGGGATCCTGTATCCACGGCATAAGGTTAGGATGGTCGTACTAATCATAGGATGCCTAGGCGGAATGAGAATGAGCTACGTGACCAAATTGAAGATTATTCCGGCCTGCAATCTCGAATCTACTGGAAATATGCAATTCCAACAACTCGGCATATCCACGCCATAAAGCCAGATATACTCCTGCTGGACAAAGAACTCAAGGAATTGTTTGTCGTCGAATTTTCATCCCCCGCAGAAATTACGCTGTAAGGGCAGAACGAAGATCTAATCCAAGGAACGTGCGAGAGGTTTTTTAGTGAGTAACCAATCAACAACTGGTGTCTCTCACTCCTGAGGGATGGGGGCCCTCTCAGGGCGGGCCTATAAAAGGTTTTTCCTCTCGAGCGGAAAAAAAAGATTATAATGTTTATCGATATTAAAAAAATAACACCAAGATAACAAATATGGAATAAGTCAAAAAACAAAAATGATGGTTATACTAAAATGAATTATATCCGAGAATATTCCCTAAATTCACAATGATTCACAATAGTGATAGATGGCTTTCCCATTTCAAATGGTAATATATTAAATAAATTAATGGCCATACATTCAACAGTTCTTTCCATGAGCATTGCTTCTTGAAATGCTACAGCGAAGGGAAACATGATTCTTGTGCAATCCAAATTTCTGTGATGATCAAAGAAATGATCTGTACTGACAAATATTAATAACTTATCCAATTGTCCAAGTAAACCATATCCTTTTCTAGATCACAAATAATATGCTTCATTAGAGGGTTACTGGGAACTCGACGTATTCCTATCAGGACGTGACAGGGGGCTCAAATGCAACAATTTTGACCCCCTATATTTATAGCCAAAAATTAATAGTTTTTAAGGTTTTTCCGTTTAATACAGAAAAATTGAAATTTTGGTTAATTTGATCTTAGAAAATGTGGGAAAGCCCTGTGGACAAGAACTTTGGCGCTCTTGTCAAACTACTAGCGAGTAATTATTCAAACTTTGACAAATCATATCTCCTAAAGTATTGGTTTCTTAGAGTTGGGAATTATATGGATTCTTTTGATAGAACCGCATCATGAAAAACTAAATTCAAAACGTAGGTCTATGACTCTATTACGATTAATTATTGACGGTTGAGACCATTTTCTGCCAAATATTCGAAAATTATACACATATTTGGACAAATTGATAAGCACTCTGCACCGCGGAACAAGAGCACCAATACGTACTTGATTTATGACATGGTTTCTTTCTGGGTTTTCTCTCCCAAACTCTGAAAAATATCTATTAAATTTTTTTTTATTATTTTCTGAATTGCTTCTGCGTAAGAAACACAAGATATTCGTCAGAAGCAATCAATCGAACAATGTGGCCTAACAAACAATAACGAAACAACATTAACGATGAAACAACTATTTCTTAATGTTTCGTAGTCTAAATCAGATTCCTTCGTCAGACGCTAACGAAAATCTTCAGAATAATTTTTGCGCGTATGTTCTGGGGAACATCGCGTTATAGTTTTGCCCAAATGTGAAATTTAATTCTGTGGTGCCACGATAACTTGAGAACGGAAAGAGCTAGCGACTTGAAATTTTCAGGGTAGGTGGCGCATCCCAATACGACGGACAAGTTCGTTAATGGGTATAATCGGCCCAATGGTTTCCGAGTAATAATTTTGTTTTCAACCAAAATAAATCCGATCGAATTTAAACTTGGTGAATAGTTGTAGAATATAGACCTAAGCACGTTTGTGGAATTTTGTGTGAATCGTATCGCTAGAAAATTATTAAAAAATTATTAAAAAATATTTTTGTTGTCACGATAACCTGAGAACGGAAGGAGACAGCGGCTTGAAAATTTCAGGTTAGGTTGCGCACCTGAATGCGACATTTGAGTTTGTTTATGAGCATAATCATCCAAACGGTTTTAGAGTTATAGCCATCTGAAATTTTCTGAAATTTGGTTGTTTTTTGTTCCTCATTAACTCGAAGAATACAAAACCGATCGAATTCAAACATTGTTATTAGTTGAAGAATGCCAACGCGAAAATTCTTGCAGAATTTTGTGAGGATGGTATAACTAGAAAATTAAAAAAAAAAAATGGGTTCAAGCCCTGTGGACAGGAGCTATCGGGCGCATGTTCATTCTGGAACACAAATTTTCCATTACAATAATCTTCATCTAGCTTCTATTTAGTATCAATTCCTGTAGAATGTGATCATAATAATTGTTTTTCATTTTCCAACTGCCCGATCCCAACAATACTTAGATAATATTATATCCATAAATTAAGCATTTCATTATTGCATTTCTTGAAATAGGTACCTTTTCAAGTCTATCAACATCGTCCTTCTTTCGACGTCTAAACTATGACTTGATTCTTTATGTTTATGTCTTTGAATTTGTTTTCGGTGGAATTCAAAGAGAGAATAATCGATGAAAATACTGAGAGAGACCCAGGAAATTTGACACATTTTGTCTTATATCTCCAGAAATTGAAATCGTATAGAGCCAAAATTTTGCACAATGTTGCAAAATACTACAATTGACGTTAGTACAAGTTTTTGTTGCAATCTGATGAATAGTTCAAGAAAAAAAATTTTTTTTTTCGAAAAAATTAAAAGAAATATTTTTTTAAAAGTTACCAACATTTCGATCATAACAGAATTTTGCCAAAAGTTGCGCGTTTATATCCTCGAACTGACTACCAAGTTTCGATTCAACATCTTCTTTAGTTCCTGAAATATCAGGGAAATAACCTCAAAATTTGAAATGTCTATAACTCCTAAACCGTCCGGCCGATTTTGCCCGTTAACGAACTTAACCGTCGCATTTTGATCAGAAACCTACCCTGAAAGTTTGAAGTCGATAGGACCTTCGGTGCTCCTGTTATCGTGCCTACGGCCGGAAGGCCGGCCGGACGGCACCCAAAAATCTGACACCGGATTCGTGATCAGGGAGTCCGAATTAGTCTATTAGCCAATTTTCAGCTCGAAATTCGAAAATTACAGACATTTGGACGAAATGATAGGACGATGTTCCCCTAGAACATGCGCCCAAAAATAGTTGAAAATTATTGAAAACAAATCTATATATCATAAACTATTCGTCCGGCATGGCTGAAATTTTGGAACAGCCTTCAGAACCTAACTCTACTGCAGAATTTCAAGTTTGAACATGATCGGATCTATATTGTTGGAGAACCGGGCAGCCTTTTGTGAGTTCGGTAGCGTAGTGGTAGCCAAGTGGCAGCGGTAGCGGATGCGAATCGTCGTATGATAATATGTAGTCTATGGTCGTATTTTTGCGAGAACCTTCAAAAATAAAAATATGAATGTCATGATGACATATTTTCGCTCGTATATTATGGGAAAATCGTGTTATTTCATCACAAATCTATGGGAGATGATAGCCCTACATTAGTGGTCAGACCTGGTTTTGAAAGAGATCCTCCTTAGGAGGAGGCAACTAAATATTGAAGGGATTTCTATGAACAAGAGTGAATATCTTTGAGAAATAGAGAAGGCGATTCTTCTTCAAGAGATCCATGTGCCTTCAGAGGAGTATATTTGCGAGAGGGGACTTTTGAAAGGTTATGTATTATTTTTAATATGATATCGCTGAAATTTTGCTGAAGGCTTCTGATCTTGTAAGGTGAGAGGCTCATTTGTGGATATTAAATCTTGTGATGGGTAGAGAGGAATTTTAGGCCAGTTTTTCTATCACTAAGGCCCACTTGCAAGAATGCGGATTATCTAATTAAATCCGGATTAACTCTAAACCTAGGGTTAAATTGATAATAGGTCTTGCACCTTCAAGAGTTAGAGCCTAACCCTGGGTTAAAACTATAAAAATTTAACCCGGCAAAATAGCAGGGTTAAATGGCTAAGTCCGGGTTAGTCATGTAAATATTGACATTTCTAATTTGAATAGTTTCGATTTGTGATGAATTTCTGGTAAATAATAAATATTAGCAGTGATCGGTAACTTGCTTGTGTGGTATTTTTGAGAATGATTCATGATTAATGGATATACTACAAACTACATTCTGATCTACGCATGCGCCCCGTTTTAACCTCAACATCGAATCTGAATCTGATCAAAACACAAATACAAATCGTAAACAAAATATTCTCAATCCACGAAGTACGAACGAGTATTCCTTCCGTTGAAAATAATCGAGATTACCTTGTATTTGAAGATTGGAGGAATCTAGAAATATTGTTCACGTATGTGAAAGAAATTCCAAATTATGGAGAACTGTGGAAAAGTTGTTCAGAAAGAAGATATCTGGTATATATCCTTCAGGATTTCTGGCTAAAAATCAGCAGTAAGTAATAGAAGTGAATTGAATGAATTACTTTACTCAGAGAAATCCAAGTCTTAATATTTCCTTTCAGGTTGGAATGAATTAAGGTCCAGTTGACGTAGAGCAAAAAAGTAATGTTACTGCAGATAGAATTCTTAAAAACAAGGTATATGGAACTTAGTCGATTGAATATTTGTGAAGATTAAGTATATCTCATGAGAAAATTTAATATTGATAAGAGGCAACCAAGATGACATGAACACTAAAATTTTTAAAGTTCAAGAGTGGAATAGCCAAGAAGAAAATCTAGTGTTTCTATTCATCAAATTGGTGGTGGTTCTCATATCGTTGAAATGACAAAGGGACGTATCTGCAATAAGCAAGTTTCAAGATATTCTCGTTTTGAAATTCGAGAGTGAACGATAAATCAGGGAGTGAACGAAATAAACCATAAATGCTCGATTCAAGGTGCATTTAAATATGTTCCGCAATCTACTAAGGAAGTGGTTGTTATACGTAGGCTATGACTATAAAAAATAAAGCCAACTCAAAATTTTACATTTTACACTTAATTCTGTTTTGTCATTTTGCCGAAGCTATATATATATTATGGGATAAGTATTCTATTCATCATGTACTTAGGTGAAAACCACCCAGTGCCTTGCCTAAGCTGACGTAAGGATACATTAATAAAATATACACAGAACAAAACTGACTCTCCTAGGAGCTTCTGTGGGATTTCCTTAGGGAAGACCTAGAATGGTTAGTATAATCATAAACATGTCATTAGCAAGCAAAACTGCATGAATTACATTTCAAATGACTTCTGCACCTACCCTATTATTCAGATTTGGCCCTTAGCCACTTTTACCTGTTTACACATAACATTTGCATAATACTATTGCACAAAAAAAAACAGTTGAATTACGCTTAGACCAGTGAATTTTGAACACTTTTCTGTTTTCCTGATATCATGGGTCTCTTACGATCCATCATCAGGGTGTTTGGATGCCAGCTTGTACCTATATAATAAGCATTTTTAACGAAACATTTTAATTTTTCTAATTGCAGAATATTTTAAAATATAGGAGTAGAAGGTGATGCAATATAACATGTGTGTAGGTATATATTATGTATATTGTTTTCCCGTGGAACTTCAGGTATATGTTTCTTAAATGCTTGTTGCTTAGCATGCTTAACAATGAATACCTCTGAAGAACAGATTTTACTAATATTATAATAGAATGGCTTGATAATTCAACGCTAACTTTGAAAATGATGTATCCTAGTGTTGCGGAAGGAAAATCCAAGTATATTTTACAACGAGAAGTAGTATATAAGGAAATGGAGAAAGTCAGTTATCATATTTTAATAATAATCTATATACAAGTATTTATCCTCCCTGCAGTGTTTCACGAATCCTCCATGATTATGTGGGCAGCAGTGGTCCAAACTCGAAAAAATGTATTGCATGCTGTTTGATGTAGTATTGAATTTTCAAAATGAATGTTATTATTGATCTCTCTTGAAGTAAATAATCGAATATGTTAATAGAGTTTTATTCGAAATTATTTCCTTTGTTTGTATTACGGCTTCAGTGAGGTATACAATTTTTTTGTTCACTGAGGCCTGATATATTTTACGACCTGTAAAATGTCAAGTAGCCTTACCGAAAGGAAAGTAATCTGTAAATGTTCACTTTAAAGGGGATCAGTAAATTCAACGAGCACATAGTTGACGAATACTTTACGGAGAGGTGGAATAAATCGGCCCTTAGTAGATAGTATAAAACAATATATAGATTGGTATCTAAATAAATGAATCTTATTTTCACAATAACTCTTTTCCCCTAACCCATGAAAACAAATTTTCATAGACAATTTACATGAATCATTAGCTTCAAACGTTCATTATCTTGAAATACAAATGAATAAGTGGAAATTTAATTTTAATATTTCAATATTGAATGGAATATTTAGAGTTTATCTATAATTTCAGATATCTCATCTCATCAACGAGTGACAAAAGTATTGAAATTGATTATGCATTAAACGATGTGTTCAAATGTCAAATTATTACCATATTCCATATCGACAGACATTCTTGTAATGATTATGAAGAATTGAAAAGGTTTGATGGCTAATATAAAAATTTGTTCAAGCACTGACGTGAAGTCAGGAGCTTTTGCGCGTATGTTCTATTGTCCAATACAGGAGAATGGACAACATAATTTACCATGGTAAATTCGATTAAGGGTGTCCAATACAGAAGAATGCACAATAGAACATACGCGCAAAAGCTTCTGACTTCACGTCAGTGCTTGAACCAATTTTTTGTTGATATAGCTATTCTGACGCAGAAGCACAAAATAATAAATTTTTATTTGATAGATATTTTTCACAGTTTGGGAGAGAAAACCCAGAAAGAAACGATTTAATAATGAATATACCTCCCACAGTATCCTTTAATGATTATTTACGTACTTTATTTGTTTAATTTCAGTTTTATTTTCGCAGCTGACACTTTAACTGAGCTAATGCTTTCATCGAAAGTCCCAAAAATACCTAAACATTGAAAATTACGTGGCACAGTTTTCAGATTTTAGAGCTAGACAATACTTTTTTCGACATAACTTGTGAAATAATTTCATAGCAGTCGCAAGTGTCAGCTACGAAAATTAGCTGAAATTAACATCCAAATCAGAAGAAGAGAAAATCTTTCGGATTACCTGAGACTTCTCAAAGACTAAAATCCTATCGAATTCAAATTGGAATTCATGCATAATTTCAGTTGCTCCAGAGCAGCTTCTTACAGGATTCACGTACAGTGAATGCGTTAAGAAATACAATTTGAAAGTGTAATTGACTGATTTGCATTATATTTTAATGTGTTGCTAAACATTTTGAGAAAGTTCTAAAAATGTACCAGCTTCTTATATCCTTGTTGAAACTACGTCAAAATTATCCACATGGTGACTTAGCACAAAGGTTTGGGGTATCGCAAGGTACATCAACTAATATCAATGTGAAATGGATACATATTCTGCATGAAATTCTATTCAAACAATTAAATTCAATTATTGGAAACAATTCTGCACATCAGAAACTACATATTCGTCAGATATCGCCGACATTTTGCAAGAGTCTTCCAAACCATATTGTACAGATTCTAGATTTAAAACCGGTCGGATTTATATTCTTGGAAATAAAGGGAAAATATTATAGTTAAGCAGCCTTGGGAGAATTCATTACCTGGATGGGTGACCGCTCTGGATATATTTGAACAAGCGTGCCAAAGCTCCTGTCCAAAGTGCTTTTCCAACTAGTTTATAATATTCTTACCTAGACAGGTACAAATGGTCATTTAGTGCCGAAGATCCTATAATAAAAGATTATATTTGTTTTTCCAAATTAACATTACATTACATACTTGGTACAGATCAATGTTGGATATATTTGATATGCAATCTTTTTGCTTTGGAAGGGCTGTGTAATCTGTGATATTTATTTACTATGTGATTAATAATTTGAAATTTCAGGGTTGTAAATCAATCGATTATATCGGATTTAAGTTACCTAAGCTATGATTTCGTTTGTGCCTGGATTGTTTTATGTCGGTCTGAATACTTATGCTCCGTTAGACAGGCTGTTCTATTTTATCTGAACACTATACAACTTCCGGTTTAGTTTGCGAAGCAATTTCTAGCAATGGCGTAGCCAGGGGGGGGGTTGGGAGTTCAAACCTCCAAATGTAATTGTTTCTTAAAAACAAACAAATACTTGCTACAGAAAGCGACCCTTATTACACCCCCTGTCCTTATAAAGTGAACGCTTTCTTTCCCAGGGATTCCATTTGGCGGCATAACACTTCAAATGCATATTGCAAATATAGTTTTTTATTAGATCTTTACTTCTCTACTCCAATTAGTTCTGTGAACCGATAGACGTCGCTTAGAGTGTATACCATTCTTTCGCTCGGAATAATTCAATGGTTTACACTGAGAAGTTTACTAACAGTTCGTGAATGTTAGTTTTAAGACTTTTTGTGATAGTATAAACGTTGTGATGAATTTTTCTATGAAAAAATTGTTTCCATGTTGCAACTACATTAATATCGATATAGATTATTGAAATTTCGTGGAATTATTTACTGCAAGATGACCAGACCCTTTTCAATATTTGATTCCATTTGGAGTCAGTTCTGTCCGGCCGGCCGTCCGGCCGTTGCCACGATAACTTGAGAACGAAAAGAGCTAGCGACTTGAAATTTTCAGGGTAGGTGGCGCATCCCAATACGACGGACAGGTTCGTTAATGGGCATAATCGGTCCAGTGGTTTCCGAGTAATAATTTTGTTTTCAACCAATATAAATCCGATCGAATTTAAACTTGGTGAGTAGTTGAAGAATATAAACAGAATTTTATTGAAACATAGAATTAACTTGGGAAAGAAAGGGTTAATTGGCAACATTTTGGGTTGTTTTATTTCCTCTTTAACTCGAACAATACAGAACCGATTGAATTCAAACATGGTTATTAGTTGTAGAATGGCAACGCGAAGATTCTTGCAAACTTTCGTGAGGATAGTATTCATAGAAAATTATAGAAATCATTTAAAATTAAAAACAAAATTCTATATATCAGTAACTATTCGTCTGAAATTGCTGAAATTTTTCAAGCGCCTTTGGAACCTGACTCTACTGCCAAGTTTTAACTTTCGAAATTTTTGACGAAAATGGTCTCAAACGATTTGGTTCGACTTCCCAATAAAGAATTCGAGGTCAAATTTGATTCTGAAAGTTTCAGGGTAGGTGGCGCATCCCAATACGACGGACAAGTTTGTTAATGGGCATAATCGGCCCGATGGTTTCCGAGTAATAATTTTGATTTCAACCAATATAAATCAGATCGAATTGAAACTTGGCGAATAGTTGTAGAATATGAACCTAAGAACGTTTGTGAAATTTTGTGAGAATCGTATCGCTAGAAAATTATTAAAAAATTATTAAAAAATATTTTTGTCGTCACGATACCCTGAGAACGGAAGAGATAGCGGCATGAAGTTTTCAGGTTAGATTATGCATCTGAATGCGACATTTGAATTTGTTTATAACCATAATCAACCAAACGGTTTTAGTGTTATAGCCATCTGAAATTTGGTTGTTTTTTTTCCTCATTAACTCAAAAAATACAAAACCGATTGAATACAAACATGGTTATTACATAGTTGTAGAACGGCAACGCAAAAATCCTTGCAAAATTTCGTGAGGATAGTATTTGTAGAAAATTTTTAAGAAATCATTGAAAATTAAAAAAAAAATTATATCAGTAACTTTTCGTCTGAAATTGCTGAAATTTTGCAAGCGCCTCTAGAACCTAACTCTACTGCCAAGTTTTCAGTTTTAACACGATGGTAAAATTTGTTGGAGATTCGAGTAGCCTTGTGTGAGTTCAGTAGATGGGTTACCGTTGCCTCGATAACTTTCGAACGGAAGGAGATAGGGACTTGCACTTTTCAGGGTAGGTTGCGTATCCGAATAGGGGAGTTAAGTTATTTTAGGGCATAATCGGTACAATGGTTTCCGAGTTATACCTACCTCGAATATTATTTCCTCGATAACTCAAAAAATAAAGATTCGATCGAATTGAAGCTTGGTAACTAGTAGTAGAAAATCCACATGAAGACGTGTTTGAAATTTTGTAAGAACCGTACCCCTAGAAAACTTGAAAAAAATTATGAAAAAAAATATAATTTTGTTGATTTATATTATTTCATTAAATTGGTGTTCCTCTAAAATGATTTTTCATTAAATTAAAAAAAAATTGGTTCAAGCACTGACGTTCAAGCACTGACGTGAAGTCAGGAGTTTTTGCGCGTATGCTCTTTTGTCCATTCTCCTGTATTGGACACTCTTAATCGAATTTACCATGATGAATTCTATTGTCCAATCTCCTATATTGGACAATCTTCTTAATCGAATTTACCATGGTAAATTCCATTAAGAGTGTCCAATACAGGAGAATGGCCAATATAATTCATCATGGTAAATTCGATTGAGGAGAGTGTCCAATACAGGAGAGTGGACAATAGAATTCATCATGATAAATTCGATTAAGAAGAGTGTCCAATACAGGAGAATGGACAAAAGAACATACGCGCAAAAGCTCCTGACTTCACGCCAGTGCTTCAACCAATTTTTTATGAATTGGCCCCAGTGCCACGGTACAGAGATTTCAACTCGGAAAAACGCTATTTCCTTGGAAATGACTTGTCCGTTCACAGAATTGCCTTCAATATTCTTTTAAAACCTTACAATATCGGCTCAGCACCTAATACATGACAGCTAGACGTGAACCGCACCCAACATAAGCCATACAACCCAAAAAGCGCCACTTCTCCTCTGCGCATTCGTAATCTACTCGTAGTTGAAAGTCCCCTCAAAATCACACACCTCACATAAAACTCTGATTCTTCAACACCATTGGTGCAGGAGATGTCGCAGATTCAATCCACGCATGCGCGGACACTCTTGGGAGTGCCCGCGCATGCGTGGATTGATTGATTGATTGATTGATGGATGCGTGGATTCTATGGAGAAATAGCATCCTGCACCTCCAAACCCCAATGCTCCCAGACGAAAACTCCAGCAGTTAAATCACCGCTTGCCTGCTCATGCGCATAACGTTA
Organism: Halyzia sedecimguttata; assembly: GCA_937662695.2. Lineage (NCBI taxonomy): Eukaryota > Metazoa > Arthropoda > Insecta > Coleoptera > Coccinellidae > Halyzia > Halyzia sedecimguttata. The sequence goes on along the minus strand of OW569413.2, from coordinate 4,288,104 downwards.
ATGCCAGTAAGGGGTAAAATGAATTTCAAAATCAGCCCCAGGGCCACGCTACGGACATTCCAACTCCGAAACAACGCTATTTGTTTTGTATTTTTCGAGTTATTGAGGAAATAACAACCAAATTTCAGATGGGTATAACTCCATAACCGTTTGGCCGATTATTCCTATAAATGAACTCAAAAGTCACTTTTAGATAGTGACCGACCGAAAGTTCGGTTTCGGTTTCGGTTTCGGCCAGTTTCGGCCAAGAAATCTAGTTTCGGCCTTAGTTTCGGTTTCGGCCCAAAATGGCCGAAACTTTCGGCCGGGCCGAAACTTGAATGTTCGTGAATTATCCTGGTCGTTTGGCCAGGAGTTATAAGTAGGTATACATAATAGTCGTACAAGTTATTGTGATCTATCTTTGTTAAGACTGAGAATTCATGAGAATTCACTTTAATGATTATTAATTAGATTCCTATGTAATCTAATTAATAATCATTAAAGTGAATTCTGATTCCAAATAAGACGTGAAACTTGGAGTATGACTCATTAGCTGTTGTTTAATCCATATTTATTAATAATCGAAAACCAACGGTTTTTGGAGTTCGGGTGATTTTTAAAAGATTAATTTCTGAAATTATAGTACATATTTCGCCAATTTTTTCTACGTTGACCAAATTTGGTGATAATTTTGGTTTATTTTCATCAGAAAAGAATATGATATGTACGAAAAAAGCAAAACTATGCTGTATAAGAGGTCGAAAAAGAATTAGTATGATCTGAAATGTGGTATATGGTGTACTGTATGGTGTAAATGAAAAATCAATTTCTAAAATCAATTTGTCCGCAACTTTCGAATTTCACAGTTTTGTATGCCGAAATTATATTAAAAACTTGCTAAATTCCTTCTTCATTCTCTAAAAGATTTAGTTAGATTGCTTAACTAGTTTCGTTTCAGCAGATTTTTTATAAGCAACCTTTTGAATGTCCGGCATTCAAACTAGTGAATGTGTATCAAAAGACAGCGTGAGTAAATTTCAGGTGGAAAATAACAACTGAAGACATCAGAAAGACGACACGTGCTAGCCTATGCAATGGTGGAACATAATTTATGAATACATGCTAATGTAATTTGGAGCTTAGTTGCAACAAAAAAATATTGAATTCGTTATTTTCCTCTATTTGATTCTTATATCCCCTTTCAAATCATACTAATTCTTTTTCAACTAACACCTCCTCTAAGGTTCACGTCTGATTTGGAATCACCCTGTATACTTCGACTGATTATTATGATAACTTGGTAATACCAAAATAATAAAGAAAGATCTCAAAAAAAATGTCTTTTTATTTTATTTAACACTCCGCAACTATTTTTATGTATATGCGAATAAAATTGTGAAAAATACTGTAGATTTCAGTATGAAATATAAAGTTTCGGTTTCGGTTTCGGTTTCGGCTGAGATACCAGTTTCGGTTGGACACTACTTTTAGATGCACAACCTAATCTGAAAACTTCAAGTCGCTATCTCTTTCTGTTCTCAGGTTATCGTGATATAAATAATATTTTTTTTTAATTTTTAAAATTTTTTTTAAAATTTTCTAGTGATACGATTCTAACAAAATTCTACAAAAGTGCTGATGTTTATATTCTACAACTATTCACCAAGTTTCAATTTGATTGGATTTGTATTGGTTGAATACAAAATTATTACTCGGAAACCATAGGGCTGATTTTGCCCATTAACGAACGTGTCTGTCATATTGCGATGCGCCACCTACTCTGAGAATTTCAAATCGCTAGCTCTTTCCGTTTTTAAGTTATCGTGGCAACGGCCGGACTGCCGGCCGGACAGAATCATATTTGACCTCGAATTCTTCATCGGGGAGTCAAACCCAATCGTTTGAGACCATTTTCGGCACAAACTACAGACATTTGGGCAAAATGATTTCGTGATGTTCCCCAGAACATAAGCGCAAAAATAGGTTTCAGAATTTCAAGCAAAATATTCCACAGAATAGTAGTACTTTTTTGAATTTTTTCATGTCTTGACGGACATAATTGAATTTGAACTCGGATTATTCATCAGTGAGTCGTACTCAATCGCTTGAGACCATTTTCGGCAGAAAACTCGAAAAATACATACATTGTGGTATGCGGAACACGCGCGCAAAAATAGCGGTCCAATTTAAATAATATGTCGCCCGTCCGGAAAAATAACTGTAAGGCCGCTCGTACATCAGCACTACGAGACCGCAACGCGACCGCGACTTCTTGTCGCTTAGAAGTCGCGGTACGAGGTTAGTAATAGAAGCGCACTCGACAAAGATACGGCGATGCGATCGCTATACGACGCAAATCTTTCCTTAAAAAATTGGTTCAAGCCCTGTGGACAGGAGCTTTTTGGCGCTCTCGTTCAAACAGACAAATTATATCTCCGTTAGTATTGGTTTTTCAGAGTTGGGAATTATATCAATGGATTCCTATGATAGAAATGCATCATGAAAGAAATGAAATTTAAAAAAAGTGTCGTTTAAAAGAATGCTTCAAAAATTATCTTATAAAAAACTAGAACAAGAGGTGTAGGTACCAGAAATAATTTTGACATCGATCTCTCATAGGAAAATAAGATGACATGTAAGAACACAGATCATATAATAATTCATAGAAACAATAATTAGGTAATGCATTCTATGAAAACATAAGAAGTACAGAAGTACGATTCATTAATTGAAATTTCGAAAAGTCATATCCCCGAAAGTATTAGCTTGTTAGAGTTGAAAATGATATCAATGGATTTTTATGGTGAAACTGCATCTTAAAAGGAGTTAAATTTGAAATTTGTGTTGTAAAACAAAATTTGTTTTTTTGTTTCTCCGAAACCATCAGGCCAATTTTGCCCAGTAACAAACTTAACCGAGATAATTATCTCTCAAACCTACTCTGAAAAATTTCAACTGCCTAGCTCATTCTGTTCGAGAGTTATTGTAGAAGCGAAATTTAAAAATAATTTTTTTTATACCTTATTGCAACCCGTTCAAAACAAAACTTCGAATGCCTATATAAGTCATTATTCTACAATTTGATGCTAAATTTCAGATAGATCGAGAGATCTGTTTCGGAATATTCATAAAAATGTTTTTACTAAAAAGGGCCATAACTCCGAAATCGATCGGTGGATTTCGCCCGTTAACGAACTCGTCCGAGATATTTATGCTACAAACCTACTCTGCAAATTTCAATCCTCTAACTCCTTTCGTTCTAGAGATATCGTGCCTACAGAATTGATTTCGACCACTGATTCTTGATCGATGAGTCGAACCAAATCGTTTAAGACCATTTTCAGCCAAAAATTCGAAAATTACAGACATTTGGGCAAATTGATAAGCACTCTGTTCTGAGGAACAAGAGCGCCAAAAACATCGTCGCGGTATCGTAGCTGTCGCGTGGTGCTGGTATACGAACGGCCTTTATAGCTATTGCATCGCCGTATCTTTGCTGAGGGCTCTTCTATCACTAACCTCGTACCGCAACTTCTAAGCGACAAGAAGTCGCGATCGCGTTGTGGTCTCGTGGTGCTGAAATACGAGCAGCCTAACATTGGGTCTTGATATTCGCAGGATAGATTTTAAATAGAAATGAGGAGATTAGGAGAAGTTCGTGAATAAGCATTGGGCCCGGAAATATAATTTTCATATTGTAGTGATGAACTTTGGCGCGGTTGTTCAACCAAAGTGCTCTCCCATCCAGTTACTGAACTCGTCCAAGCCAGCTTGAAACATTTCAGCGATACCTCAACTTTGATATCAGTCAAAAATATCATGAAAATTCAATGAAATCGTGAATCTTCTACGAATATTGCTTGGTTTAATTCAACCTTAGAACATATAACTTTCCTAGGAATTCAATTAATCAATGATCATATTCCATATACTGAATTTGGAATATATTCTTTCCATTTCATTATAATTCATATTAAATGTATCTTACTGAGTTTTCTCTCCCAAATGAAAAATATCTATAAAATAAAAAAATATTAATTTGTGTTCTGCGTAAGGAACACTAGATATTTGTCAGAAGCAATCAATCGAACAATGTTACCTAACAAACACTAACGAATACAACATCAACGATGAAACAACTATTTCGTATCTTTTCGGAGTTTATACCAGACTTCTTCGTCAGACACTTAACGAAAATCTTCAGAATTATTTTTTTGTAGATAGCTATTCTGAAATTCCAGAATTGTCATATTGAGCCGTATTCATAAAAAAAAGGTTATGCTTATACTTGCAGAAAATGAAGGGAATCCTTCAGTTCGCATTCATAATATTTCGAGTGAAACCTTATACTTATAGAGTAGGAGCATATCCTTCACAAAAAAGTATTTGGTTATTTATAAACTTTTCCTTTTATTTTAAATGAAATGCATATCCTTCAATAATTTTGAGTGTGGTCAGTAGCATACTCACTCGTGGTTTACATGTTTATATAACTCAGTTTTATAGTTTTTCAAGCAACTACATCTAATAAAATCAATTTATTTAAGTTTAATACCTTCATTTTGATTATATCGAAAGGTTAACATTGATATCGATATCCATCAGTTGACCAGTTGTATTGATGGTAGATGTTTTGGAACTGACTGAGATATTAAAAACTACAAGCAGCGTTTGTCCACATTTGTACGTGATTACGAAGAATTATACCGGTTTGCAGAGGAAAATGTACAATGACTTGCCAACAGATTTTTATGAATAAATGCTGAAACTCGAGGAGTCATCTGTCCTTTAGATGAAGATATGTTTACGCTATCTCGATAATCCCGGGTATCAGAAAGGCATTCGTCAAAAACTGGATGTAAGTCAAGCTACAGTATCTCGTACAGTACCGTAATTGACAGCATAGTTGTGCAATCAAATTACTGGATAAAGTTTCCCCCTCCCTCTCATCAACAATATTTGCTGTTGATTCCTCCCGCTTCATCCTCTCCTTCTTTCTCATAGTACTCTCTTTGAACCTTAGTTGTTCGATATTGCTCTAGAAGAAATAGCCGTTGAAGCTCTTTGATTGTGAGTCCTTTAGTTTCCTTTGTTTCGTACTCTTCTGTTCCTGTTTTTTTTTTCTTGTTGGCAGAAGAGATTTGACAGTCTTGACGCTAGATTGTGGTTTGATGCTTGATTCAGTCTTTTCTGGCATAGTAGAAGCTTCACTTACTCTATGCTGAGGATATCCATCATCAACACCAATGTGCATTGTGCCTCCAATTTTTCCAATTATAGGATTACTGTCCCCTTCCATAGCCTCCAATAAGTTTTTCTCCCATTCCAACAGTGCTTTATTTCCAGTTTTTTTCAAGTTAGTTTTTTTCTGAGAATCTTCCTTTCATATTGTTTATTTTCTTTTAAAAGTTTTTCGCTTCAAGTGCTTTACCAAATGTCACATTGTACATCCTGATAATATTTCTAATATCATCCTTTCTAGTTTTCATTTTTGGTATTTGGGATTTTTCCAAAATCACAGGGGCATTTGCAATTTCCTCTGCTATGAACTGCAATTCGGTTGTAGCATTATCTTTTTCTGCACTTTCACTATCGCTGCTTGATGAATACATCTTCTCTGATCCAAGTACTATGCTATAACACTGATAAGACAGAAAAACAATAAATAAACAAACCATAGTAAACCAGTTGGAACCTGCCGTGGCACATACAAGCCAACATCCCTTTACTTATTCTTGGAGGATATTCTTGCAAGTATAAGGTAATCATTATGAATACGAAAAAAAAGAAACTGAAAACCTTATACTTTCATCTTATACTTATAAGGATATCCTTCAGTTTTATGAATACGGCTCATTGACAGTACCTATTTGAAAATTATAGTAACCTAAGGTGAATTTGTTAAATACACCTGAGCGCTCGGATCGCTCAATCGTGTTTGTTATTTACAAATCGAGTACACTGAGTGATCAAAATGGTGTATGGTTATTACCTCAGCGATTGCTCGGACGTCACTCGAAAAGCTCCTAGCAAATCGGTGGAGCGGATCGAGCTATCAACTATTTTCATATTCAATGTCAATATAACCGTCAAAGGTTCAACGAAATAATTACCCAAAAAAATTTGAGAATTATTTATGAATGCGAAATTTGCCAAGGAACATCAGAAAACATTTCTGTTGTATGAAACTAAATATGGAAGAACGTATGTTTTTTTTTAATGATTCTAAGTTAGCAAGGTACCACACGCAAATCATTGCTTCTCCATTGCGACTTCACAATGGTAAATTCGAATTAAGAGTGTCCAATACAGGAGAATGGACAACATAATTTACCATGGTAAATTAGATTAAGGGTGTCCAATACAGAAGAATGGACAATAGAACATACGCGCAAAAGCTTCTGACTTCACGTCAGTGCTTGAACCAATTTTTTATTTCGTGATTATTTTTAAATTTTCTAGGGGTACGGTTCTTGAAATTTTTTTTAAATTTTAATATGACGGAAGCAGTATATTTAGGTTAGAATTTCAAACTCAGAATAAATAATCGCGTTTGGATATTTCTAGGGCGTGTTCCACTAGGCGATCGCAACGTCAAAAACGTTCGTAGAGTCGTTTCACATGACGATCGCCGTCGTTGTTGGCATGTCGAATACGTCATAGATGACGTCATTGTTTTCGACCGCGGCTAGCTTTCCGAGACCCACGTCTTGTGGCGGGTCGAAGTGAGCGTTTACGAATATTCATGATGGCGACCAAAACAATAACATTATAGTAGAGTTCACAAAGCATGAAAAGAGCTCTAAAACAGATTTTCGTGGGACCTTCATTGCTAAAATGTATAGACCACTGGGTATCATTCTCCATACCCTTACAATGCAAATTCAACTGGTCGTCAAAAAATCGTCGTGTGCAGGAAGGGGTGGGGGGCATTTTTCCAAAAATTGACAAAAAAATTTTTTCTGTTCATGGTCATCTATATAAGGTGAATATCACTCACACAAACTTCTGTTGAAATATACGATTCAGAAATATTTTTTATTAATTGTCAAAAAAGTCGGATACAATGCTCTTAAATGGAATTCCTTAAGATATAACCGCTTGCCCTGAACACCCATATTAACTATTATGTTCCGCTCGGTTTTACTCGAGATCTGTTAGGATTATCGAAAAAATGCTTTATATGAAAGGTCTGCTCCGAAAACCAACGATTCAGATGATTCTTTCAAAATTACAATAGCCAGAACTGTTTCCTCACAAAATAAGAAATTGTGTTATTCACTCCCATTAACCGAAACCGAACCTGGAGACGCTAGTAAGGCGCAATTTCTAGCGTTAGTCCATGTTAGTGGCGACCTTATGGATTTGAGCTTTGATTTATGCACATAAGGTTCGTTATATCTATCCGACCAACTTTACAGTACTATTCCTGCGTGCATTCAGAACGCACATTTTGAAGATATTGTATAAATTTCTAATTTTTTATATGTATGAGAATTTTTACATATAATTCATAGATATTTGATTTAATTTTGTTAATTCGTAAATTAATAAATATGCGAGTTCAAACTTATATTCATTACTTCATAAATCAATTTTGTGACCTAATATTAACACATTTTTTAAATCATCGCTCATTCTCATTAGTAGTTTCAAGATTTCCTGAATCCTAGACCAAAAATCTGGAAAAGAATTAAGAAGGTATATAGTTGGTATCTATGATACTAACGGTGGGTTTCACGAAGCTTTGACAGCTCTTAATTGCCGAATTCCGAATTAGTGCGATTCTATGTCGATTTTCAGTTCATTTTTGATACAACCATCGAATTAAATCCACAATTAAGCTAATCGAGGCTTCGTGAGTGTCTAAATATTTCTTACATGTCATGATTCATCTAATTCAACTATCACTATCAGATGAAGAATCATCAAGGGAAGGAAAATTTGAAAAATTTTAAGTACTATTATTTGCACATGTTTTTTGGGCCATACATTTGCAGGAGCCAATACACGGAATTTGTTTTGTCGTATACAGACAGATTACAAATTCAACTATATCATTGAATACTTTCACACATGGCACCGGAAGTACATGATGAATTCAAAAATAGGAATTTTGTCATTAAATTTTTGATTGGGAATATTAACCAACTCTCTGTAGATCAGGCGCTAGAGCATATCAACAAAAACTCCAAAGCTGCAGGAGGAATAGTGGGATTAACTAAAAATAGTACTAGAATGGATGAATGGTTCTTGAGTTACAACATTATTGGTATGAAGTTAGTCACATTTCGCTCATCTTTGCATCTTCATTCGGTCAAAATGTCGAAGAAGGTAAGAAAAGAATGAAAATTGATGAAGATTCTGGGCAGATACTGCAGAGTGAACTTCCAAGATTTTGAGAGAAGAAGTATTCAATGATATTGTTGAATTTGTAATCCATCTGTATACGACAAACGAAAATGTGAAATGTATCAAAAGGCTCAGGGGAATACTATAGCTCCTTCAAGATCCATAACTAAACTACCTCCAAAATTGGATAGTTTGAGACAACACAGCCTTCGAGTCCATTACCAGACAAAAATTTGGATCAATAGTAATGTACCAAGACCATCTCTACCGGATCCTATATTTAGTGGGTGGTATGTAGAAAATGGAAAACTTCTGCCAAAATTAACGACGATGCCAATCCTACCTAAGGAAACATCTATCCTTAGCAACTGCAGTTGTAGGAAAAGTAAATATTATATCGAATATCAGATCCGTAAATATTCTTTATGAAATGGATATTCTCATTTCAGATTGCACAGGATCGATGTGTTCCTGTAAAAGAAAACAAATTCCGTGTATTGGCTCCTGCAAATGTATGGCCCAAAAAACATGTGCAAATACTAGTACTTAAAATTTTTCAAATTTTCCTTCCCTTGATGATTCTTCATCTGATAGTGATAGTTGAATTAGATGAATCATGACATGTTAGACATTTTTAGACCCTAAATATCATAGATACCAACTATATACCTTCTTAATTCTTTTCCAGATTTTTGGTCTAGGATTCAGGAAATCTTGATACTACTAATGAGAATGAGCGATGATTTCAAAAATGTGTTAATATTACGTCATAAAATTGATTTATGAAGTAATGAATATAAGTTTGAACTCGCATATTTGCATATTTATTAACGAATTAACAAAATTAAATCAAATATATATTAATTATACGTAAACATTCTCATACATATAAAAAATTGAGGAATTTAAACAATATCTTCAAAATGTGCGTTCTGAAGGCACGCAGGAATAGTACTGTAAAGTTGGTCGGATAGATATAACGAACCTTATGTGCATAGATCAAAGCTCAAATCCATAAGGTCGCCACTAACATGGACTAACGCTAGAAATTGCGCCCTACTAGCGTCTCCAGGTTCGGTTTCGGTTAATGGGAGGTAATAAGACAATTTCTTATTTTGTGAGGAAACTGTTCTGCCTATTGTAATTTTGAAAGAAGCATCTGAATCGTTGGTTTTCGGAGCAGACCTTTCATATAAAGCATTTTTTCGATAATCCTAACAGATCTCGAGTAAAACCGAGTGGAACATAATAGTTAATATGGGTGTTCAGGGCAAGCGGTTATATCTTAAGGAATTCCATTTAAGAGCATTGTATCCGACTATTTTGACAATTAATAAAAAATATTTCTGAATCGTACATTTCAAAAGAATTTTGTATGAGTGATAGTCACCTAATATAGATGACCATAAACAGAAAAAAAAAATTGGCCATTTTTGGAAAAATGCCCCCCACCCCTTCCTGCACACGACGATTTTTTGACGACCAGTTGAATTTGCATTGTAAGGGTATGGAGAATGATACCCAGTGGTCTATAGATTTTAGCAATGAAGGTCCCACGGGGTGACACGATAGAGCCCGGTTTGAACTCTACTATTAGGGCTTTTTGGAAAGTGATCGGATTAACTCGAGAACTCGGAATTGAGTTTAATCTTTTGCGATATTTGATTATTTTCTAATTTAATTAGCTGTTAAAATACATCATGGAGTTCATAACCTTCTTTACTCAAAATAACTCTTATTTTTGCGCTTATGTTATGGGGAACATCACGTTATCATTTTGCCCAAATGTCTGTAATTTTCGAATTTTTTGCCGAAAATGCTCTCAAACAATTGGGTTCTACTCCCCGATGAAGAATTCGAGGTCAAATTTGATTCTGTCCGGTCGTTGTCACGATAACCTGAGAACGGAAAGAGATAGCGACTTGAAATTTTCAGGTTAGGTTGTACCTGTGAAAGCGACATTTGAGTTTGTTTATAGGTATAAATCGGCCAAACGGTTCTGGATTTATGCCCATCTGAAATTTGTTTGTTATTTCCCCAATAACTCGAAAAATATAAAACCGATTAAATTCAAACATGGTTTTTAGTTGTAGAATGCCAACGCGAAAATTCTTGAGGATCATATGACTAGAAATTTTTTGAAAAATCAAAGAAAATTATTGAAAAAAAATATCTATATATAAGTAATTATTTGTCTGAAATCGCTGAAATTTTGCGAGACCCTTTAGAACCTAATTCTACTGCCAAGTTCCAAGTTTGAACACGATCGGGTATATACAGGGTGAGTCTTTGACCTCTGCATTAATTTTAACCAAAGATTCCTCTCATCAAATGAAACACTTTTTTCATTTACCATTTTTCCAGATTCGGCTCAGGTAAAAAGTTACAAGCGTTTAAAGATTTCACAATGTGCTAATACACTCCCGCTTATGAATTATCTATGACATTGTGGGCGGACGAGAATAAGGCATGGTAACGTGGTTTACAGCTTGATTCGGGATTCCAACGCTCAGGGACGGATCCATAAAAGTAGTGAAATTTCTGGAGTTTTCCATTTTAAAACATTCAATGAAGAATATCTCGAAAACGGTGCGTTTGAGGAGAAATGATGAAGAATAATATAATGTTCTAAAACGATGGAATATTCTTGAAATGACTCAAGAGAAACTTTATATGCTTTCTTTATGCTAATTTCGTTTAATTTTATGAATCCACGAGTCCATAACTAGAAAACCAGTAGAAGTAGAAAATAACTAATATTTGGAAAATATGTATCATAGTTATAGGAAACTTTACGCCAACATTCATTTTATTCGAAAAAGGGATGTCAAAGCTACAAAATAAAAACTGATTTTTTTTCAAAATTTCAACAGCCTGTATCTTTTTACCTGAACTGAATTTGGAAAAATGTTAAATGAAAAAAGTGTTTGATTTGATGAGAGGAATCTTTGGTTAAAATTAATGCAGTGGTCAAAGACTCACCCTGTATCGTTGGAGATTCGAGCAGCCTTGTGTGAGTTCAGTAGATGGATGGGTGACCGTTGCCTTGATAACTTTAGAACGAAAAGAGATAGGGAGTTGCAATTTTCAGGTTATGTTGCGTATCCGAATGCGTATCCTAACGGTTAAGATACCACTGATCCTTTTATAGTAGGTACTGAGGTCTTCAGGAAGCAGACACATACAAATAGATATTTGAATTTCTATTCAAACCATCAGCTTAGTGTAAAAAGAGGTGTTATTAAAACACTTTATGATAGAGCGAACCTAATTTGTTCTACTCTTGAAATTCGAAATAATGAAATTGATTTCATCAAAAAATTTCTTGAAGAAAATGGATATCCGAGGCAATTCATAAATACATGTATCATGAATTTAGATAGAAAAACAAATAAACAAGAACAACAAAATAATCAACGAGTACAACAGAATAATCAACAAGAACAGCAACCCAATCTGTTGAATGTGATCCCTTATGTTCGTGGCCTTTCTGAAAAAATTAGAAGAATCGGTTCTAAGTTCAATATAAGAACCGTCTTCAAAACACAGAATGATCTTAGGTCTTTATTAACGAAAACAAAACCCATAAATGAAAAACAAAAATAAAAAAACTGTGTATATAATATTCCTTGTATTTGTGGTAAATCATACACAGGAGAAACATCAAGACCACTAGAAGTAAGAAAGTCAGAGCATAAGAATAACTTGAGAAATAGAGACATACAGAAATCAAAAATAGCAGAACATGTATGTACAATCCAAGGAGATCACATGATGGATTGGAGTAATACAAAGATTCTAATGACAGAACCTGATTTTATGAAAAGGAAACTTAAGGAGTCAACTAGTATTTTATTGAACAGAGAATGCAATTTTGCAAATTGCTCAATTGGTATTGACCATATTTGGCTAAATTTATTGAAAAAGGAGTTGGAACTTGGAAATTTCTATGCGAAGTAAAACTATGTTAGCTATGATTTTTAAATACTGTCAATGTGACAATTCTTGAATTTCACCAAATAACTATCAACAAAATAATTCTCTCGATTTTCATTGAGCGTCTGAAGAAGGAGTCTGATATAGACTCCGAAACGTTACGAAATAGTTGTTTCTTCGTTGATGTTGTTTCGTTGTTGTTTGTTAGGCAACATTGTTCAATTGATTGCTTCTGACAAATATCCTGTGTTTCTTACGCAGAAGCAAATCACAAAATGATTAATTTTTATTTTATAGATATTTTTCAGAGTTTGGGAGAGAAAACCCAAAAAAAACCGTTGAATAATCATATATCAACTTTCATATTTCCCACATATATTAATGTTCTGAAGAATCAGTATGCAATGAACACGCTGCAATTTTTGTATGTATGAATAAAATGCTTTTTATATAAACAATCAAATCAATTATATTTATTGTTTTATTATCCTGTTCAAAAATAGAAAATGTTGATTAATTAAGTTCATAATGATTACCTATTTAATATTGAAACAAAAAATGACGAATGGAAACATTAAATTTGAATTAACACTTGGATTGTCAAACGGTACCGCTCTACTGCGATCAAACTCATGAGCCCGTTCCACTTGATAGGATAATCGAAATACCCACGAGCTGTTTCTCAATTGCGAGTTAACTCGAGGTTGCGAGTTGACGCATGTATTTAGCGATATTCATGAATGCGCAACACTCGGGTTACCCGCAACCTCGGGTTAACTCGCAATTGAGAAGCCGGCCGGCCGGCCCCTTGTCAAACGCATGTGGAACGGGAAGAACTGCGGTCGTGGCGTGAGCGTTGTGGGACCTTAGTAGAACGCGCCCCTAGACGCTCGAAAGACTCGAAAATCACGTGATCATAAAATCCGCTCGATATTATCGGCTTAGTGATGTAATTACCATATGTATCAATAGTTTTACTTTGCATAGAAATTTCCAAGTTCCAACCTCCTTTTTTTAATAAATTCAGCCAAATATGATCAATACCAATTGAGCAATTTGCAAAATTGCTTTCTCTGTTCCACAAATTACAAGTTGACTTGATTGTACATACATGTACTGCTTTTTGATTTCTGTACACCTATGTCTCTATTTCTCAAGTTGTTGTTATACAGGGTCTTTCACGAGGAACCTCACCCATATTTATACGGGAAACTACTGAACGTATTTTCATGAAATTCAGCACTTATGGGTACTTCACGATGCTGATGAAATCTAAAATATTTTCAAGGCATGAGCACCTCCGGTTTTTCCGGAAATGACGTCAACTTCCGTTTTTCAAATTAGAACACCATTTTTTCATTGCAGAAATAGATTTCTTAGAAAATTTCAAGTTATTTTGATGTAACATTTTTCAGTTTTGGTTGGAAAATTCTCTCTGAGCGGGAAAATTCGAAAAAAAAATCGAAAATAGAGCTCCGCTGAAACAAGAATAACTTCGAGGATTTTGGATGGAAAATTTTCATTTTTGGGATTTTTCAAGATGTATTATTGATGTATCCACTTTAAAAATCGAAATCGCGATTCATGATACAGGGGGTGAAAAAATCGCTTTCAAAGTTAGGGATGACAAAATCGTGAATAATCAATTTTTTCAAATTAGAACCCCATTTTTTTATGGTAGATATTGAATCTACGTTAAAAAATAATGTGAGTGTATGCATCACACCCTTGCCTCTAGTGGAGTTATTCACAAAAAACTGTTTTTCGTCTTGAATTTTCAGCTATTTCTTTTCCCTTCACGCCAAAAAGATGAAATTTTCAGGAACTGTTACTTAAACCATGTTTTAGATTTTACTACCCTAATATGCAAGAGAAAAAAGTTACAGGTTGTTCCTAAATAGATGGCGAATTTTGATTCGAATTTGTATCGGAAACCTCTTTATTTCAACTAATCGGCCATCGGTTTTCTCTCCAGTGATAAATAAATAATTCCTTATGAACCATATGCAAAAACTTACCATGTTTTACATTCTTTTTTTTTAATGATAGATATCATTAATTACATCTGCCAAATTCCTCTTTATTCAGTAGCATTTTGTGTTTACTATTAATTTGGTGATAATTCGTATTAAGTTATAAAATCGATCACTATGCCTAATTTTACCAATGAAGATTATTTAAATCTCATTCTACTTCATGGAGAATGTAATAAAGTTGTAGATAGAACGATTCGACTGTTCATTGAGAGGTTTCCTGACCGACCCAGACCAACGAGAGATACCATTAACAGAACCATGACAAACTTGAGAAATGTCGGATCTTTCGTTAAGAAAACTATACACAGAGAAAAAAGTGTAGTAGAAGATGAGAACAACGAAATTACAGTTCTTGCATATTTTCGTGTGAATCCTCAAAATTCGCTCAAAGATGCCGAGATTGATCTGGGATTATCTCAATAGAGTGTTTGGAGAATATTAAAAAAACATAAAATGCACCCATATAAATTCAATAGGGTACAGCATTTGAAGGAAACTGATTTCGTCAGGAGAACAGAGTTTTGCGAAGCTATGATGATTCGATTTCAAGAGAATGAAAACTTTTTGGACTGTATAATTTGGACAGATGAATCTAAATTTACAAAGAATGGTTCTTTCAATAGGCATTATTGGGATGAAGAGAACAACCACCACTTCAGACAATGGAACTTTCAAGAGACCTGGAGTTTCAATGTTTTTTGCGCCATCAAAAATAATGCAATTCTCGATGTTCACATTTATGATGGGACTTTAACTGGTAAGATAGAACACTACACATGTTTGCATTATTTAAAGAATGTTCTCCCTTAGGAGATAGATATTCTGACATATTGACTCAAATAATTGAGCCGCTAGTACAGAACCATAATGACTTATGGTATCAACAAGATGGCGCGCCTCCACACAATTCACTCAATGTGTCAAATATCCTCTACAGGCTATTTGAAGATCGATGGTTGGCGAATAATGGTCCACATCTTTGGCCACCACGTTCTCCCGATTTAACTCCTTTAGACTATTATGTTTGGGGTAGGATAAAAAATATTGTCTACTCAACTCCCCTGACTGATAAAGAGGACTGCATAGAACGAGTCAGAAATGCGTTCAGGTTTGTTTAGATTTTTAGATTCATAGTTTTGAAACTCAATTTGGTTTTTAAACACTTTTGCAGATCTCTTCCTCCCGATGAAATAAGAAGAGCTACGCACGAAGCATTCCTGAGACGTATAAATAAATGTCTAGAAATTAACGGTCAAAACTTTGAGCATCTTCTCTAGTTATAACTGCGAGAGTTTGCCATGGTTCTCCTAATAGTAACTTGAAGTCGGTTTCAAGAAGGGGTGCAAAATCTACAGCATGGTTCAAATAACAGTTCCTGAAAATTTCATCTTTTTGGCGTGAAGGGAAAAGAAATAGCTGAAAATTCAAGACTAAAAACAGTTTTTTGTGAATAACTCAGAAAATATCCATTTTAGGGCAAGGGTGTGATGCATGCACTCACATTATTTTTTAACGTAGATTCAATATCTGCCATAAAAAAATGGGGTTCTAATTTGAAAAAATTGATTTTTCACGATTTTGTCATCCCTAACTTTGAAAGCGATTTTTTCACCCCCTGTATCATGAATCGCGATTTCGATTTTTAAAGTGGATACATCAATCTTACATCTTGAAAAATCCCAAAAATTTTCCATTCAAAAACCTCGAAGTTATTCTTGAATCAGCGGAGCTCTATTTTCGATTTTTTTTTCGAATTTTCCCGCTCAGAGAATTTTCCCACCAAAACTGAAAAATGTTACATCCAAATAACTTGAATTTTTCTAAGGAATCTATTTCTGCAATAAAAAAATGGTGTTCTAGTTTGAAAAACGGAAGTTGACGTCATTTCCGGAAAAACGGGAGGTGCTCATGCCTTGAAAATATTTTAGATTTCATCAGCATCGTGAAATACTTATAAGTGCTGAATTTCATGAAAATACGTTTAGTAGTTTCCCGTATAAATATGGGTGAGGTTCCTCGTGAAAGAGCCTCTGTATGTTCCGATTTTCTAACTTCTAGTGGTCTTGATGTTTCTCCTGTGTACGATTATCCACAAATACAAGGAACATTATAGATATACACAGTTTTTTTAGTTTTGTTTTTCATGAATGGGTTTTGTCTTTGTTAATAAAGACCTAAGATCATTTTGGGTCTTGAAGATGGTTCTTATATTGAAATTAGAACCGATTCTTCTGAGTTTTTCAGAGAGGCCACGAACATAAGGGATCACATTCAACAGATTGTGTTGTTCTTCTTATTGATTATTCAGTTGTACTTGATTGATTGTTATTTTATTAGAAACTCTTCTATCTAAGTTCCTTTAATAATTTCATTAGAATTCGTCTAATATATACCGGGTGGCCCACCACAGAAGCGGATCTCGGTTTGAGGGAGTAAATGAAGATAATTTTGAAAATTTTTTATTTGTGATTAGTGTAGGGTGTTTAAGAGCACAATTTAAAATTTTTTCATATATACAGGGTGTTCGAAAACAAAGATATAGACCAAAGTTAATTTTTTTTAATTGTAACACCCTGTAATTGACCTCAAAAATGGAATGGCAAGCTCAAATTATGATGAGTTTCTTCAGATCACTTTATACCTTAGAAGAACCATTTACGAGAAAATGACGAAAAATTGAAAATATGGAGTTTATTTAAATAGGAATTAATGAAGAAACCAGTTACGTCCGCGATACAGACAGTATTTTTTTGAATAGACGTATTAGCTACTCCTATACAGAAAATAAAAAATCAACTCTGGAATATACAGAGTGATCATAATTCATTTTCAAACATCAACTACAAATAATGGTCGAAAATTGCTGAGAAAATAATCAGGTTTAGGTGTAGGAAAGCCTTGTGAAGTTAGTTTCGAAACTATTTTTTACGTTCAATGAGATATATAAATACCGGTGTGTCATTTGAAATAAGAAAGTTTTTGACCATTATTTGTAGTTGATGTTTGAAAATTAATTATGATCACACTGTATATTTCAGAATTAATTTTTTATTTTTGGTATAGGAGTAGCTAATATGTCTATTCAAAAAATGGGTTCAAGCCCTGTGGACAGGAGCTTTCTGGCGCTCTAGTTCAAACAGACAAATTATATCTGGTATTGGTTTCTCAGAGTTGGGAATTATATCAATGTATTCATATGATATCACTGCATCATAAAGGAAATTTAATTCAAATAATAGTTTATTAGATAAGTAATAATAAATTACCTTGTAATCGATCAAAAATTTCCTGATCTACGTTCACCAAACTACAGAATTATGCTTTCAATATTTACGTAATATTTTCAAACATTTTCGGGTGGGGTCCCCGTTGCATCGCTAAAATACGAGTATTTCAACCCCAATATTTTTGAAGTTACAATATTCCCTTCTGTCAAGTTAACATTATGAGAATTCATACATAGAATAATAATTGAAATTTTAAAAAATCATATCTCCGAAAGTATTAGCTTGTTAGAGTTGAAAATGATATGAATGGATTTTTATGATAAAACTGCTTATTAAAAAAAATTTGATTTGGAATTTGTTTCGTAAAAAAAAATTTTTTTTTTGTTACTCCGAAACCATCTGTCCGATTTTGCCCAATAACGAACTTAGCCGAGATATTCATTCCCCAAACGTACTCTGAGAATTTCAACTCTCTAGCTCATTCCGTTCGAGAGTTATCGTGCTTACGGCCGGCCGGCCGGCCGGACCGGCCGGACAGAATGAATTCCGACCACGGATTCTTGATCAGTGAGTCGAACCAAATCGTTTAGGACCATTTTCATCGAAATATTCCAAAATTACAGACATTTGGGCAAATTGATAAGCACTCAGTTCCGAGGAACTAGAGCGCCAAAAATACTATCTGTATCGCGGGCGTAACTGGTTTCTTCATTAATTGCTATTTAAAAAATATACATATAAAATATACAAATAAACATATTTTCAATTTTTCGCCATTTTCTCGTAAATGGTACTACTAAGGTATACAGCGATCTGAAGAAACTCATCATAATTTGAGCTTGCCATTCCATTTTTCAGGTCAAATACAAGGTGTTACTATTAAAAAAATGTAACTTTGGTCTATATCTTTGTTTTCGAACACCCTGTATATATGAAAATAATTTTAAATTGTGCCTTAGAACACCCTACACACATCACAAAAAAATAGTCTCAATATATCTTCATTTATTCCCTCAAAACGAGATCCGCGTCTGTGATGGGCCACCCAGTATATTTCACGCAATTCGGGCTGGTATTGCGTTTACATATCGATTTTAAATCAATTTTACAAAAAAAACCTTCAATCAGTATAGAACAATAAACCTACTTCAGCATCTCTGATCGTAAAATATCTGTTTCAATTAATCAAAATACGTGCAATAGTATACCATATTTGGTTTTAAATATCGATAGAAATGCATCTAAATAACTGCTTTTCAACCTGCTCTGAAACTGACATTTGAAAATTCTTGCATACATTTTTTGGGTGAAAATTGTGATAATTCTTCAATATTATAAGTTACTTTCGCTTTTTCATTTTTGTATGATTTTATATAAAAAATTTCCTATTTCGGCCAATCCTCGAATCTTTTGTACCCTATATATTATCTGGAAAAAAAATCATTTAACATTCAATCAATCCTTCAAAATAAGTCCATAATTACCATATTTAATTCGTCTGGACCCGCTATAGGTATTAAATATCGATTCAAAATAATCTTTTCAAAAAAATTGCTCTTCCCTTCCAAAAATGATGTGACCACAGACGTGACAATTCTAATTCGATCAATTCAAACTGTTTCATGAAATGCATTCGATACGCTTCGAAAATAAAAAGTGGGAAAGCCCTGGGGACAGGAGCTTTGGCGCTCTTGTTCAAAATTTGACAAATCATATCTTCGAAAGTATTGGAAAGAGTTGGGAATTATATCAATGGATTATTATGATAGAACTTCATCATAGCAGAAATTAAATTCAAACCTCATAAAAGAATTCAAATTCAACAAGATTGCCAAAAATTATTAATCCAAAACCAATAGACCAATTCTACCCAACAACGAACTCATCCGAGATATTCATTCCTCAATTCTATGATGAACGATATATTCTTTCCTTATATCCACTCTGAAAATTATATTATATCATTGAAACTTTAGCCAATATTCCAGTTTTGTTTTTACGGGAGATATTCTGAACTCAATATTATTATCTACCCATAATCATTCACATCATCATACGGATTAACCATGGGCATTAAAATATCACCCAAAAAGTATGATATCATATCATAATTCTACGATTGCTGAAATGAATTTGACACGTCATGTCTCAGGAAAATAATGGTGCTATGCTGCTTTTTATCTGTAAGCTATGAATCTGTAGGTAACGATTGCTCTGTAAGAGGCCGCCTTATGAAATCGTAAATAATGCAATTCTGGCTTTGTTCCTGTAACTATCTCATCTGCGGTGCTACATTTGAACTACTTTGATAAATTTATTGGAAAACATAACCTAAAACCGTAGAAATATTTTGAATTTGAAGGTATTTGCGTGAAGTATCACTTATCAGCCCAATATATTTTATTAGGATTTTGTTTGATTGCAGCTTTACCATTGTTAAGAGATGAAGGAAGGAAATGAAATATGAAATGAGATATATTGATTTATAACATGGTTTTACGTATAAATAGTCCGTATTACTTGAAAAAGATGCCCATATTAAAAACTTAAATGTATTAATAATTTTTTAATTATTATAATGACCCACCATACATATATTATATAAAGAGGGATAAAACCTTAACCGCTACTGCAATATGGCATTAGCATTTCTTGTTTATAGGAGGTTCTAAAGCATTCACTAAAACCAAAGTGCAATGTTTTTTTATTCAATCTGAAGATGATGATAAATTGATCATCCGGAATTTCAAATGAATCCACTTGATCACTTAACCCTTTTCTATCAATTCTCACGAAGTTCCCATTTTAATAAAAATGATTTTCAAGTCATGTGAAATTACGTACAGTTAGTTGGATACGAGTTTTTATCATGCCCTAAGAATTAGCCAATAATCCAAGCAATCTCAATATTATTCACATATCTATTTTCATATTAGGGAAAAAAACCGTCACGCCGCAAAATCATACAATAATTCTTCAAAATAACCTCTCATTACATCTTCCGATATGCTTCCGATCGCCACTCGACTACCCGTAAGGATTTAAGAATATCTGTAAGTTACTGATCATTTAAAACATTCCAGAATAGCAATGTTCGTGTAAAGTTATGAAAAGTTACAGATTGGCTTATAGATGAAAGCAGAATAGCACCATAAGTTGACATGTATCAACACAGATCATATTATCCTTACATAGTATAAAACGAAGTCGCTTCCTGCTGTCTGTCTGTCCCTATGTATGCTTAGATCTTTAAAACTACGTGAAGGATTTTGATGCGGTTTTTTTTAATAGATAGAGTGATTCAATAGGAAGGTTTGTATGTATAATACATGCATAATATAGTAGAGAAACACTGATAATTTCAGAGGTTTCTAATGTGATGTCGTAAATAAACACATTTCTTTGCGCTTACATTGCAAACGCTGGCTGAACCCTACGAGATAGATCAAAATAATGTATTAGAGTATATGGTACACCTTAAACAGGTGTATAAGAAAGTCCGGGATGGTATATGTCTATCTCTTAAGGATAACCCACAATAACCATTTTTGCGCGTATGTTCAGGGGAACATCGCGTTATAGTTTTGCCCAAATGTCTGTAACTTTCGAATTTTTTGACGAAAATGGTGTCAAACGATTTAGTTCGACTCCCCAATGAAGAATTCGAGGTCAAATTTGATTCTGTCCGGCCGTTGCCACGTTAACTTGAGAACGAAAAGAGCTAGCAACTTGAAATGTTCAGGGTGAGTGGCGCATCCCAATACGACGGACAAGTTCGTTAATGGGCATACTCAGACCAGTGGTTTCCGAGTAATAATTTTGTTCTCAACCAATATAGATCCGATCGAATTGAAACTTGGTGAGTAGTTGTAGAATATGAACCTAAGCACGTTTGTGAAATTTTATGCGAATCGTATGGCTAGAAAATTTTAAAAAAATTAGTAAGAAATATTTTTGTTGTCACGATAACTTGAGAACGTAAAGAGATAGCGGCTTGAAATTTTCAGGTTAGGATGTGCACCAGAACGCGACATTCAGTTTGTTTATGAGTATATCGGCCAAACGGTTTTAGGGTTATAGCCATCTGAAATTTGGTGGTTTTTTGTTCCTCATTAACTCGAAAAATACTGAACCGATTGAATTCAAACATGGTTATTAGTTGTAGAATGCCAACGCGAAAATGTTTGTAAATTTGGTGAGGATAGCATTTGTAGAAAATTTTTAATAAATCATTGAAAATAAAAAAAAAATTCTATATATCAGTAACTATTCGTTTGAAATTGCTGAAATTATGCAAGAGCCTTCATAACCTAACTCTACTGCCAAGTTTCAAGTTTTAATACGATCGGTTAAATATTGTTGGAGATTCGAGCATTCTTGTGTGAGTTCAGTAGATGGGTGACCGTTGCCTCGATAACTTTCGAACGAAAGCAGATATGGACTTACAATTTTCCGGGTAGGTTGCGTATCCGAAAGGGACAGTTGATTTCGTTTTTGGGCATAATCGGTCTAACGGTTTCCGAGTTATACAGGTTGAGTCTTTGACCACTGCATCAATCTTAACCAAAGATTCCTCTCATCAAATGAAACACTTTTTTCATTTAACATTTTTCCAAATTCAGCCCAGGTAAAAAGATACAGGCTGTTGAAATTTTGAAAAAAAAATCAGATTTTATTCTGTAGCTTTGACATCCTTTTTTCGAATAAAATGAATGTTGGCGTGAAGTTTCCTATAACTATGATACATATTTTCCAACAATTAGTTATTTTCTACTTCTACTGGTTTTCTAGTTATGGACTCGTGGATTCATAAAACTAAACGAAATTAGCATAAAGAAAGCATATAAAGTTTTTCTTGAGTCATTTCAAGAACACTCCATCGTTTTAGAACATTATATTCTTCTTCATTATTTCTCCTTAAACGCACCGTTTTCGAGATATTCTTCATTGAATGTTTTAAAATGGAAAACTCCAGAAATTTCACTACTTTTAAGGATCCGTCCCTGAGCGTTGGAATCCCGAATCAAGCTGTGAACCACGTTACCATGCCTTATTCTCGTCCGCCAACAATGTCATGGATAATTTATATGCGGGAGTGTATTAGCACATTGTGAAATCTTTAAACGCTTGTAACTTTTTACCTGAGCCGAATCTGGAAAAATGGTAAAGGAAAAAAGTGTTTCATTTGATGAGAGGAATCTTTGGTTAAAATTAATGCAGTGGTCAAAGACTCACCCTGTATACCAACCTGGGATATTATTTCCTTGATAACTCGAAAAATAAATATTCGATCGAATTGAAGCTTGGTAACTAGTAGTAGAAAATCAACATAAAGACGTGTTTGAAATTTTGTAAGAACCGTACCCCTAGAAAATTTGAAAAAAATGACGAAAAAAAAAATTTTAAGAACCGTACCCCTAGAAAATTTAAAAATAATCACGAAAAAAAAAATTGGTTCAAGCACTGACGTGAAGTCAGAAGCTTTTGCGCGTATGTTCTATTGTCCATTCTTCTGTATTGGTCACCCTTAATCGAATTTACCATGGTAAATTATGTTGTCCATTCTCCTGTATTGGACACTTAATTCGAATTCACCATGGTAAATTCGAATTAAGAGTGTCCAATACAGGAGAATGGACAACAAAATTTACCATGGTAAATTCGATTAAGGGTGTCCAATACAGAAGAATGGACAATAGAACATACGCGCAAAAGCTTCTGACTTCACGTCAGTGCTTGAACCAATTTTTTATCCTTCAAATTCTACGAGAAAAAATGGCTTGATTACGAAGCGATTTTAAGCAATACAGCATTGATCTTTATCCAATTAAGTACCTTAAATGCATTGTGCATTCAATATTGATCAATATGGCCTTCTACAGCATGTAATTTAAATGAATATTTTCGAAGATATTGCAGATTTAAAATGCAGGGACATAGTGACTGCCGTGGTACCGACCGGGGGACAGGCACAGCCAGGATAGGGATAGAAATCGAATACAGAGAGCCAGAGAATCATCTGTAGAGCGTGAGGCTCGCCTCAGTCAGGATAGATGTATTGATTCCACGGATTCCTATGATAGCATCGGATTTACTGATCCAATTTAAACGCCTACAATTTCTGGTAAAGATATATTATGCAATGACCATTAATAAAGCGCAGGGTCCAACTTTCAACGCTACAGGCTTATATTTGAGCGTTGAGTGTTTTTCACATGGCCAATTATATGTCGCTCTTTCAAGAGTAACCTCTAAAGAAAACATGTTTGTATTGTCTAAGGACAAAAATGCTGTGAACTTTGGATATAAAGAAATTCTGTAGTATATTTAGTATCAGCATTTCAATCGTGCGAAGCCGGGGCGGGCAGCTAGTGTATAAAAATTCATAGATAGAATAATTAAAGCACTTTGTGAAAATATAGAAGTGCGATTTATTATTGAAGTTTTGAAAAATCATATCTCCGAAAGTATTATTTTCTAGAGTTAAAAATGATATCGGTGGATTCTTATGGTGAAACTGCATCTTGAAAAAAATTTAATTCGAAATTTGTAATTAAAAAAAAAATGTTTTTGTTACTCCGAAACCATCTGGCCGATTTTGCCCAATAACGAATTTAGCCGAGATATTTATCTCCCAAACCTACTCTGAAAATTTCAACTGTTAGCTCATTCCGTTCGAGAGTTATCGTGGTTACAGCCGGACGGACGGCCAGCCGTACAGAATCTATTTTGACCATGGATTCTTGATCAGAGAGTCGAACCAAATCGTTTGGGACTATTTTCATCAAAAAATTGGAAAATTACAGACATTTGGGGTAATGGATAACCACTCTGTTCCGAGGAACAATAGCGCCAAAAACTGTTGACAATTTTGTTGTTCGAGTAAATGTGGCCACCTGAATCATTATAATATTTCGATATTTTGCCAATATCTCCAACAAAATAGATCCGACCGTGATTAAATCCAGATGTAAAATATGGTTTTGAAGAACCCTGCAAAATTTCAACCATATCTGACGGATAGTTTCTGATATCCAGAATTTTTTTTTAATATATTCTAAGATTTTCTGATCAAACGATTCTCACAAAATTTTCCCATTAGTATTCATGTCGGTATATTTTTCACCTAAATACCGGGCTTTGATTAGATGAGATCAATATTTTTATATATATTTAGACACTTTTATGCATTTATAAATAATTTCGACAGGTACAAATTGAGGCTTCGGCCAATGAAGCTGCGTAAATATTTTATTGTTTTCCTAGCAACACATTTCCCACCGGCGCAAGGAAAAGGAAGAGTTAGTCTGGCCTTATATAGCTGGAATGTCTCTCTGATGAATTCCTACTCTTAATTCAGAAAACAAGGAATTGCATAATAATTAACTCCCCACATAATCTGATAATGTTAGGGTATGAATTTTCAAATTTTGCAAGCTGCCAGAATGCAGATTATGAATTAAGAATATAATTTCAGAGAGGCATTACAGCTGTTTGAGCCCAGCCTAAGGCTGGGCTTATACAGCCGGAATGTCTCTCTGAATTCATACTCTTATTTCAAATTATTAATTAAGAAAGCACGTAATTGCATACTGTTGATCTATTGTCCTCACACGTTCTGATTTTTTAAGAGTTTTTATTTTTCAGATCAACGTACGCACACCGGAGTAAGATTATGAATAATATGAAATGAACGGACTAGCGAAGCTAACCTAATATCTAAGCGATATTTCTAATTACTAGTTTCTAGACTGGACAGCAAGTAAAGGCATACAAATCTCTACAAACCCACCAATATTATCAATCTGGTTTTCTGCAGGAGTTTTTGGCTAAACTGATCCATCTGGAAACTTTTGTTGTTGTAGGAAAGGTAAGATTGATACCAGTAGTTAATAACTACTGTACAATGTACTTAAAGTGAAATATGCAGTCATATTATTTTACCTGGTGTCTCGCCCTAAAGATGTACTGTACTTTTTACAAAAAAAAACGTCGACAGGTTGAGAATCGAGGATGTGGAATGAGCGAAAAATACTGACCCCATTAAAGGCAATGGAATTGACTGATTATACATTACACAAGATACATAATTATTAAATGGTTTCTTTCTGTTCTTTCGGAGTTTCCTCTCACAAACTCTGAAAAATATCTATTAAATAAAAATTTATTATTTTGTGAATTGCTTCTGCTTAACAAACACAATATTTGTCAGAAGCAATAAATCGAACAATGTTGCCTAACAAACAATGACGAAACAACATCAACGATGAAACAACTATTTCGTAATGTTTCGGAGTCTAAATCAGTCTCCTTCTTCAGATCGTCCTTAGTGTCTGAAGAAGGAGTCTGATTTAGACTCCGAAACATTACGAAATAGTTGTTTCATCGTTGATGTTGTTTCGTTTTTGTTTGTTTGCAACATTGTTTGATTTATTACTTCTCACAAATATTGTGTTTCTTATGCAGAAGCAATTCACAAAATTATAAATTTTTGTTTAATAGATATTTTTCAGAGTTTGGGAGAGAAACCCCAGAAAGAAACCATTCAATAATGAACTCCCACAGTATCCTTTAATTATTATTTACAAGATATAGGTATACTCCATTCACTTTCATAAAGTCTCCCGGTTGGACATGATTTAGGTCTATCACGTTTTTAATAACTAAAACTGAGGCAGGTTGGCTCTCCTGAAATATTGTCAATGTCAAAACAATTCTCCGAGACGTGTCCAATTTTGAGTTTCGATTCTCAACATACTATTCCCATTATTTGTATAACTTTGTTCATATTACTGTACATATTACACATGCAACAAAATAGACCATTAATGTAAACTGTCCCTCATGTCAATGGCCTGAGATATCAAGACACGTTAATTTAAATAAATAAATTATAAATAATAATCTTCCATCTTAGACAAGATATTATCACGGACAATTATCTTCGAATAATAAAGAACTCTTTGCCTTGAAATTGAAAATGCCGAAAGTAGTATTCAAGAAGCAGAGACAAAGTATCGGGAAGTGCTATACAGAACTGAAATCTACAATAGGAAAACTTCATTCTGTCTCAGGACATGTTGAACTATCGAATTAAATTACTTAGTTTCCTATCACTATATTTTATAAAGGTTTAACAGTGACTCGGGTTTCGTAGTACTACTACATTTTGAAACTTGTGTATTTCAAGTTGTGCAACAAGTTGAATTTCTTGAATATTTCAAAAAGTGGGGAATTCCATAGGTACGTCTGTTAGTTCCTGCCGGGTTATTCAGGTACTTTCATTCTTTTTTCAAATGAACTATCACAAAGAAACGGACTACTCTATCCATTATATTTCATTAAAATTTCAACACTCTTGATTCTTGATTTCCGTACAAGAAAATAGCATAACTGAATCTTCGAACCAGTTTATATACTTGCAATTTTTGCAGTATATATATATATTCTTTTGACTGAGAGTTTTATGTGTTAGCAGAGGTTGGTGTAACGGGGTACCATACAATTCTGCGTATGATACAAGAGCTTAGGGAAAAACCTCAGCAAAAAACCCTGTCTCCCCGTGAGTGTTGTGATTTGTAACTATTGTTCACAAAATTTGCTGCAATTTAGAAATATTGATAGGCATTTATTTCTTCAATATGGACTCCTTCGTCCAAAAACGGAGAGGTTTCTCCAAGGTACCCAAAAATCAACCTGAAAAATGAAAAGACAAGAGGAGAAGAACGAACAAACTAAAAATAATACATAACCTTTCAAAAGTCTCCTCTTACAAATATACTCTTCTGTTGACGCATGGAATCTCTTGGAGAAGAATCGCCTCCGCTAGTTCTCAAAGATATTGATCTTAGAAATCCCTTCAATATTGAATTCAAAAAGGAAATTGTTGCTCGTAAGGCCAGGAGGGTCTCTTTCAAAACCAGATCTGGCCAGTCAAAGTGATGATTATTCAGTAATTTATTATTTATTATTTATTATTTATTATGCAGTAACAACAGAGGAGACATTTTCATCAACAGTCGCCAGTTCTTTGAAATTGTTGAATTCACATAATATCTTCTAAAATTCATATTTTCCGAAATAAATTCACATTGTGGAAAATAAATAATTACTACGACCTCTATGTAGAAAGGACAACTTTGCGTAGTTATCTGATAGGAAAATGACTATAACCTAACATTTTCAAAATATACAAACTTTCATGGCCATCTGGGAGACTCTATAAAAGTGAATGGAGTATACATATATTATATGTGTGAAAACTTCAAGAATTTAGGCTATTCTAGTTCTACATCTAAAGTATATTATGCTATAAACAAATACTAGAAGCTTGCAAAGCTATTGCCATTTACATATCATATGATGATATTGTTGCAACTGAGAAGGCTACTATAGGGACAATTGGAATGAAAAGCTTATGCTTCCAATACAGATGTGGAAGGATCACCAATACAACAAAAACAAACATTGAAAAGGCTTCAAAGATGGCATTTCATTCAAGTGTAATTAATTTATGTAGATATTCATTTATTTATTGTTGAAATTACTGATAATTTAATGAAATTATTAATATTTCAATCTTGTTTTCTTTATTTTTGCGCGCGTGTTCCACAAGGAACAGCGTGATATCATTTCGTCACAATGTCTGTATTTTACAAATTTTTTCCAAAATGGTCTCAAACTATTGGGTTCGACTCCCTGATGAAGAATTCGAGGTCAAATTCAATTCTGTCCGTCCGGTCCGGCCAGCCAGTAGCACGATAACTCTCGAACAAAACGACTTAGAGCGTTGAAATTTGCAGGGTAGTTTTGTAGCGTAAATATCTCGGAGAAGTTCGTTAACGGGCGAAATCCACCGAGTGGTTTCGGAGTTAAGGCCGTTTTTAGTCATAATGTTTTTTATTAATATTTCCGGAACCGATCACTCCATCTTTCTGCAATTTTGCATCATATTGTAGAATCATGACCTTTATATGATTGCTAAGTTTTGTTTTGACCGGACGGCCCTAAAGTGTCAAAAAAATATTGATACTGATCTGATTAAATTGAAACTCAGTAGTTAGATGCAAAAGACCAAAGCAAACACTTTTGCAAAATTTCGTGAAGATCACGTGACATGAGAAAAATAAAAAAATTACTAATATTTCGCGGAATAATTTGCTTGAAATGCTGAAACCTATTTTTTGGCGCTCTAGTTCCTCGGAACTGAGTGCTTATCAATTTGCCCAAATGTCTGTAATTTTCGAATTTTTCGATGAATATGTAGACCAGGGTCGATAATTTTTGAAACCGAATAAAATTATAGTAGAATGAAACCCATTGTAAAAGGAAGAGAATATAACAAAGATTATAGGAAAAATAATTTAAGGGTGATCTGAGGTCGGGAAGGGGAAGAGGGCGAGTTTCTAAGGGTAAAAAACGGTTTATCTCAATTTCCGGCAAAACTACAAGTCCCATAGGGAAAAGTTGAATGGCAAAGTTGTAGGTAATAAAAAGATCTACAACTTTTGTTCTCACACTTCACATAACCTCAAAATTTATGTGAAAAATCCAAATAACCACGTTTTTGGTTTTTAATTTTTATCTTTTACAAAAAAAAATATTTTTTCACCAAATTTGGTAAAAACTTACCTTTTCATGACCCAAATACACTGTAATTTTTTGGATTTGAAATATTTTTGTTTTTACCTTAATTTGACTTAATATATAAAAGGAATCCTAATTTTCAATTAAAACTTCTCACGTCAAAATATCTGCTTTTTTAAAAAAGTAGGTGGTCTTTCTATTCGTTAAAATCTCTACTTTCTGATGGTCTAAAAAAAATATACATTACTATGGTAAATTCTCCCAGAAAATGCTACGAAGTAACAGGCAGTAAGGCGCAGACCCTCATAGCCCCTTCCTCACTTCTCTATGAAATAACTTTTGATGGGCTAAAATTATCCGTAGGTCACTCAGGTATACAAGTTATCTCAAAAGACCAACAAATAGGCATCTATACTCCATTCACATTTATAAAGTCTCACGGTTGGCCATGAAAATTTGACACATTTCACCATGTATATTTTGAAAATGTTAGGTTATAGTCATTTTCCTGTCAGATAACTACGCAACGTTGTCCTCTCTACATAGAAGTCCTAGTAATTACGTATTTTCACAATGTGAATTTACTTCGGAAAAATAATGAATTTGTGAAGATATTATGCGAATTCAACAATTCCAAAGACCTGGCGACTGTTGAAGAAAATGTTTCCTCTGTTGTTACTGGAAATATTTCACGTATATAAACTGGTTGGTAGATTCAGTTATGCTATTTTCTTGTACGGAAATCAAGTGTTGAAATTTTAATGAAAAATAATGGATACAGTAGTCCGTTGTTTTGTGATAGTTCATTTGAAAAAAAATAATGAAAGTACCTGAATTACCCGGCAGGAAAACTGCTAAACGAACAGACGTATCTATGGAATTCCCCTCTTTTCGAAATTCTCAAGAAGTAAGTCTACAGAAGACATTTAGATACCTTGTTGCACAACTTGAAATACACCAATTTCAAAATGTAGTAGTACTACGAAACCCGAGTCATTCTTATACCTTAATAAAAAATAGTGATAGGAAACTAAGTCATTTCATTTGAGAGTTCAACATGTCAGAATGCAGTTTTCCTATTGCAGATTTCGGCTCTTTATTATATTCGAAGATAATTGTCTGTGATAATATCTTGTCAAAAATTAAGTTAAGATTATGTTGCGAGTAGAATTGGCAACGTCTCGGCGGATTGTTTTGACCTTGACGATATTTCAGCAGTGTCAACCTGCCTGTGTTTTAGTTACAAAAACGTGATAAACCTAAATCTTGGCCAACCGGGAGACTTTATAAAAGTGAATGGAGTATACACATATAATTTAGAGAAGATTGTTCAACTTTCTCAAAATATTGTGGATATCTTATTGAATATTAACTTTATTAACTTAGCATTTTCCGAGAAAATTTACCATAGTAATGTATATTTTTTACACCATCAGAAAGAAGAGACTCCAATGAACAAAAAACCCACGAACTTTTTTAAAAAGCAGACATTTTGACGTGAGAATTTTTGATTGAAAATTTGGGTGCTTTTTCGATATTAAGTCAAATTAAGGTGAAAACAAAAATATTTCAGATCCAAAAAATTACAGTGTACCTATTTGGGACATGAAAAAGTAAGTTTTTACCAAATTTGGTGAAAAAAATTTTTTTTTTGTAAAAGATAAAAATTAAAAACCAAAAACGTGGTTATTTGAATTTTTTACATACATTTTGAGGTTATGTTTAAAAACAAAAGTTGTAGATCTTTTTATTACCTACAACTTTGCCATTCAACTTTTCCCCATAGGACTTGTAGTTTTGCCGGAAATCGATAAAACCGTTTTTTACTCGCCCTCTTCCCCTTCCCGACCTCAGATCGCCCGTAAATTATTTTTCCTATAATTTTTGTTATATTCTCTTCCTTTTCCAATGGGTTTCATTCTACTATAATTTTTGTTCACTTTTTATCATTTTTAAAGGCTTCTACCCTGGTCTAATGGTCTTAAATGATTTGGTTCGACTCACTGATCAAGAATGCGTGGTCGAAAATCATTATGTCGCACGATAACTCTCGAACGGAATGAGCCAGAGAGTTGAAATGTTCAGAGTAGGTTTGGCAAATAAATATCTCGGCTAAGTTCGTTATTGGGCAAAATCGGACAGATGGTTTCGGAGTAACAGAAAAAAAATTTTTTTTTACATAACAAATTCCAAATTAAATTTTTTTCAATAAGCAGTTTTACCATAAGAATCCAATGATATCATTTTTAACTCTAAGAAGCTAATACTTTCGGAGACATGATTTTTCAAAATTTCAATAATAAATCGTATTTTTAAGTTTTCACAGAATTATATAATTATTCTATGTATGAATTTTCATAATGTCAACTTATTTTCCTAAGAAATGACATTGTCTAATTCCTTGCTAATAGTTGGTTCGAGAAACGTCAAAATCGACTTAGAGAGACAAGCGTAAAAAACCGTCAAATAAACCCCCATGTGGCGATTTTATGTCGAAAAGTGATAATTAAGAATATATATCCCAGGTAAGTACCAACGTTTTATTCTAGTACCGGAGATCAACAAGATCGTACCAGGAGCCCGATAGCCGTTTCGTCTAGTCAGTCGGGTTTGAGGTTCGGAACGAGAGGAGGCGGGCTCAAATCCCGGAAAGGGAATTACACTTTTTGGCGCTCTAGTTCCTCGGAACTGAGTGCTTATCAATTTGCCCAAATGTCTGTAATTTTTATTTAAGATGCAGTTTCACCATTAAAATCCATCGATATCATTTTCAACTCCAACAAGCTAATACTTTCGGAGATATGATTTTTCTAAATTTCAATAATGAATCGTACGTACTTTTCAAAGAATGCTATAATTATTCTATCTAAGCTTTATTATATGATCTGTGTTCGTACTCGTACATTTCATCCTGTTTTATAAGAAAGAGTCAAATTCATTTCAGCTATTTTAATTTGATTTCTTCCATGGTGCAGTTCTCATTCTCAGATTGCACATTTAATCTTGATAAATAAACTATTATTTGAATTTAATTTCCTTCATGATGCAGTTCTTTCATAAGAATACCAACTCAGAGAAACCAATACTTTCGGAGATATAATTTGTCTGTTTGAACTAGAGCGCCAGAAAGCTCCTTTCCACAGGGCTTGAATCCATTTTTTGAGGTTCATGCTACCCTTTTCGGGCATTTTTCGTTATGTGCATGCGCAGATGCGAAGTCATTTAACTGCTGTAGTTTTTGTCAGAGAGGATTGGGATTTTGGGGTGGCGGGTGCTATTCCTCCATAGAATCCAGATGCGATATCTCCCGAACCACTAGTGTTGGAGAATCGGAGTTTTTTGTAAGGTGTGTGATTTTGAGAGGCCTTTTAGCCGCGAGTAGATTGCGCATGCGCAGAAGAGAAGTGACTGGTTTTGGGTTGGATGGGTTATGTTGGGAGTGATGAGTCGATATTGTGAGGTTTTAAAAGAATACTCATGGCAATTCAGTGCAAGGACAAGTCAGTTTGTGGAATGTAGCGTTGTTTCCGAGTTGAAGTGTCCGTACCGTGGCCCTGGGGCTAATTTTGAAATTGATGTTACCCCTTACGGGCATTTTTCGTTATGCGCATGAGCAGACCATCAGTGATTTAACTGCTGGTGTTTTCGTCAGAGAGGATTGGGGTTTTGGGGTGGCGGATGCAATTCCTCCATAGAATCCCCTGGTAAGGGTCTGCGCATACGTGGATTAAAGATGCGATATCTCCTGAACCACTGATGTTGGATAATCGGAGTTTTTTGTAAGGTTTGTTTTTTTGGAAGGACTTGCAGCCGCGAGTAGATTGCGCATGCGCAGAAGAGAAGTGACTGTTTTTGGGTTGTATGGGTTATGTTGTGAGTAATGAGCCGATATTGTGAGGTTTTAAAAGAATATTCATGGCAATTCAGTGCAAGGAGTGTGTTTCCGAGTTGAAGTGTCCGTACCGTGGCCCTGGGGCGAATTTTTAAATAACTATATTTGGTAGATCTATATTAATTAACGTTCGGATTTGGAGAAGAGGCAATTGCGTTCCTAAAGGAGGTCCCATAACCGCAATTTTTTTTGATCTACGGTAAAGCTAACAGCCAAACTGTATTGATAGCCATATATGTTGAAGGAACTTGAAAAAAAAAAGCACTGACGTAAAGTCAGTACTCTTTGGCGCGCGTGTTCACGGTGGCTAATTTGAATTGAGTGATGAGTACTTCAAGCTCAGTGAATTGAGCGAGCTGGAGACCTACCCAAAGGATAGTGGATACCATTCAATGTCGGTTGAAAAATTAACAGTGCTCTATCTAAGCTTCCGTAAGGATAGAGTAACACCGTTGAAAAAGAACACAACTGACTCTCCTTAGTCGCACAAGCTTCTAGAACATTCTGAGGAATCTTCTTGGGAAAGACTTGGCAGGGTCAGTATAATCATAATCATGTATATAGCACGCGTGCCAAATGCAGATTGACTTAACAATGAAAGAAAAAGTGTATAAAAGCATTTACGTGGGGTTAACTGCTTTGGCACGCGTGTTATATTCATGATTATGATTATACTGACCCTGCCAAGTCTTTCCCAAGAAGATCCCTCAGAATCTTCTAGAAGCTTGTGCGACTAAGGAGAGTCAGTTGTGTTCTTTTTCAACAGTGTTACTCTATCCTAACGGAAGCTTAGATACAGCACTGTTAATTTTTGAACCGACAGTGAATGGTATCCACTATCCTTTGGGTAGATCTCCGGCTCGCTCAATTCACTGAGCTTGAAGTACTCATCACTCAATTCAAATTAGCCACCGTGAACACGCGCGCCAAAGAGTACTGACTTCACGTCACTGCTTTTTTTTTATTGAGCATTTTATAAACAAGGCCTGTTCTTTACAGATACTAAGTTATTCAATTTTACATAATACTAGAGGCCCGGTACGTGCTTCATTACGTATAAAGTGATACAATTGGTTCAAGCCCTGTGGACAGGAGCTTTCTGTCGCTCTAGTTCAAACAGACAAATTATATCTCCGAAAGTATTGGTTTCTCCGAGTTGGGAATTAAATCAATGTATTCTTATGAAAGAACTGCATCATAAAGGAAATTAAATTCAAATAATAGTTTATCTATCAAGATTAAATGAGCAATCTGAGAATGAGAACTGCACCATGGAAGGAATCAAATTAAAATAGCTGAAATGAATTTGACTCTTTCTTATAGAACAGGATGAAATGTACGAGTATGAACACAGATCATATAATAATTATAGCATTCTGTGAAAACATAGAAGTACGTACGATTCATTATTGAAATTTGGAAAAATCATATCTCCGAAAGTATAAGCTTGTTGGAGTTGAAAATGATATGGATGGATTTTAATGGTGAAACTGCATCTTAAATAAAAATTGCAGACATTTGGGCAAATTGATAACCACTCAGTACCGAGGAACTAGGAAAAGTGTAATTCCCTTACCGGGATTTGAGCCCACCTTCTCTCGTTCCGAAACCCAAAACCAAATCAAAAAACCGAAACCGAAAACCCGACGGCCTAGACCAACTGGCTATCGGGCTCCTCGTACGATCTTGTCGATCTACGGTATTAGAATAAAACGTCGGTACTTACCTGGGATATATATTCTTAATTTTCACTTTTCGACATAAAATCGCCACATGGGGGTTAATTTGACGGTTTTTAACCCTTGTCTCTCTAAGTCGATTTTGACGTTTCTCGAACCAACTATTAGCAAGGAACTAGACAATGTCATGTCTCAGGAAAATAAGTTGACATTATGACAATTCATACATAGAATAATTATATAATTCTGTGAAAACGTAAAAATATGATTTATTATTGAAATTTTGAAAAATCATATCTCCGTAAGTATTAGCTTATTAGAGTTAAAAATGATATCATTGGATTCTTATGATAAAACTTCTTATTGAAAAAAATTTAATTTGGAATTTGTTTTGTAAAAAAAAAAATTTTTTTTTTGTTACTCCGAAACCATCTGTCTGATTTTGCCCAATAACGGACTCAGCTGAGATATTTATCTCCCATACCTACTCTGAAAATTTCAACTGTCTAGCTCATTCCGTTCGAGAGTTATCGTGCCTACGGACCGGCCGGACCTGCCGGACAGAATGAATTTCGACCACGGATTCTTGATCAGTGAGTCGAACCAAATCGTTTAAGACCATTTTCATTGAAAAATTCGAAAATTACAGACATTTGGGCAAATTGATAAGCACTCAGTTCCGAGGAACTAGAGCGCCAAAAACAATTAATTGGAACATCTAATTCACTTATTCAAACAAAAAAATATTTCAATAATTGCTAGCTATTTCAAAACTTAGTCCAAAACATTTGGATAAACAATATTTTTTGTTTTTCCATTTTGAGTATGAATAAACAAACGGCTGGGGGTTTTTCATTTTCGACCGTTAATTTTCTACTTAATGTTTGAATATTTTGAGTAATTTTAATGCAAAAATCCTTCCGTTAGAACGGATATTCATTATAGATTTCCAACTTAACGAAAAGATCCAAATCCCAAGATACGTTTACTGAAGTAACGCTCCTTTAAGTTTTTTCTTGGGTAAAAATGTGAAAATTTTAAGAATACGTTATTTCGGACGCTCCGAGATTCGATCCCAACGCCCCGCGAGGCTCGGAGGGATCGGGAGCTATAAATTCCCAATCCAACGCCTCAGCTCACTCGGCCACGTTGTCTACGCGAACCAACTCCGATTATGTACCAAATAAAGATTTTTAGTACTCGGATGATTTCCGTCTTTCTATTTTCAGAATATCGTCAATCCTGTCAAGCGATCGATCGAAATCGGTTACTCGTTCATATTTCTCGCAGTTTTTCTAGACGATTCCAAGATTTTCGAGTAATTCCATTCGAAATTCAAATTCGATTTGACATTTCTCGTCGCTCGGGCTCCGTTACGGATTAATTTCGAATCTAGTCTTCGCGTACCCGTAGATACCGTCGTTCCGAACGCCACCGTTCCTCCGAATTCCTTTCCACAATTTGCTCCTTTTGCCAAAATCGTCGTTTTTTCGTTTTTTCGCGATTTTTGTTTAAAATACACCCCCATCTTTTCGCTCCGAAAACGCGAAACTCTACGAAACTTCCGTATGTTTCCTCGATAAACCCCTTCGAAATTCAAATTTGTGACCAAACTACTACTTGATCTAAAAGACACAATGATATTATATCATACCACCCTTATATCCAACATGTGGTAATCCAATCGAGATCCTTTTCATCAACTATTTCGGCAGGTTCTTCTTCAAATGAATGAAACAAATTGGATCATTTTTCAAGAACGTCTCAGACTGCTTTCCTCTTTTCAAGCTTTTCATCCAACATTCCCGTCGAGGTCCTGACAATCGATTTATATTATCTTCCCTATTTTTTAACATCATATCAAAAACATTCAATAATGCAACTATAAACTCCACGTAAAAAGAGAATTATTAATATATATTTATTCATTATTCTCTATGATAAGAGACAGTTATCAGTCTAAACTTTTAAGACATTTGTCAGGCAAGTTTTCAAAATTCAGATTATGAATTGAGAATATGAATTCAGAGAGACATTCCGGCTGTTTGAGGCCAGCCTTTGGAATGAATTGAGGAAGCTTGCAAAACCTGAAAATTAATACTCTAAAAAAATCAGAATGTGAGAGGAGAA
Source organism: Halyzia sedecimguttata (assembly GCA_937662695.2). NCBI lineage: Eukaryota > Metazoa > Arthropoda > Insecta > Coleoptera > Coccinellidae > Halyzia > Halyzia sedecimguttata. The sequence goes on along the minus strand of OW569413.2, from coordinate 4,251,284 downwards.
TTGTTAATTAGTATGCAATTCCGTGTTTCCTGAATTATTCATATGAAAGAGTAGGAATTCAGAGAGACATTCCGGCTGTATAAGGCAGCCTTAAACTGCCGCAGCTGAGAAATTGAACTTTTCTGTCATCCTGTCAATCTAAATATGGCATTGTACATCTCAAAAAATTGATTCAAGCTCTGACGCGAAGTAAGGAGCTTTTACGCGTATGTTCTATTGTCTACTCATCTCTATTGTCTATTGGACACTCTTCATCGAATGTAGAATCCATATATCGTCGTTGCGCCTTCAAAACGCGACATGTGCTTTAAGTGCGTTAAGTGTATATTTCGATTAAGAACTGCGCAAGATGGATATTTCGTTAAAATCTGCCATGTGATAATCACACTAGTTTCGGTTCCAGTTGGATTTGATCGAAAAGCGACAAGTACGAAATCGAAAATATGCTCCTGCAAACACGCTAAGTGTATGAATGCACAATTTATCAAAATTAACATGTCGCATTTTGAAGGCGCAACGACGATATACCGTTTTCTCAGCTTTTATAATATATGAATTCATTAAATACCATTTTAATGACATACGTCAGTAACGAGAGAATCTATGATACATTATTTTTTAATTCTTCTATATTATTATTATTCTATTGAAATTGAAATGCGAAAATACTTTAGCCTCGAGTAACTCCATAATACGATATTCACATAACTCCTCGAAAATTAGTGGGTCGACATGCTACAAGTAATCACCGTTATGTATTATTTTCCATTTGTTCGTTTTTTTCTTCTTGTCTATTCATCTTTCAGGTTGAATTCGGGACCTTGGAGAAACCTCTCCATCTTTTGACCAAGGACTCCATATGAAGAAAGAAATGCCCATCAATATATTAAATTTCAGCTACATTTGTAAACAAATTCAAATCTTACAAATCATAACACTCACGGGGAGCAGGGTTTTTGGCGCTCTAGTTCCTCGGAACTGAGTGCTTATCAGTTTGCTCAAATGTCTATAATTTTCGAATTTTTCGATGAAAATGGCCTTAAACGATTTGGTTCGACTCACTGATCAAGAATCCGTGGTCGAAATTCATTCTGTCCGGCCGGTTTGGCCGTCCGGCCGGTCCGTAGGCACGATAACTCTCAAACGGAATGAGCTAGACAATTTAAATTTTCAGAGTAGGTTTGGGAGATAAATATCTCGGCTAAGTTCGTTATTGGGCAAAATCGGACAGATGGTTTCGGAGTAACAAAAAAAAAATGTTTTCTTTACATAACAAATTCCAAATTAAATTTTTTTCAATAAGAAGTTTTACCATAAGAATCCAATGATATCATTTTTAACTCTAACAAGCTAATACTTTCGGAGATATGATTTTTCAAAATTTCAATATTAAATCGTATTTTTACGTTTTCACAGAATTATATAATTATTCTATGTATGAATTGTCATAATGTCAACTTATTTTCCTGAGACATGACATTGTCTAGTTCCTTGCTAATAGTTGGTTCGAGAAATGTCAAAATCGACTTAGAGAGACAAGGGTAAAAACCGTCAAATATACCCCCATGTGGCGATTTTATGTCGAAAAGTGAAAATTAAGAATATATACCCCAGGTAAGTACCGACGTTTTATTCTAATACCGGATATCGACAAGATCGTATGAGGAGCCCGATAGTCAGTTGGTCTAGGCTGTCGGGTTTTCGGTTTCGGTTTTTTGATTTGGTTTTCGGTTTCGGAACGAGAGAAGGCGGGCTAAATTCCCGGAAAGGGAATTACACTTTTTGGCGCTCTAGTTCCTCGGAACTGAGTGCTTTTCAATTTGCCCAAATGTCTGTAATTTTTATTTAAGATGCAGTTTCACCATTAAAATCCATTGATATCATTTTCAACTCCAACAAGCTAATACTTTCGGAGATATGATTTTTCTAAATTTCAATAATGAATCGTACGTACTTCTATGTTTTCACAGAATGCTATAATTATTCTATCTAAGCTTTATTATATGATCTGTTTTCATACTTGTACATTTCATCCTGTTCTATAAGAAAGAGTCAAATTTATTTCAGCTATTTTAATTTGATTTCTTCTATGGTGCCGTTCTCATTCTCAGATTGCTCATTTAATCTTGATAAATAAACTATTATTTGAATTTAATTTCCTTTATGATGCAGTTCTTTCATAAGAATACATTGATTTAATTCCCAACTCTGAGAAACCAATACTTTCGGAGATTATCGGATACTAATTTGTCTGTTTGAACTAGAGCGCCAGAAAGCTCCTGTCCACAGGGCTTGAACCAATTTTTTGTTGATGTTTTTCCCTAAGCTATTGTATCATTCGTCGAATTGTATGGTACCGTGTTACACTTACCTCTGATAACATATAGAAAGCTCTCAATAAAAATGGGTTCAAGCCCTGTGGACAGGAGCTTTCTGGCGCTCTAGTTCAAACAGACGAATTATATCTCCAAAAGTATTGGTTTCTCTGAGAAGGGAATTATATCAATGTATACATATGATAGAGCTGCATCATAAAGGAAATTCAATTCAAATAATAGTTTATTTATCAAGATTAAATGAGCAATCATGAGAATGAGAACTGCACCATGGAAGAAATCGAATTAAATTTGGCCAATTTTGCCCAATAACGAACTTAACCGAGATATTCATCTCCCTAACCTACTCTGAAAATTTCAACTACCTAGCTCATTCCGTTCGAGAGTTATTGTGGAAAAACTTTTTTTAAATTTTCAAAAATTTTTTTTTTACACTTTGCGGTAATCTGGTCAATACAAAACTTCACATGCGTATAAAGGTCATGATTCTACAATCTGATGCTAAATTTCAGATAGATCGAACGAACTTGTCCGAGATATTTACGCTCCAAAACCACCTTGCAAGTTTCAATCCGCTAACTCCTTTCGTTCGAGAGTTATCGTGCCTACGGCCGGTCGGCCGGCCAGACAGAATCGATTTCGCACTCGGATTCTTGATCAGTGAGTCGAACCAAATCGTTTGAGACCATTTTCAGCCAAAAATTCCAAAATTACAGACACTTGGGCAAATTGATAAGCACTCTGTTCCGAGGAACTAGAGCGCCAAAAAAACAAGTTTCGTATGACAATTGCCCAAAACAGGTTTAAAGTACCTACAAATAGTAGGTATTCCATAAAACATGTATGAAAGAAGATGAGTAATAATATGAAAGGAGATGAGTAATAAATAAAAAATTACCTTGTAATCGATCAAAAATTTCCTGATGTACGTTCACCAAATTTTCTCCTCTCTCGAACTACAGAATTATGCTTTCAATATTTACGTAATATTTTCAAACATTTTCGGGTGAGGTCCCCGTTGCATCGCTAAAATACGAGTATTTCAACCCCAATATTTTTGAAGTTACAATACAATATTCCCTTCTGTCAAGTTGACATTATGAGAATTCATACATAGAATTATATCAATCTGTGAAATACGATTTACATTGAAATTTTGAAAAATCTTATCTCCGAAAGTATTACCTTGTTTGAGTTTAAAAAGTTTTGAATGGATTCTTATGATAAAACTGCTTATTAAAAGAAATTTAATTTGGAATTTGTTTTTTAAAAATAAAAATTTTTTTTTTATTACTCCGAAACCTTCTGTCCGATTTTGCCCAGTAACGAACTTAGCCGAAATATTCATCCTCCAAACCTACTCTGAAAATTTCAACTCTCTAGCTCATTCCGTTCGAGAGTTATCGTGCCTACGGCCGGCCGGCCGGACGGCCGGATAGAATGAATTTCCACCACGGATTCTTGATCAGTGAGTCGAACCAAATCGTTTAAGACCATTTTCATCGAAAAATTCGAAAATTACAGACATTAGGGCAAATTGATAAGCACTCAGTTCCGAGGAACTAGAGCGCCAAAAAGAATATACAGTGTGCGTCAAAATTATGGAAAAATTCATTTTCTCAGAAGAAAAATATTTGGCAACAAAATCCTGAAATAGATAAATTTTTGTTTCACTTTTACCAAATTTTCATGCATTTTTGAAGGATTTTTGTTGCACCCTCTAAATTTTTTGAATAGGGAAAGTGGGTCGACTTTCATTCGGAGACAAATTTCATCAGGTACCATCGTCTGAAAGTAAATGAGCCATGACAAAGTGCACATACTGAAAACCTCTTTGAACTAACTATTTTTCAAAAAAGAAAAAGGTTTTCTTGAAAATTTCTGTACGCCTACAAAGAAGATACAAAGGCCTTGCCAAAAAAGTACCACATGACCCACTTTCTCTATTCAAAAAATTTAGAGGGTCGATGGGGATGGCACAGGGTGCAACAAAAATCCTTCAAAAATGCATAAAAATTTGGTAAAAGTGAAACAAAAATTGACCTGTTTCAGGATTTTGTTGCCAAATATTTTTCTCTTGAGAAAATGAATTTGTTCCATAATTTTGACGCGCACTGTATAAATATCACCGAGGTTTAATTTGGTCAGATTTGTATATTATGGGTTATAGAGAGCATAACAACAAAATTTCAGATGAGTTTAACACCAAAACCATTTAGCCAATTATGCCAATTAACGAACCTAAATGTTTCATTTGAATGCGCAACCTACCCTGAAAATTGTAATACGCTATCTCTTCCCCTTCTCTAGTTATCGTCAGAAGTGATATTTTGAAAATTTTCTAGTGGCACGATTCTCACAAAATTTCACACACGTCTTTATGTCGATATTCTACAATTAGATACCAACTTTCAATTCGATCGGGTCTGGATTCTTTGAGTTATCGAGAAAATAATCTCCCAGCTACTGAACTCACACAAGGCCTCCCGGATCTCCAACAAAATAGATCCGATCATGTTCTAACTTGGAACTTGGCAGAAGTGTTAGGTTTTGAAGGCTCTCGCAGAATTTCAGCGATGTCGGACGAATAGTTTCTGATTCTGATATATAGAATTATTTCAATGATTTTCAATGATTTTTTTAAAATTTTCTAGTGATACGAATTTTGCCAGAATATTCTACATTCTACAACGAATAAACATGTTTGAATTGGATCGGTTTCGTATTTTTCGAATTATTGAGGAAATAACAACCAAATTTCAGATGGGTATAACTCCAAAACCGTTTGACCATTTCTGTCTATTAACAAACTCAAATGTCGCATGCAGATGCTCAACCTACCCTAATAGTTGCAAATCGCAATCTCTTTCCGTTCTCAGGTTATCCTTTCAATTCGATCGGATCTGTATTGGTTGATGACAAAATTATCACTCGGAAACTGTTGGGCAGGTTATGCCCATTAACGAACTTGTGCATCGTATTTGGACGTGCCACCAACCCTGAAAATTTCAAGTCGCTATATCCTTCCGTTCTCAAGTTATCGTGGCAACGGCCGGCTCGAATTCTTCATCAGTGTGTCGAATCTAATCGTTTGAGACCATTTTTGCAAAAAATTCTAATATTACAGACAATTAGGCAAAATGATAACGCGATGTTCCCCAGAACATGCGCGTAAAAAAATAGTAGATATATTATTATGCGGAGACGTGTGACTTTTAATGTGCCTGAGTCTAATGAGAGCAAAGCCATCAAAAGTCACTTCTCCTCCAAATGGAATCTAATATTTGCGGGCATGGTTTTGCCGAAAATGGTCTCAAACGATTGGGGTCGACTCACTAATTCTAGGTCAAATATGACTCTGTCCAGCCGGCCGGCCGTTGCCACGATAACTTTTGAACGGAAAGAGATAAGACTTGAAATTTTCAGGGTAGGTTGAGCGTCCGAATACGGCAGTTAAGTTGGCTAATGGGCATAATCGACCAATCGGTTTCGGAGTTGGAATTTTGTTTTCGAACAATGCAGATCCGATCGAATTGAAAATTGAAATCGAGACTTGCAATTCTCAGGGAAGGTTGTGCATGCGAATGCAACAATTGAGTTCGTTGGTAGACACAATTGGCCAGACGGTTTTAGAGTTATACCCATTTGAATTTTGTTTTTGTTATTTCGTCAATAACTCGGAAAATACAGATCTGATCCAATTTACACTTGGTAATTAGTTGTAGAATTCCATGCAAATTTTCACGAAATTTCGTGAGGATCGTGAGGATAGAAAATTTCAAAAAATCCGGCCGGCCGTTGCTACGATAACTCAAGCCCCCATTCTACCCCTCGTTTTTTTGCCGAAAATGGTCTCCAATTCCTGGTCAAATACAATTCTGTCCGGCCGGCCGTCGGTTGCTACGACAATTTTCCAACGGAAGGAGATACTGACTTGCGATCCGCAGGATAGCTTACGAATACGAATGCGAGAGTTCAGTACGCTAATGACTATAACGAGCCAAATGGTTGCGGAGTAATACTGATCTAAAATTTTGTTTTTTATTCCCCAATAACTCAAAAATTACAGATTCGATTGATTTGACATTTGGCCATTAGTTGTAGAATACTAAGTCGCAAATTTTCGAAACATTTCGTGAGTATCGTATCACTAGAAATAAAATTTAAATATTTCTTCGTAAAAAAATAAAAAATTTACTTCAAAAATTATATATTTCAGTAACTATTTATCAGATTCGGCTGAAATTCCGCACAAACCTTGAAGCTGAATTTTATTTTTCCAATATTTTCAAAAATACAGATCCGATCAAATTGAAAGTACCTATATACTGGGTTAAAAAAAGATGGCTTGAAGCTTCATGCATCATGCAGTACCTATCTCGTGAGTGAGGCATGAAAAGACAAAAGAACATGCGTGCAAAAGCTCCTGACTCAGTGCTTTTTAATAATTTTTTTTCGATCGTTTCAAACTTATGTATTAAATACGTAATAACCTTGATATTCAGCTCCGAGTTTGATTAACTCTCGATGAAACGCGTCAAAATGTGACTAATTACGGTTGTTATGCAAAAAATAATTTTGACTGAGGAAAAAGGAGAAGTAAAACGGCCGCGGCGAAGAAGTTGAAATTTCCTGTCAATTAAAATATGACATTGATATTGCACGTTTGAGAAAAACATATTTTTGTTGCGGTTCTAAAGGCAGATTTATTATTTGTATATAATGAACCAAAGTATATTATATCTATTGCTTAAACGATTTTCGAATTATCTGAAATGCATGTTTAGGTAGGTATCCGAAAAACTTCTGTTCTCGAAATCTAAGTAGGTAATCAGCTGCAAGAGTAAACATGAGTGAAAGTATGACTCATTTATACCTATTGGACTTGTTGATAAAAATTTTAGTCTGCTGACAAACATAGTTGTAAATTACTATGTTCAACCATAACTAACTGTTCGATGACACTTACTCAATTTCGCCCATTGTACTAATGTATTTGTTTACTCAATTTCTTTGTGGATCTTGTTTATTTGTTAGAAATTTGTCGAAATTCCAGGTATGACTCGGGATAAATGGTTATGCGTCAGAGTGATGGGATATGCTTAAGATATCATTCGAAAGATGCAAATATTGCAAAACACAATTTTGACGAATGTGTTTTAAATTGATTGATTTCGTCTGAACTGTGAATTTGATTAGTATAGTATAGTATTAGTATAGTATAGGTCCAACGTTCAACTAAGGGTTCTGTATATAATTGAATGAGTAACATAGAGATTTGGAATTTCATTTTTGTAGTACATATACAAATTCAAATTTCAGTTTGAAACAAGCACTGACGTAAGGTCATGATTTTTGCGCGCATGTTATAAGACATTCCGGCTGTATAAGGCTGCCTTAAACTGCCGCAGCTGAGGAATTGAACTTTTCTGTCATCCTGTCAATCTAAATATGGCATTGTACATCTCAAAAAATTGGTTCAAGCACTGACGTGAAGTCAGGAGCTTTTACGCGCATGTTCTGTTGTCTGCTGACCTCTATTGCACACTCTTTATCGGATTTAGCATCGATATATACCGTTTTCTAAGCTTTTATAATATATTAATACATTTCATACCATTTTAATGACAGGCTTCAGTAACGAGAGAATCGTCTATGAACGCAGAAGTTTTAATTCTGACATATGTAGTATATTGGAATTGAAAAACGAAAAAAATTACGCCTCAACCCACACAGCACACATTATTCAGCAAATATTGCCACAATATTGCAATATTGCAATTGCAGTTGCAATATTCCAGAAATATTGCTGGAATATTGTGTTTCAGTATTACAGTTGCAATATTGAGAAATATTGCTGGAATATTGTATTTCAATATTACATTTGCAATATTCAGAAATATTACAGAAATGTTACAAACTATAACAGTTTTCTACAAAGTTAAAATTTATAGTTTTGCGTATATTCCTATGAATATATGCATAGACATATATATTACAAATCGCGACAGAAATAATTCAACATTACATGCAATATATAATATGTTTTTGTGCTTTCTTTCTCTAGTTCGAGGCTTTAAGCATTCTCTCTTTTCTTTTAGTCAGGCCGCCATTCTTCTGTTTACCAGTGTTGTTGTATCGTGTCGTGAAGCAGTCTGCTGTTACTTTACTTTGTTAGTTCAGTTAGTTGTGAGTTTAATGTTTATTAAAGACTAATTGGCTCTAAATAATATAAATGCAGTGATAAGCTGGTTTGATTATCTAAGGTATAATAGCTACAAGTTTATAGATATCATTGATACAAAATTTTATATTTTTAGGTTATACCAACATCTTATCACAGCCCTATAAAGAGTAGGTTGTGATCTCATCCGTCTGATTATTGAGACGTTATATTGACGTGCTTTTTATATACGTACAAAGGTAAAGTTGAACAGATCTAATGATTTGATTATCTATGTTTGATTATTGAACCCATATCGAAATGGTTAGCTCAAGCCAAATTGCGAGCCTCCAGGGAAGTGGAAAAAGTTAAAAAAAAGAAATGTTGAATGTCCAGTAGAGAGCGAATAAAGATATTAATTGTGCCTACTATTTTTATGTGAGTTAAACATATACCACATCTCATGAAATATCAGAAATATTTCTGCAAGAATCCTGAAATATTGCATATATATTTTGCAATATAACAAAAATATTCCATAAATATTACAAAATAATTCTACAATATTGCAGGAATATTTCAACAAATAAGTCTGCAATATTGTGACGTTATAGGATGGAGAGCATATATTTGAATATTTCTGCAACAATCCTGAAATATTTCATATATAATTTCCAATATAATAAAAAATTGCATAAACATTACAGAATAATTCAACAATATTGCAGAAATATATCGAAAAATATTTCTGCAATATTGCTATGTTAGGTTATGGGGCGGACATTCGAATGTTTCTGCAATATTCCTGAAATAGTTCATATATCTTTCGCAATATAACCGAAATATCTCAAATATTTCCGAAACATATTCCTGCAATATTTCAGAAATGAGTCTGTGCTGTGTGGGAAGTAACTCCAGGATACGATATTCACGAAATTCGGTGAAAATTAGTAGGTCGGTACTCGGCCTTCTACAAGTAATCACCGAATTTCAATTGGATCAGATTTGTATATTTTCAGTTATAGAGGAAATAAAAACAACATTCCTGATGAGTATAACTTCAAAACCATTTGGCCGATTCTGACAATTAACGAACTCAAATATTGCATTCGAATGCACAACCTACCGTGAAAATTGCAAGTCGCTATCTCTCTGAAATTCGAGAATTTCAGAATAGCAATCAACAAAAAATAATTCTGAAGATTTTCGTTAAGTGGCTGATGAATTAAGGAGTCTGATATAGACTCCGAAACTTTACGATATAATTGTTTCGTCGTTGATGCTTTTTCGTTATTGTTTGTTAGGCAACATTGTTCGATTGATTGCTTCTGACAAATCTGTGTTTTACGCAGAAGTAAATCACAAAATAATATTTTTTTTATTTTATAGATATTTTTCAGAGTTTGGGAGAGAAAACCCAGAAAAAAACAATTTAATAATGGTTATTCAGAATGGAATGAATTTTAGTGTGAAGTTTTCTATAACTGTAACACATAATTACCAATTAACAGTTTTTTCCAACTTCCACTCGCTTCCTAGCTATAGACTCGCGAATTAATAAATCTATGAGAAAAAGCGTACAGACATTACATGAAGTTTAACTTAAGGCATTATAAAAATCTTCAATAATTTAAGGAAATTAAATTATCATTCATCATATATTCTTGATTGAATGTTGTAAAATCTGATAAAAATTCCAGAAATTTAACCCGTTTTATAAATTCGGCCCTAATCCAGAATCACAGATGATTTGTTCTAGAATCCTCGGATGAAGACATAGTCATATAGTAATTTCTTGATAAATGATTAGTTTCAAATTTCAGCTTGTTTGTGAATTCACCTGCAACCTGCAGCAACATGAATTGCAGATTATTTATCTTCTGAGAAATATATGAATAGGCTTACCATAATCTGCATTATTCTATGAATTATTTTTCACTATTTACCCTCAAAAATGAATAAACTTTTAAATTATCTGTTATACATACAGGGTGTCCAGGGAATAACTGTACATACTCTTACCAGATATAGAGTTGGACTAGCTGATTACTGATTGACTATAAAAAATGTATTTCTGGATTTCCCTAGAAAGCTACAGGGTGATTTTCCAACTTCATGGAAATACTTAGACCACCATAAAATCTAAACTTATTGACGGATATTATTGAAACTTGGGAGGTTATTGGCACATGCTAGGGTCGATTCAGAAAGATATCAATTATTTCATTATTCCAGGGCCCGACTAATTAATCTTCATTTAAAGTGTTCAGCGTAAAAAAAAACACTTTGTATTTCGAATTACAAATAATTGATTCGCTTTTTAGAAAGAAGCTAAATGCTGCTTCAATGTGTGGTATCTCTTGAAGTTGTCACATCAACATTTATTTTTTTATGAATTTTTGAATTTGGATAAAGTTCGAAAATTTTGATTTATTTACCTGAACAGGACTTAGTCATCTTGTGGAGGTCGAAAATAAATAATAAATTTTCTTAAAAAAGTCACCGAAGGTGAGGGGGGTGAGCGGGTGGCCACCCCAGACGCGGATCTCATTGCGATGGAGTAAATGAAGGTATATTTCGAAAAAAAAATGGTGAATTGTATAGGGTATATGTAATATTTCAAAATTATTCGTATGTATACCGGGTGTTCGACAACAACAGAATTATCAACTGTTGCGATATTTTAAGAAATAATGGAGATATGATTCGCAAGGCTGTATCCAATTTGAACATTCGGCAAGAGAAATGTATACAAGCTAATGGTTTTCATTTCGAACCACTTCTGAAATAACGTTGACTCAGCAATTCATTCGTTCCTATTTTCATTTTTATTAGGTACTCTTTGCTGTAGGTATTTTAGTTTCTTTCATTTGTTATTGTTTCGTTATGGAATGTCCTTATTAGAGCTCTGAAGTTATTTGAAAATTTCAACTATTTTCTACTAATACTTTCGCATTTTATATTCAAACATGAGATTTTCAGTTCTCTTCATGGTGAAAAATTCAATTTTTCGAACTTTATCCAAATTAAAAGATTCATAACAAAATAATTGTTGATGTGACAACTTCAAGCGATACGACAAATTGAAGCATAATTTAGCTTCTTTCTAAAAAGCGAATCAATTATTTGTAATTCGAAATACAAAGTGTTTTTTTTACCCTGAACACTTTAAATGAAGATTAATTAGTCCGGCCCTGGAATAATGAAATAATTGATATCTTTCTGACTCGACCTTAGCATGTGCCAATAACCTTCCAAGTTTCAATAATATCCGTCAATAAGTTTAGATTTTATGATGGTCTAAGTATTTCCATGAAGTTGGAAAATCACCCTGTAGCTTTCTAGGGAAATCCAGAAATAATGTTTTTATAGTCAATCAGTAATCAGCTGGTCCAACTCTATATCTGGTAAGAGTATGTACAGTTATTCCCCGGACACCCTGTATATCATCCATAATTTTTTTTCAATACTGTTTGGATTCTGCACAATCATTATATGGATTTCTATATGGAACATATTTCATCTTGTAACACACATTCAATTAATAATTTTCTACAGATTAATCTCATGTGCGTCAGTTCTTATTATTTTATTACAACTACTTGAATCATAAGTTTGTATCCTCAAATCAAAATTCAGTCATTTCATCAAACGACAAATAAATATAACTGTTATCCCATGTATTCAGTAGTACCGTGCGACAACCTAATTATTGTAGTAGATAAGGTTCTTATAATTCCAATTTAGCTCAAAAAATGTGAGGGCACTATTTTATTATCAAAATACAGATCAATTTGTTTTGAGTAGTATGGATAGAATGTGTACAGAAGTAAAACCAAGATTGCTAAGATGTACAATTTGTGTATAAATTGCACGATTTCATTATATTAGGAGTAGTAAAGTTTAGAAAATAGGAGGTTTTGAAATTTGTTAAAAGTAGACATAAAATATTAGAATTTCATAAATTAGCATAGTTCATGGAACATAAAAGGAATCATTAAAGGATACTTTGAGATGTATATTCATTATTAAATGGTTATTTTGGGACTTTTATCACCCAAACTCTGAAAAATATCCATAAAATAAAAAATGTATTGTTTTATAAATTGTTTCTGCGTTTGTCAGACGCAATATATAGAACAATGTTCCTTAACAAACAATAACAAAATAATATCACCGAAAAAATAACTATTTCGTAACGCTTCGGAGACTAGATCAGACTCCTTCGTCTGACACCGAGTAAAAATCTTCAGAATTATTTTTTGTTGACAGTTATTCTGAAATTTGAAAATTGTTACGAAATAGTTGTTTTATCTTCGATGTTGTTTCATTCTTGTTTGTTACGAAACATTATTCTATACTTTGCTTCTGACAAATATCTCGTTTTAAACGAAGAAGCAATTTACAGAATAATACATTTTTCATTTTATAGATATATTTCAAAGTTTGGGAGAGAAACCCATCAGAAAGGATCCTTTTAATTAAGGAACTTATATAAAAATCTACTTTAAAATATTGGCGTATTTTCAAAAAATATATCAAGCTACAAGGAACTGATTATATTGCAAAATTCAAATAGATGGGCAGGGATAAGTTGATATATGAAAATCTTTTCAAAATTTGTCTGATCACGGATACCAGAAACAAAATACATATTGATAAAGCGAATCAGGTAGGGTGCGTTTCTGCACTTTCAGCTGCCTGAAAAGGAATGCTCATGGAAACCGGAATTTATTTCAAATTGATAGGCAGAATTTCGTTAGTGAAGAATAAGAGCACACAAATTAAATAGAAATACAAATTAAAATCTAGATGAAGTGATGGAAAAATAATCATTACTGCACAGGAATCTCCATAAATTAACATTTTCATTACTGGCAATTAGAAGAAATAACAACATTTATCAGCAAGAAGGAACTGAAGGAAGCAGAATGAAGAATCATATGATAGGTTAGTCATAGAATTAGCTATAGTTTAAGTTATTGTTTTTTTTCAAATTTTTAATAGTCAAGTAATTATTTCATAACTATTCAAAACACAATACAAATTAAATTCATTGAGTAGAATTCACCCTGGTGCAGAGATTATAATTTAGAAATATAATTGAAAAACTGTGGACAGGAGCTTTTTGGCGCTCTTGTTCAAACAGACAAATTATATCTCCGAAAGTATTGGTTTCTCAGAGTTGGGAATTATATCAATGGATTCCTATGATAGAACTGCATCATAGAAGAATTTAAATTTAAAATAAGTGTCGTTTAAAAAAAATGCTTCAAAAATTATCTTTAATAAAAAGAACAATCTACAATGCAATGCAATCTGCAAGGATTCAACCTCGTGGAATGGGTTGTTGCAACTTACACTCGGTGCATAGTTTTCTTAACTCGACATACCTAGGGAAAGTATCATAGAAATGTCTAGAGCAAGGCTGGAGACAATCATAGCAGATTGTCCATTTATTCCTGATATTTGAGTAGGTAGAGGATTACGAACCAATTATTTTAATAGTTCAAAATATATTAATAAAATACTATCCTCTTTTAATAATTTAAAATTTAATAGTTCATACCACTAAAACTTTCTTTTCTGTAGTATGAACCTTAACTCAAGTAAAAATGTTAGATACAATAATATAGATCCATATTTCAGTATTTTTTGCTAGGAACGTTATGAAAATACTGTATATAGGAACATGTCTCACTACTTAAGGTAGTAAAAGGAAATATTAACCTCAGTGGTAAACGAACAGTAATTTCTTTTGATGATTCCTTTATGTTCTACTTTCCTATTGCCTTCATAAACTACATCATTCAAATGATCCAATTCTAAATTTTCTGAAACATTATCCCCAATATTTATACATAAATTATTCAATATGTAATCGGTCAATATTATGTTCGGTTTCAAAACAGTCTTGTATATATTCACAAATTCAAGAATCGGATACTTGTTTTCCAAGAGAAAACTACGAATTGACAATCTCTAATAGCTAGAAAAGATGTCATTTACGAACAGTAAACACAGACAGATTTTGTGTTCACATTCTGTGAATACATAGGACTTACGATGTATTATTGAAATTTTGAAACATCATATCTCCGAAAGTGTTAGCTTGTTAGATTTAAAAATGATAACAATGGATTCTTATGATGAAACTGCATCTTGAAAAAATTTCAAATCAAAAGTTGTAATGTAAAAAAAAAATATTTTTTTTCGTTACTCCGAAAATATTAAAACTATTTTGCCCGATAACGAACTTAACCGAGAAATTTATCTCCTAAACCTACTCTGAAAATTTCAACTGTCTAGCTCATTCCGTTCGAGAGTTATCGTGTTAACGGCCGGACGGACGGCCGGCTAGACAAAATCGATTTCGACCACGGATTCTTGTTCAGTGAGTCAATCCAAATCGTTCAAGACCATTTTCAGCCAAAAATTCGAAAATTACAGACAGTTGGCCAAATTGATAAGCACTCTGTTCCAAGGAACAAGAGCGCCAAAAAGAAATTATTCAAGCTAGGCAACCCAAATTTTTAAGTAGGATTCCATTTCTTGCTTAATTTATATCATCATCATTATTTAACTATACATATAGCAACAGCTTTTTTCTTACTCACTTCATTCTATTTTATTTCATTTGAGTAGTAAGTATATTGAGGTTCAATATTTCAATCTATCATTTCCATCGGTGTAAGGATTATACCTGTTGATACTAATATTCTCTATTTTATAATTACATATACCTGAAGAATTCCTATAATAGATCATAGCATTCCGGAACCCTTTTTATTTAAACCGAGATTTTACCTCGTAAATTCTGATACATTTCCGGTTTCGATTCTTTCCTTTCCTGTACCTATTATTTCATCGAATTATTGCGGTATCAAGAATGAGCTGATATCTATACCTATTTATTAGCACTCAACCTCTTCTACAGTAGGTAGATTATAGGTAACTAAGCTATTAAACAGGGTTGGGCAGAGTAAAGTGAGAAAGAAATGAAATTAATTGAAGCACTGAAGTGAAGTCAGGAGCTTTTGCGTGTATTTTCCATTGTCTATTCTCGCCTCATACGTCGAGTCGATCGAGCATACAATAGTTTCTGAAATATAAACTTTTTCGAGATAGCTGAAAAAAATGAAAATTTAACCTTAAACCAGCAAACACTGTTAATAATGTTATTCATCTCTATTGGATACTTGGACACTCTCATTCACATTTACCATCGATGTAGACCGTTTTCTCAGCTTTTATAGAATATGATTACATTTCGTAACATTTTAATAACAGACTTGAGTAACGGGAGAAACGTTTATTATCACAATTTTTTGTATTCTGACATATGTATTCAATCTGAATTGAAATTCTTCAAATATCTAATGATATACGAAAAACTTTATTTCTCAAGTAATTTCAGGATACGATATTCACGAAACTCGGAGAAAATTTGCGCGTCGGCATTCTGGAAGTAATTACCACGTTTTAATTGGATCGAATTTGTATATTTTTCGTTACAGAGGAAATAACTACAAAAATTCAGATGTGTATAACTCCAAAACCTAATTTGGCCTATTATGGCTATGAACGAACTAAAATGTCGCATTCCGATGCGCAAAATACCCTAAAATTTGTAAGTCACTATGTCTTTCCGTTCGAAAGTTATCGTGGCAATGGTGTCCCATCCAGTTACTAAACTGACTCAATGCTGCTCAGATCTCCAACAATATAGTTCATCGTGTTCAAATTTGGAACTTAGCTGTAAAGATGGTTTTGAAGACTTTCGCAAAATCTCAGCGATATCAGACGGACAGTTTATGAAATATAGAATTTTATTTAAAGATTCCCAATGATTTTTTCAAAATTTTCTAGTGATATGATCCTCACGAAATTTCGTAGAAATTTGCGCGTCGGCATTCTACAACTAATTACCATGTTTGAATTGGATTATTTTCATATTTTTTGAGTTAAGAAGGAAAGAAAAACAAAATATCAGATTGGTATACAGTATAACCTCTCTAATTCGGACACATTTAAATCCAGACATCCAGTACTCCGGAAACCTGATTTCAAAACCCATAGTCCGGACGCTAGGGATGGCGATATGAGATCGAATAATCGATTTTTTTAATCGATACATCGTACGGAATCGATCCAGTGAATCGATATTCCACTCTATAAAATCGAAATTCGATTTTTTGTGTTTGGAATTTGGACACGACTTGTTTCTCCCGATCCAGTTGCTGAAATATTGGCAGAAATATTGTCATTCATAGAACGAGTTTTATTAGTCCAAGACCACAACCTGATAATCAGCATTATTCTTCAATATTGGTACGGACGATAATTTAATTTTACTCATTAAAAACAACTAACTATGTAACTTTCGATTTTTTGACGAAAATGGTCTCAAACGATTTAGTTCGACTCCCCAATGAAGAATTCGAGGTCAAATTTGATTCTGTCCGGCCGCCTGGCCGTTGCCACGATAACTTGAGAACGGAAAAAGCTAGCGACTTGAAATTTTCAGGGTAGGTGGCGTATCCCAAAACGACGGACAAGTTCGTTAATGGGCATAATCGGCGCGGTGGTTTCCGAGTGATAATTTTGTTTTCAACCAATATAAATCCGATCGAATTGAAACTTGGTGAGTAGTTGTAGAATATGAACCTAAGCACGTTTGTGAAATTTTGTGCGAATCGTATGGCTAGAAAATTATTAAAAAATTATTAAAAAATATTTTTGTTGTCACGATAACTTGAGAACGGAAAGAGATAGCGGCTTGAAGTTTTCAGGTTAAGATGTGGATCAGAACGCGACATTTCAGTTTATTTATGAGCATAATCGACCAAACTGTTTTGGAGTTATAGCTATCTGAAACTTGGTTGTTTTTTGTTCCTCATTTACTCGAAAAATACTAAACCGGTTGAATACAAACATGGTTATTAGTTGTAAAATGCCGACGCAAAAATACTTGCAAAATTTTGTTAGGATAGTATTTGTAGAAAATTTTTAAAAAATCATTGAAAATTGAAAAAAAAAATTCTATATATCAGTAACTATTCGTTTGAAATTGCTGAAACTTTGCAAGAGCCTTCATAACCTAACTTTACTGCCAAGTTTCAAGATTGAATACGATCGGTTAAATATTGTTGGAGATTCGAGCATTCTTGTGTGAATTCAGTAGATGGGTGACCGTTGCCTCGATAACTTTCGAACGAAAGGAGATAGGGACTTGCAATTTTCAGGATAGGTTGCGTATCCGAATCGGAGAGTTTATTCTCCCATTATTAATTAACCATGGTAAATTCGAATTAAGAGTGTCCAATACAGAAGAATGGACAATTGAACATACGCGCCAAAGCTTCTGACTTCACGTCAGTGCTTGAACCAATTTTCGTGTATCGATTCTGCAACTGCCGATTCGAATCGATTCAAAAAATCGATTTTTTTCTGAAAGAATCGCCATCCGTAACACACACAAGCCACCGCGTCTGAAATTTACGAGTTGAGACATGATTCAGAGGATTGTTGGGGTGATCTAGTGCACTGGCGTACGTTTAGTTTGTTGTTAGTTGTTTCGGCAATTAACAACGATTGTTGTCCAAAAATGCCGAAGAATGCACGCAATGTTCGAAGATGCTGTCCGAAATGAAGAATATAGCAGTGAAAAATGAAGCTGACTCAAAGTTCAAACAAAAATTTCCGATTTCTTCAAAGTTGAAAATATATGAATATTTGATCTCTTGTTTATGAAAATTTTAGATCAATTTATGTTTCCTGTTATCTCTTTGAATAATACATTTATTTAATAAACAAATTACAGAAATAATAAATAGATAAGTTCCTTTTGTCTTGTAGTTGAGAATTTAAATTAATTTAATGTTTTCTGTTACTTTTATGGATAAATTATTTTATTTAATAAACAACCTATAAGAATAATTCTATTCTCCCATAATCCGGACAAATTGAAAATCCGGACAACTACCTTGCCATCAACTGTCCGGATTAAAGAGGTTACTCTGTAACTCCAGAACTTTTTGGCCTATTTACAAACTCAAACGTTGCATTCGGATGCTCAACCTACATTGAAAATTTCAAATCGTTATCCTCTTTCCGTTCTCAAGCTATCGTGAGATGAATAATATTTTTAATAATTGTATTAAGATTTTCTACTTATACGATTCTCACAAAATTGCACATACATCTTTAAGTCTGTACTCTACAACTACTCACCAAGTTGCAATTCGAGCCGATGTATTGGTTGAAAACAAAATTATTATTTGGAAACCGTTGGGCCGTTTATGCCCATTAACGAACTTGTACGCCGTATTGGAACGCGCCACCTACCCTGAAAATTTCAAGTCGCTATCTATTTTCGTTCTCCGCGGGCCGGACAAAATCACATTTGACGTCGAATTCTTCATCTGAGAGTCGAACTCAAGCGTTTGAGACCATTTTCGGCGAAAAATTCGAAAATTACAGATATTTCGGCAAAATGATATCGCGATGTTCCCCAGAACATTCGCGCAAAAAAATTCACGCATCCATTAATTCTTAACTCGTAAACTACTTACCGTAAATCGTTGAGATCAAGATAAGTTGAACCAGCGTGAGAAAAAAGATAGTCCGAGTTTAAAATCATAATTATTGTAATTTTTCAAGAAATTTGTTTACATTTCAGCCTCGCCCTAAGACAGAATCCATGTAGGTAAGAAAGTGGGAAAGGCCTGTGACAGGGGCTTTGGCGCTCTTGTTCTAACTTTGACAAATCATATCTCCGAAAGTATTGGTTTCTCAGAGTTGGGAATGATATCAATGGATTCATATGATAGAACTTCATCATAAAAGATAATACATTCAAAAAAGTGTAATTTAAAAAAAAAAGAGTGCCAAAAAATATTAATCCGAAACCACCAGACCGATTCTGCCCAATAACGAACTTATCCCAGATATTCATTGCTCAAATCTACTCTGAAAATTATATTATATATCAATTGAAACTTAGGTAATATACCAGTTTTGCTTTTACTGGAGATATTCTTAATCCAATAAGATTAACTTACCAAAGTATATTATTTCCATCATCATATGGATTATGCAAGAGCATTATAGTATCGCCCGAAATTTATAATATCCGAATTTAATAGAACGAATTTTGAATAGAACCAGAAATAAATATGACATGTCCCTTAACGGTAGATAAGATTTCATGTATGAAAACAGATCATGAAATTCATAGATACAAATACGATTACAGTATTCTGGGAAATCATAGAGTTACGATTTAATATTGAAATTTTGAAAAATCATATATCCGAAAGTATTAGCTTGTTAAAGTTGAAAATGATATCAGTGGATTCTTAGGATAAAACTGCATCTTAGAATATATCGAATTTGAAATTTGTATCGTAAACAAAAATTTTTGTTTTCGTTACTCCAAAGCCATCAGGCCGATTTTGCCCAATAAAGAACTTAACCCAGATATTTGTCTCCCAAATCTACTCTGAAAATTTCAACTGTCTAGCTCATTCTGTTCAAGAGTAAACGGTAGGACAGAATTTAGTTTGGCCTCGAATTCTGTATCAGTCAGTCAAATCTGAACTTTGAGACAATTTTCAGCCGAAAATTCGAAAATTACAGATATTTGGGCAAATCGATAGGTGCTCAGGGGATCAAGCGCGCCTAAACACGTAAGTATTGGGTGGAAGTGAAAAATTTGATGAATATTGTAAAGGGAATTGTGAGAGCTTTTAAAAGAACGATCTATAGTGTCATTAAAATATTTTGGGATCATTGTTACTCTTTGCTTGGCGGAAATACCGCAAAAGAGTGCCCCTCTTTAATCAAAATTGGTTCAAGCCCTGTGGACAGAAGATTTGGCGCTCTTGTTCAACACTTCTTGTTTGACAAATCATATCTTCGAAAGTATTGGTAAGAGTTGGGAATTTTATCAATGGATTCTTATGATAGAACTTCATAATAGCATAATTTAGATTCAAACATCATAAAAGAATTCAAATTCAACAAGTGTGCCAAAAATTATTAATCCAAAACGAATAGACCAATTCTACCCAACAACGAACTCATCCGAGATATTCGTTCCTCGATTCTTTGATGAACGATATATTTTTCCCTCGAATCCACTCTGAAAATTATATCCTATCAATTGAAACTTTAGCCAATATTTCAGTTTTGTTTTCAGTGGAGATATTCTGAACTCAATATTATTAAATTACCATTACCATTTCCATCATCATATGGATTAACCATGAGCATTAAATATCAATATTTGACATATCATGTCTCAGGAAAATAAGTTGACATGTATCAACACAGATCATATTATAATAATTCATAAATAGAATAATTATCGCATTCTGTGAAAACACAGAAGTACGATTTATTATTAAAATTTTGAAAAATCATATCTCCAAAAGTATTAGCTTATTAGAGTTAAAAATGACATCAATGGATTCCTATGATGAAACTGCATCTTGAGAAAAACCTATTTTGAAATTTTTAATGTAAAAAAAATTTTTTTACTCCAAAACCATCAGACCGATTTCGCCCAATAATGAACTTAGCCGAGATATTTATATCTAAAACCAATTCTGAAAATTTCAACTGTCTAGCTCATTCCGTTCGAGAGTTATCGTGTTAACGGCCGGCCGGTCAGAATCGATATCGACCACGTATTCTTGATCAGTGAGTCGAACCAAATCGTTCAAGACCATTTTCAGCCAAAAATTCGAAAATTACAGACATTTGGGCAAATTGAAACAACTCTGGAACAAGAGCGCCGAAAATCGTCTGAGCATTTGCTGAAAATGGTTCGGTTTCGTTTTCAGTGGGCCAGCCTGTATATACCTGTTTCCTCAAACCTGATCCTGCTGTAGAAAGGTTGCGTAAAATATTTAGTACCTACTCAGGTATCACTACTTAATTCTTGAAACTGCAATAATCCGATGTACCTAATTATTTCCAGAGGAAACTACCTAAACCGGAAGCTCATCAACACTTAGGAGTATGAGATAAATTCTCAGATAAAGGATAGTTTTCCAGAATTCTATGATCTATTATTGGAATACTTTAGCAAATTAGGAAATGAGCAATATAGGTAGATTTATTATCGTTTTACTGAAAATAATGATAGAAATCGATACAAATCTCGAAACGCATTAGGTAGGTACCTACGCCTAAATAAAAATTCAAAACGAATAGAATGGAGACAAAATAGAACATGTATTGTATATTCAACATAACAATGTTACCTATTTTTTTTTTCTTCACTAAACGATATAAAGGTATCCTCAGATAATATTAAACGACAGTAGTAACATATAAACAAAATTAAGTGAGCTCGCGGCTATGCTCTAGTGGAGAAGGGGTGGATTCTAAATATGAACAGAACTACTTTATGAAATGAATGGGCGCCAGATAGTTTTAATTATATAATTATTTCAGTGGCACTTTTCTCAGATTTTCACCAAAACTACCAAAATAAAATTAGGGACTAAATATAGAAAAGTTCTATAAAAGATTTTAAATGATTTAATTCAAATATCAAATCTATATAAATTATTTACACGATGTTGATGGGATGATATTATGAATCTACAAGTAGTTATGCCAATTATAGTTTCTCAAGGATGAAGGCCGGCTTTCACTCACAATTATACGAAAATAGTCAATATAACAATTCATAAAGGTCTTAAATATAACTGTTACGATATTCAATAAGTTATATATGTGTCCAATTTTCAACAATTTTATGTAGTTACTGGGAAAAGTCTTGAATATATAGGTTATATTGTTAATGCAAAATACAACTGCTAATTTAAAGTTCAAATAAAACAAAAGAGGTTGTACTCATCCGAAAACGATGTCTGGTGGTGTCAACTAGGGTTGGCTTCCAATGAACAGGCCTCAAGGCAGCTTTCTTCCTGACCGACAAGGGCCCCAAATATGAGTGATAGAAGGGTTGTTCTATCCTGATGTGAAGGTGGTTCTATTCCGGTGGAATTCCAGGATATTTGAACAATCAAACCCCAGAAGACAGGTTGAAGAACTGTGTGGCTCAGAAAATGTTGACAATCTCGTATTTATGGATGAAACATAAGCCCAAGATGGTGGTTGGCGTATTCCAGAATATTCTACCAGAGCGTAGAAGTTTATCCCGTACAAGACGGAAATTTCACTGAGTTTTCAATAAACTCCAAATAACCAGCAAACAATCAGCGAAATTCAACTATTTGAAAGTTCTCCAAAATATCTGACACTATGGTCGTTAGAAAAATACTTCAAAAATGGATGGCTACACTCGAGAATTAATAATGTCTGTAGTTTTTGGTTGTCTAATGAACAGGAAGACAGAAACAATCCCAAATAAACTACGCGCCAAAATTAAAGGGTCGCACAAACTTAGAATTAAATATTAACAAATTTCGTGATATTTTTGATAATCCTCAAAATTAAATAATGTTACAACAACATAGGTATCAGGAATAATAAATAATCTAAAATTCTTAGAAAACACTGACATGAAGTCAGGAGCTTTTTCGCGTCTATTCACGCCTCACACACCCTCAGGAAATACTGTATGAACCTTCAAGTCGTATTTTTTCGAGTACTAGTATTTAAATTCGGTCGGATCTGTAGTTTTGAAAATATTGGCAAATTGAAATTCGGCTTGAAGGTTTGTGAGGAATTTCAGCAGAATCTGATAAAAAATGGTTACATATATAAATATAAAATTTTTGAAGAAAAATTTTCATTTTTATTCTTGTTATACTATCATTTAATTACGCAAAAATTAGTGCGTCGGCATACTACAAGTACTTACCAAATTTAAATTGGATTAGATTTGTATTTTTGCGCGTATGTTCTGGGGAACATCGCGTTACCATTTTGCCCAAATTTTGCCGTCCGGCCGGCCGTTGCCACGATAACTTGAGAATGGAAAGAGATAGCGAATTGAAATTTTCAGGGTAGGTGGCACATCCCAATAGGTTCATTACTGGGCATAATCGGCCCAATGGTTTCCGAGTAATAATTTTGTCTACAACCAATACTAGTCCGATCAAATTGAAACTTGGTGAGTAGTTGTAATATGAACCTGAGGACGTTTGTGAAATTTTGAGAACATCGTATCGCTAGAGAATTTTTAAAAAATTATTGAAAAATATTATTTACGTCACGATAACCTAAGAACGGAAAGAGATAGCGACTTTAAATTTTCAGGTAAGGTTGAGAATCTAAATGCGCCCTTTGATTTTGTTTATAGGAATAATCGGCAGAACGGTTTTGGAGTTATACCCATCTGAAATTTGGTTGTTATTTCCTCTATAACTCGAAAAATACAAAACCGATCCAATTCAAACTTGGCTATTAGTTGTAGAATGGTAACGTGAAACTTCTAGAACAATTTTGTGATGATCGAATAACTAGAAAAATTTTAAAACTCATAGAAAATTATTTGAAAAAATTTCTATATATCAGAAACTATTCGTCCGGTATATCTGAAATTTTCCGAGAGCTTTCAAAACCTAACTCTACTACCAAGTTCCAAGTTTGAACTTGATCGGATCCATATTGTTGGAGATCCGAGCAGCCTTGTGTGAAATCATTGAAAAAAATTATATATATATCAGAAACTATTCATCCGACATTGCGAGAGCCTTCAGAACCTATCTTTACTACTAAGTTTCAAGTTTGAACACGATCGAATCAATATTGTTGGAGATCTGAGCAGCCTTGTGTGAGTTCAGTAGCTGGATGGGTGAGCGTTGCCTCGACTACTCTCGAACGAAAGAAGATAGGGACTTGTAATTTTCAGGATAGGTTGCACATCTGAATGGGAGAGTTAAGTCCACTGTTAGCCATAATCGGCCCAACGGTTTCGGAGTTATACCCATCTGGAATATTATTTCCTCGATAACTCAAAAAATATAGACTCGATCGAATTGAAGCTTGGTAACTAGTTGTAGAATATCGACATGAAGATGTGTGTAATATTTTGTGAGGACCCTACCACTAGAAATTTATTAAGAAATTACGAAAAAATACTATGTATCTCTTGATTCCTTGAGAACGGAAAGAAATAGCGACTTGCAGTTTTCAGGACAAATTACGCAACTGAATACGACATTTAAGTTCCTTAACTAGCATAATCAGCCAAATGGTTTTGGAGTTATAGCAATCTGAAATTTGGTTGTTATTTCCTCAATAACTCAAAAAATACAAATCCGATCAAATTAAAATATGGTTATTATTTGTAGAATGCCAATGCGAAAATTCTTGCAAAATTTCGTGAGGATCACAGCATTATTTTTTAAAAAATCATTGAAAAAATAAATTGGTTCAAGCACTGACGTGAAGTCAGAAGCTTTAGCGCGTATGTTCTCTTGTCCAGTCTCCTTTATTGGACACTCTTGATCGAACGATTAAATTAAACACTTTATTTCCGCTTAAATGAGCGGATTAAAGTAAGCACTTTATTTCCGCTGAAATAAGCGGAAATAAAGTGTTTATAATGAATTTCCGTCAAGTAAAGACCGAAACAATCAAACACTCTTAATCGAATTTACCTTGGTGAATTCTATCGTCTGTTCTCCTGTATTGGACACTCCGAATTTACCATGGAAAATTCGATTAAGAGTGTTCAATACAGGAGAATAGACAATAGAATTTACCATGGTGAATTCTAATGTCTGTTCTCCTGTATTGGACACTCCAAATTTACCATGGTAAATTCGATTAAGAGTGTCCAATACAGGAGAACAGACAATAGAATTTACCATGGTAAATTCGATTAAGAGTGTCCAATAAAGGAGAATGGGCAAGAGAACATACGCGCAAAAGCTTCTGACTTCACGTCAGTGCTTGAACCAATTTTTTGAGTTATTGAGGATATATCAATAAAATTTCAGATGGGTATAACACCGAAACCGTTTGAAAGATTTTACCCATTAACGAACATAACTGCCGCATTCAGATGCACGGGCTATCAAGAAAATTGCAAATTGCTATCTTTTTCCGTTCAAAAGTTATCGTGGAACCAGTCACTCATCCGGCTACTGAACTCGCCCAAGCCTGCTCGGCTTCCAGCATTCTTGTTCAAATTAGAACGTGGCTGTAGAATTAAGTTTAGAAGACTCTCGCAAAAATTGGCGCGTCATAATTCTACAACCAATTATCAAGTTAAAATTGGTTCGGATCTGTGTTTTTTGATTTATTGTGGAAATAACAAAATTTCTGATGGGTTTAACTCCCAGAACGTTTTACCGATTATGTCTATTAACGAACTTAACTGTCGAATTCGAAGGCACAACCTACCCTGAAAATTGCAAGTCGCTATCGTTTTCTGCTCGAAAGTTGTCGTCGTAACAGTCACCCATCCAGATGAACTCGCTGAACGCTGGTTTCCAGTATGTTTCCAATATTTTTGGCGCTCTAGTTCCTCGGAACTGAGTGCTTATCAATTTGCCCAAATGTCTGTAATTTTCGAATTTTTCGATGAAAATGGTCTTAAACGCAAAAGCAGAGTGACTTAACAATGAAAGAAAAAGTGTAAAAAGTCAATCTGCTTTGGCGCGCGTGCTATAAACATGATTAGGATTATACTGACCCTCCCAAATCTTCTAGGAGCTTGTGCGACTAAGGAGAGTCAGTTGTGTTCTTTTCCAACTTTGTTACTCTATCCTGATGGCAGCTTAGATACAGCACTGTTAATTTTTGAACCGACAGTGAATGGTGTCCACTGTCCTTTGGGTAGATCTTCGGCTCGCTGTATCCACTGAGCTTGAAGTACTCATCATTCAATTCAAATTAGCCACCGTGAACACGCGCGCCAAAGAGTACTGACTTCACGTCAGTGCTTTTTTTTTATTATTACTTATCTTCTTTCATACATGTTTTATGGAACCTGTTTTGGGCAATTGTCATACGAAACTTGTTTTTTTGGCGCTCTAGTTCCTCGGAACAGAGTGCTTATCAATTTGCCCAAGTGTCTGTAATTTTGGAATTTTTGGCTGAAAATGGTCTCAAACGATTTGGTTCGACTCACTGATCAAGAATCCGAGTGCGAAATCGATTCTGTCCGGCCGGCCGACCGGCCGTAGGCACGATAACTCTCGAACGAAAGGAGTTAGCGGATTGAAAATTGCAAGGTGGTTTTGGAGCGTAAATATCTCGGACAAGTTCGTTAATGGACAAAATCCATCAAGGGGTTTCGGAGTTATGGCCGATTTTAGTAAAAATATTTTTTATGAATATTTCCGAAACCGATCACTCGATCTATCTGAAATTTAGCATCAAATTGTAGAATCATGACCTTTATACGCATGTGAAGTTTTGTATTGACCAGATTCCCGCAAAGTGTCAAAAAAAAAATTGTAAATGTGGTGCAGTTCTCATTCTCGTGATTGCTCATTTAATCTTGATAAATAAACTATTATTTGAATTGAATTTCCTTTATGATGCAGTTCTATCATATGAATACATTGATATAATTCCCAACTCAGAGAAACCAATACCAGATATAATTTGTCTGTTTGAACTAGAGCGCCAGAAATCTCCTGTCCACAGGGCTTGAACCCATTTTTTAGTGATATGATCCTAATTTCGCATTAGTCTTTGTGTCGGAAGTAATCGTGGCACTGGCTGGCCGGACAAACTCAAATTTGACCTTGAATTCAACATAAGTGAGGCGAACCTAATCGTTTCAGACCATTTTCGGCAAAAAAATCGGAAATTACATTTGGGCAAAATAGCAATCTGTTCCCTAGAACATGCCCGCCAAAATGGGTAAATGTTTCAATGATGAACGCCAAGGAATACAGTTTAGATAATATAACTTTAATTTGATCATCTGAACGCATTTTATTTCGTCCGTTTTTATTGGCGCGCTGTTCAGGTGGACAGACTGATTAATCTGAAGGTCAAACTCGATTATGTCGCCGGCCGCCCGTCAGCACGATTAAGATCGAACAGAATGAGTTGGTGAGTTGAAATTTTCAGAGTAAGTTTCGAGTCCAAATATTACGGCTAAGTTCCTTAATGGATAAAATCCACCTAGTTGTTTCAGAGTTGCAGGCATCTGAAATTTAGTTTTCTCCATAACTTGAAAAATACTGATCTGATCGAATTAAAGCGCGTTAGTTAGTTGAAAAATACTTCAAAATTTTTTGAGGATCGCATAACTGTAAAATTAGAAGAAATATATTTTAAACCGTTTTCGAACAGGGAACATGGCAAAAAGTGAATATGAGGAATAAAAACCGTCGAATAATTTCATGAAGTTAGAAAATTGTGGAAACATATCGAAAATAAATAAGGACATTCGTTCAAGTCCCAGCTTGCACCTTAGATCTGACCTACAGACCTATCGTAAAGGTATTGGTTAGAGCTTTGGATTCATAGAAAGTAGATACCGGGATCAGTTCCCGTAGCCGAAATTGCTCTTTCGTTTGTTTTTCATTTCTATCGAAATAATAACTTTGATTAATGGTATATCTACTGAATTTAAGTCGATCTTTCAATAAAATTACGTAAAACGAGAATAATTTCGTATATTATTAGATATTTTACGTATTTCAAATGGCACAATTATATGATTGTGCGTGAAACACAGTAAAGTTTATTTTGGAACCAACAATAAATGTATTATGTATTTGAGTCGAAACTGATCGTTTGAGACCATTCTCGGACAAAAAGTTGACCAGTTTTTTTTGGACGCTTGTTTTTACAGTCGGATTCATATTCTTGGAAATATTAGGTACATTATTTTTTCCTAGAGTTAGGAAGCCTTGGGTGAGTTCAGTACCTGAATGGGCGATCGCTCTGGCTAAAAATTTGAACAAACGTGCCAAAGCTCCTGTCCACAGTGCTTTTCCAACTTGTTTATTTAGATATTGAATATTGTACAAGTCCTTTTGTCCTTTGCAAATTTGCTATTATGCTTATTTACGATTTAGCGTTTTTGGCGCTTTTGTTCCTCGGAATAGAGTGCTTATCAAATCGCCCAAATGTCTGTAATTTTCGAATTTTTGACTGAAAATGGACCCAAACGTTTTGGTTCGACTAACTCATCAAGAACCTGTGGTCAAAATCGATTCTGTCCGGCCGTTAACATGATAAAAAATCTTAAACGGAATGAGCTAGACAGTTTAAATGTTCAGGGTAGGTTTGGGAGATAAATATCTCGGTTAAGTTCATTAATGGACATTAATGGTTTCGGAGTAACAAACAATTTTTTTTTTAATTACAAATTAATTTTTTTTTTAAGATTCAGTTTCATCATTCGAATCCATTGATATAATTTCAACTCTAACAAGCTAATACTTTCGGAGATGTCATTTTTAAAAATTTCAATAATACCTACATCGTACTTCTATGTTTTCACAGAATGTGAATTCTATCTATCTGTGTTCTATCTGTATGTTCACTGTTCATACAAGTCATCTCATGTACATATTACAGACATGATCAAGTAAAAACAAAAAAAGTGAGTTATAAAATCGAAGATATTTGAATCCCTCGTCTGTTCAGGGCTATAAAAAATATTTTATAATCAAGATAAACATTTTTTTTTTAGCGAAAAAATTAAAAATGTCACTCCTGAAATTTAAGTAAATAAAAAAACTTAAGAAAAATTTGTTTGGTTGGAAAAAATGGCCGCCGCTAAAGTGTTACGATAATTTAATCAGAAGTTATAATTTTTTCTTACAATTTTCAAAAATTTATATTGTAGGAACATCTGAAAATTAAGTACTCAAAATTTAGAGGTCAGCCTCTTTTAATACGTATATAAAAATAATGGAATCAAAAATACAATGCTTGAAATTTGGTGTGTTGTGGAATTGCCCATATGTATCTGCAAATTAATCCACATTTACGAATAATTTCGAACCCGAAAACAAGTAAGACAATTTTATGTCGACATGCCTAGTATTTTTAATAATACACTTAAAGAAATTACATCTTAAAAAATTAATTCAGTAGGTACAATGCTTCTAATTATCAGCATTATTTGAGTCCTTAAATTAATTAAATTACCTGTTCAGAAAACATATCAGTCAATTCTTTTTGAGCTGATGTCACTGATTTTTGAAGCGAAGTTGAGCATCCATAAATTCTTTCGTATGCTTTTGAATGAGCTGTCAATAAATGCCTCTTCATACCGGTAGTCTTACCATCTTTGCGGCTAATAGTTTTTTTCACTTTGATTTTTCACACAGTAAACATATTGCTTTTTTCTCACCTTTAATTGTTTCAATTCTTCTCGCTCTCGCGTGAAGCCCTAGTACATACATATATATAATTCTCATGTATGGTTTTTGTGAGTGCAATTCCAGGAAATCAGTAAGAAAATACCTTAACCGTACAATTCCCCATCATACGCTTTTCACAAGAATATATAGACAGCTTCGTGAGAAAAGAAATTTTTAAATGAAAGTTGATCGAACGTACCCAAGGACAAAGTGCAAATGAAGATAATATAATCCTAGAACTAGTGACAGAAAATCCATCTACCACTACGCGCAGAATAAGCGAGCAGTCGAGGGCCCCTAAAAACAGAGTACATACAACAATAAAAAAGCCAGAATGCATTCCTATCATCAAAAAATTGTGCAAAAATTACAACAAGGTGATTTAATTCCAAGGCTCATTTTTTCTCAATGGATCATTCTTCACCGATGAATCGCAATTCACTAGGGATCAAATAAACAATTCCTGTAATTTTCACGTATGCGCTCAGAGTAATCCAAGATCAATAAATCAAAAATAATCCCAAGATAGATTCTCGATAAATGTGGTAGGTACTTAAACACCAGTATTCTTTTTCAGTCATAAACATCATAACGCACAGGCTGATCCGATATCACCGGAAATAAAGGAAGTCTAAAATTTTGCTAGTCCGGTTCTGATTTTCCAATTTGAGAAAAATTTAATGAAGGCAGTCGTAAAGGGAGCAAAACTATAAAATCTGTAGGCAGAACAAAAGTTTTATATTACACTGATTATCAGGAATTGCTATACTACAAATTATGAATTCTTAATTGCAATAATTTACCATATATCGATGGCTTAAAGCACAGATATAGTATGTCCACTTTTTGCCAATGTTATTGTAAAGTTTTTGAGCGTAGGCAGACAGATATAGTATGTTCTGCTTAGACATGTTCTGCTATTTTTGATTTCTGTATATCACTATTTCTCAAGTTGTGCTTATGTTCCGTCTTTCTTACTTCTAGTAGTCCCCATGTTTCTCCTGTGTACGATATATATCTTATGTTTTTTACGCGGAAGCAATTCACAAAATAATAATTTTTTTATTTATAGATATTTTTCAGAGTTTGGGAGAGAAAACCCAGAAAGAAACCATTTAATAACAAAATATTGAATGAATAATAAAATTCTAATAACAAAACGAGATTCTCAGTTTTAAACTTCCAATTTTAACAGTAACAAAATATAAAATGAATAAAGCACATACTATGAAATTGAGATGATGGTTTTCTAAATCTCTCTCTTATATTGCGCCATAAACACAATAAATTATTTATTTCAATGAACATTACTAGTCTATTTTGATTTAGGAGAAAGGATCTTAAAAATCTTTAAAAAATTATTGAGTCATCTGTCAGTCGACTCCTTATCCTAGAAATATAGCCTGCGGCAGAAAAAGCTCTTTCAGCTCCACACATGTTGGCTTTATTGTCAAAAATTAATCACGACGAACGAGCCGAATTAGACAACCAACAGGGGTCGTGATGCAGTTGAGTCGGTGAGTCCTACTAAGGAGTGGGGAGAATTTGATATTCCAGAAAAAAACAGCGTTAATATCTTGTCTAATATGACGAAAAAGACCGGATCTGTTTCCGAATCCGGTATATTGGTACCGTATCCGTTATAGGCTAAATGCTGCCGGATCTGCCGGATTTCCGGTCTGGTTTTTCCGGATTGCAATCCCTAAGTGAGGGGCAAAGACGCTAAGTTGAAAGTATTTTTACAGAGGGCCGTCTGAAAGAGTTGAAATCTCAGTTGGTTGATAGACTGCACTCTGTTGCCTGAGTAAACTACTGCAGTGAATTGTCGGAAAAACGAAGAGGTCGTGTCACAGCCGCATCGAGAAACAAGATGTGTCGTTTTGCATCTAAGGATAGCTTGATGTTGTTAAGACTATAGATCACGGTTTGCTGATTGCCATTCCCGCATTTTATTAAGAATATGTAGTCATTTTAAGCATTCCTACCAATCAAAGGGGAGTCGGCGCCTGGCTATTTTGTCCTTCAGTTGATAACGTTCACTTTTGCTCGAAAAAAACGCAAGAAGTTAGAAGTTTTGAGTTCAGACGAAGTTTCCTGCTTTGGACTGCCTTAATGGAAATATGGTGACTCTTTCGGCTTAAAATTCATGTCTCAGCACTGGAGTGAGCGAATTTCACATTTCAAAAGGTATCTGATTTACAATTGAACTTTCTACAAGTTTAGTTCTACGACATTCTTCAATCGGTGCAGTCTTTTTCGACCTAAAAGCGTTAGAAGTTGAGGGTTGTCAAATTGTGAGCTAAGTTTGTAAAAATTGCTCATCTTTGACGGGCGATTGCGAATGAACTGCTTAACCGATTTCTAACACCATTAGACGTTAAATGTAAAGCTCTTCAACTAAATGAAATTTTCTGTAGGATGAGTATTTCTCGAGTTATAAGTGAAATACTGAAAAAAGTGCAAAAATTTCGCGGATTTTAGGCTCTCAAATCTGAAGTACATCTTAGAAACTGTCGCAAACACAGATACTTGTTATTCAAGTATTTAGGGGCTAGACCCCATTAGCACTAACTTTCAAGAAATTTCTAAAAATTCAAGAAATCTATAACGTTTATAAAAAGTGTAACTTTTTTGCCACACGGAAAAAAAATCATAATTTACATTCAAGTATACACATAGACTTGATGAAATATTCTAAAGGCAAGTTTTTTCATACCTGAGTTGAAACTATTTATCTTGAAAGTAGAAAATACTGCTTTTATTCTGAGAAGACACATATACTTATTCACCAAGATTACGATACATTTTATTGAACATGTTATATTCTCAATACAATCAGATCACTTCAATGAAAGCAAGAACCGCTATTGAGTTCTATTGAAAATCATTTAGTATTCTCTAAAGAAAATGCAAGACTTGAGCCAAAATTATTTAAAGTTGATCGTATCCTAATTTTGACTTTGAATTACAAGGAACACTATTTTGTAGCTAGAATATTAATGGTGGGTTTCACGAAGCTTCGATTAGCTTAATTGTGGATTTTATTCGATGGTTGTACCAAAAATGAACTGAAAATCGACATAGAATCGCACTAATTTGGCGATTAAGAGCTGTCAAAGCTGTGAAACCCACCGCTATTCTTGATTGTAGGAAATATTCTATGTTATTCTATGTCTCAATAATTATATTGAGAATAGCTCTCAGCTCTCATGGTTGAAATCTAAGAGATCTCATATGAATTCAGGTACAACTTCACCCAAGAACAGGCTATTCTTATTCGAAATAATATTATATGCGCAGTCAAGTCTCAATACAATCAACTATCGAGTACCGATTGAGCAATTTCAATGAACATTACTAGTCTATTTTGATTTAGGAGAAAGGATCTTAAAAATCTTTAAAAAATTATTGAGTCATCTGTCAGTCGACTCCTTATCCTAGAAATATAGCCTGCGGCAGAAAAAGCTCTTTCAGCTCCACACATGTTGGCTTTATTGTCAAAAATTAATCACGACGAACGAGCCGAATTAGACAACCAACAGGGGTCGTGATGCAGTTGAGTCGGTGAGTCCTACTAAGGAGTGGGGAGAATTTGATATTCCAGAAAAAAACAGCGTTAATATCTTGTCTAATATGACGAAAAAGACCGGATCTGTTTCCGAATCCGGTATATTGGTACCGTATCCGTTATAGGCTAAATGCTGCCGGATCAGCCGGATTTCCGGTCTGGTTTTTCCGGATTGCAATCCCTAAGTGAGGGGCAAATACGCTAAGTTGAAAGTATTTTTACAGAGGGCCGTCTGAAAGAGTTGAAATCTCAGTTGGTTGATAGACTGCACTCTGTTGCCTGAGTAAACTACTGCAGTGAATTGTCGGAAAAACGAAGAGGTCGTGTCACAGCCGCATCGAGAAACAAGATGTGTCGTTTTGCATCTAAGGATAGCTTGATGTTGTTAAGACTATAGATCACGGTTTGCTGATTGCCATTCCCGCATTTTATTAAGAATATGTAGTCATTTTAAGCATTCCTACCAATCAAAGGGGAGTCGGCGCCTGGCTATTTTGTCCTTCAGTTGATAACGTTCACTTTTGCTCGAAAAAAACGCAAGAAGTTAGAAGTTTTGAGTTCAGACGAAGTTTCCTGCTTTGGACTGCCTTAATGGAAATATGGTGACTCTTTCGGCTTAAAATTCATGTCTCAGCACTGGAGTGAGCGAATTTCACATTTCAAAAGGTATCTGATTTACAATTGAACTTTCTACAAGTTTAGTTCTACGACATTCTTCAATCGGTGCAGTCTTTTTCGACCTAAAAGCGTTAGAAGTTGAGGGTTGTCAAATTGTGAGCTAAGTTTGTAAAAATTGCTCATCTTTGACGGGCGATTGCGAATGAACTGCTAAACCGATTTCTAACACCATTAGACGTTAAATGTAAAGCTCTTCAACTAAATGAAATTTTCTGTAGGATGAGTATTTCTCGAGTTATAAGTGAAATACTGAAAAAAGTGCAAAAATTTCGCGGATTTTAGGCTCTCAAATCTGAAGTACATCTTAGAAACTGTCGCAAACACAGATACTTGTTATTCAAGTATTTAGGGGCTAGACCCCATTAGCACTAACTTTCAAGAAATTTCTAAAAATTCAAGAAATCTATAACGTTTATAAAAAGTGTAACTTTTTTGCCACACGGAAAAAAAATCATAATTTACATTCAAGTATACACATAGACTTGATGAAATATTCTAAAGGCAAGTTTTTTCATACCTGAGTTGAAACTATTTATCTTGAAAGTAGAAAATACTGCTTTTATTCTGAGAAGACACATATACCTACTTATTCACCAAGATTACGATACATTTTATTGAACATGTTATATTCTCAATACAATCAGATCACTTCAATGAAAGCAAGAACCGCTATTGAGTTCTATTGAAAATCATTTAGTATTCTCTAAAGAAAATGCAAGACTTGAGCCAAAATTATTTAAAGTTGATCGTATCCTAATTTTGACTTTGAATTACAAGGAACACTATTTTGTAGCTAGAATATTAATGGTGGGTTTCACGAAGCTTCGATTAGCTTAATTGTGGATTTTATTCGATGGTTGTACCAAAAATGAACTGAAAATCGACATAGAATCGCACTAATTTGGCGATTAAGAGCTGTCAAAGCTGTGAAACCCACCGCTATTCTTGATTGTAGGAAATATTCTATGTTATTCTATGTCTCAATAATTATATTGAGAATAGCTCTCAGCTCTCATGGTTGAAATCTAAGAGATCTCATATGAATTCAGGTACAACTTCACCCAAGAACAGGCTATTCTTATTCGAAATAATATTATATGCGCAGTCAAGTCTCAATACAATCAACTATCGAGTACCGATTGAGCAAATCCACATATCTGCACCGGGTGGAAAGGTTGGCGGCGGACATTTTGGACGCGGATCCAAAGAGAGCATGATCACGATCGGCAACAACTAGTGATTTTATAAGTTTATATATGTAATAATGAATATGAAGAATATTTTAAACGAATGGGAATTGGCCGAGTTAATTTAAGTAGGTATTCAACAGTGAGTACTTATAATATACTTTGTATAATTTCATTGGAACCCATAGTTTCATTTTTAGGAACCTGATTGCACCAAACTGCAACATTTTACTTGGAACTTGGTACATCGCAGCAAGAAAGATAACAATCCGTTTCACCAAAATGCTGAGCAAAATATTGTGCAAATGAATAAATGACATATCCCCTTCTGCAAAGTGAAAAATAGTGATGTTGTTTTGTGCTTTCCCTACTTACTTTTGTACCGATTCTATTTTTCGGAATGAATGATATTCAAATGGTATGGAGTGTCAAGTGGCACATCATTGAATATAATTCTTTTTGTTAATGTCCTTCCAACTATCTGAATTTTTTTTGACAACGTGATATTTGACCTCCTATATTTGAAATGTGAAGTTAATTTTCACTCCAGCGACATCTACTTAGTATCATAATTATGTTTTTTTCAAAAATTAGCACTGGGTATTTATTCAAACTAGTCCCATATATGTGCGTCGCAACCTTATGCAAAGGTTCCAACAATAATAGATTTAAATACTAAGCTATCATTGTTTCAATATTGCGACGCTTAGATATGGGACTAGTTTGAATAAATACCCAATGCTATTTTTTGAAATAAATAACATTTTGATACTAAGTAGATGACGCTGGAGAGAAAATTAACTTCAAATTTTCAAATATGGGAGGTCAAGCATTACGTCGTCAAAAAAAAATCAGATAGTTGGAAGGACAACAAAAAGAATTATTTTCTATGATGTACCACTTGACTCCATATTATTTTTGTATCGCTCATTTCAAAGGGAATTAAATTGAAGAACACTTCAAAATTGATATGAGTTTCACTATACTCGGAGGGATAGTATAGATAGATGATTTCAAACAATTTTAAGAATAATATTGATATGATTAGAAATATTCTCATTTCAAGTTTATTACTTGTTACTCTGCATTAAGGAAATAGTTGCTCAGAAAATAACTATACTTATTCGGAAACTAAGAAAGTTTTGCTAAAAGACAGTTCTATATTCATTTCAAGTAGGCTTATTCTTAGTTGAAGTTATGCTATACGTTAAAATTAGTGATACTATACTATTTTCAAGTTTGTTTTTCTTTATCGGAAGTAAGCTGAACTGATAGGTATAAGAATAATAATAATAATAATAATAATAATAATCTTTATACCTGGCAGTAGGTATAAAATGCAATAACAATAAAAATAACCATAACACTAACACTAACACTAACAATAACACTAACACTAACACTAACACTAACACTAACACTAACACTAACACTAACACTAACACTAACACTAACACTAACACTAACACTAACACTAACACTAACACTAACACTACACTAACACTTACACTAACACTAACACTAACACTAACATTAACACTAACACTAACAATAACATTAACACTAACACTAACACTAACACTAATACTAACACTAACACTCAAACTAACACTAACAATAACAACCCCACAGGTGCTCTGGGATGTGTCTCAGAGTACGGGCTTAGCAAACCCGAGGCACCTTAGCTACCTGGCAGTAGGTATAAAACGCAAAATCGCACGGGGGTACTACTTAGTAGCACACGGGTGTGACAAGCCCGCGAACCCCGGTTTATCTCAACCAATGATGAGTACCCAACCAAGAAGCCTCGGAAAACAGCTGCCGCCTGGGGATCACCAGGGCACGTCTGGGGTTGGTGCTAGGCGTGACAGCATGCGAACCACGAACGGCAGGATGCTGAGGAGGCGGGCGCCTGTCATATGGGTAGACTGCATGGTCTGTGGTGTGAAAATAATCCAGACCTCAGCTTCATTGCGCAGCAAAACCTGCGAGACCAGGTGAGCCATCTGAAGAAGAGAGGAATCTTGCACCAGCTTCAAGAGCCAGAAGGACTAGAGGAACAAGCTGAAGAGCAGGTGAGAGATGCTCGGAACCAACAGCAACAATCCACGATTCGAAGGAGAGAAGAACAGGATGAGAGGCAGGTGAGAGATGCCACAAAAATTCAGCCTCCAAACCCTGGATTGCAAGTCGAAGCACTGGACGTGGGGCAGGTGACAGCTGCCCCATTTCGAGTTGAAAATCCCGCACAATGCAACAGGCAAAGAACGGAACAAGTGAGAGATGTCCCGGAACCAGTCATCAACAGAAGGGAAGCATTTGAGGCTGCAGTAAGGAATCCGAATAAAACGACCACTCGGTTGAAAACGAGACTCCAGGCTCAAGTCCTAGCCAAGATGAATGATATCATCGATGACCACCTAAAGGAGTACAGCTCACTAGAAGATGTCGTGGCTGCAGTGAGAGCTGCTGCTTCACTTCTGTGCCCTCCAGGTAGAACAACAACAAGGGATGACAAACATAGGTCAAGAATGAAGAAGCTAGATCAGAAGATAAAATTCGTGAGGCAGCAAGCATCTTGGTACCAATGTATCATAGATGTTATGAAAGGAAAACTGAAGCCTAGCATGATGGGGGAGCTGCGTGCGTTGCACCGTACGATTAACTTGCCCATCATCAATCTATTGAAGCAGAAAGCTGTCGATAAAATAAGATCACTTGTGGCAGCAAGCAGCAAGGCAAGCTGATTAGGAAGCAGAAATGGATAGAGGACAACAACAATTTCACCGCAGAACCTTCAAAGCTATTTCAGCCCAAACAAGCAGAGGCAGAAAACCCGCCATCACCGGAAGAAGTCGAACGGTTCTGGAAGAAATTGTACGAGCGACCAGCGGAAACCAGGGATACTCCAGCACTTAACAGATTCCAGACATTATGCGATCAAAGTCTGCAACCGACAGAAGAAATGACTGAAGTAACTACCGAAGAAGTTAGGCAAGCCCTAAAGAACAAAAATGATTTCACAGCACCTGGACTGGATGGGATCCAAAACTACTGGTGGAAACTTTCCAGCTACTCATCAACACGTAGCCAGATTATTCAGTGGGATAATAATTCACCTTGAGCCAATTCCATCATGGTTGGTAGAGCGCAGAACTGTACTGATACCAAAATCAGGCGATCTAGGACAGCCAAAGAACTACCGCCCTATCACGTGTCTCAACACGTTGTATAAAATTCTCACAAGTGTCCTTCAAAACCGGATTCTGGAGGTTATTGCACCAGTGTGGAACCAAATCTACGAGCAAAGAGGGGCACGGAAAGGAGTACAGGGGTGCAAGGACAACCTACTCATAGACAAGAGCATTTGTCAAGATGCAAAACACTACAAGCGCGATCTACATACATCCTGGCTGGATTACGCGAAAGTATTTGACACATCGTCGCACAGCTTGATATTACAGCTGCTTGAGATGCTCAAAGTCCATACTAACATCGTCCATGTGATGAAAAACATCATGGCGCTATGGAAGACTAAGTTCGCCGTTCGATCGGAAGGTCGAACCACGTATAAGGGATGGGTGAAATACAGGCGAGGCGTATTTCAAGGAGACTCGCTAAGCCCGTTACTGTTCTGCATAACACTCCTACCATTAACAACGGAGTTGAGGGAAAGCAAAATAGGGTACAAGGCCGGGCCACCAGGCAGAAGAGAACATCTGGTTTCACATCTCCTGTACATGGACGACTTAAAACTGTACGCTTCCTCCAAGGCAGCGCTACAACAACTTCTTAACATCGTTGCGGAATACACCACAGCAATAGGAATGTCATTCGGTTTGGAAAAATGTGCTGTTTTCCATCTGAGCAGAGGAAGAACTGAAGAAGTAGGAGAAGACATCGAACTGGAAGGAGGAATAATCATTCGGCACCTCGATGAAGAGGAAACTTACAAATTCCTTGGAATGCAACAAAGAGGCGCACTGGAGTCAACTCGAATCAAGGATGCCTTAACAGCCAGCTACAAAAAGAAGATCCGAGATATATGGAAATCACAGCTGTCTGGTAAAAACAAGGTGTCAGCTACCAACATCTTGGCAGTTCCGATAGTCACAAACTCTTTCGGAGTAATCCACTGGACAGTTAATGAGATTCTCGAACTAGACAGGGCCACATGTAAAGTGATGAACATGAATCGGAGCCTTCATCCCAACTGCTCGGTACAAAGAATATATCTCCCACGAACGCAGGGTGGCAGAGGTTTGCAGAGTTTGGAATACCAACACCATCAACAAACGTTGGAAATGGCAATAAGGATATTGAGAAGTGAAGACCCGCTTCTGAAAATGGTAGCTCATCATGAAATTAGGAACCAAGGAGCTTTCCTATTTAGAGTTGGACGGAGAACCTTGGAAAAACTCAGCATAACTGAAGTATCCATCGACCATGAGCTAGTGGGAACACCTATCACGCCAACAGACCAGAGAAGAGTAGACAGAGAGATCAGACAGGCACAAGTGAAGACGTTACTCGGAGACCACATGAGTAAAAGTCTGCACTCTATATATTTCAGGAGTTTGAAAGATCAGGGCCTATCGGAGGAACTATCCTTTGCGTTTTTGAAGTCGGCTGGTCTAAAGTCGGAAACGGAGGGATTCGTTATGGCTTGTCAAGATGGAGTGATAAATACAAGATGGTATAAGAAGAACATCATGGAAGTGGACACCCCAACAACTTGCAGAGCATGCCACAGTCAGCAGGAAACTGTCATGCACATCCTGTCTGCTTGCAGAGTCCACGCTCCATCAGGATACACAGAAAGATACAATGCGGCACTTCGGATTCTCTTCTTCCATCTGAGAGAAGTTTATGGTATATACAAGGAGCCAGTGCTACCATTTGTGCCTCTGGAAATTGAATCAGTCATCGAAAATGATAGAGCTCGAATCTACTGGAACTATGCTTTTCCAACAACTCGGCAGATCCATGCCATAAAGCCAGATATAGTACTGGTGGACAAAGATCTCAGGGAATTGAGTTGTCGAATTTTCCTCCCCCGCTGAAAATAATGTGGTGATGAAAGAACAACAGAAGAGGGAGAAATACAAGGATTTGCTGTTTGAGCTGGGAACCCCTTTATCCAGGGTATAAAGTAAAAATGGTCGTTCTGATCATAGGATGCCTTGGCAGAATGAGAGTGAACTATGTGACAGAATTGAAGATTATTCCGGCCTGTACATCCTTGGCCGAGGTTTTGGCTAACAGAATGCAGAAAGCAGTGTTGCTCGGGTCACTACGAGTGATGAGGTCCCATCAACTATGAAGGCCACTTGCAGCTCATCTCTTTTGTTAAGGGACGCTGTAAGGGCAGGACGAAGAACAGTCCAAGAAGAGTGAGAAGTTTTTTAGTGAGTAACCAAATAACATCTGGAGTCTCACACTGCCGCTTGCGGCGCCTATAAAAGGTTTTATTTTCAAACGTACAATAATAACGTCATTTTTCGATTGAGAGGATCATCGAAAAGTTCTATTTCTCCGCCTAGGCGGAGAAGTGTTGCTATGCAACACTTTTCCTGCCGCCGGCAGGAAAAGTGTTTCTATGCAAAAGATGAGTTGGTTACCATGAAGATTCTCTAATTCAAATGTAATTTTTATTCGTTAAAGTTACATTGAATGTACAATAATAATTGGTCAATGTCGCGTTTTGAAAATTGAAACGATGTAATAATGAAATGGTAGGATTCTGTCTCGGATTATGTTCCAAAGCTGATGCCTCATTAGAGTCTTTCAAGTTGTTAGTTCTAGGGAATTCGTTAAAGCTCAATATCCTACCAGCAATCTCATTCTTATTTCGCAGCGAATCCTCGATTTACCCTTCTGCTAACTACTTGACTTCTTGGAACACTTCCTATACTATGTATTCCCATCACAGCTCTGTAGCATTTTCCAGATTGATATTTCAAAGAAAATCTATTTTCAACGAAATCGTCTTAACGCAGTGTATCTCCGATAAATATTTGGATTATTCTCCCTAATAACTGTGAATGTTCGAAATTTTCTCGTTTTACTATCAGGAATATTGACTATTATCATATTTCCCTTGTCCTCGATATCTGTAGCTTTCATTTTCATCATTTCGTCACATCTGCAGGCACCAGCTACTCCGAATAATAGAACAATCTGAAACAACCACGTGATCAAAATACAAAATTATAATTACTTGAAATATGATAGTTACCTTTAATCCTAAATATGAGTCATCCGGTGCTCCGAATAGAAAACGTTCGAACTCTTCCTTAGAAAAAACTCTTGAATTTTTTGCAAGATACTCTTCATCAGATTTTTTCAAAAATGCGCGCAACTTCAGATATTTACCAATATGTATTTCATGTTTGATCGCTAGTTGCGACTTTATCATTGAATATCGGGCCCTCAAAGTAGAGGATTTCCATTTTTTTCTGTAGCAGTTAAGTTGAAATAAGCTAGAAGCACATTCTCTTGGTAAACTGTCACGTTTTTCGAATTGCACCAATTCACGAAGGGATCATAAGCTGCGGAATATTTTTTAATAGACTTCGATGGTCCAAGGGAAGAGACTGCTTCATTCGCCAAAACCTCAATTTCAAGACATTTTCACTTTCAACCACTTCTCACCAGCTTGCAAATGATAACTAATAATTATTTTACTTTATATCTGTCAGAATGAATTTTACGTGGCAACCGTAGCTAGGCAAATGTTTCATAATTCATTCAATTATAAAACGATCGTAAATGGATAGAATTATTTATGTAAATCAATCCAAAAGTAGATATTCAGATTTTTATGAATTTCAAAACGTTTGAAAATAAAATAACATATTTCATTCGGAGTAGAAGTGACTTTTCATGGCTCGCCATGAAAAGTGACACTTCTCCTCCTTATGAAATAATATACTATTTCCTCTTACGCGACAAACAAAAAAAATCTTTATTCTGAATCATGTACAGCAAAATCCATTACAACTATGCCAGACATAAAACACAATAGTGTCAAAAAAAGAAAAACAAAATAGTAACTAAAAATATCTC
Source organism: Halyzia sedecimguttata (assembly GCA_937662695.2). Taxonomy (NCBI): domain Eukaryota; kingdom Metazoa; phylum Arthropoda; class Insecta; order Coleoptera; family Coccinellidae; genus Halyzia; species Halyzia sedecimguttata. The sequence goes on along the minus strand of OW569413.2, from coordinate 4,209,015 downwards.
CCACTCCCACCAAGTATAGAAAACCATCAGTTCAAATACTCTAGTAGAGAGTAGGGTTCTAAATCAATAAGAAGATTGTTTATTCTCTTTTTGAATAACTTAAAATTGTTAATTCTCTTGATTTCATCAGGCAATCTATTATACACTTTCAAGCACATATAGGAAGGATGTTTTTCCGTTAAAGTTAGTCTATGCTTAGGGTAATTGAAATTTAAAGTTCTCGTCTCATATTTATGATCTACTAAATGTATTGTCAAACTATCCCTGTGTTTAAATAAAAATATTAAACATTCATACAAATAAATGCCATAAACTGTTAAAACACCATTCCTTTTAAATACACCTCTACACAAATCTCTAACCCTTAATTTACATATTATACTTAACACTCTCTTTTGTATAACAAACACTTTCTGAACCTCTGCACTGGAACCCCAACATATTATCCCATATCTTAAAACTGATTCAAAGTTACCATAATAAACTATCTTCAGACATTTATCCTCCAAATAATTGGACAGCAAACGAATACCATACCCTATTTGACAAAGTTTTCCCGATAAATACCCAATATGAGTAGACCACTTCAAGTATTGATCTATGTGAACACCTAAAAATTTTGTTGACTCTTCAAGTTTAATACTTGATCCATCAATAACAACATTTTCCTTTTTACTTTTAATTGATCTTTGAGTACTGAATAAAATAATATTTGTCTTTTCATTATTAATGATTAATTTATTAGCATTATTATTAATGTGCATTGAGTCAAGTTATCATTGCGGATATATTAGTCTACCATAGCTTCCAATCAAGACTACTATAGTCTTGCTCGCATGCAGTCTACTTTTTTTTCTGTGCAGATATTACAAAAACCAGAGTTATAATCTTCGTAATGATTTTTTTGAATCCTCGTTACGATATTGAGTAGCATTATGTACCATAGGTGTTTATTTTCAGTCTCTCTTGAATTTTGAAAAGTCGAGTATTTCGAAGTTAAATCCGATTCCCAATTATCAAAACAGTAGCCTGTATACTGTTACGTTTACTCCAGTCCATACATATCACTGATATGATGTCTGATTATTATCAAATTTATACTCTACACTCCTTTTAGAGTTCTGGATACAAATCTAATTCTCATTTTCTTGAATTATATTCGAAAATTTCTTGTCAAAATAAAGTGACACTTCTCTGTACTTCATATATTTTTGAACTATTATCATTAGGTCCTTTCGTTTGCATAGAAAGTGTAGCACTTTCCTACACTCGGTGTAATTTACACTCGATATTAGTATTCGTTTGCTTATTGGATTTACACCAGTGTACACGAAGTGTAGTTTATCTGCACCTGGTCGAAAGGAAGTGTGAAATGCACTCAAAACAGAATGTAGGGTTATGGTTAATGTTACGGCAAAAAGAAGGCGCCAATAATTGACTTGTTATGAAATTATTTGTTGTCTGGGAACTTTGATCTCTTCTTTAAAATGGGTATTATCAAATTTAAAATTTGCAATAAGGTCAGGAGGATGAAGAAATAATGGTTAACGTGCAGTTCTGTCAGTTGACACGACATTGGAGGACCAACAAAGCAGGAATTAGTACTGTTATTAGTGTTATTGTTTGTTTTGCTCTTATTTTACTGGATTTTTCGATATTTGTGAGTGTTATATCAATTGAATTGCTGTTTATGAAGTGAAGTGAATATTTTGCTATCTTTATTTGTTCCATAAACATTAATTTTTAGTGATAAAATGCCAAATTTTTGCAAGTTCATGAGCTGCAGTAGCAAGGGCGAACTGAAAAACGTACAAATATTACATTTTTCACGTAAATTTATATGCAGAAAGTGCGTAAGTAAGTGAGTAAGGTATAGATCTATTTTAATATCTTGGTTTCAATTTGAATCTTGTATGAATGTAGAGCATAGACCTAATTTATAAGGTCTATGATGTAGAGCTGAACTTAACCGATCACCTTGAGGGATTATAAGAAAGAACTAGGTATATTGTGTTCAAAGGCAAGAATTCTATTGCATTAGTATGTCACTACAATTGGAAACTGTGGAAAATTTAGAAGACAAATAACACTTTCCAGCTTGTCAATTCTTTGTTACCTCAGCAAAAACCAGAGATTTATGGATTCGTCTGCTGAAGAGATTCGACTTAACAGCTTCGAAACTCAAATTTGGTATGATTTATTTAACACGTTTTCATTCAAGTATGAAGGGAAATAAGATTTTGAGTTGTTTCTCATGTTAGAATATAGAAAATTGTCCACCATGTTTTCACTAGGTAAGCCAGCAGATTTGTCCGATAAAAATCATCCTGATTGGGTTCCATTATAGAATATGATTATGTATGTAATTTATCTGTTATATTTTATAATCTAATGTAGTTAATTCCTGATGAATAAATTTAATTTTCCCAACTCTGATGCCAGGTCCAAACCAAGCGAACAACAAGCCCTGTGGACAGGAGCTTTCTGGCGCTCTAGTTCAAACAGACAAATTATATCTGGTATTGGTTTCTCAGAGTTGGGAATTATATCAATGTATTCATATGATATCACTACATCATAAAGGAAATTCAATTCAAATAATAGTTTATTAGATAAGAAATAATAAATTACCTTGTAATCGGTAAAAATTTCCTGATCTACGTTCACCAAACTACAGAATTATGCTTTCAATATTTACGTAATATTTTCAAACATTTTCGGGTGAGGTCCCCGTTGCATCGCTAAAATACGAGTATTTCAACCCCAATATTTTTGAAGTTACAATATTCCCTTCTGTCAAGTTGACATTATGAGAATTCATACATAGAATAATAATTATATCAATCTGTGAAATACGATTTACATTGAAATTTAAAAAAATCATATCTCCGAAAGTATTAGCTTGTTAGAGTTGAAAATGATATGAATGGATTCTTATGATAAAACTGCTTATTAAAAAAAATTTGATTTGGAATTTGTTTCGTTAAAAAAAATTTTTTTTTTTGTTACTCCGAAACCATCTGTCCGATTTTGCCCAATAACACACTTAGCTGAGATATTCATCCCCCAAACCTACTCTGAAAAATTCAACTCTCTAGCTCATTCCGTTCGAGAGTTATCGTGCTTACGGCCGGCCGGCCGGACCGGCCGGACAGAATGAATTCCGACCACGGATTCTTGATCAGTGAGTCGAACCAAATCGTTTAAGACCATTTTCATGGAAATATTCCAAAATTACAGACATTTGGGCAAATTGATAAGCACTCAGTTCCGAGGAACTAGAGCGCCAAAAACGAGAATAAGGCTGTTACAAAGCAAAATGTATATTGTAGATTAATTTATTCAAACAGAACTGCTTAGACATGATGAATGTTGTAAATAAATTATAAAGTATACAATGTGTTTTTTACTCTATCAATATTAGTGTAATTTTTTTTAAATATGCTTGCTTCAGTTTAAACTATTACCAAAAACCATTGTAATGACGAGCATGAATAACCCATTGTCACTGTGAAATACTTCTTAATCCTACACATGCTTAAAACCAACTCTTGATATTCAACTGCTCCCTGCTTTCTATTTCAATAGATTTAGATTCAACCACTGTCAAATTGATGTTGATGCTTCTGCCTGAAAAATATTGATAAATAAATCATTTTACTAACGTTGATAGAAGCTGCATTCATATAACATCCTTGAAGAATCATTTATTACTGCCACTAATAAATTCAACAGCACACTTAAGATAAAAATCACCAACAAGTATCAAATTTTAAGAACTAAAAGTTTGATAGATTGGGGCTTACCGATATCCTGCAATTCCTTCGATGATATATTCAAATACTTACTTTTCTTCAAATACATCCATGATAGTTATAGTGAAATATATGAATTTGAAGATGATTGTTGAACCTATACCTTTGCAATTATCAAACTATGATTGCCAGTCTTTATTATGGAGATATTCCGCACCCATCCACATGCTGTCTGATTATAAGCCTCCAAACTTTTATTAGAACTCATATCATCTGAAGTATATTGATTTTTCAGACGACCAATTGATTTTTCAGACGATGAATTTATTTCTCATTCGTTTGCGTTACTGCACTGAAAATCAGCTGATTCAGAGTGCAGTGTAGATTACACTACACCAAGAAACAGACGAAAGAACCTATTTATCTGCTTGTTTCCATGAATCTCTAAAAACTCTATCACACACACTCTATATTTTATAACTTCAAAAATACATATCATATAAGTACATCCACTATCACAACTAATCTTACGACAAAGGCATCTGACACGAGGGCGAACCCAATCAGAGTGATTCGAGCAAATTTGGAAGCAGAACAGATAATGCAGTATTTATACACGGCTGATGACATGATCCATAACATTTCGAAGCTATACCAAATAAAAAACTATCAAGATAAAGGAATATGATAGATTACTTTCTAGAACTTCAATTGTCATTCTTGATGTTCGATAATATACGGGGTGTGTCAGATGCAGATTTCTCCATTTTTCTATCTATCAGTAAATTCACAAATTTTGAAGGATCCCGTATATTAGAGAACAAATTCCGTTATTACTAACGATATAGGCCAACTAGATGTTTCACGTGCATTTGAATGAAATGGCTGTAAGTGAGTAGAGTACTTTTGGCATTCTAATGCTTAAATATCTATTTACAAGTATGAATGGTTGATGGTTAAAATCGACGAATATTTCGTCGTGCCTTTTAGTTATTAGCAATTAGCTACAGTTACCTTCTTCTGTGTTTATACTATATTATTTTCATCATATTATCAATCTCAAATATGGGAGAATCCCGCCAAAGAATAAATGAACCGTCTGGTTAGTCCGTGCTACTACAGAGGACATTAGCGAACTATAACCAAAATTTCAGCTTTCTACGCCCACATATAATGACCCATATTAGATATAGAAAGGTGAAACGCCCAGTATAAATAATCATTTGGATTCAACGATGAAGATTCATTTATGCGCGTATGTTCTGGGGAACATCGCGTTATAGTTTTGCCCAAATGTTCGACTCCCCAATGAAGAATTCGAGGTCAAATTTGATTATGTCCGTCCGGCCGTCCGACCGTTGCCACGATAACTTGAGAACGAAAAGAGCTAGCGACTTGAAATTTTCAGGGTAGGTGGCGCATCCCAATACGACGGACAAGTTCATTAATGGGCATAATCGGCCCAATGGTTTCCGAGTAATAATTTTGTTTTCAACCAATATGAATCCGATCGAATTGAAACTTGGTGGGTAGTTGTAGAATATGAACCTAAGCACGTTTGTGAAATTTTGTGCAAATCGTATGGCTAGAAAATTTAAAAAAAAGTATTAAAAAATATTTTTGTTGTCACGATAACTTGAGAACGGAATGAGATAGCGGCTTGAAATTTTCAGGTTAGGATGTGCACCAGAACGCGACATTTCAGTTTGTTTATGAGCATAATCGGCTAAACGGTTTTAGAGTTATAGCCATCTGAAATTTTCTGAAATTTGGTGGTTTTTTGTTCCTCATTAACTCGAAAAATACTGAACCGATTGAATTCAAACATGGTTATTCGTTGTAGAATGCCAACGCAAAAATGTTTGCAAAATTTGGTGAGGATAGCATTCGTAGAAAATTTTTGATAAATCATTGAAAATAAAAAAAAAATTCTATATATCAGTAACTATTCGTTCGAAATTGCTGACATTTTGCAAGAGCCTTCATAACCTAACTCTACTGCCAAGTTTCAAGTTCTAATACGATCGGTTAAATAATGTTGGAGATTCGAGCATTCTTGTGTGAGTTCAGTAGATGGGTTAACGTTGCCTCGATAACTTTCGAACGAAAGGAGATAGGGACTTGCAATTTTCAGGGTAGGTTGCGTATCCGAAAGGGAGAGTTGACTTCGTTTTTGGGCATAATCGGTCTAACGGTTTCGGAGTTATACCCACCTGGAATATTATTTCCTTGATAACTCAAAAAATAAATATTCGATCGAATTGGTGCTTGGTAACTAGTAGTAGAAAATCAACATTAAGACGTGTTTAAAATTTTGTACGAACCGTACCCCTTGAAAATTTGAAAAAAATGATGAAAAAAAAAATTTTAAGAACCGTACTCCTAGAAAATTTTAAAAAAATCACGAAAAAAAAAATTGGTTCAAGCACTGACGTGAAGTCAGAAGCTTTTGCGCGTATGTTCTATTGTCCATTCTTCTGTATTGGATACCCTTAATCGAATTTACTATGGTAAATTATGTTGTCCATTCTCCTGTATTGGACACTTAATTCGAATTTACCATGGTAAATTCGACTTAATTCGAATTTACCATGGTAAATTCGAATTAAGTGTCCAATACAGGAGAATGGACAACATAATTTACCATGGTAAATTCGATTAAGGGTGTCCAATACAGAAGTATGGACAATAGAACATACGCGCAAAAGCTTCTGACTTCACGTCAGTGCTTGAACCAATTTTTTTTTAGTGATTTTTTTTATAATTAATATGAATTATCCACTCTCAAACTAAATTTACTATCCAGAACAACATAAAAAGGTTTACCGATGTATGCTCGACACTCGAATGAAATTACAATCGAGTAAATCATCGATAAGGATTCGAAAAAATCGAGACGTAACAATCGGAAGGTGCATAAACACCAGCCTTGTATCAAACCAGAACTGGTGCATGATTGGCCATTGTTTAATGCAATCTTTTATGGACGTGTTGTTATTAGAATTTTGCTATAAATTGAATTTAATACATCTACCTCCGCCTGTTGGAATAACTGTTCGTCGTTCAATTTTTCTTTGTTGTTTCTCTACTGTTTAGTATAATATTCGTCGAAGAATGTTACTTCACTGAACCCTTGACCAGACAACGTCCCAGTGGAGTAGTCAGTGGGCTCATTGAAGATTAAAGGATAACGCAACATATGAGACCAGTACCTACCTACACCTACGAGAATAAATAAAGCACCCACAATAATAATAAATAAGCACCCACAAAAATTGGTTGAAGCACTGACGTGAAGTGAGAATCTTTTGAGCGCATGTTCCATTGTCTATTCACGGCTCATATGAAGTCGATCGAGCATTGTTTTTGAAATATAAAATTGTTCAAGATTCAAACTAAAAAAAATTAAAATTTAATCTTAAACTGACGAAATTACTGCAAAATGTTATTCACCTCTATTGTACAGTCTTATTAGAATTTACCATCAATATAGACCGTTGTCTCAGCATATATAGGATATGAATACATTTCGTACCATTTTTGGCGCTCTTGTTAATCGGAACAGAGTGCCTATCAATTTGCCCAAATGTCTATAATTTTCGAATTTTTGGTTGAAAATGGAAATTTTTTTTTACATTACAACTTTTGCATTCAATTTTTTTCAGATGCAGTTCCATCATAAGAATCCATTGATGTCATTTTCAACTCTTACAAGCTAATACTTTCGGAGATGTGGTTTTTCAAAATTTCAATAATACCGTACTTTTATGTTTTCACAGAATGCGAATTCTATCTGTCTGTGTTCTATCTGTGTTCACTCATTCATGTCATCTTATCTATCTATAAAAGACGTCATATTTATGTCTGTTCTAGTTTGTTTATACAGGGTGAGTATTTGACCACTGCATTAATTTCAAGCAAAGATTCCTCTTATCAAATGAAACACTTTTTTCATTTAACATTTTTCCAAATTCAGCTGAGGTAAAAAGATACAGGCTGTTGAAATTTTGAAGAAAAATCAGATTTTATTTTGTAGCTTTGACATCCTTTTTTCGAATAAAATGAATGTTGGCGTAAAGTTTCCATAAACTATGATACATATTTTCCAAATATTAGTTATTCTCTACTTCTACTGGTTTTCTAGTTATGGACTCGTGGATTCATAAAACTAAACGAAATTAGCATAAAGAAAGCATACAAAGTTTTTCTCGAGTCATTTCAAGAATATTCTATCGTTTTAGAACATTATATTATTCTTCATCATTTCTCCTTAAACACACCGTTTTCGAGATATTCTTCATTGAATGTTTTAAAATGGAAAACTCCAGAAATTTCACTACATTTATGGATCCGTCCCTGAGGGTTGGAATCCCGAATCAAAATGTAAACCACGTTACCATGCCTTATTCTCGTCCGCCAACAATGTCATAGATAATTTATATGCGGGAGTGTATTAGCATATTGTGAAATCTTTAAACGCTTGTAACTTTTTACCTGAGCCGAATCTGGAAAAATGGTAAATGAAAAAAGTGTTTCATTTGATGAGAGGAATCTTTGGTTAAAATTAATGCAGTGGTCAAAGACTCACCCTGTATAATTCGTACTTTGAAAATATTTTGTGTTGGAAAAACAGGATCCGCATCTTGAATTTGTGAATATATACAAGGCTGTTTTGATACCAAAAATATAAATAAAAAAAAAATATATATATATATATATATATATATATATATGTATGAAATGCGTCAAGTTTGAGGTCTTTTTCGGTGGCTTTCTGTCAAGTTTGGAGACACTTGTCAAGTTTGGGGTCTGGCCTCAAACTTTTCTTATGACAAATGGTTAGTTTAGGGTCGTGACCCCAAACTTTTTCAGGATTTTGCTCATTGAATAGTTTGAGGTCATTTTTCAAAAAAAATTATATTCTGGTAAATTCAACAATTTTCATCATGAAATAACAATTATTACTTCTGTGTCATCATTTTTATACGCAAATTCATGGACTTTAGTATGAATTCACATACATTACGACCAAATTAATTTCTACAAAATTCTACGCAAATGTTTCATATTTGCGATCCAATTCTGAGGAAACGGAATACTTTCTTGGAAAGTTAAGGTGTTGAAGCCCAATATTCTCTTTTTCGAACCTCATAAAGATTTTATGAGATTGATCATTCAACTGTGAACTATTTGAAACAATGGATTTGGGGCGTCTATTATTCACGAGGCTATTACTCACATTTTCAGACCATCCCTTCCCCTCAATGATATAATTGTGAGGTTCTATGTTACCCCTCTGCACTACGTAATATCAATACAGGAGAATGGACAATAGAACATACGCGCAAAAGCTCTTGACTTCACGTCAGTGCTTGAACCGTTTTTTTTCGTAATTTTTTAAAAATTTTCTAGGGGTACGGTCCTCACAAAATTTTACACACGTTTTCCTGTCGATCTTCTTCTACTAGTTACCATGCTTCAATTCGATCGAGTCTATTTTTTTTTGAGTAATCGAGGATATAATACGCAAAAAAAAATTTCGCGTTGGCATTCTACAACTAATAACCTTGTTTGAATTGGATCGGTTTTGAATGTTTCGAGACATTGAGGAAAAAACAACCAAATTTCAGATGGGTATAACTATAGAACTGTTTGGCTAATTATCCCTATAAACAAACTCAAATGTCACATTCAAATGCACAACCTAACCTGAAAATTTGAAGTAACTATCTCTTTCCGTTCTCAGGTTATCGTGACGTAAATAATATTTTTTAACAATTTTTTTTAGATTTTTTAGCGATACGATTCTCACAAAATTTCACAAAATTCCTTAGGTTTGTATTCTAAAATTACTCACCAAGTTTCAATTCGATTAGATCAGTGATGGTTGAAAACAAAATTATTACTCGGAAACCGTTGGGCTGATTATGCCCATTAACGAACTTGTCGCTCGTATTGGGATGCGCCACCTACGCTGAAAATTTCAAGTCGCTATCTTTTTCCTTTCTCAAGTTATCCTGGCAACAGACGGCCAGACAGAATAGAATTTTATCTCAAATTCTTCATCAGTAAGTTGAACCTAGTCGTTTGAGACAATCCTCGGCAAAAAAATTGAAAATTACAGACATTTGGGCAAAATGATAACGCGATGTTCCCCAGAACATACGCACAAAAACAATTCAATGTTATGAAAGCACTGACGCCGAGAAAGCAGCTTAATGGCACTAGTAATCTTATATTCATAAAAGAAAGTCGTGTTAGTTACTCCACTTATAACTCAAGAACGGCTATACCGATTTGGCTGAAAATTGGTGGGGAGGTAGCTTAGAACCAGGAGACGGACATAGGATACTTTTTTGTGTTATACAGGGTGTTTTTCTTTTAACGTCAATTACTACTTGCTGTTTTTCCTGCCATAATCATACAATTTTAGTCATGTGTGTTTAAAAATAAACTTTTGAGGCATACATCATTGATATAAACCATTACTATACAGGGTGTCTTTTTTCTCATGGCACAATTGTACGTGATTGAAGTGATTTGTGTCACAAACAAAGCATTAACTAAATAGGTACCTTGGATGGATTCTCAAAATGTATTTGTCCGAAATCTCCATACAGGGTGTTCTTCTTTTAACGTCAATTGCAACTTGCTGTTTTCCATGCCACAATCGTACAATTTCATTCATTTGTGTTAAAAAATAAACTTTAGAGGGATACATCATTGGAAATATATAATTAGTATACAGGGTGTTCTTTTTATCATTGCACAATTGTACGCGATTGAAGTGATTTTTGTCACAAATTTAGCATTAACTAAATAGGTACCTTGGATGGATTCTCATAATGTATTTGTTCAAAATCTTCATACAGGGTGTTTTTCTAACGTCAATTTCAACGTGCTATTTTTCACGTCATCATCGTACAATTTCATTCATTTGTGTTAAAGAATATATTTTCGAGACGTACATCGTTGAAAATAAACCATTACTGTACAGGGAGCAGTACACCATGCATTTAAGGTGGAACAGAGTTCGCTGGGTCAGCTAGTGATCAATATATTTGACCTATATAGAACACCATAAACTACTGAAATTTCTGGTTATAAGAGATTCGTTACATCAAGGAAACAATATTCAAGAGCCATTGATTATTCGAGAACCGTCCATTTTTATGTTTAATTTATACCATAGTTGACAAGAATGTAAAATGAAACAGAAAAACTCTCTTAAATTAAGCATGATACATACATGTTCCGGATATTATGTCCTATTAAATCTCAAATAGAATGATTCTCTTAACATACGTTATTAACTTCATTATAACCCCATTCTAAGCAAATTCTTTCTTGAAGTATGCCTAATGTTTAATTATTTCCACTATAAATCAAAAAATATAAACTCGATCGAATTGAAGCTTGGTAACTAGTCGTAGAATATCAACATGAAGACAAGTGTGAAATTTTGTGGGCACCCTGCACCTAAAAAATTCTTAAAAAATAACGAAAAACAAAATTGGTTCAAACACTGACGTGAAGTCAGGAGCTTGTTCTGTTGTCCATTCTCCTGTATTGGACACTCTTAATGGAATTTACCATGGTAAACTCAATTGAGAGTGACCAATACAGAACAATGGACAATATAACAAACGTGCAAAAACCCCTAGACTTCACGTCAGTGCCCGAATCAATTTTTATGGTTAACTTGTAACTTATTTGAGAAGAATGTAAAATGAATCGGAAAAATTCTCTTAGATTAAGCATGATACATACGTTTTCTAGACCTAACATTTGTTACTAACTTCATTGTAACATCATGCTGAGCAAAATCTTTCCTGAAATACGCATAATGACTACATATAAATTTCCTGAGGTTTGTCCCGATAACTATCAATTGAAAATTTTTTGATAGGGTTCGTGAAATGTCAGATGTACTCTGCGATTCATCGAATTCTAGATAAAATTCCACGTTTCTCTATATTTTCCAAAAGAAAATTATGAAATCCGTAATGTTTAGGGTCGTTTTCAGTGACGTAATGTCAAGTTTGGAGACACTTGTCAACTTTGAGGTCCGTCCTCAAACTTTTTCTGGAGTTGGCTTAATGAATAGTTTGAGGACATTGTTCAAAAATTCCTATATTCTATTGTAAAATCAACAATTTTCATCATGAAATGGCAATTATTACTTCAAAGTGTCATTATTTGTATACGCAAATTATGGACTTTAGTATGAGTATACACACATTTCTACCAAATTAATTTCTATAAAATTCTACGCAAATGTTTCATATTTGCGATCCATTTCTGAGAAAACGAAATATCTTCTTAAAATTGAAGGTGCTTGAAGCCTAATATTCTCTTATCAGGTGTTTTTTGTGTAGGCTTCGTTGATGTGTCCTGGTGTCACCTTAGGCACAGCACTGTTAATTTTCAACCCAACAGTGAATGGTGGCCTAGAAAATTTGTTATCCAGCCCCGGGATTGATCTCGGGACCTCCGTTTTAACCACTGAGCCAATCAGGCTGCAATTGGTGAAATATTCTAGCCTATGTTAGGTCTCAAACAAAGGTACATCAGGACAAAGATTCTTCGACCGAAAGTTTTCTACGGAGCTTTATTAAATATCCTAAGGCGAAGTGTTTTAACTTCACTTTTTCGAGTGTTTTTCCGTTCAGTTTTAAAAAAAAATTAAATACTGTCATGAGGCCAGTCTTCATTGGGGCGGTTGTTCATGTTGACCGATTCGAGTAGAATGTGAACAAGTGCGCTGGAGCAGACTGAATTCACGTCAGTGCTTCTTTGATTTTTTCTCATTTAATAGCCATTGCATAATTAAATACCAAATATCAATATATCAAACAAGCATTGCCAAGGACAGAAGGAAAATAACATGGAATTTACTATTAGAATTTTTTTCTGCGTTTGAAGATCTCATCGCTACGACATTCTGAAGGTATTACAAGGGTATCTATCATTTCACACCTACAAGTAAAATATCAAGGACAGTCGAAGTGAATTCTCGAAAATAAAAAAAAATATAATTTTATTCGAAATTTCACTAGTCATTCGATAATTTCGAAATCAAATGTGTCAAATATTCATCAGTCAGTCTTAAGTAATGGGTTTTTGTGCAATTCCGTTGGTTTTCCTTAGATTCCAAAAGAATTCCAATAGAAACACAATAGAATTCCTATAGAATTCCAGTGGAATTCTGCTTGAATTGGAATTCTGGTGTACAATGTTTTGTGAGCGGTTTCCCCCTCGCAATCGACTAAGCATGTAAGATGTAAAAACCATTATTATTATTATTACCATTATTATTAGATATTGAGTTAACAATTTTTTATATCTCAAGTAACATATAATGCATATGGATTTCAATTTAGAATCAGAAAAACTCCCTCAGTGGTTATATGCGTATGGATTTCAATATACAACCAGAAATTTATTTTACATATTTCAGATAACTCATTTTATCTTTGCCCTCTATGTGCATACAAATAGCGAATTCTGGTTTTTGATGTAGTGATTTTTTTTTTAAAGAAAATTTTTCCGCTTCTCGTGATACGTTGCTCATGAAATTTCGCATTGGCCTTGAATTCGTGATTTCAAACCTTGATAAAGATATTGCGACCTTATAATTTCATATTATTACTTCTCAGAAACCATAAGACGAATTATGCCTATGCACGCAGTGGACCGGCGATTTCGACATGTAACCTGCCCTGCGAAATTCGAATTACTTCTGTCAAGAAGTTTCGACATTAAAATATTTCAATTTCACATTCGATTCACGTCCGAGAATCCCAAGAATACAAATCTTGCTGCAAATTGCCAATTTATAGCTAGATTTTTGATTGAAATAGAATTTTGCCATAAATATCTATCGTTAGTTCAATTTCAACGCCAGTTAATTATTTTCTATGATCACAGATTTGTGAAAATTCTAACAAATGTCGAAAAACTAAGTTTGTACAAAATTTTCTATACTTTCCATGCTGCCACTAATATTGTCTAGTCCTCTAAAGAAATTCCGTTCTAAACTAAACTTTCAGAAGAGTTATCAGGAAAAAAAATATTTTTTTACGTTTTCCGACCCGAATTTTGCAAATCGATCCAAATTTTAATTTCAAACAAGTTTACATAGATCGTTTCATACAAAAAAGTTCAAATTTTCCAAGATATTAGACATTTTTTTTTAAAAAATGGCGATTTCCACTCAGTTTTTTTAATTATTTCATTTCGGATTTTATCTGATTATGTGTTTGTTAGTAGATGGACATGATAATATTTCGCTACAACGATGGTAACTTCAGGTTCGAATCCTGCACGAGCGGTGTATCCTAAAATTGATTTATGACATAAGTTGGGTGATAGAAATGAATCGCTCATTTTGGCAAAGCCCAAATTTCATCCGAATGTCAATATCTTTATAAAGATATTGGTAATAAACGCTATTCGGCAGAAATGTCTTCTTTGTAGTTCGAATTTTGTGAATGGATATTGATCGTCCAACCAATTATACTAAAGACTGGAATGTTGTTAAAGACATTCGATAATCGTAATCTTTTCACATGGTTCTTCAAATACCCTGAAACTTAGAAATAATAATAAAATTTGAATACGATCTTATGTATATAGTTGGAGATACTGGAAGCCGAGCAGCCTTGTTCAGTAGCTGGATGGGTGACAGTTGCGATGATAACTTTTTAACGGGAATAGATAACGACTTGAAATTTCCAGGGAAGATTGCGCATCAGAAAGCGACAGATAAGTTCTTTAATGAGCTTAATCGACTTAATGGTTTCGGAGTCATATCCAACTGAAATTTTGTTGTTATTTCCTGGATAACTCAAAAAATACAAATTCGATCCAATTTGAACTTGATGGTTGGTTGTTAAATGCAGACGCGCTAGATTCTGCGAAATTTCGCGAGGATCTTATCACTAGAAAGGAAATAACTATAATGTTTTCTTAAAAATTTTTATATTTGACGAACTATCCGTCAGAATCCGCTGAAATTCTGCACATACCTTCGAGCCTCCATTTTACAATCGAATACTGAATTTCGGCAGGGGCGGATCTACGTATGGGCATTATGGGCTCCGGCCCAGGGCCTCGTGGATACAAAGGGCCCACCAGCCGCATTGAAATTAATAGAAATCAAATTTTAAAGAATATATTTAAAATTAAAAATAAAATGTAATCACAAGGTTGGCAAATCTGAAATATATTAAACAGTGTGCGCGTCTATCAAACAGAACAGGGAATTCCCCGTTGCTTGTTTTCTTGTCTATGGTCTATTACTACCTATAGGGAGACTTCTTATCGCCAAACTAACACGCTGCCAGCGTCATTGTTATCATTTTACCCAAATGTCTTTAATTTTCGATATTTTTGCCGAAAATTATCTCAAATGATTGAGTTCAACTCCCTGATGAAGAATTCGAGATCAAATTTGATTCTGTCCAGCCGGCCGACTGTTGACACGATAACTTGAGAACGGAAAGCGATAGCGACTTGAATTTTTCAGGGTAGGTCCCAATATGTACGACGGACAAGTTCGTTAATGGGCATAATCGGCCCAATGCGTAATGAGTAATAATCTTGTTTTTTACCATTACAGATCCGATCGAATTGATACTTAATGTGTAGTTGTAGAATACAAACTCAAAGATGCATGTGCAATTTTGTAAGAATCGTAAAAAGTCAGGCCGGATGGTCTTCTCACTATGATGCCGTCAAATCGATAAAAAATAATTATGATGACATTTTCAGCGAAAAGGAGAAAGTGCAATTCTAATTATTTTTCGGGAAGATATTTTTTAGAGATTTAATTTAGTAAATGAATTTCAAACAAGCACTGACGTGAAGTCAGGAGCTTTTGCGCGTATATTCTATTGTCCATTCTCCTGTATTGGACACTCTTTATCGAATTTACCATGGTGAATTCTATTGTCTATTCTCCTGTATTGGCCACTCTTAATCGAATTTACCATGATGAATTCTATTGTCCAGTCTCCTGTATTGGATAATGTTAATGGAATTCACCATGGTAAATTCGATTAAGAGTGTCTAGTACAGGAGAATGGACAAAAGAAAATACGCTCAAAAGCTCCTGACTTCACATCAGTGCTTTATGATTAACTCGTAACATATTTGAAAAGAATGTAAAATGAATCAGAAAAATTCTCTTAGATTAACCATGATACATGGAGTTTCTGGACATTCGTTAGCAAAATCTTTCTTTAAATATGCAAAATGACTACCTATCCATTTCCTGAGGTTTGTCTGTATATGCTATGTTCCGATAACTATCAATTGAATATTTTCTGATAGGGTTCGTGAAATATCAGAAGAACTCCGCGATTCTTCGAATTCTAGATAAAATTCCACGTTTCTCTATATTTTCCAGACGAAAATTATGTAATCCGTAATGTTTACGGGCGTTTTCAGTGAATTAATGTCAAGTTTGGAGACACTTGTCAACTTTGGGGTCCGTCCTCAAACTTTTTCTGGAGTTGGCTTAATGAATAGTTTGAGGACATTTTTCAAAAATTCCTGTATTCTATAGTAAAATCAACAATTTTCATCATGAAATGGCAATTGTCACTTCAAAGTGTCATAATTTGTATACGCAATTTGTGGACTTTAGTATGAGTTCACACACATTTCTACCAAATTAATTTCTACAAAATTCTACGCAAATGTTTCACATTTGCGATCCAATTCTGAGGAAACGGAATACTTTCTTGGAAAGTGAAGCTGTTTGAAGCCCAATATTCTCTTTTCGAACCTCATAAAGATTTTATGAGATTGATCATTCAACTGTGAATTATTTGAAACAATTGTATTTGGGGGCGTCTATTATTCACGAGGTTATTAGCTCACATTTTCAGACCACCCCTTCCCCTCAATGATATAATTGTGAGGTTCTATGTTACCCCTCTGAATACGCAATATCAGTACAGGAGAATGGACAATAGAACATACGCGCAAAAGGTCCTGACTTCACGTCAGTGCTTGAACCGTTTCATATTAGCGATACATTTCTGAGAAAACGGAATATCTTCTTTGAAAGTGTAGGTGCTTGAAGCCCAAATGTCTCTTTTTCAGATCTCATAAGGATTTTATAACATTTATCATTCAACAGTGAAATATATAATATTCCAGGGGGTATAACTAGACTCGACTCAAAAACAAACTTAACCTCCCCATTCGGATGTGCAGCCTACTCTGAAAATCCTTATCTCCTTTCGTTCAAAAGTTATCAAGGCAACAGTCACCCATCCAGCTAGTGAACTCACACAAGGCTGCTCGGATCTCCAACAATATAGATCCGATCGTGTTCAAACTTGAAACTCGGTAGTACAATTAGGTTCTGAAGGCTCTCGCAAAATGTCAGCGATGTCGGACGAATAGTTTCTCATATATAGAATTTGCTTCATTGATTTTTCAAAAATTTTCTAGTGATACGATCCTCACTACATTTTGCAAGAATTTTCGCATTGGCATTCTACAACTAATAACAATGTTTGAATTGTATCAATCCTGTATTTTTCGAGTTATTGAAGAAATAAAAACCAAATTTCAGATGGGTATAACTCCAAAACCGTTTGGCCGATTATGCTTATAAACTACCTCAACTGTCGCATACAGATGCACAACTCAACCTGTAAATTTCAAGTAGCTGTCTTTTTTATTTTTCAGGTTATCGTTCTTTTTAATTTTCTAGTGATACGTTTCGCTCGAAATTTCACAACCGTCCTTGGGTTTGCATTCTGCAACTCTCCAAGTTTCAATTCGATCGGATTTGTATTGGTTGAAAACAAAATTATCACTCGGAAACCGTTCGGCCGATTATGCCCATTAACGAACTGGTCCGTTTTATTAATTGGGATATGGCACTAACCCAGAAAATTTGAATTCGCCAGCTCTTTCCGTTGTCAAGTTATCGTGGCAACGGCCGGCTGGCTGGCTGGACAGAATCAAAATTTCACCTCGAATTCTTCATCGGGGAGTCGAGTCCAAACGTTCGAGATCATTTTGGGCAAAAAATTCGAAATTTACATTTGGGCAAAATGATGACGCGATGTTCCCCAGAACATACGCGCAAAAAATTGGCCTAAGTAACTAAAAACAAGCGATAGATTCGCGTAAGTTTTAGCTCCATAATAAATGCATGGGAAATTCGTTCGTGCTCGGATCCACGAACGGATCGTAATTCAAAGTTCCCGCTTAATCTAACTAATTTGGTCTATTGGCCCTTTATGTGACGATCATTTCGAGATTTGTTTGAGATCCACTAAGAATTGCCGATAATATTGTCGAGAAATTATTGAAATAGGCTTACTGGATTTGAACCGTTTCTATAGGATTGATCAGGATTTACTTAACTTTATTAGCATATAAGATACAAAATCTGAAAATATTGTACAAAGAATCGATCTAGTCTCAAAGGACGACGTATTGCGGCATTTTATAGTTTAAAGGAACTTGAGGCTTTAGCGTGATTTGAAAAGTAGTTTAGAGGTCAAAATAGGCCTATCGAGTTTATGATGAATGGGCAAAATCCGCCCAATTATTTCAGAGATTTTGTTTTACCAATATTTCGAAATCTACACATCGGACGTTGAAATTTGATATCTCTAAAAATAACGTCTCCAAGTTCCGAAGAAAGAAGCGAAAAAAATTTTGATCTCTCGTAAGATTATCGCTAGAGTTTGCTGAAATTTCTTATATACCTAAAGGTCAACAATAAGATGAGTTAAGTATACGATATATCAGATTCATAATTTTTCCATTATCGCAAAAAATAAGATCTTCCTAGAAGCTACGTAATCCAATGATTGTTTAGGAGTACCTATACGATTTATTCGTTGCTATGATTTTGATTCACTTTTCATCTCATTTCGAGACACTGAAGAATATCAACAGACGACCTTACCTGATTCACTAAACCGGATCTAAAATATACAGATTTTTATCGAAAAATTATGTTCTTCAAAATGTTTTTGCTTATTTATTCCAATGAATATTTTGAACAATTTCCTCCATATACCCAATACGGATTTTGTTTTCTCGATAAAACGGATATGTAATATTCAAAGATGAAAGATGTGAAATTGGCCCACTTTTGAGAACCATATGGATTAAGAAAAATTTCAGCAGCACACATTTTTTTTTCCGAAAATCGAAAGGTGTAGGGCCAATTTTACACACAATATTGAGAACGCTATAAAAACTTCTTTACGTTCGAATAATCTCACCTTGAAAAGACATGAAAATAAATTGGCTTAGGTCCTCAAATTTGTAATTTTAGATTTTCAGGTAATCTTTAATATGAAAATATATACTAGAACACCGTAGTAATAAGGGCCATTATGAAATGACCCAATATGCGTAGGCAATACAGAATACGAGTGAGTTCAAATTGATCCCATATGTGCGATTTAATCCATTAAATGAAGATATCATAGGTGCCGCCCTATAACTTATTTCGAGTAAGGCATGCCAGTATGCCACCTGACATCGGTGATTCCTCGCTTTTTAACTGACATTCACAACTACTATGAGATAAGTTATAAAGTGCGGTAATTATATCTCAACAGGACGATGCCAAATATTGTGTAGTACGGGAGCACATTTTCCAATATGATAATTTCTGATATAATATGCAATTAGATTAGAAATCCTCGCAGGCAGTAGTAGTAGCAGGCAAATTTTTTCGAGGCATTATGATTCCCCGACATCTTAAAGAGGATTGTGTGAAATGAAATTTCGAATATTAATAGGAAAATTCACGAGGGTCGTATCGTAAGAATCTTAAGAAAATATTATTTGCCTGAAATATCGCAATCGAAATATATCGAGAAAAAAAAATTATAAGCACTATTTGAGTAGTTAATGTGAAATAACGAATTCAATTTCTGAAAATTATAAATCTGAATAACATTATGTACATAAGTAAATTAGTATCTCAAGAACAAAAAACTAAATTCAGTTGAAAATTTAAGTTCACGTGCAAAGTATCGATTAAATATTCGTAGGTTGGTTTCAACTTTCACCGAAAGAATAATTGATCTGTGTATTTCTGTTTATGTTCTAGGAAACAGCATGCTATCATTTTGCCCGAATGACTGAAATTCTTGAATTTAGTACCGAAAATGAACCGAAAATGAGTAGGGTCGACTCACTGATGAAGAATTCGAGGTCAAATTAAATTATCTCCGGCCGGCTGTTACCACGTTAGCTTTCGAACGGGAAGAGTGAAAACAAAATTTTCAGGGTAGGTTGCTTATCCGAATGCGACGGTTTAGTTCGTTCAAGGGCATAATCGGCCAAACCGTGGCGGAGTTAAAATAACTCAAACAATATAGATCCGACCGAATTGAAACTTGGTATAGCTATTAGTGAAATGATAACACACTGCCAAGGTTCGTATCACTAGAAACTTTTGAAAAAATTCTTAGAAACCCCTGACGTGAAGTCAGGAGCTTTTGCGAACTTGTCCCGTTGTCTATTCATCCTCATAAGAAGTCGATCGAGCTAAAATTCGGTACTCGATTGTAAAATGGTGACTCCAAGGAATTTCAGCTGATTCTGACTCATAAGAAATATGAAATTCTTGAAGAAAACATTTTTTTATATTTTTCTAGAGGCTCGATATTCACGAAATTTGCAGAAAATGGGCGCGCCGGCATTAAACAATTAATTACTAAGTTTTAAATGAATTGGATATATATACATATTTTGGGTTATAGAGGAAATAACAAAATTCAATATGGGTGTAACTCCGAAAGCGATAGGCCGACTTTGCCTATTGACGAACTAACATCACTTGGATGCGCAACGCGCTGAAAATTGCAAATCACTATCTCCTTCCGTTCTCAAGTTATCGTGAGATACATAATATTTTTCTTTAATTTTTTAGTGATACGATCCTCACGAAATTTTGTGTTTATGTCGGCAATCTGCACCTAATTACGTGGTTTCTATCCGATCGGATCTGATCTGTTAGTAACCAAAACTAGTACTCGGAAACCATTTGGCCGATTATGCCCATCAACGAACTTGTCTTTCGCATTTGAATGCGAAACCTATCCTGAACATATCAAGTCGCTATATCTTTCTGTTCGAAAGTTATTGTGGCAACGGCCGGCCGAACGGCCAGAGAGAATCAAATTAGACCTCGAATTCATCATGGTTGGAGACCATTTTTGGCAAAAATTTCGAAAATTGCAGACATTTGGCAAAATGATAGCAGGCTGTCCCCACGTGCAAAAAATTATTGAATATTATTCTATATCTCAGAAACTATCCGTTTTGCAGCCAGGTTTCAAATTTGAACACGATCGGAGATATAGGGTTGGAGATATTGAAAAATTATTGGAAACTGAGCAGCGTTGGACGAGTTCAGTATCTGTTGAGACCGCTAGTATACTACATATATATTGGTAATGATATAGTTAACTAACGTATTCACTAAAATTGATGTCCAAATTCTGAATACGAGTATGTAAACAATGCCCAAAAACAATAGCAATACTATGTATTCCTATTCCACTGAGAGAAATCTCTCTTTCTATACATGGCATTGTCTAGATTCCAGATTATAATAATTGTAGGAACTTGATCGAAAACGAAATTAAACAAAACGAATGAATGAATAACTTTTGTATTTCACAGTTGTTCTGATTTTTTTTAAATCTGGGCAGCATAGAATCCCCAGAAAAGACTCCGTCAGAAAAAAGAACATAGATAACTTCTAGTCTAGGACATGCACGGTGTGTTATAAAGGGCAGCGGTGTGGAATCAAATCATTACATAGGACTAATGTTATTAGAATTCCTGTGAATAATCTGCAGGATATTTGTATAATAATCTATTTTCGAAAGAAATATTAGTGGTAGTATTTATATGTTATGGGGAGGTTGCTTGTGGAATATACTATCCAATAGAAATATGGATCATGC
This sequence comes from Halyzia sedecimguttata, assembly GCA_937662695.2. Lineage (NCBI taxonomy): Eukaryota > Metazoa > Arthropoda > Insecta > Coleoptera > Coccinellidae > Halyzia > Halyzia sedecimguttata. Next base: position 4,187,288 of record OW569413.2, on the reverse strand, counting down.
GGAGTAATATATATATATGGAAAGGTTTAACGGGTAATTCCGCAAAAGGAGCAGATTAAAAATAATTCTGCTGGTACCAGCAGAATTATTTTTAATCTGCTCCTTTTGCGGAATTACCCGTTAAACCTTTCCATATATACTATCCAATGTTTTGACGAATGATATTTTTACTTGATTATTGTCCTATTGATCGAATTTCTCTAATTTTGAAATATCCGGCATGTTTCTGGCGCTCTTGTTATTATAACCATGACATTAAAGTAGTCTCAATATTCCTTTGAAATATTCCCAGAAAATAAATATTGTGTGTTTCGACAGAAATATTTATTATCAATTCGCTAGTATATTACTTATGTTTTTCAATGATATAGTTAACCAACGTTCACTTTCATAGCAGAGCGCATAGCGTAGCATCGCGCTTAGCATATAGCATCGCATCGCATAGTTCACCGGCTCGGGAATTTCAAATGCAAAGTTAATCACGAAATTTAGAGAATAAATTGATGAAGATGAAAAATTCGTGATTCTTAGGACTCTTTATACGAATATATACCGAAGAACGGAAGATTGAACGAGAAAAATAGAAAATGAAAATGTCCCCAAACTTGATCGATGTGAGTTTTTTAGAATTTTCGTGGTTTTTTCACTTTTATTTGCTAATGTATACCTATGTATGCAGGAAAAATCGAAGTTTGAAAATGACCCCAAACTTGACGGATAACAAACATATATATATATATATATAAATGGAGAAGTATAACGTGTAATTCCGCAAAAGGAGCGTTATCCTATTGTCTTATATATATATATATATATATATATATATATATATATATATATATATATATATGTTTGTAATCCGTCAAGTTTGGGGTCATTTTCAAACTTCGATTTTTCCTGCATACATAGGTATACATTAGCAAATAAAAGTGAAAAAACCACGAAAATTCTAAAAAACTCCCATCGATCAAGTTTGGGGACATTTTCATTTTCTATTTTTCTCGTTCAATCTTCCGTTCTTCGGTATATATTCGTATAAAGAGTCCTAAGAATCACGAATTTTTCATCTTCATCAATTTATTCTCTAAATTTCGTGATTAACTTTGCATTTGAAACTCCCGAGCCGGTGAAGTATGCGATACGATGCTATATGCTAAGCGCGATGCTACGCTATGCGCTCTGGTATGAAAGTGAACGTTGGTTAACTATATCATTGAAAAAAATAAGTAATATACTAGCGAATTGATAATAAATATTTCTGTCGAAACACACAATATTTATTTTCTGGGAATATTTCAAAGGAATATTGAGACTACTTTAATGTCATGGTTATAATAACAAGAGCGCCAGAAACATGCCGGATATTTCAAAATTAGAGAAATTCGATCAATAGGACAATAATCAAGTAAAAATATCATTCGTCAAAACATTGGATAGTATATTCCACAAGCAACCTCCCCATAACATATAAATACTACCACTAATATTTCTTTCGAAAATAGATTATTATACAAATATCCTGCAGATTATTCACAGGAATTCTAATAACATTAGTCCTATGTAATGATTTGATTCCACACCGCTGCCCTTTATAACACACCGTGCATGTCCTAGACTAGAAGTTATCTATGTTCTTTTTTCTGACGGAGTCTTTTCTGGGGATTCTATGCTGCCCAGATTAAAAAAAAATCAGAACAACTGTGAAATACAAAAGTTATTCATTCATTCGTTTTGTTTAATTTCGTTTTCGATCAAGTTCCTACAATTATTATAATCTGGAATCTAGACAATGCCATGTATAGAAAGAGAGATTTCTCTCAGTGGAATAGGAATACATAGTATTGCTATTGTTTTTGGGCATTGTTTACATACTCGTATTCAGAATTTGGACATCAATTTTAGTGAATATGTTAGTTAACTATATCATTACCAATATATATGTAGTATACTAGCGGTCTCAACAGATACTGAACTCGTCCAACGCTGCTCAGTTTCCAATAATTTTTCAATATCTCCAACCCTATATCTCCGATCGTGTTCAAATTTGAAACCTGGCTGCAAAACGGATAGTTTCTGAGATATAGAATAATATTCAATAATTTTTTGCACGTGGGGACAGCGTGCTATCATTTTGCCAAATGTCTGCAATTTTCGATATTTTTGCCAAAAATGGTCTCCAACCATGATGAATTCGAGGTCTAATTAGATTCTCTCTGGCCGTTCGGCCGGCCGTTGCCACAATAACTTTCGAACAGAAAGATATAGCGACTTGATATGTTCAGGATAGGTTTCGCATTCAAATGCGAAGGACAAGTTCGTTAATGGGCATAATCGGCCAAATGGTTTCCGAGTACTAGTTTTGGTTACAAACAGATCAGATCCGATCGGATAGAAACCACGTAATTAGGTGCAGAATGCCGACATAAACACAAAATTTCGTGAGGATCGTATCACTAAAAAATTAAAGAAAAATATTATGTATCTCACGATAACTTGAGAACGGAAGGAGATAGCGATTTGCAATTTTCAGCGCGTTGCGCATCCAAGTGATGTTAGTTCGACAATAGGCAAAGTCGGCCTATCGCTTTCGGAGTTACACCCATCTTGAATTTTGTTATTTCCTCTATAACCCAAAATATGTATATATATATCCAATTCATTTAAAACTTAGTTATTAATTGTTTAATGCCGGCGCGCTCATTCTCTGCAAATTTCGTGAATATCGAGCCTCTAGAAAAATATAAAAAAATGTTTTCTTCAAAAATTTCATATTTCTTATGAGTCAGAATCAGCTGAAATTCCTTCGAGTCACCATTTTACAATCGAGTACCGAATTTTAGCTCGATCGACTTCTTATGAGGATGAATAGACAACGGGACAAGTTCGCAAAAGCTCCTGACTTCACGTCAGGGGTTTTTAAGAATTTTTTCAAAAGTTTCTAGTGATACGAACCTTGGCAGTGTGTTGTCATTTCACTAATAGCTATACCAAGTTTCAATTCGGTCGGATCTATATTGTTTGAGTTATTTTAACTCCGCAACGGTTTGGCCGATTATGCCCTTGAACGAACTAAACCGTCGCATTCGGATAAGCAACCTACCCTGAAAATTTTGTTTTCACTCTTCCCGTTCGAAAGCTAACGTGGTAACAGCCGGCCGGAGATAATTGAATTTGACCTCGAATTCTTCATCAGTGAGTCGACCCTACTCATTTTCGGTTCATTTTCGGTACTAAATTCGAGAATTTCAGTCATTCGGGCAAAATGATAGCATGCTGTTTCCTAGAACATAAACAGAAATACACAGATCAATTATTCTTTCGGTGAAAGTTGAAACCAACCTACTACTATTTAATCGATACTTTGCACGTGAACTTAAATTTTCAACTGAATTTAGTTGATTGTTCTTGAGATACTAATATACTTATGTACATAATGTTATTCAGATTTATAATTTTCAGAAATTGAATTCGTTATTTCACATTAACTACTCAAATAGTGCTTATAATTTTTTTTCTCGATATATTTCGATTGCGATATTTCAGGCAAATAATATTTTCTTAAGATTCTTACGATACGACCCTCGTGAATTTTCCTATTAATATTCGAAATTTCATTTCACACAATCCTCTTTTGGAGATATCGGGGAATCATAATGCCTCGAAAAAATTTGCCTGCTACTACTACTGCCTGCGAGGATTTCTAATCTAATTGCATATTATATCAGAAATTATCATATTGGAAAATGTGCTCCCGTACTACACAATATTTGGCATCGTCCTGTTGAGATATAATTCCCGCACTTTATAACTTATCTCATAGTAGTTGTGAATGTCGGTTAAAAAGCGAGGAATCACCGATGTCAGGTGGCATACTGGCATGCCTTAGTCGAAATAAGTTATGGGGCGGCACCTTTGATATCTTCATTTAATGGATTAAATCGCACATATGGGATCAATTTGAACTCACTCGTATTCTGTATTGCCTACGCATATTGGGTCATTTCATAATGGCCCTTATTACTAGGGTGTTCTAGTATATATTTTCAAATTAAAGATTACCTGAAAATCTAATATTACAAATTTGAGGTCCTAAGCCAATTTATTTTCATGTCTTTTCAAGGTGAGATTATTCGAACGTAAAGAAGTTTTTATAGCGTTCTCAATATTGTGTGTAAAATTGGCCCTACACCTTTCGATTTTCGGAAAAAAAAATGTGTGCTGCTGAAAAGTTTTCTTAATCCATATGGTTCTCAAAAGTGGGCCAATTTCACATCTTTCATCTTTGAATATTACATATCCGTTTTATCGAGAAAACAAAATCCGTATTGGGTATATGGAGGAAATTGTTCAAAATATTCATTGGAATAAATAAGCAAAAACATTTTGAAGAATATAATTTTTCGATAAAAATCTGTAGATTTTAGATCCGGTTTAGTGAATCAGGTAAGGTCGTCTGTTGATATTCTTCAGTGTCTCGAAATGAGATGAAAAGTGAATCAAAATCATAGCAACGAATAAATCGTATAGGTACTCCTAAACAATCATTGGATTACGTAGCTTCTAGGAAGATCTTATTTTTTGCGATAATGGAAAAATTATGAATCTGATATATCGTATACTTAACTCATCTTATTGTTGCCCTTTAGGAATATAAGAAATTTCAGCAAACTCTAGCGATAATCTTACGAGAGATCAAAATTTTTTTCGCTTCTGTCTTCGGAACTTGGAGACGTTATTTTTAGAGATATCAAATTTCAACGTCCGATGTGTACATTTCGAAATATTGGTAAAACAAAATCTCCGAAATAATTGGGCGGATTTTGCCCATTCATCATAAACTCGATAGGCCTATTTTGACCTCTAAACTACTTTTCAAATCACGCTAAAGCCTCAAGTTCCTTTAAACTATAAAATGCCGCAATACGTCGTCCTTTGAGACTAGATCGATTCTTTGTACAATATTTTCAGATTTTGTATCTTATATGCTAATAAAGTTAAGTAAATCATGATCAATCCTATAGAAACGGTTCAAATCCAGTAAGCCTATTTCAATAATTTCTCGACAATATTATCGGCAATTCTTAGTGGACCTCAAACAAATCTCGAAATGATCGTCACATAAAGGGCCAATAGACCAAATTATTTAGATTAAGCGGGAACTTACGATCCGTTCGTGGATCCGAGCACTGAATTTCCCATGCATTTATTATGGAGCTAAAACTTACGCGAATCTATCGCTTGTTTTTAGTTACTTTGGCCAATTTTTTGCGCGTATGTTCTGGGGAACATCGCGTCATCATTTTGCCCAAATGTAATTTTCGAATTTTTTGCCCAAAATGATCTCGAACGTTTGGACTCGACTCCCCGATGAAGAATTCGAGGTGAAATTTTGATTCTGTCCAGCCAGCCAGCCGGCCGTTGCCACGATAACTCTCGAACGGAATGAGCTAGATAGTTGAAATTTGCAGAGTAAGTTTGAGGGATAAATATCTCGGTCAAGTTCGTTATTGGGCAAAATCGGTCTAATGGTTTCGGAGTATAGAAAAAAATATTTTTTTACATTACAACTTTTGAATTCAAATTTTTAAAGATGCATTTTCATCATAAGAATCAATTGTTATCATTTTCAACTCTAACAAGCTACTACTTTCGGAGATAAGATGTTTCAAAGTTTCAATAATTCATCGTAAGTTCTATGTATTCAAAGAATGTGAACACAGAATCTGTCTGTGGTCACTATTCATCAATGTCATCTTTTCTAGCTATAAGAGATTGTCAAATCATAGTTGTTATTTTCTCTTGGAAAGCAAAATTCGACTCCTGAATTTATGAATATATATACAAGACTGTTTTGATGTAGTTTATGGAGGCAATAGGAAAGAAGATCATAACGGAATCATCAAAAGAAATTACTGTTCGTTGACCACTGAGGTTAATATTACTTTTTACTTCCCTAAGTACTGAGACATGTTCCTATATACAGTATTTTCATAATGTTGGTAGCAAAAGAATACTTAAATATGGATCTACATTTGTGTATCAATCATTTTTTCTTGAGATAAGGTTCATAATACAGAAAAGAATGTGTTAGTGGTATGAACTATTAAATTTTAAATTATGAAAAGAGGATAGTATTTTATTAATATATTTTGAACTATTAAAATTTATTCGTAATCCACTACCTACTCACATAACAGGAATAAATGGAAAATCTGCTATGATGTCTCCAGCCTTGCTCTAGACATTTCGATGATACTTTCCTTAGGTATTTCGAGTTGTGAAAACTATGCACCGAGTGTAAGTTGCAACAACCCATTCCACGAGGTTGAATCATTGCAGGTTGCTCATTTAATCTTGATAAATAAACTTAATAACAATTTCTGAAGCATTAAGGCATTGAAGCATTGTAGATTGCTCTATTTTTTATAAGATAATTTTTGAAGCATTTTTATCGAACGACACTTTTTTTAAATTTAATTTCTTTCGTGATGCATTTCTATCATAGGAATCCACTGATATAATTTTCAACTCTGAGAAACCAATACTTACGGAGATATAATTTGTCTGTTTGAAAAAGAGCGCCAAAAAGCTCCTGTACACAGGGCTTGAACCAATTTTTTTTAAAGACTTGATTATCTATGAGTATGTACAAGTACTTCCATATAATCTGTATCGAAGTACTTGTTACGAGAGATATTCATGTAGGTTTTGTAAAACAGTTTTTCCAGAATTTATAAAGATATTGATATTCGGATGAAATGTGGGCTTTGCCAAAATGAGCGATTCATTTCTATCACCCAACTTAGGTCATGATAAATCAATTTTAGGATACACCGCTCGTGCAGGATTCGAACCTGAAGTTACCATCGTTGTAGCGAAATATTATCATGTCCATCTACTAACAAACACATAAAAATTTTGTACAAACTTAGTTTTTCGACATTTGTTAGAATTTTCACAAATCTGTGATCATAGAAAATAATTAACTGGCGTTGAAATTGAACTAACGATGGATATTTATGGCAAAATTCTATTTCAATCAAAAATCTAGCTATAAATTGGCAATTTACAGCAAGATTTGTATTCTTGGGATTCTCGGACGTGAATCGAATGTGAAATTGGAAGATTTTAATGTCGAAACTTCTTGACAGAAGTAATTCGAATTTCGCAGGGCAGGTAACATGTCGAAATCGCCGGTCCACTGCGTGCATAGGCATAATTCGTCTTATGGTTTCTGACAAGTAATAATATGAAATTATAAGGTCGCAATATCTTTATCAAGGTTTGAAATCACGAATTCAAGGCCAATGCGAAATTTCATGAGCAACGTATCACGAGAAGCGTTTTTAAAAAAAAAATCACTACATCAAAAACCAGAATTCGCTATTTGTATGCACATAGAGAGCAAAGATGAGTTATCTGAAATATGTAAAATAAATTTCTGGTTGTATATTGAAATCCATACGCATATAACCACTGAGGGAGTTTTTCTGATTCTAAATTGAAATCCATATGCATTATATGTTACTTGAGATATAAAAAATTGTTAACTCAATAGCTGGACAGTTATAATGGTTTTTACATCTTGCCAGACACATTGAAAGTCCTCTGTAGGTGCGAACGCGAATGCTTAGTGGATTGCGAGGGGGAAACCGCTCACAAAACATTGTACACCAGAATTCCAATTCAAGCAGAATTCCACTGGAATTCTATAGGAATTCTATTGTGTTTCTATTGGAATTCTTTTGGAATCTAAGGAAAACCAACGGAATTGCACAAAAACCCATTACTTAAGACTGACTGACTGATGAATATTTGACACATTTGATTTCGAAATTATCGAATGACTAGTGAAATTTCGAATAAAATTATATTTTTTTTTTATTTTCGAGAATTCACTTCGACTGTCCTTGAAATTTTACTTGTAGGTGTGAAATGATAGATACCCTTGCAATACCTTCAGAATGTCGTAGCGATGAGATCTTCAAATGGAGAAAAAAATTCTAATAGTAAATTCCATGTTATTTTCCTTCTGTCCTTGGCAATGCTTGTTTGATATATTGATATTTGGTATTTAATTATGCTTGGCTATTAAGGGGAAAAAACCAAAGAAGCACTGACGTGAATTCAGTCTGCTCCAGCGCACTTGTTCACATTCTACTCGAATCGGTCAACATGAACAACCGCCCCAATGAAGACTGGCCTCATGACAGTATTTAAATTTTTTTAAAACGGAACGGTAAAACACTCGAAAAAGTGAAGTTAAAACACTTCGCCTTAGGATATTTAATAAAGCTCCGTAGAAAACTTTCGGTCGAAGAATCTTTGTCCTGATGTACCTTTGTTTGAGACCTAACATAGGCTAGAATATTTCACCAATTGCAGCCTGATTGGCTGAGTGGTTAAAACGGAGGTCCCGAGATCAATCCCGGGGCTGGATAACAAATTTTCTAGGCCACCATTCACTGTTGGGTTGAAAATTAACAGTGCTGTGCCTAAGGTGACACCAGGACACAGCAACGAAGCCTACACAAAAAACAACTGATTCTCCTAACTCGCTCAAGCTCTTGAGGTATCAATAGCATCTGCAGGGATGTATTAAAATATATTAAATCATACAAATGAGAGAATTATCACCATCCAACCAACATAGAGACAGACTCACACAGAATGAAAAATTCACCAGAATATCTATTGAAAGCTTTTTACTGGATCTTTATCAGATATGAAATATTTAAAACTGCAATAATTGAAGAATATTGTAATATACTCACCGTATTCAATAATACATAAATTTGTCTGTACTGCCAAGTATATTTTTGTGGGTTAGGAAAAACAGAGGGAAAACCATCCAGTTCTAACTGCTAAAATTCGGTAAAAACTGTCTATTTGGAGTTGTTTACATGATTGTCCGATAGGTATCGCACTCTAACATCAATAGGAATTGTTTATAATTCGATAGGAATTCTGCGGAATTCAATAGGAATTCTCCGGAATTCAATAGAAATTCCACGGTATTCAATAGCAATTCCACGGAATTCAATAGGAATTCCAGAAATTCAATAAGAATTCCATTGGAATTCAATGGGATTCTACTTTCTTGTACACCAGAATTCCTACCGCCTTTCAAATAATTCACTGTTGAATGATAAATCTTATGAGATCTTAATAAGAGAATATTAGGCTTCAAGCACCTTCAATTTTAAGAAGATATTTCGTTTTCTCAGTAATGGATATCAAATATGAAACATTTGCGTATAATTTTATAGAAATTAATTTGGTAGAAATGTGTGTATACTCATACTAAATTCCATAAATTGCGTATACAAATAATGACACTTTGAAGTAACAATTGCCATTTCATGATGAAAATTGTTGATTTTACAATAGAATATAGGAATTTTTGAACAATGTCCTCAAACCATTCATTAAGCCAACTCCAGAAAAAGTTTGAGGACGGACCTCAAAGTTGACAAGTGTCTCCAAACTTGACATAACGTCACTGAAAACGACCCTAAACATTACGGATTACATAATTTTCTTTTGGAAAATATAGAGAAACGTGGAATTTTATCTAGAATTCGATGAATCGCAGAGTACATCTGACATTTCACGAACCCTATCAGAAAATTTTCAATTGATAGTTATCGGGACATATTATATGCAGACAAACCTCAGGAAATTTATATGTAGTCATTATGCGTATTTCAGGAAAGATTTTGCTCAGCATGATGTTACAATGAAGTTAGTAACAAATGTTAGGTCTAGAAAACGTATGTATCATGCTTAATCTAAGAGAATTTTTCCGATTCATTTTACATTCTTTTCAAATATGTTACAAGTTAACCATAAAAATTGATTCGGGCACTGACGTGAAGTCTAGGGGTTTTTGCACGTTTGTTATATTGTCCATTGTTCTGTATTGGTCACTCTTAATTGAGTTTACCATGGTAAATTCCATTAAGAGTGTCCAATACAGGAGAATGGACAACAGAACAAGCTCCTGACTTCACGTCAGTGTTTGAACCAATTTTGTTTTTCGTTATTTTTTAAGAATTTTTTAGGTGCAGGGTGCTCACAAAATTTCACACTTGTCTTCATGTTGATATTCTACGACTAGTTACCAAGCTTCAATTCGATCGAGTTTATATTTTTTGAGTTATAGTGGAAATAATTAAACATTAGGCATACTTCAAGAAAGAATTTGCTTAGAATGGGGTTATAATGAAGTTAATAACGTATGTTAAGAGAATCATTCTATTTGAGATTTATTAGGACATAATATCCGGAACATGTATGTATCATGCTTAATTTAAGAGAGTTTTTCTGTTTCATTTTACATTCTTGTCAACTATGGTGCAAATTAAACATAAAAATGGACGGTACTCAAATAATCAATGGCTCTTGAATATTGTTTCCTTGATGTAACGAATCTCTTATAACCAGAAATTTCAGTAGTTTATGGTGTTCTATATAGGCCAAATATATTGATCACTAGCTGACCCAGCGAACTCTGTTCCGCCTTAAATGCATGGTGTACTGCTCCCTGTACAGTAATGGTTTATTTTCAACGATGTACGTCTCGAAAATATATTCTTTAACACAAATGAATGAAATTGTACGATGATGACGTGAAAAATAGCACGTTGAAATTGACGTTAGAAAAACACCCTGTATGAAGATTTTGAACAAATACATTATGATAATCCATCCAAGGTACCTATTTAGTTAATGCTCTGTTTGTGACAAAAATCACTTTAATCGCGTACAATTGTGCAATGATAAAAAGAACACCCTGTATACTAATAATTTATTTCCAATGATGTATCCCTCTAAAATTTATTTTTTAACACAAATGAATGAAATTGTACGATTGTGGCATGGAAAACAGCAAGTTGCAATTGACGTTAAAAGAAGAACACCCTGTATGGAGATTTCGGACAAATACATTTTGAGAATCCTTCCAAGGTACCTATTTAGTTAATGCTTTGTTTGTGACACAAATCACTTCAATCACGTACAATTGTGCCATGAGAAAAAAGACACCCTGTATAGTAATGGTTTACTTTCAATGATGTATGCCTCAAATGTTTATTTTTAAACACACATGACTAAAATTGTACGATTATGGCAGGAAAAACAGCAAGTAGTAATTGACGTTAAAAGAAAAACACCCTGTGTAACACAAAAAAGTATCCTATGTCCGTCTCCTGGTTCTAAGCTACCTCCCCACCAATTTTCAGCCAAATCGGTATAGCCGTTCTTGAGTTATAAGTGGAGTAACTAACACGACTTTCTTTTATGAATATAAGATTACTAGTGCCATTAAGCTGCTTTCTCGGCGTCAGTGCTTTCATAACATTGAATTGTTTTTGTGCGTATGTTCTGGGGAACATTCTGGGGAACATCGCGTTATCATTTTGCCCAAATGTCTGTAATTTTCAAATTTTTTGCCGAGGATTGTCTCAAACGACTAGGTTCAACTTACTGATGAAGAATTTGAGATAAAATTCTATTCTGTCCGGCCGTCTGTTGCCAGGATAACTTGAGAAAGGAAAAAAATAGCGACTTGAAATTTTCAGCGTAGGTGGCGCATCCCAATACGAGCGACAAGTTCGTTAATGGGCATAATCGGCCCAACGGTTTCCGAGTAATAATTTTGTTTTCAACCATCACTGATCTAATCGAATTGAAACTTGGTGAGTAATTGTAGAATACAAACCTAAGGAATTTTGTGAAATTTTGTGAGAATCGTATCGCTAAAAAATCTTAAAAAAATTGTTAAAAAATATTATTTACGTCACGATAACCTGAGAACGGAAAGAGATAGTGACTTCAAATTTTCAGGTTAGGTTGTGCATTTGAATGTGACATTTGAGTTTGTTTATAGGGATAATTGGCCAAACAGTTCTAGAGTTATACCCATCTGAAATTTGGTTGTTTTTTCCTCAATGTCTCGAAACATTCAAAACCGATCCAATTCAAACAAGGTTATTAGTTGCAGAATGCCAACGCGACATTTTTTTTTGCGTATTATATCCTCGATTACTCAAAAAAAAATAGACTCGATCGAATTGAAGCATGGTAACTAGTAGAAGAAGATCGACAGGAAAACGTGTGTAAAATTTTGTGAGGACCGTACCACTAGAAAATTTTTAAAAAATTACGAAAAAAAACGGTTCAAGCACTGACGTGAAGTCAAGAGCTTTTGCGCGTATGTTCTATTGTCCATTCTCCTGTATTGATATTACGTAGTGCAGAGGGGTAACATAGAACCTCACAATTATATCATTGAGGGGAAGGGATGGTCTGAAAATGTGAGCTAATAGCCTCGTGAATAATAGACGCCCCAAATCCAATTGTTTCAAATAGTTCACAGTTGAATGATCAATCTCATAAAATCTTTATGAGGTTCGAAAAAGAGAATATTGGGCTTCAAACACCTTTACTTTCCAAGAAAGTATTCCGTTTCCTCAGAATTGGATCGCAAATATGAAACATTTGCGTAGAATTTTGTAGAAATTAATTTGGTAGAAATGTATGTGAATTCATACTAAAGTCCATGAATTTGCGTATAAAAATGATGACACAGAAGTAATAATTGTTATTTCATGATGAAAATTGTTGAATTTACCAGAATATAAAATTTTTTGAAAAATGACCTCAAACTATTCAATGAGCAAAATCCTGAAAAAGTTTGGGGTCACGACCCTAAACTAACCATTTGTCATAAGAAAAGTTTGAGGCCAGACCTCAAACTTGACAAGTGTCTCCAAACTTGACAGAAAGCCACCGAAAACGACCTCAAACTTGACGCATTTCATACATATATATATATATATATATATATTAGGAATAAGAAGCTTCCGGGTTGGACAACGTCTGGAGTTTAATGTCGTTCGACGTTTCGGCTCCGATTTTGGAGCCACAGAATGAATGTGATAAGTGGTGTATGGACTATTAATTTATGAAAAGAGGATTGTATATTATTATCTTATATATTTTGAACTATTAAAATAATTTATTCGTTAGCCTATACCTATTCAAATATCAGGAATAAATGGACATTCTGCTATGATTGTCTTCAGCCTTGCTCTAGAAATTTCGATGATACTTTCCTTAGGTATTTCAAGTTGTGTAAACTATGCATCGAGTTTAAGTTGCTACAACCCATTCCACGAAGGTTAAATCATTGCAGATTGCTCATTAAATCTTGATAAATAAACTTTTATTTGAATTTAATTTCCTTTATGGTGCAGTTCTATCAAAAGAATCCATTAATACCATTTCCAACTCTGAAAAATCAATACTTTCAGAGATATGGTTTGTCAAAAATTGAACAAGAGCGGCAGAGCTCCTGCCACAGGGCTTTCCTCCTTTTTCAGTGACAGACTTGAGTAATGAGAGAATCGTCTATATGATCACAGAATTTTCAATTCTGGTATCCGCAATGAAATCCTTTAAATATCTAATGATATACGAAAAACCTTACTCTCATGTAATTTCAGTATACGATAATCACGAAATTCGGAGAAAATTTGCGCGTCGCTATCTCTTTCCGTTCTCAAGATATCGTGCGATAAATAATATTTTTTGATAATTTTATAAAAATTTCTGATCATACCATCCTCACAAATTTTCATATACGTCTTTATGTCGATATTCTACAATTAGTTACCAATCTTCAATTTGATCGGATCTGTTTTGGTCGAAAACAAAATTGGCGCTCGGAAACCGTATGGCCGATTATGCCCATTAACGAACTTAACCGCCGTATTCGGATGCGCCACCTAGTCTAAAAAAATATCAAGTCGCTATCTCGTTCTCGGTCCGTTCTCAAGTTATCGTGACAACGGCGTCTGCAGATCTAACTGTGAAATGAATTTATAGTAAATCCAATAATAATCAGTAGATCTATTGTATATGAAGACAGTCGTCTATGGAGATAGCATATGGAACACATTCTGATGTAAACGCCGCAATTTATCGTCTCCTCTTCAACGCAGTAGCGTATATTTTGAATTTGAAATTCTAACGAAATCATTGAATTATAGTTATTTTTTTCGGAATTCCTGGGAGAATAAAAGAAATGAGACGCTATACGTGTTCAATGAATTGAATAACAGGATTTCTTCTGCACAATAATGTTGAAATAAAGTTGACATTATTGTTATTTAATTAATTGTTCATCAAGAACCACGAGAAGTTATAGGGTCAATTCTTGGCATGAAAATTAAAAACAAATAAAATTCTCGCAATAAATATATAGGTCTGTATTCTCAAACCTAACATTCCTAAAACAAGAGGAGGCTAATAAAATTGCCATAAAATTATATTTTGTTTCCAATTTTCCGTTTATTCTATCCCCCCGAATGATTTTGTTTCTTTTCCATTTCCTCAACATCAACATTGTTAGGTATTCCTCTTTTGTCATGGCCGGACTATATTTGGTGCTTAAAATTGGCTCATTTGGCAGAAGAGCCTGTGTTTTTCGTATGATTGGTGGTGAGTACCTATAACAATGTGGTTGCAGATCACATAAATATAACTAAATTCTTTAAGTGAATAACTATGCGAAATTCTCATTTCCATACTGCAGCTTACGAATCCCGTAATGAATAGTTTTTAATTTTATTTCAAAACCCTTCACATATTTATTATACTTTAATATAATATGCCTTAAACTTTATTGTTACAAACAGCGTAATAATGACTACTGACTGAACTTAAAATTCACATCTTCAGGTCTCTGAGACCTGAGAAATGTTTTAATAACTGATGGCTATGTGCATCCGCCATTTTGTACCAAAACCCAAAACAATAAATATTCTATAACCTGATTACGGCACATGTTACTGGGTCTGATTGCGACTCTAAAACATCCAGGGACCCACCCAAAAACACACAAAATTTCATGAAAATCATAGAATAGATATCATTGTATTGCGCCAATTCACAAAATATACCTATATATAATTCAACCGGCACTAATAAACAAACTCTTTAATGACAGAACGTAAAGCGTGCGTCTAGAGACCATGTTGCCATTTAATCTGGGCTTATACAAGCTCTGATTAAATGGCCACCTTCATATACATAAAGGTGGCTTCCTCTGAAACCCAGAGGAATGAGAAAATGTTAGTGCATATTTAGCGATATTTCAATTTCAAAAGGACGAGAAACGCCCTGTGTATTCTTCTCATTCCGTGGCACAAAAACTTTACAGGAAAAATTACACAACAATCTCTATTACTACTAATACTATTTTCTAGCCATACGATTCTCAAAAAATTTTACAAACGCACTTATGTTTGTATTCTACAACTACTCACCAAGTTTCAATTTGATCGGATTAGTATTGGGTGAAAACGAAATTATTACTGGGAAACCATTGGGCCGATTATGCCCATTATCGAACTTGTCCGTCGTATTGGGATGGGCCACCTACCCTGAAAATTTCAAGTCGCTACATCTTTCCGTTCTCGAGTTATCGTGGCAACGGCCGGCAGGACAGAATCAAATTTGAACTCGAATTCTTCATCAGCGAGTCGAACCCAATCGTTTGAGACCATTTTCGGTGAGAAATTCGAAAATTACAGTCATTTGGGCAAAATGGCGTGATGTTCCCCAAAACATACGCGCAAAAAGAAAGTATATAAATTAATTACTCGAAAATCGCTAGAGATAGGGTTGAGGAAGTTAATACAGAATCAATCAGAAGACTATGTAGAATCGAAAAAATTGGTTCAAGCACTGACGTGAAGTCAGGAGCTTTCGCTTGTATGTTCTATTGTCCATTCTCCTCTATTGGACACTCTTAATCGAATTTACCATGGCAAATTATATTGTCCATTCTCCTGTATTTGACACTCTTAATCGAATTTACCATGGTAAATTTTCTAGGGGTACCGTTCCCACAAAATTTTACACACGTCCTTATGTCGATATTCTACTACTAGTTACCACCCAACTAGCAAAAATAATTTTATAAAAGTTGTAAGAACTGCTATACAGCATATATTATAGAAACGTGAAAATCTTATAATGTGTCTATAAACCACTATACAATGTCTTTACAACCAAAAAGGGCCCCACTTTACCCAACAGTTCAGTTCTTTTATAGGACATCCTTTAGTAAACTACACTACCGTTATAGAATAATCAATATGATGACTATATAACTGTCCTATAAGTATGTCTTCAAGATTATTTATACAATGTATTTGGGAACTGCTATAAAACTATTGTATAGCATTACTCTTATTCTGCGGTTTAAGAGTATTTAACGAACACATATAGAACACATAAGAAAGTGTTTTATAATGCAGACAGAATCGCTAATAAAATAATTTTGTTCTCTACCGTTGAAATTCGGAACAGAATTGTCACAAGAATATTTTATTAGGTATGTGTTTAAACGTTCGCGTTGTCTCATGACAGAGGAGTAAGATCCAATATCAGGCATTATTATGGCGGTGGGTGATGGAGATCGGATCTGTTGATTGAAGACCTTTATCGCTACTCTGGGGGCCAAATTTATTTGCGCAGCTAACTTTTCTGACAATATGTATATATTTTGTTGGTAAAAAATTAAAACGCCTCAGTTTAGCTTACATTTTATTGGTATTATTAAAAAACAAAAAATTAAAAATAACGTTTTATTTGTTGAATTTTCAACTTAAAACAAAGCATGTATTGTGGCTGTTGTAAAATCAGAAAAAACCTCATATATCTTTGAAAAATCTATTTTTATTTCACCTTTTTTCGTTTCTATATGATTTATTCACAATGGCGGTTGTTTCTCAACTGCCGAACGTTTAATAAATATGGCGTATATGGTAGAATACAAATTATATACCTTATACAATTGTATATTATTATACTGATCCTCCTAGGTCTTCCCGAAGGAGACCCCTCATAAGCTCTCGAAGAGCTTGAGTGAGTGAGGAGAACCAGTTGTGTTCTGTGTAGGCTTTGTTACTGTGTCCTTACGTCACCTCAGGCACAGCACTGTTAATTTTTGACCCAACAGTTAATGGTGGCGATTACCGTGACTAGAAAATTTCTTTCCTAGCCTCGAAATTGAACTTGGGGCTTCCGCTCCCAAGTCAAATGCTCTACCACTGAGCCAACCGCACTACAATGATTCTGTTTTCTTCTGAGCTGTATACGATATTAAAGTTTTATTATGTTGTTTAATGCAGCGCCATAAAATTGTTCCAACAGTCATAGGAATCAGGGTGCAGTTTGATTCTTGACCACTTTTGACTGTTGCCAGATTTAATAATACATCATTTTGTTTATTACAGAAATAATATGGAGATATTTATATAAAGGATGGGGATTGGACCACGAGTATACTAAGTGGTCCAACACATTGTGTGCAAAAAGTATACCTCGCTGTTTTGCATGAAGTGTAGGCTACACAAGATTTTTTGTAATAATTATTCAGTTATTATTTAAAAGTTTAAAAGTTGTTTTCTCAGTAAAAATGAAGGGATCTATCGCAATATTGTGTTTGTTTATATGACGAAACTCTCTTTAACACAAGTTTACTGTTAAAAGTTACAATGAACCCTTATGACAATCCGTGTCAAATATATGACTTTTCATGATTGAATTGCAAAACATACATTGTAGGTGCATGTATATGTAGCTTCAATTCGAACATACGCGCAAAAATGAAAAGACAAGAGTAGAAAAATGAACAAATTAAAACTAATACATAACTTTTCAAAGGCCCCCTCTCAAAAATATACTCCTCTGTATCCGCAAGGATCTCTTGCAGAAGAATCGCCTCCGTTAGTTTTCAAATACAGGGTCTTTCACGAGGAACCTCACCCATATTTATACGGGAAACTACTGAACGTATTTTCATGAAATTCAGCACTTATAAGTACTTCACGATGCTGATGAAATCTAAAATATTTTCAAGGCATGAGCACCTCCGGTTTTTCCGGAAATGACGTCAACTTCCGTTTTTCAATTTGAACACCATTTTTTCATTGCAGAAATAGATTCCTTAGAAAATTTCATGTTATTTTGATGTAACATTTTTCAGTTTTGTTTGGAAAATTCTCTCTGAGCGGGAAAATTCGAAAAAAAATCGAAAATAGAGCTCCGCTGAAACAAGAATAACTTCGAGGTTTTTGGATGGAAAATTTTCATTTTTGGGATTTTTCAAGATGTAAGATTGATGTATCCACTTAAAAAATCGAAATCACGATTCATGATACAGGGGGAGAAAAAATCGCTTTCAAAGTTAGGGATGACAAAATCGTGAAAAATCAATTTTTTCAAATTAGAACCCCATTTTTTTATGGCAGATATTGAATCTACGTTAAAAAATATTGTGAGTGTATGCATTACACCCTTGCCCTAAAGTGGATATTTTCTGAGTTATTCACAAAAAACTGTTTTTCGTCTTGAATTTTCAGCTATTTCTTTTCCCTTCACGCCAAAAAGATGAAATTTTCAGGAACTGTTACTTAAACCATGTTTTAGATTTTACTACCCTAATATGCAAGAGAAAAAAGTTACAGGTTGTTCCTAAATAGATGGCGAATTTTGATTCGAATTTGTATCGGAAACCTCTTTATTTCAACTAATCGGCCATCGGTTTTCTCTCCAGTGATAAATAAATAATTCCTTATGAACCATATGCAAAAACTTACCATGTTTTACATTCTTTTTTTTTTATGATAGATATCATTAATTACATCTGCCAAATTCCTCTTTATTCAGTAGCATTTTGTGTTTACTATTAATTTGGTGATAATTCGTATTAAGTTATAAAATCGATCACTATGCCTAATTTTACCAATGAAGATTATTTAAATCTCATTCTACTTCATGGAGAATGTAATAAAGTTGTAGATAGAACGACTGTTCATTGAGATGTTTCCTGAGCGACCCAGACCAACGAGAGATACCATTAACAGAACCATGCTAAACTTGAGAAATGTCGGATCTTTCGTTAAGAAAACTATACACAGAGAAAAAAGTGTAGTAGAAGATGAGAACAACGAAATTACAGTTCTTGCATATTTTCGTGTGAATCCTCAAAATTCTCTCAAAGATGCCGAGATTGATCTGGGATTATCTCAATCGAGTGTTTGGAAAATATTAAAAAAACATAAAATGCACCCATATAAATTCAATAGGGTACAGCATTTGAAGGAAACTGATTTCGTCAGGAGAACAGAGTTTTGCGAAGCTATGATGATTCGATTTCAAGAGAATGAAAACTGTTTGGACTGTATAATTTGGACAGATGAATCTAAATTCACAAAGAATGGTTCTTTCAATAGGCATAACAGTCATTATTGGGATGAAGAGAACAACCACCACTTCAGACAATGGAACTTTCAAGAGACCTGGAGTTTCAATGTTTTTTGCGCCATCAAAAATAATGCAATTCTCGATGTTCACATTTATGATGGGACTTTAACTGGTAAGATAGAACACTACACATGTTTGCATTATTTAAAGAATGTTCTCCCTTAGGAGATAGATATTCTGACATATTGACTCAAATAATTGAGCCGCTAGTACAGAACCATAATCACTTATGGTATCAAAAAGATGGCGCGCCTCCACACAATTCACTCAATGTGTCAAATATCCTCTACAGGCTATTTGAAGATCGATGGTTGGCGAACAATGGTCCACATCTTTGGCCACCACGTTCTCCCGATTTAACTCCTTTAGACTATTATGTTTGGGGTAGGATAAAAAATATTGTCTACTCAACTCCCCTGACTGATAAAGAGGACTGCATAGAACGAGTCAGAAATGCGTTCAGGTTTGTTTAGATTTTTAGATTCATAGTATTGAAACTCAATTTGGTTTTTAAACACTTTTGCAGATCTCTTCCTCCCGATGAAATAAGAAGAGCAACGCACGAAGCATTCCTGAGACGTATAAATAAATGTCTAGAAATTAACGGTCAAAACTTTGAGCATCTTTTCTAGTTATAACTGGGAGAGTTTGCCATGGTTCTCCTAATAGTAACTTGAAGTCGGTTTCAAGAAGGGGTGAAAAATCTTCAGCATGGTTCAAATAACAGTTCCTGAAAATTTCATCTTTTTGGCGTGAAGGGAAAATAAATAGCTGAAAATTCAAGAAGAAAAACAGTTTTTTGTGAATAACTCAGAAAATATCCATTTTAGGGCAAGGGTGTGATGCATACACTCACATTATTTTTTAACGTAGATTCAATATCTGCCATAAAAAAATGGGGTTCTAATTTGAAAAAATTGATTTTTCACGATTTTGTCATCCCTAACTTTGAAAGCGATTTTTTCACCCCCTGTATCATGAATCGCTTATTTTTTCGAATTTTCCCGCTCAGAGAGAATTTTCCAACGAAAACTGAAAAATGTTACATCAAAATAACTTGAAATTTTCTAAGGAATCTATTTCTGCGATAAAAAAATGGTGTTCTAATTTGAAAAACGGAAGTGACGTCATTTCCGGAAAAACCGGAGGTGCTCATGCCTTGAAAATATTTTAGATTTCATCAGCATCGTGAAATACTTATAAGTGCTGAATTTCATGAAAATACGTTCAATAGTTTCCCGTATAAATATGGGTGAGGTTCCTCGTGAAAGACCCTGTATATTAACTCTCGTTCTTGGACATCCATTCAATATATGATTTCATAAAGAAAAAGGTCGACCCTCCTGGCCTTAGGAGGGTCTCTTTCAAAACCAGGTCTGGCCAATCCAAACGATGATTATTCAGAACTTCACATGTTCGAAGGCCGCTACAGGACCCTAATGTAGGGTTATCATCTCCCATAGATACACGCTTCACTTTCTATCATGAATCGGCCCGAAAATTTATGTTATCATTTAATATGTCATCATGACATTCATGGTTTTGAAGGTTCTCGCAAACTTTCATCGATATCGCACAACTGCTTTGATGATATATTATAAATTTGTTTTCAATGATTTTTTTAAAATTTTCTAGTAATACGATCTTCACGAAATTTTGTAAAAATTTTTGCGTCGGCATTCTAGAACTAATTTCCATGTTTGAATTGAATCGCCATCGTATTATTTGGGTTGTTGAAGAAATAATAACCAAATTTCAGATTGATATAACTCCAAAACCATTTGGCTGATTATGCTAATTAACGAACTTAAATGTCGCATTCAGATGCGCAATCTACCCTGAAAACGTGCAAGTCGCTATTTCTTTCCGTTCTCAAGGTATCGTGAGGTACATGATATTTTTCGATCTAGTCTATATCTTTCGAGTTATCGAGGAAATAATATTCCAGATGCCTATAACTCTGAAACCGTTGGGCCGATTATGACCAAGAGGGAACTTAACTCTCCCATTCAGATGCGCAATCTACCCTGAAAATTGCAAGTCCCTATGTCCTTTCGTTCGAGAGTTATCGAGGAAATGGTCACCCATCCAGCTACTGTACTCACACAAAGCTGTGCGGATCTGCAACAATATAGATCCGATCGTGTTCAAACTTGAAACTTGTTAGTTGAGTTAGGTTCTGAAGGCTCTCGCAAAATTTCAGCCATGTCGGATGAATACTTTCCGATATATAGATTTTTTTTAATGATTTTCAATAATTTTCCAAAAATTTTCTAGAGATACGATCCCCACAAAATTTTGAGGGATGATCGCGTTGGCATTCTACAACTAATAACCATATTTGAATTGGATCACTTTTATATTTTTCGAGTTATTGAGGAAATAAACAAATTTCAGATGGGTGTAACTCCAAAACGGTTTGGCCGAATATGCTTATACACAAACTCGAATGTCCCATTAAGATGCACAACCTAACCTGAAAATTTCAAGTCGCTATGTCTTTCCGTTCGCAGGTTATCGTGACATAAAAATTATTTTTAAAAATTTTCTAGTTATACGATTCTCACAAAATTTCACAAACTTGCTTACGTTTATATTCTACAACAATTCACCAAGTTCCAATTCGATCGGATTTGTATTGGTTGAAAATCTGGAAACCATTATGCCTATTATCGAACTTTTCCGTAGTATTGGGATACGCCAGCTACCCTGAAAATTTCAAGTCGCTAGCTCTTTCCGTTCCCAAGTTATCGTGGCAACAGCCGGCCGGACAGAATCAAATTTGACCTCGAATTCTTTATCGGGGAGTCCATTTGAGTTTGAGACCATTTTCGGCGAAAAATTCGAAAATTACAGACATTTGGGCAAAATTTTAACGCGATGCATCACTAGAAAATTTTTAAATTTGCATTGAAAAAAATTCTATAAATCGGAAATAGGGAATCCAATCCCACACCAAAACCTCTATCCTATGCAAACGTGCGGGGTTGAAACAACCAATCCCGCGTATCCGCAAGAATGCGGGATTGTTAAAAATATATATACTCTTTGTACTCAACCTAATAAAAATGCTTATGAAAAGGTTGTGCAATTAAGAACATACTATAGTCGTTTAGTCGTAGCATAATAGTTATGTATGTGCCAAAAACGAAAAACTGTCTATTATTGTCGTGACTGCAAATTGCAAGCAGGCGAGACAAGAGACAGTTTTTGGTATGCATATTACACTTTTTCGTCGATACTTTTATGAATTTCGCACCACTTAAATAATTTCACTATAGCAAATGACCGTTATTCTCACATACACTTATGTTTGTATTGAACCGTATCATGCCGTAGCCATAGTGACCACAGCACTGACAGTTATTCTTACAGGCACTTATATTTATATTGGGAGTATAGGGACGTATCATGCCGTATCCATAGTGACCACAGCGGACGAGAAAGTAATTTTGCGGACGAAAAAGTACTTTTTCGTCCGTAAAGTACTTGCCTCCAATAAGAGCCGATTTTACGGCCGCAAATTAGAACCTACGTAAAATGTCACTTTTCATAGAGGTCGACAAAGAGAGTACTTATTCTTTTCCTGAGGCTTTTGCGCTTTCATTATCGAATAGGGACTTTTAATATTGAACCTTCAAAACTTTAAGGACTTCAAATCTAAGGCTGGTTTTCCTGTCACGCTGACGGTCGGCGCTGAAGGGTCAATATGTATGTAGCTATAGGTAGCGTTTTCGAGTCACGCAGCGCTGACGGCCGTCAGCGCTGAGCTATATACGCGCCGGCGCGTCGGTGCCGCTGACTAGCTGGCACCGACAAGCCTCCACATTCAGTGAGCCAGAGACAATAGCATCCTTCTATTTCTCTATGTGATCAGCGCGATACTAAAAGGATCCGAGCTGACCGATCAGCACTGACCGTCAGCGCCGACCGTCAGCGTGACAGGAAAACCAGCCTATTACTCAGTTTGATAAATACGGCAAGAGGATTTATGCAGTATTTTATTTTCCGTATATTATTAGATATTTATTGAATTTCGATTCCGATAGAATACATATGTCAAAATTAAAAATGCTTTGATCTTAGACGATGCTCTCATAACACAAGTCCTTTAAATGGTATGAAATGTATACATATTTTATAAAAGCTGAAAGAACGGTCTATTTCGATGGTAAATTCGATTAAGAGTGTCCAATAGAGGTGAATGGACAATAGAGCATACGCGCAAAATCTCCAGAATTCACGCCAGTGCTTGAACCAATTTTTATTTTTAGCACTTTTGCCATCCCTTGAATGGATGAAATCTTCTTGTTTTCTTATCGGAACAATTAAATAAATGAGCTTTTTTATTTCACTAGTAATTTGCTCTCTATTTTTTTTTCAATACAGAATACATCTTGTCTATCATTACGGCGAGCATGAAAGAAAACTGAAAATCCTTCGTTTCTCCTCATTCGTTTGAATGAGGACTTTATTTTTAGAAATCTTCATTTCGTTAAAAGAGCGTGGAGTTTGCAATAATTGTGCAACGTGGTCACGTGGTCTCAGTTTGTTGATAAATAAAGAATCAATCATTTTATAATGGTCATTTAAAGATAAATTCTTTTAATAAGTCTTGGGTAAATTTTGGAAATGAGAATTTATTACATCAATTGATGTGACGTCTTTGCATTTCTTTCATAATTTCTTTAATTATTCGCGAAACGGCCCTTCAGTTTCAGCCTTATAATATATATGGCAACACCGTTCTGCTACTAGATGACGATTTCATTCATGATTTGAAGATGGTTTATCGATCGCCATTTCTAAGTTATCAGCTGGTACCATGCACCGTTGCCGGATCAATTTTGTTTGTAAAACGTGACAATTTGAGTGATTTGAGGATATTTTGTGAAAAATACGATTAAATAATGGTTCGTAAGTGTCAAATGTGTGAAAAATTGGACCATTTGAACCTTAATTTGAGTTTTCACAAGTAATTTGAATTGTTATGAACAGTGGCGTAGATTGTTCCATGTTTACTTTCAGGTTTCCTTCTGATACTGAGCTAATATAAGGGATATATGGTTCTCTATTCTAAATTTATTTGAAGTCAATAACTTACCACAGAATCTGTTCTTATGTTCCCAACAAATTGAGCCTAAAGCCCCCCCGAGGGGGTTGTAAAAAGTGTCTTCAAAGTGATGCTAATCTTATTATTGCAAATAAACTATTGGAACTTACCAGAGAATTGAATCACTTATCACCTGTTCTCCAGCAAGTGGCAGGTAAAACTTTCGTAATTATTACCAGATTGGCGATTAATTATATCTGGTTTGATCTGTTTTACACAGAAGAGAAAATGGAAAGTACCTTTGGAAAATCTGAGCAAACAGTAGAGGAATTAAGTAATCATTAAAGGATACTGTGGGAGGTATACTCATTATTCAACGGTTTTTTTGGGTTTTCTCTCCCAAACTCTGAAAAATATCTATAAAATAAAAATTAATTATTTTGTGATTTGCTTCTGCGTAAGAAACACAGGATATTTGTCAGAAGCAATCAATTGAACAATGTTGCCTAACAAACAACAACGAAACAACATCAACGAATTTTAAATAGATATTTAAATTTCTATTCAAACCATCAGCTTAGTGTAAAAAGAGGTGTTATTAAAACACTTTATGATAGAGCGAACCTAATTTGTTCTACTCTTGAAATTCGAAATAATGAAATTGATTTCATCATAAAATTTCTTGAAGAAAATGGATATCCGAGGCAATTCATAAATACATGTGTCATGAATTTAGATAGAAAAACAAATAAACAAGAGCAACAAAATAATCAACAAGTACAACAGAATAATCAACAAGAACAGCAACCCGATCTGTTGAATGTGATCCCTTATGTTCGTGGCCTTTCTGAAAAAATTTGAAGAATCGGTTCTAAGTTCAATATAAGAACCGTCTTCAAAACACAGAATGATCTTAGGTCTTTATTAACGAAAACAAAACCCATAAATGAAAAACAAAAATAAAAAAACTGTGTATATAATATTCCTTGTATTTGTGGTAAATCATACACAGGAGAAACATCAAGACCACTAGAAGTAAGAAAGTCAGAGCATAAGAATAACTTCAGAAATAGAGACATACAGAAATCAAAAATAGCAGAACATGTATGTACAATCCAAGGAGATCACATGATAGATTGGAGTAATACAAAGATTCTAATGACAGAACCTGATTTTATGAAAAGGAAACTTAAGGAGTCAACTTGTATTTTATTGAACAGAGAATGCAATTTTGCAAATTGCTCAATTGGTATTGACCATATTTGGCTAAATTTATTGAAAAAGGAGTTGGAACTTGGAAATTTCTATGCGAAGTAAAACTATGTTAGCCCTGATTTTTAAATACTGTCAATGTGACAATTCTTGAATTTCACTAAATAACTATCAACAAAATAATTCTCTCGATTTTCATTGAGCGTCTGAAGAAGAAGTCTGATATAGACTCCGAAACGTTACGATATAGTTGTTTCTTCGTTGATGTTGTTTCGTTGTTGTTTGTTAGGCAACATTGTTCAATTGATTGCTTCTGACAAATATCCTGTGTTTCTTACGCAGAAGCAAAGTTCAAAATAATTAATTTTTATTTTATAGATATTTTTCAGAGTTTGGGAGAGAAAACCCAAAAAAAAACCGTTGAATAGTAGAGGAATTGTATTCAAGTTATTCCACTTTTACTGAGGCACCAACTTCTATTAAAATCAAAAGATTAAGGTGAATATTCTTATTAAAAATTTGTATTTTAAGGACTAATTTTACTGATTCTTCACAGAAAGAGGGCTTAGATAGATAATATACCTACATACTAGTGAGAACAACTATGAATGTCATTAGAACAGGATCAGAAGAGTAAGATACGTATAATCTACAGCAGTCTGTTCGTACAATGTCTCGGAAGGTTCAGAATCATTTATTTGTACGTATTTTCTGTTTATCGTTCAAAAACTTGAATGAAGACATGATCAGACCAATGAATATTTTTTTTTTCAGGCATCTGTTGAACTTGAAGCTGCGAGTAGTTTATTAGAAAGAATGTTGAAAAAACTCCTCTTTATTGAATGGTTTCTTTCTGGGTTTCCTCTCACAAACTCTGAAAAATATCTATTAAATAAAAATTTATTATTTTGTGAATTGCTTCTGCTTAACAAACACAATATTTGTCAGAAGCAATAAATCGAACAATGTTTCCTAACAAACAATAACGAAACACAATCAACGATGAAGCAACTATTTCGTAACGTTTTGAAGTCTAAATCAGACTCCTTGAGACACTAACGAAATTCTTCAGAATTATTTTTTGTTGATATAGCTATTCTCGAATTTCAGAATAGCTATAGATTCTCGTTAGTGTCTGATGAAGGAGTCTGATTTAGACTCCTTACGCAGAAGCAATTCAAAAATAATAAATTTTTATTTAATAGATATTTTTCAGAGTTTGTGAGAGAAAACCCAGAAAGAAACCATTCAATGATGAATATACCTCCCACAGTATCATTTAATGATAATTCACTTCCTCTCTAATTAGAGCTTATATCGAAAAACATTAACAGTAGAGTTGTATGTTTTTTTTGTGTGTTTTTTGTTCGTATCTAATTTGAGTCCCAATATTTATAAGTAATAATCATGCTTGATGATTTTTTTTTCTTAGGTGAGTAACCCAGTACTGGGGAAGTTTTTTGTATTGGATTTATGAGTGACATCATGGAACGTAAACTAAAGGATTTCTGTAGAACTATACATTGTATCAATGGAACACAGCACACACCAGAAGTGAAGGAATTAAACTATGCTTATAAAAGATTATAGAATTGTAATAAAGGAACAGGAAAGTAGATCAGGGATGCATAAGAGGAAAATGCAAAATCATGAATTCTTTTCTAAAATTATTGTGGTTATTCTTATATGGATATGGTTCAGGTTTCAATAGATGTATATACTGTATTGCTATTTTTGTTGTATATATTTATGAATTTGGGGTAAAAAACACTGTTTTTAAAAATTGAAACAGATTTTATTTACAGCGGAAGAAATTGATGGATGATATGATACAATTACGTTCTTACTGACTCGTACTCTATATGATTCTCTAATTCTCCCCGACTAATTGAGTGGGAGGCTATTTATAGTTTTATAAACAATGGGAAGCGTCGCACGTGGCGTTATCAGTAAAAGCTACATCAGCAATTCTTAACACAGTCATATTTATATTCTTATGCGTTCTAATTATAAAGGTATTTAATTAATAGGGGGCATTATTACATGATTCCTCCCCTTCTTGGAGAAAGGCATCACCTGAAGGTGTGACTTTAGTAAAATTTAAGTATTTTCTAAAATATTTCAAAATACAAGCAATGATTATAATGATTATAATGGTTATCAATAGAAATAATAAAAAGCTGAATTTCGAAGGGCGATGATTCCACTGATCCAGTTCTTCTAAGTCGATGTCTGGAATTTCATCTTCTTTCTTGAAATCTTCATCGTTAGAATGGTTCTTTATAGATGTGGTCATCTTGGGTAGAATAATGTATTTTTCTTCGTTGACAGTAGTTACGGGAAAAATGTCTTTTTGAGTATTACTAATTACACATTTGGATCGAAGAATTGCAGCTGGGGGTATAAAATAATGTTTTATTTGCTGAGGACATTTCTCTTGGATTTTCTCGTTCTCTAATGATAGAATGCTTCCATCTTCTAATAACTTTAAATCTGATGCAGGAATAGATTTGGTTCTTGGGCAATTTTCTGTATGATTCCTAAGGATATTTTCCAAACATTGTGGAGGTTTGTTGAGGGAATCTTGATCACATAAAAAGTCTTCTTCTATTGGATGACATTGGTTTGTCGACCATTTTAGAATTTCTTCTTGGGAGAGCATATAAGGATAGGTTTGAGGAAGGGTTAAATTACTTTGGGATAGGTAATAAAACTTGTACAGATCATAACTCCGTTCATAAATAGTGGGAATCGATATTAAGAATAATAAAGTTTTATTTCGAAAGACTACTTTTGTATGACATAATTGATAATAATCTTTCAGATGGTATACTGGTATTACAGTAACATTTTTGATCAATTCTGCAAATTTGGTATATGGTAAAATAGATTCATGTAGCAGGTGCAATCTTGCAAAGCTTACTGCAGTTTGAATTTCATCCAATATAATTTTGATATCTTTGAGTTCAAAGGTCATAAGATGCATTTGTTCAACAGCTCTTAACTCTGGAACAATTTTTAATAATTCAAGATTTTCATTCATCTTTTGGAATTTATCAATATATCTATTTTTCAAATCATTTACTATAGTAGCAATTTGTTTTTGATTCCTCTTAAGTGTATTCTCATTCTTCTCTATGCTATTAAAATAACTTCTATATAATTCCTCATCGTCAGAATCTAAGGTTCCGAATAATATCTTTGAAATTTTGCCACCTAAATTTATCAATCCTCTTTTAACTCTAATTTTCTCGTTAAGAAGTTCTTCGAGAGTGTTAATATTAATTTTATTCGAATGCTGCAAATATCTATGGTTTGCCGTTTGTGCAAAACCTAATTGTTGATCTTTCAAATTCTCAATTTCTCTTTGATATCTGAAAATTAATTCTTCCATTTTATTTAGGTCTATATGATAAATCAATTGTAAGTTTCTATTGGTCACATAAGCTTTTCCCAATAAAATAGGCAATACATTATTTTGTACAGGAATAATTTCTATAGCTACGGTTGTAGTGATTATTTTCAATAATATGATTATAACTAGGGTTTCCATAGTGGATCTGCAATAAAATAAAATATTACTTAAATACTTTCTTTCTTTGTTTCATTATTTTCTTATGATAAATGTGTTTATTTTTGTCATCTTGTATCCTATGAGTATCAATTTCTCTAGCCTCTATTCTTTTGTAGGCTGGATCTAATTTTCGTATAACACGTCCTTTAATATAAACGGGAGTTTCATTTAGAGTATATTGTTCTTTAGCTGACCGTTTTTCATTAGTTTTTTCTAAACGTTTTAAATTCTTTTCTTTGCCTTTTTCTAAGTGTTTCGGTATATCCCTTAAGTTTTCTACATAATTTTCTACATAATCCTGGACTTGTTCATTATGAGTTCGCTCAATCGGTAAGGAATAATTTAAGTCGACTTTAATAATTTGCATTGGAGTCATCTCCAAACTGGAATGATTGGAATTATTATAACTCAATAAAGCTCGAGAAAGCTTATTTTGAAAAGTGGAATTTTTATTGTCAATTGTTCTTAATTGTTCAATTAATGTGGAATGAAATCTTTCTACTAGGGCATTTGAATTTGGATTGTAATTTGTAATATAATGAATTTCGATTTTATGAATTTTACAAAAATCTTGGACAACACTATTTTTAAATTCTATTCCATTGTCACATGTTATCTTGTTAGGTATTCCATAATGACTGAAATAAATTATTAGTTTATCTACGATTTCTAATCCTGTCTTTTGGAGTAAAGGATAACATTGTCCTAGTCTTGAAAATGAATCGATTAAACTTAAACAGTTTGTTTGACCGAATCTTATTGTATCGCAATAAATATGTGTAAATGGTTTCGATCCTATAGGGTTAGGTTTAAATTGCAACTGTATAGGAGATCTCTCATATTTACTTTTTTGACATATCTCGCACGAGTTAATATAATTTTGAACATCTTTATTCATATTTGGCCAGTAATATTTCGATTTGAGACTAATTAAATTTTCTCTTAATCCACGATTAACAGTTTTTGTTTCATGATATTGCTGTATTCTGAGTAAACGTTCTTCTTCGTCTTCTAACCATGTTTTCGAAATTTTTAAGTCAAATGATTTATAATCAAACTTTTTTTGTAATATTCGTATAAGGGGTTTTTCTAGTTCTTGAGATATAAAATATAATGTATACGAACATTTTGGTCGGATATATTCTTTAATGAATTTGAATAGATCTTTGTCTATTGAATTTATTTCAACTCTAAATCTAAGTTTTTCTCCAAAAATTTTAGTTTTTGTCACCTTATAATTCGGAGTAATTTTGAAAATTATTTGAAAATTTGACGAATTCAAACTTCTTTCTGTATAAGGAAGTTCTAAAATAGGATTTTCTACATTACTATGAATAGTTAAATCACTTGCGTTCTGTTCAAATAAATTACCTTCTAAAACTTCTAAATCACTATTTTCACGTTGATCCTTAACATTCAAGAGATCTAAACATTCATCTAACTCTTCATCGGTTATTTGATTCATCATAGAAATTACATCATCTTCTATTCCGTTAAATTCAATATTTTTGTTTTCTAAGCATTCTTGACGACGGTTGGTCATGGAATGTATGACAACTTTTATATTAGAATTCAGGAAAATATATTTTATCATTTTAAATACAATAGACCATTCCAATTGGTCTAAACCACAAGCAATGCGTGGTAACGCTAAATATTTTTCATTATTAAAAATACATAATTCTTTCAAATTTAACAGTGACTGGAAAACATCTTTATATTCCGGTTTGTCATAATAATATTCTTTCGTTATTAAATAATAAATATTTCTTTCATTTATACGTAATGTCGCTACTTCGCCTATTAATTTCTTTTGTGCGATTAA
The DNA here is from genome assembly GCA_937662695.2 of Halyzia sedecimguttata. Classification (NCBI taxonomy): domain Eukaryota; kingdom Metazoa; phylum Arthropoda; class Insecta; order Coleoptera; family Coccinellidae; genus Halyzia; species Halyzia sedecimguttata. Next base: position 4,156,283 of record OW569413.2, on the reverse strand, counting down.
TTCGTCTACTCGACCGAATTTTTGTTTAAAATTTAAGGCTATACCTTTATTCATATGGAAATCTCTGGAAACACAATGTGCTAAAGCATATTTTTTTGGAACTTTAAATAAATTTTCTACTTTCTCAGTTATATTAGGGGCATTTCTCATATCATTGTTTTCGTTTACTTCAATGAAATTTTCATAAGTTAATTCATCGGTTGGTTCTAAAATAATTCTACTAAGAGCATCTGCATTATTAGTCGAGCCTTTTTTATATTTGATATCGTAATCGAATTCTTCTAATTTAATTCGCCAACGCATAAGGCGTGAATTTGGTTCTTTTAATGAAAACAACCATGTTAAAGGTTTGTGGTCTGTATAAATAGTAAATTTTCTACCATAAAGATACGGTCTAAAGTGATTACATGACCATACAATAGCTAATAATTCTTTTTCAATTGTACTGTATCTAGTTTCGGCATCGTTCAATGTTCTACTTGCGAAAGCTATAGGAAGATCGTTAGGAATGATACCCTGGGACAAAACTGACCCTAGTGCGAATCCAGAAACATCTGTTGTTAAAATAAAGTCTTTTTTAAAATCTGGATATTTCAATATAGGATGATTCAATAAACTTCGTTTACAAATTTCAAAGGCTTCAATATATTTTGAATTATAAATATCTATTTTAGCTTCTTTTTTTAGACAAGTTGTTAAAGGTTTCGTTATTTTTGCAAAATTAGGAACGAATTTACGATAATATCCTACTAAACCAAGGAATGACTTAATTTCCTTCTGGGTTTTTGGAATTGGGAATTTTGTAATAGCATTCAATTTGTTTGGATTAGGTTTAATTCCATCAGGTGTAATAATATGTCCTAGAAATTCAATTTCTGTTTTGAAAAAATGACATTTATCTAACGGAATTTTCAAATTATCTTTTTCGAAAACTTCTAAAATGTTGTGGATATCTGCTAAATGTTGTTCAATTGTTTCGGAAAATATAACAACATCATCCATATAAACATAACAATTTTTTCCAATATAATCTTTTAAAACGTCATTCATTAATCGTTGAAAAGTCGCTGGAGCGTTTTTAAGTCCAAATGGCATTCTCAAAAATTCATAATGTCCATTTTCGATAGTAAATGCAGTTTTTTCTATAGATTCTTCATCTAATTCAATTTGATGAAACCCGGATGCTAAATCAAGTGTTGTAAAATATTTTTTATTTCCAAGTTTATCTAAAATAGCTTCAATTTGAGGTAAAGGGTATTTATCATCAATAGTTTTATCGTTCAACTTTCTATAATCAATTGCAATGCGCCATTTCTTTTTACCAGATAAATCTTCCTTTTTAGGGACTATAACCACAGGAAAAGACCAAGGTGAAATACTAGGTCTAATTATTTTTTTATCTAACATTTCTTTAATTTGTCGTTGTATTTCCTCCCTATGTACTTCGGGATATCTATAAATTTTACAATGAACAGGGACTTCGTCCATTGTTCGAATATTATGTTTCACTCTATTTGAAAAATTTAATGGTTGACCCGGTAGTTGAAGTACTTTTTTATTCGTTTGAAAAATTTTAGTTAATTGGGTGCTTATCTCTGGTTGTAAATGAGAAAGGTCAATTGGAATTTTTGTCTGTTTTTGACAAACTTGTTGATAGCTAAGAGGTATTTGACAATATTCATTTCTCAAAATTTGATTTTTAAAATCTAGGCTAAGGCCATATTTATTCATGAAGTCGGCTCCTATGAGTCCATCATAATTTTTATGAAATTTATACACAACAAACAGATGCAAATCATTTAAGCGAAATTCTGAAAATAACGGTATAAGAACTTTTTCATTAGTAGTTTGTTTTTTATGACATGAAGTTAATGTCGTTTGTTCCTTGAAAATATTTTGAGGGAAATTATTGTAAGCAAATTTTGGGTCTATCAGACACACAGAACACACTGTCTATTAAAAGTTTACATTTGGGATTTTGGAATTCAATGTAAGGAAGTTGATTAAAATTATCTAATGTCGAATTTATGTCAACGTTTCTGATGAGGCGTTTCCTCGAAAATTTATTTTCGTAGAATTGTTAAAATTACTGACTTCTTGTTTTGAAGTAGAAGGAGATTCTAAATGAGTAAGCTCTTCAAATGTATAATGAGGGCTTTGATTATTCATATTAAAATTTCTTTGGGGATTCTGGTTATTAGTATAAAATTTCTTTTGGGGGTTTATTTGAAATTGGGTGGAATAATTGCCACGTTTTTGGGGGTAGTTTCTTGTCTGTATCGACATTCTTTCTGAAGGGGTTTGTATTCTTTGATTAGGATTCGGTTTGAAAACATTTGTATTTTGTTTAGGGGTATTTATATAATTTGTATTAGGGGTACCGAATACTTGTCGATTAGTTGGATAATTTGTATTAACATTTCTTTGTTGGAAATGTATGGGTTGTGACGGAAAGCTTCGATTATTATAATTATTAAAAGGATTTTGATTAAAATTATTAAAATTATTTCTTGGATTCTGATAATTTTTCTGTTATTAGGAAAAAAATTATTTTGAGGAAAATTTCTCACATTCTGATGAGATTGAGTATTTTTATTTCGACGGCTCCTGTCGAGTAAATCGTATTGTGCCATATTTGAAATATAATCTTTTACTGCATTTATAGTTTGGTCAAATGTGAAATTATTATTGGTAATTAGGTATGTTCGTAATTCAATAGGTGAATTCGAAATAAGTACCGTTTTACATATTCTCAATACATTTGTCTTGAATAATTGCTTTTCAGGATCAGGCATCATATCGGCATCTATTCTATAATTTATCCTGATTTTCATTGTAATGATAGTATCTATAAAATTCAATAAATCCTCATTTGGTTTTTTACTTAGAAACTGTAACTGATGTATCAAAACGTCTAAATTAATTTGATCTCCAAACTTTACATAGAGAAATTGTTTTAAAAGTTCCCAATTATTTGGAACATCCGAAGTTGAAACTTCTGCTAAAGCTCTATCTATTAATTTCGATTTTACGACAGCAAAACAATAATCTTTAACTATCTGCGGTTCATTTAAAAACAGCATTAAATATTGTTCCGAGCTTTTAATGAATGAATGTAATTCATTTTCAATACCCGAAAATTTCGGTAGGAGAGTGCCAAATTTCTCTGCTATTGACAAATCTATTCTTTCCATAGCCATTTTGCGATTTGATTTTTTGGTTTTATGACCAGGAAAATGCTTAATTGACGTAATATTGATTATTTTCAATTATTATTAATTAAAGTTTAGAAATTCACGGTTTTTTATTATAAGAAACACAGGGAAAACTTTTTTAATTCGGTTTTTATACAATAGAAAAACCTGGGAAAAACTATCTAAGTCGGTTTTTTGAAAGAAACCTAGGAAAAACTATTTGTACAAGTTTTACACACAAAACTTGGATAAAAGGTTGACTAATTTTGGACCAGATTAGGAAACTGGGGAAAAATTAAAGAGGAGTAAGGGAATTGCTCTCACTCACCAATTTTCTACGCTGTTGAAGGGTTGAAGGGTTGAAGTCGTCACGGTCGCTACTCCAGTGATCAGGGCTTCTTGTTTTCTACCACAATATCCTCGTATTAGTTCACTTTACACCTTAACAATTGAAATTGACAGTTTTTCGGAAAGTTTGTTTTTTCACGATTTTTCACAATCTATTCACGAAAACCGGCGTTTAATCACATCGCTCGTCGCCATTTATGAATTTGGGGTAAAAAACACTGTTTTTAAAAATTGAAACAGATTTTATTTACAGCGGAAGAAATTGATGGATGATATGATACAATTACGTTCTTACTGACTCGTACTCTATATGATTCTCTAATTCTCCCCGACTAATTGAGTGGGAGGCTATTTATAGTTTTATAAACAATGGGAAGCGTCGCACGTGGCATTATCAGTAAAAGCTACATCAGCAATTCTTAACACAGTCATATTTATATTCTTATGCGTTCTAATTATAAAGGTATGTAATTAATAGGGGGCATTATTACATGATTATATCTATGACATTTTTGAATATGTATTGAATTGTCAAATAACGTTGTTTGCTGATGATAAAATGGTTTGTTTCTGCAGAGGATATAGAACATATGTTTAAATTAAACAATGATGATTTAGTTAGACTTTTTTTTGGCTTTGTGATAATACTTTTAAAGTTAACATAAAGAAATCGTTAGTAAACAATTTATGATTCTGAGTTAACGTTTTGAGTAATTTAACTGTGAAAATTAATACATATATATCGAACCAGTTCATGAGACTTATGACTATTTAGGACTAATAATATAGAAGCAAATTTGGAAGTCATGTGAATTATATTTCTATTAAGATGTCTAAAAGCGAGAATTTTTTGTCAGATTGAGAAATAAGGTTCATATGAATACAGCATTAGTTTTTGTTGAAGACCACTGTCCACTGTATGTTGAGTACTTTTCTTTTGTAATGTTCAACTTGTAAACAGGTCATATTGAAAAATAATAAAAGAATCAGAATAGAGGTATGGGAATAGTCCTAAAATGTAATAGAAGAATGTCTGTGATTATGATGCTATAGGATTATTTGATTGAGAATATCCAATTAGTTAGTGAGTCTAAATGTCATGTAGATAAATTAAATAATACTTTTAAGAATAAGTCCACATTCAGCAAGGGTATATGTACAATGACTTGCCAATAACTTTGAAATAAGGTGAAGGGTGTAAAAAATTCAATAAATTGTTAATAATATTAATTTTTCAAAATTTTTAGTAATTAAGTGGATGTAAACAGTTAATTCTCAATAGCCCAAGGCAAATAAAGGTTTCAGTAGCATATTATCCCCTAGCAGTATAAAAATTTAAATAAATAGAAACATTTGTACTCATGGTTTGTTTGTGAGCTCATAATTATTGTACTTTAAATTTTCTTTATAATACCTTTGAATGATCTTGGTATGTATGACAATAAAGTATGAATGCCCAAAAAAATCACACATGAGTTTCTTGTAGTTGCTAAGTAAGTTCAATTAAAAGACTTCAATATTATTTGTGTTTTTTATTCAATATAGTGTTTCATTCAATATCCTTTTTATAGATTTAGGATAGAGTTGCTAAACAATAACTGAATTAATAGCAATTTTTCAAATATATTGATGGTTTATGATTATTCTATAACGATGCCTATGTCAGAAACACTTTCCAATAATTAAGAACAGTTAAATAAAGACTTGAAGATTTTAATGGCCAGCTCCTTAATATACTCGAAATATGAATAGTATTATCATTAAAAACTATTCTTGCATGGCGTATTATATGCCTTTGCGACGCCAGACTCGATCGAATACATCAATAGATTAGACATTAAATTGTGAATTTTTTACTTTGCTATATTGTGTACAAGCCATACGCTAAATAAAAATAAATATTTATTTATTATCCTTAACCAGTTGTTAATTAATTTTGGAGTATTGGTTTTTTTAACTTCATCTACTCTTATATTCAATGAATGTCCAGTCTATCTCTTTTACAATTGACAACAGAAATCTTAAGAACTACAGTAAATAATAAATGAGTGCTTGTATAACAGAAGGTTGAGAGTAGTGTTTATTGGAATAGAAGGTCCCAAGACTAGGAAAGAAATTTTCATTATTGGATAAAAAAATAAAATTAACAGTTCTGTGCCTAAGGTGGCGTAAGGCCACAGTTACAAAGCCTACACATAACATAATTGATATTGAATATAATGAAAATGCTATTTAATTTATTCTTTTTATCTTTATAGTCGTTATATTACTTTTTTTACACGCCTTACGGATATTGTTCGCTACAAAGGATGCGTAGTTTCCGAACTATTCGGAAGATAATCTTAAACGTCCATGACACCGAAACCCTTCCGCTTATTTGACCCATTAACGAACATAACCAGTGATTTTGGACCACAAACCACAAACCCACCATGCAAATTTCAGCACTGAAGTTTCTTTCGTTTGAGAATTATCGTGCTTACAGATATGACCAGATAATTTACTCATTGATTTAATAACGTAAGCTATGCCACACTGGTGCGTATTCAAATTGGGTGACAAATTTGGATGATATTGCTATCTCTGTCCTACTCATTGGAAAATGACTTCAATGTTGGCTTCATATATTGGAGAATTTATGAATAAGATAAGATACTGTGTCTCCTCTTTCTATAGTCTAAGTTTGTGAATACAGCGGATAATGTGTCAGCAAAACAAATGATATATTCCACATAAATATAATGAAATTTAATTACTGAATGATTCAAACGAATATTCACAACTTCAGCTTTCTTGGATATTTATGATTCTGATACTAAATATCCCAATCATACTTATACGCGATGAATATAGCAAAGAAATCTCGAGTTGTCGACATATCTCACATGAAGAAAAGCACACAGCAAAGTAGGTATACATAAAGTATGGAGTTATATTGCCCTCATTCAAAAATTAATAGCCCTTTCGTATTGTTAGGTAGGTACTGACGAAATATACATATAGGTCACAACTTATCAACAATAATTACTATGTTACAAAGCGATAAAGATTAATGCAATGCAAAATAAAGGAAGTCGTTCGATTTATACCTATTAGACTTATCATAAGTCTTCGATAACGAATTCGGTTAATTAAAATACTGAAACGAGGTCCTACAGGTCAAAAGAGAACAACATTTCAGCCGGATTCATAACACAGATAAGCATTTATAAATTCAAAGGTACCTAAAAAATTATATGGACAAAATTGACTTATACTATGCATTTCTTGAATTTGAGATGGGTTTCATGAAACTTCGATCTACAGGGTTGGGCAAAAAATATCGATATATGTAGCCAAATATCGATATTTTTTTCAGGAAATATTCGATATGTATTGAAATCGATATTTTTGAGAGCTCACAAATACAAAATTCTATGACCAGTTTGTAGTCTGTACATGACATTTTCTTATTTGTGTCACTGCGTTTCTCAGTGACATGGATTCTTTATAGACTTCACTAGCTTCTCTCTACATATACTCCATTCGCTTTAATAAAGTCTCTCGGTTGACTATGATTTAGGTCAATCACGTTTTTGTAACTAAAACTGTTAAATGAGTTAAATCTGGAGAAAAAAATGGTTTTTTGACAATAACTCCAAGGCGGCTAAAGATATTCGGATTCGACTCAAAACAACCACACTTCTCGTTGAAAGTTCAAATATTTCTCGCATGTTTCAAAAATGTTCACTGGCGTAGAAATAAGGTCATGCCAAAAATGGTACTCTTGATCGAAGGTTCTGATTTTATATAGGTTGAAAACAAAATTATTACTCGGAAACCATTGGGCCGATTATGCCCATTAACGAACTTGTCCGTCGTATTGGGATGCGCCACCTACCCTGAAAATTTCAAGTCGCTAGTTCTTTTCGTTCTCAAGTTATCGTGGCAACAGCCGGACGGTCGGCCAGCCCACCGGCCGGCCGGACGGACAGAATCAAATTTTACCTCGAATTCTTCATCAGGGAGTCGAACCCAATCGTTTGAGACCATTTTCGGCGAAAAATTCGAAAATTAAAGACATTTGGGCAAAATGATAACGCGATGTTCCCCAAGAACATACGCGCAAAAATCAGTCCGATCGAACAGATATTCATTATAGATTTCGTAACTTTACGAAAAGATCCAAATTACATGATACGTCTACGGAAGTAACGGTGCTTTAAGTTTTTCATTCGGTAGAAATTAGATCAAAATTAAAAGAAAGCTATTTATGCCGCTCCGAGATTCGATCCCGCTACACTTCGAGGATCGGAACTAACTGCCGAACGACGCTGGGCCAGACTCGGGGATTTATTTTCACATATGAATTTTATAGTACTGGGCTGATTTCAGTCTTTCGATTTCCAGAACTGGGGCAGCTGGTGAGGGAGGGCTGCGGGACGCCGCCCTCCCTAGAAAAATGACGTACATACATAAACAGTTAACTTTTGGCGCTTAGTTCCTCGGAACTGAGTGCTTATCAATTTGCCCAAATGTCTGTAATTTTCGAATTTTTCGATGAAAATGGTCTTAAACGATTTGGTTCGACTCACTGATCAAGAATCCGTGGTCGAAATTCATTCTGTCCGGCCGGTCCGGCCGGCCGGCCGTAGGCACGATAACTCTCGAAAGGGAATGAGCTAGAGAGTTGAAATTTTCAGAGTAGGTTTGGCAGATAAATATCTCGGCTAAGTTCGTTATTGGGCAAAATCGGACACATGGTTTCGGAGTAACAAAAAAAAAATTTTTTTTTACATAACAAATTCCAAATTAATTTTTTTCAATAAGCAGTTTTACCATAACAATCCAATGATATCATTTCTAACTCTAACAAGCTAATACTTTCGGAGATATGATTTTTCAAAATTTCAATAATAAATCGTATTTCTACGTTTTCACAGAATTATTGAATTATTCTATGTATGAATTGTCATAACGTCAACTTATTTTCTTGAGACATGACATTGTCTAATTCCTTGCTAATAGTTGGTTTGAGAAACGTCAAAATCGACTTAGAGAGAGAAGGGTAAAAAACCGTCAAATAAACCACCATGTGGCGATTTTATGTCGAAAAGTGAAAATCAAGAATATTTATCCCAGGTAAGTACCGACGTTTTATTCTAATACCGGAGATCGACAAGATCGTACGAGGAGCCCGATAGCCGGTTCGTCTAGTCAGTCTGGTTTTCGGTTTCGGTTTCGGAACGAGAGAAGGCGGGCTCAAATCCCGGAAAGGGAATTACACTTTTTGGCGCTCTAGTTCCTCGGAACTGAGTGCTTATCAATTTGCCCAAATGTCTGTAATTTTTATTTAAGATGCAGTTTCACCATTAAAATCCATCGATATCATTTTCAACTCCAACAAGCTAATACTTTCGGAGATATGATTTTTCTAAATTTCAACAATGAATCGTACGTACTTCTATGTTTTCAAAGAATGCTATAATTATTCTATCTAAGCTTTATCATATGATCCGTGTTCATACTCGTACATTTGATCCTGTTTTATAAGAAAGAGTCAAATTCATTTCAGCTATTTTAATTTGATTTCTTCCATGGTGCAGTTCTCATTCTCAGATTGCTCATTTAATCTTGATAAATAAACTATTATTTGAATTCAATTTCCTTTATGATGCAGAAAACTCTTGTCCACAGGGCTTGAACCCATTTTTATATTTCATATTCGTGCTCTTCAAACTTAAAATTGAAACATTTTCACCTAGCGACCATCGATATTTCACAATAATTACATTCGCGTTAAGTGTACGCATAGACAAGGTATACTATGAGCGTCCGCACTATGCCGGGCTGAATCTCGATCGCCCGAGTTAGATCGCCGATTACCTTGGAAACGGCAAACGTCCTCACTCAGAGACCAGCTAGTCTCACGTGATTCTCTGTCATGATTCGGGAGTATTAGTAGAAGCCCAGAGAGGAATAAATAGCTGCGCTCAGTAGTGATATATAGGTATCGTAGGTGCCAGTTGTTCCGTGTTTTAAAGTTGCCTTGAGGATTTAAGGTTTGACACTGAGGGTGTGTGATCTAACAAAATTAAACTTTAGTTTGACGTAAATGTTTACGAAAAGAACTTATGGTTGTTCGGATGTGAAGAAAAACATGCGTTTTTTTCTTTTGTTTGCTTATTGTTTGGTGAAGATGATAACTGGACAGGAATTGATGTACGTGATTTGAAACATCTGGGTGAAAAGTTAAAAAAAAACACGAAAAATCGTCAAACATGTGTACAAGATTGTAAGCTTCCAGCTATTGGACACAACTAATATCGCTTCTGGTTTAAGTAGTGCATATGTCGAAAATATTCGTAAGCACAACGAAATTATATCAAAAAATGTGGGAAAGCTCTGCGGACAGGAGCTTTGACACTCTTGTTCAAACTTTGACAATTCATCTCTGTTTAAAATTGAGCATCCCCTCAATTTCAACCTCCATAGTAGTCCTGAATTCAATCTCCATAATAATACTTCTACGAGGAATAGTCATGCTCTGCAGTGTATTTTGCATTGAGGGCCTTCAACTGTTTAATCTCGAACCTGTTCCGCTTCCGCATTTTCAAGCAGTTAATCTCGAACAAGTATGCATCTGAAGAAAGAAGATCAAACGATGTTTCCCGAATCAGAAAATATGGGCCGATGTGACCCCGCCATGCGTCCCGGTCAGCGGGACTTCTTCACTTATGATTTTGATTCCTTTCGAATAACTTAATTGACATCTCTCTAGCGTTTATATAAGTTTTAGTCTGATTTTCTTCACTGCTCATTAGTTCATCTTATAATTTTGTTAATCTAGTGCAATCAGTGTCCTGAAAACACAGGTAATTTACATAATGTAATGTTAATTTAAACGTTCTCAAACTTCGCAATACGTGAATTGTAATTCAGAAATGCACGTGTTTCGAGTGAAATGCTGATGGCTGATATCGGTTTTTCATTCATCCACATGTGTATGAATTAATTCTAATATTCCATAATGATTTCTGTTAATTGGATTTTGTGCATACAACACGATTTTCTATATTAGTATGGAATTTTGGATCTGCTCCAAATATATCAACTCGTATTGAATAGCATCAGCTGTAAAATTAAATCAACTCTCTTGTCTCTTATTGTCTAGATATAGGTAATAGTCAATGGTTTGTTCGATATGAAATATCACAAAGCCTGCTCTTTTCAAGTTTTTATATGAATTTTAACTAGTTCGTTTTCATGACCGGTTGCACTGGACCTTCGCCATTTTAGTTTTTCTCACATGTTCGATCATCTCATCACCTGTAATTAGATTTGATTTATCATTTTAATAATTGTCTCAATTTTCTTCTGTGCTCATTTATTCAATTTTGCTAGAATGTTATCCTGAAAATTAGTTTGTAATGTTCAGATTCAGTTCCATCTCTTATCAATTTAACACCTGTATAAAATGGCGACGTGCATTCGGGGCCGTAGCTAGGGGGGGGCATAATGGGGCAATGCCCTACCTTTAATTTCCAATGCCCTACCTTAAAAAATAGTAACAATCTAAATAATATGCTTAGGGAAATGTGTTTCCATAATGTGACGTGAGGAAAAAAATTATTACTCGCAAAGCAATTCCGAATTAACCACACGCTACATTTTCAGAAGCACCTCATGTACTAATTCCTACCCTGAAAATTGCAAGTCCCTATCTCCTTTCGTTCGAATGTTATCGAGGCAACGGTCACCCATCCAGCTACTGAACTCACACAAGGCTGCTCGGATCTCCAACAATATAGATCCGATCATGTTCAAACTTGGAACTTTGCAGTAGAGTTAGGTTCTGATGCTCTCAAAAAATTTCAGCGATGTCGGACGAATAGTTTTTGATATATAGAATTGTTTTCAATGATTTTTTAAAAATGTTGTTGTGATACGATCCTCACGAAATATCGCAAAAATTTTTGCGCTGGCATTCTACAACTATGAACCATGTGTGAATCGGATCGCTTTTGTATAGATGGGTATGACTCCAAAACCGTTTGGCCAATTATGCCTATGAACAAACCTCAAATGTCCCATTTAGATGCACAACCTAACCCGAAAGTTTCAAGTCGCTATCTCTTTCTGTTCTGAGTTTATCCTGACATAAATAATATTTTTTTAAATTTTTTAGTGATACGATTCTCACAAAATTTCACAAGCGTCCGTAGGTTTGTATTCTACAACTACTCACCAAGTTTCAAATCGATCGGATTTGTATTGGTTGAAAACAAAATTATTACTCGGAAACCATTGGGCCGATTATGCCCATTAACGAACTTGTCCGTCGTATTGGGATGCGCCACCTATACTGAAAATTTCAAGTCGCTATCTCTTTCCGCTCTCAAGTTACCAACGGACGGCCAGCCGGCCGGACAGAATCAAATTTGAACTCGAATTCTTCATCAGGGAGTCGAACCCAATCGTTTCAGACCATTTTCAGCAAAAAATTCGAAAATTACAGACATTTGGGCAAAATGATAACGCGATGTTCCCCAGAATATACGCGCAAAAATAAGATTATCGTTAAGTGTCTGACGAAAGAGTCTGATATAGACTCCGAAACGTTACGAAATAGCTGTTTCATCGTTGTTGTTTTCGTTATTGTTTGTTAGGCAACCTGGTTCAATTGATTGCTTCTGACAACTATTTTGTGTTTCTTACGCAGAAGCTTTTCACAAAATTGTTTTTTATTTATTTTATGAATAGGAATTTTCCGAGTTTGGGAGAGAAAACCCAGAAAGAAACCATTTAATAATGAATATACCTCCCACAGTCTCATTTAATTATTATGGTATTTCTGGCCTTTGAAAAGAGAAGAACTGATTCAGTTGATCTGAATGAAGTCCTTCGCATATTTAATAATATGGAAAATCGAATTCAGGGGTTTTGAGGAAGATTTCTATCAACGTTATAATAATCACAATATGTTAAAAGGAATAAAATAAACCTGAAGAAATAAGTATTTTAATATTAACTACCTATTTCACTCAAAAGTAGGTACGATGAAAATTGATTCTTCAGATCACATCAAGTAATTTTTTTTACTTCTGCCCTACCTGTAACCTCCATTGCCCTACCTTAAATTCATCTCTAGCTACGGCCCTGCGTGCATTCAACAGATCCAAGCTTTTGTATGTTATTGCTTTCCTGAAATTAAATCATCAATTTTTAATTTCAAGTTCAATTCTCATTTTCAGTTTCATGAAAGATGATTGTTGGTGCACATCGCTATAGTTTGCTCTCCATACATACATGCATATATTTTCTTTTCTTCAGTACTCTCACGCAATTCTCTTTCCAATTAGATCATCATTTGCTACGTTTACATGCATCATCTCGATCCGCTTTAAGCCAATGCGTATTCCGTAATGCGCATCGAAAACGCATGTAAACATTTTTTCAAGTCGAATTGAATACTCAAATGCGAGTTAATAAATGCGATTTGAAAAGGTGGATTGAGTTTTTTCAAATCGAGTTATTGGTCATGTATACATCATATACGCATTGAGACTACTTTTAAGAGAAACAAATTTCAGAAGTGCCAACACCAAATTCAATACACATCCTTACCAACATGTTTTGATTGTTTTGAGGTCACTTATTCATTCACATTTCACATGATAATCGTATCGTGAAACAAGTGGAAATAAATCTCTTGTAAAAATTATAAATTCAATGTCCATCGGCTTTCTCTGTGTACATCCTTGCTATAGGTGAGTGGTGAGTACAATGGTGTTTTTAAATAATGGCTTTTAATAATAATATATAATAGTCTAACAAAAGTTCTTTAGTTAGGAGAATTGTATTATTTTATAGCATTGAAATTTGTAATAACATTGACGCGTATAATGTAAATTATAATAATAGATAATAATTATCATCTTTTTATTTCAGTTCGATAAATATTTCATATTATAATGGAGACAAAGAAGCGCGACGTATGGGGCGATGTGGAAACAGATCACATGTTGAGCATCATTAAAAACAAACAAAAATTAGATCTGTTGTACGGAAAACGTTACAGGAATCTAAATATTTTCACTATTGTAGAAGAGGAGATGAAAATAGTAGGTTTCAATAAGACTGCAATACAAATCAGAACAAAATTCAAAGCTCTTGAAGCTTTGTATTATAAAACCAAAAGGGTGAATTACACTAGTGGCGCTGCTAAGATTAGTTGCCCACATTATGAAAAGTTGGATGTAATTTTGAGTGATAGGCCTGCCTGTATTAAAGAAACTGGGGTAGACACCTCCTATGTCCAGGAATGTTAATATTTTTCTAAGGAATTTATTTCTCTAAAATATTGAATGATTTCATTTTTAGTTGAATCAGGTGATGAAATTTTGTATGAATCTCAGTTAAGTCCTTCAAGTAATGGATACGAAACAGACTATGAAAATATACAACTTCTCGTAACTACAGATAGCCCGTCAGACATAGAAACAGGCCATCAGGACCCACCTGAAGAAATTGAAATAAGAAACCGCTCAAGAACTACCAGAACTTTGAAGTTAAGTCAGTACACAGAAAAAACTAAACTCTCAAACAAAATATTCCAATATTCTTATTTCTTTTTACTTGTTTCTGAGAGTTTTTATTCTCATTTGATGAAAAATATTTCAAATTGAAATTTTTCAAATGCTTAAATGTTGATTTTGATTTTCTCAGCATAAATGTTTACTTTGAGAAAATATTTCTCATTCAAACTTAAAAACCCGTTTTGTTTAAATAATGATAATCTTCATTTCAGAATGTATAGGCTTTTCAGAGTGAATATCCAGTGTACTTCTAATGAGACTACAGCACCTTATACTGAGGATACTCCTATACTCAAACTGAGTTTTCCGGAAATTCGATTCAAATATACCTACTATATTTCAATATCAAGACTACTTCATTTCATGCATCATAAAAACAAAATTCGCCAACTTGAATAAAACTTAGGATATTTATTATATTGTGCAATATTGAATGTTCATTCTAATGATTTTTGTTTAAGTAGAAGCTCAAAATAATCTTCAAGTTTCTCTAATTTACTTGATCTGATATCCAGTCGTCCTGTTTAGATTCAAACTGAGTATTTTGCTTTGCATAACAACCAATCTGAAACGGGAGGAACGAACAGGTGCAGGGTGCAGATCAGAACTATCTTTTTAATAGTTTCTAAGGTTTTTATTCTCTTTCTACCTTCCAGCCCGTGTGTTTCGGTTTTCTGAGTTTGCTCTCGTATATCGTTCTCATAAGTAATACTCAGTATATCACGGCATTATGCAGGAGAACACTTCGGAGATGGATATTAGTGAAGTACTAAAGGATTGGGGTTGTTCTGAATCTGTGATTCAAGTGTATAAAGGTAAGTCAATAATGTTTTTGCTGGCATAACTTTTGTCATAGATGTAAAATTCAAATGAATTTTCTCAAGCTTGGCCCATACTAAATGACCTTAGAGCATATGTTTTAGTGAGTCCTACAAACAGTAATTTATCTATATAAAACGAATGCCACATGATTTTATCGACAGTTTACTATTTCAATTTTTTTTCAGATCAACTTGGATTTTGAAAAAATATACCCACAATCCCAGATAGCCTCGCACCTTGAATGGGAATCATTTTTCCTCACAGTTCTAAAATATAAGATGGACGACAGATTGACAATACCGCCCAAAATTTGCACAGGCAGTTATTCGAAAAAACCGATGAGGGTAAGTTCAAAATATTTGACCTTCAACCTAATATTCAATGTTAAATCAACCAGTGATTTCTTTTTAGATGAAAAGCTTCCTCTACAACTTACCTTGCTGAATTATATGCTTCCACCAAGGGGAAGAACATTGGAAATTCTCAATTCTAGTAAGTATTGCATTTTGCATGTTCAGGTGTGAGTCCTAGAATTTTCTGTTATAACCTTTCTCTTAAAATTCATGTATACAGTGGGCTTCCAATCTGTTGGGTCTAAAACTATTCAACTCTCTCTCTCTATAAAGTGGATCAACATAACTTTACTTGAGAACATGTTTATTAAATTATTTCTCATAATTCCTTTTGCTTGTTATATTGTTTTCAAAAACCGGAACAGAATCGGATATTTCTACGTATTATATTTGTATAACAAGCAAAAGAAATTATTAAGATTTTATTTCTTTTTCGAAAAATCGAAAATAAAAATTTTTTCGAGCATCTATAGTTAAGTCCATCCGTAGTCACATCCGTGGTATCTATATAATACATAAGATTTACTCAATATGCTATGTTAATTACTTACTTACCGCGAAACTCTTCTAAACTCCCGCATTTCCTCTCACTAAATTCCTTCAAGATTCCCACCAAATCTTCCTCCTAACATTTTAAAAAACTTGACATTTACAGCAACATTTTCAAAAAGTTTCCCTTGATTCCGTTCGATGACTTATATCTTCACTTTAGTATTATGTAACTAGTGGCCTGCAGTCTATTGTTGGAGGCTTCGATTAGTCAGTAGTTTTTATTCATAGGTAAAATTTAATTAAAAAAAAATTTAAAAAAAAAATTAAAAAAAAATGGAGAAAAATATTTAAATGAAAATGAAAAAAAAAATTATAAAAAAAAATTTTTTGAAAATTTTGAAATTGAAGAAAAAAAAATTATCAAAAAAATTTTAACTATAAAAAAATTTATATTATAAATAAAATGGAATTATAAAAAAGAGAAACACCCTGTATACACATTTCTGAAAAATATATTATGAGAATCCGTCCAAGATCCAATTCAGATAACGCTTTGTTTGTGGCAATAATCAAATCAATCGCGTAATATTGTGCCGATAGAAAAAGAACACCCTGTATAGTAATGGTTTATTTTCAACGATGTAGGTCCCGAAAGTATATCATTTATCACAATTGAATACAATAGTACGATTTGTCGTGAAAAGCAGCAAGTTGCGGTTGACGTTAAAAGAATAACAGCCTGTATGGAGTTTACTGAAAAATATATTATCAGAATCCATCCAAGGTTCCTATTTGAATAACGCTTTGAGTGTGGCACAAATCAAATCAATCGCGTAATATTGTGCCGATAGAAAAAGAACACCCTATATAGTAATGGTTTATTTTCAACGATGTAGGTCCCGAAAGCATTTCTTTAATCACAATTGAATACAATAGTACGATTCTTCGTGAACAGCAGCAAGTTGTGATTGATTGATTAAAAGAAAAACACCCTGTATAGAGATTTCTGAAAAATATATTATAAGAATCCATCCAAGGTTCCTATTTGAATAACGCTTTGTTTGTGGCACAAATCAAATCAATCGCGTAATATTGTGCCGATAGAAAAATAACACCCTGTGTAGTAATGGTTTATTTTCAACGATGTAGGTCCCGAAAGTTTATCTTTTATCATAATTGAATACAATAGTACGATTTGTCGTGAAAAGCAGCAAGTTAATAATAATAATAAATTCTTTATTTCAAATAAAAGTGTACAACTGTGTCGTTAACAAATTGACCACCTTGAAATGAAACAGACAAGACTGCCCCAGAAGAGGTCACAAAAAAAAATAAATCATTCTGTTGTTTCATCATACTCCAAGAAATTCGTCCACTGAGTATGGTTCAATCTCCAGGAGCAATCTGTATATCTGCCTTTTGAAACTTGCAAGGTTTGTTTCAGCTCGAATTTTGGGTGGAATCTTGTTATAGTACTTAATGCATTTATATTCAGGGCCCTTCTGTGTTACCGATCGCTTGTGGGTTGGATACTTCAAATGTGTAGTTCTTGTGTCATATGTTGTAGATGTTTTTTCTTCGAATTTGTCCTTGTTCTTATGAGTAAATATCAAACACTCCTGTATATGAATTCCAGCTGTTGTTAGAAGCCCATATTCACGAAATTTTCCTCTACACGAATCTCTGTGTTTCATCTTTAGAATAGTTCGCAGAGCTCTTTTCTTCAATGTTGCCACTTTTTTCATATCACTGCTTCCTCCATAGAAAATAATGCCGTACCTCATTTTGGATTCAAAGACTGCCTGATATACCATCTTCAATGCGTTTATGTCTAGATAATTGCTCATTACACGCAGAGAGTAGCATATGGAGCTCAATGCATTACAAGTCTCTAGAATGTGCTTCTTCCAGTTGAGTGTTTCATCAATATGTACCCCCAAAAACTTCGACGATTTCTCAAACGCAGTTTTGCCAGATCGTAGTTTTAGGTGACTTGGTGTTTCGATGTTTGTGTATGCTGACTTGAACATAGTTGCACAGGTTTTCTCAGCGTTCATGTGTAGCTTGTTTCTATGAAACCAACTATTTGCTTCCTCTATTACATTATTCGTGTTATTTACTGCTTCTGGAAAGGTTTCACCACTAATTAGAAGGTTCGTATCATCTGCGTAGTTCACCATTGATGTTTTTGGTTTTCCTGTAGTGATGCTATTCAGGTCATTGATGAACAATATAAACAATATGGGACCCAATATACTTCCCTGGGGCACTCCAAGTTTTATCGGCAGGGCTCCAGATTGTACTTCCCTGTCTTCCCTGTTTACTGACACTCTCTGTGTTCTAGAACTTAGGTAGGAGGAAAACCAATTCAGTACTGTTCCTCTAATGCCACATTGTTTCATCTTTGCTAATATATATTCATGTTGAAGCGTATCGAAAGCCTTTGACAGATCGAGAAAGACCCCGATGACAATTTCAGATTCTTCTAGGGCTGTAATTATGCTCTTAATGAAGTCATATATTGCTGTTTGCGTCGATTTGCCCTTTATATATCCATGTTGTGTCAGTGATAGGATTCTGTTTTCGTCCAGGAATTCAAGTAGTTGTTTACAAATTGTCAATTCGAAGAATTTTGAGAAGGAAGGCAGGAGACTTATAGGTCTATAATTTTCAAAACACTCAGTGCTGCCTTTCTTGTGAATTGGTTTTACTATTGCCTTCTTAAGCTCTTCAGGAAATATTCCATATTTAAGGGAGTTATTTATGATATAAGTGATGGGTTTTGCTATTTCTTTTATACAACTTTTAATTATACTAGTTGGAATTCCATCAATGCCACAGCTATTTTTATTTTTCAACATTGAACAAATTTTGATTATTTCATCTTCAGATTGTTGGTGGAAAAGCATGGTGTTCGTGTTATATGGAATGTCATGTTCAAATTCAACTTCTTTCATGTTTTTCAGGATATTTTCTGCTACTGTTGAGAAATATTTGTTGAAAGTATTTGCTACTTCTTCCAGATTCCCTGGGACTCTAATGTCATTTCTGTTTTGAAGCCCTTTTATTTCTTTAACAGTGGTCCACAAACTCTTACTTTTATTGTCTGAATTGAGGATCCTGTTTTTGAAAGTTTGACTTTTTTTCCATTTTGAGAAGATCATCATATTCCTTTTTGGTTTCTTTATATGCCTCAAAGAAAACAGTATTTCTTTTCTTGCAGAGATATAGTATATCCAACCTTTCTTCGCATTCTCTAGCTTTTTGACTAGGAGGTAGCAATTGTTTGGCATTCCTTTTTCTTGGAGCATTCATCTTTCTTAAGGGACATATATAGTTAAATTCAGTTGCAAATAATTTCATGAATAGGTTCCATTGCTTGTTAACCTCACTAGGATCTATTTTGTGTAGCTTGTTCCAATCTACTTGTCTAAGTTTTTCACAAAGTTCCATTACTCTTTCTTTGTGAATTATTCTTCGATAAATATGATTCCCGGGATTATTTCCATTCACTAAGTGAAGTTGAATGATTTGGGCTGTATCATGGTCTGAGATTACTGAGTTGCGATTGACGTTAAAAGAAAAACACCCTGTATAGAGATTTCTCAAAAATACATTATAAGAATCCATCCAAGATTCCTATTTATATAACGGTTTGTTTGTGGCACGAATCAATTCAATCGTGTAAAATTGTGCCGTGAAAAAAGAACACCCCGTATAGTAATGGTTTATTTTCAACGATATACACAACACAACACAAAGTTTCATCGAAATTAGTCGAGCCGTTTTTGAGTAACCATAAATCGATCGGGGTGCCCCCTACAGTATGCTATTGTGAATCAGAGACGCGCCGAATCAAAAACACAAAGTTTCATCAAAATCGGTTCAGCCATTTCTCAGTTTCTGTTGACCGTATATTGTGGACCTGAGACCTACACAGACACAAAAATTCATTGAAATCGGTTGAGCTGTTTTTGAGTTCCTATAAATCGATTGGTCGGCCCCTTCCTGATGCTATTTTGAACCAGAGACCCACCGAAACACATACACAAAGTTTCATCAACATTGGTCCAGTCGTTTTTGCGTTCCTACAAATTGATTACAGCGCCACCTACGGCATCCTATCGTGAACCTCAGGCCCACTAAATCTCATTCTAAAAGTTTTGTTAAAATCGGTCCATCCGTTTTTGAGTTCCAATAGACCGATAGTGGTGCCACCTACAGGCCACAGAAACACTTCATCAAAATCGGTATCACAGATTAATCTGTATCGGTATAGCCGTTTCTGAGTTCCTGTAAATCAATTGTAACGCCAACTACCGGATCCAATTGCGAATATTAACCTCTTCGAGATATACCCAAACACACACACAAAGTTCCATCACAATCGTTCATGACGTTTCGGTGTTGACATTTTCCGAAAAACAACCCTCGAGATTCCCGCCAAATCTCTCTCCTAACATCCAAAAAACACACGAACGACATTTTCAAAATGTTTCCCTTAATCCTCTTCGATGACTCGCAATTCTTCACGTGAGTATTATTTAGTATTGAAACAGCAGAACTACTATAGCTATAGATCAATATTTTTGCAGTGTAGATCAATCGGAAAAAAAATTGAAAAATATTGTAACTGTTCCGGGATTCGACCCGGGGTTTCTGACTCAGAAAGCTAGCCTCTTGATCTATACGCCAGCAGGGCTGTACGCTAAATCTCGGAATTCGCGGATAAAGAGTATTAACGTCAGAAAGATTCTGGTACTTTTCACCTTTCTGGAGAATATCGCCATATAGCATACTATATTATATAAATCGGTGATATCATCGAAAACATAGGTCGATAATTACCTTATTTTACGTTCTTCACTTCTTCCAGCCCGTTTCATCAAAAATATTTACTCTAAGATAGGTAGGTACCTACCTACCCAGTCATTTCAACTTAGAATTTGATAGAACACATTATTTCTCGAATATCACAAATTCTGTCATGCGATCGCTCGAAATCGGCGACTCGTTCATATTTCTAGACATTTATTTTCGCAAATCCAAGATTTTCGACAAATTCCGTTCGAAATTCGAGTTCTATTTGACATTTAACGCCGCTCATTCGGAAAGAAAACATCGTTAATTCAAGCTGACAGAAGTTTCTATCATCTGTGGCCGAAACACATCATCCACATTTTGCCTTAATAGCGGAACCAAAGTCGGTCGAGCGAAGCCGAACCGGTCTAAACGTCACATTTCACCGAGGTTTTCAAAATATGACAAAGTTTGCGATCTTTTTACGGAAAAAGAGAAGGTTTTATCAAAAATCGAGATCCGTTACGGACTACCTACGAATCTCGTCTTTCGGACCCCGACGAAATACCTTTTCGAGCGTCGCATCCTCGCCAGATCTCTCCCATACCGATTTGCACCTTTAGCCAGAGAGGGCGTTTTCGCCCGAATTTACGATTTATTTAAAAATACTCCCCACGTTTTCTCTCGTCAAAGACGAGCAGGCCAATTCGCATGACAACAAAGGCAAAATTCTGAGGAGGTCGTGTGAATGGAGTGATTTAAGATTAGAAGAAGAATCTGCAGTTTTTCTGAGTTCATCTTACAAACGAATGCAGGTATGGGAAAACAACATATCGCACATGAGAAACTTTACAGACCGGAAAAAAATAGGAGTCACTATAGGTGGGGGAGTAAATATAAGGCTCTACTTCGATTATTGATGAAAGTGTTTTAGACTGGCCTCATACTTCTCTGAATTAATATTCTTAGATTCATAATCTGAATTCTGGAAGCTTGCAAAATCTAGAACTGATACTCTGAAAAAACCAGAATGTGTGAGGAGAATAGTGAATTAGTATGCAATTCGATGCTTTCTGAATTAATAATATGAATTCAGAGTGACATTCCGGACGTATGAGTCCGGCCTTAAGGAGCGGCAAAATTGCCACAGATAAATTAACTAACGTCATAACCATATTCAAAAAAATATCTGATGGTAATTTTTATTGTAAATCCTGATATATATATATGGCCAGAAATTTGGCAAATCAATGGGCAAATTTTGAAAACTTATTTATTTCATTCGATTTACTTGATATGTTTCTTGTTCTAACTCCTGTTTCTAAATATTTGCAAACCAAAACGTAGAAGATAACAATATGGATGTTGAAATAGAATTGGACGAAAAGAAAAAGCACTGACGTGAAGTCAGTACTCTTTGGCGCGCGTGTTCACGGTGGCAAATTTGAATTGAGTGATGAGTACTACCTTTTGGGTAGATCTTCGGCTCGCTCTATCCACTGAGCTTGAAGTACTCATAATTCAATTCAAATTAGCCACCGTGAACACGCGCGCCAAAGAGTACTAACTTCACGTCAGTGCTTTTTTTTTTCAAGTTCCTTCAACAAATATAGCTATCAATACAGTTTGGCTGTTAGATTTACCGTAGATCGAAAAAAATTGCGGTTGTGGGACCTCCGTCAGTAACGCAATTACCTCTTGTCTAAATCCGAACGTATTTTAATATACATAGATCTCGAATATAGTTATTTATAAATTCGCCTAAGGGCCACCATACAGACATTTCAACTCGGCAACAACGCTATTTCCCCGAAACTGACTTGTGCCCGTGCACTGAATTGCCATGAATATTCTTTTAAAACCTCACATTATCGGCTCATTACTCCCATCATAACCCATACAACCCAAAAACAGTCACTTCTCGTCTGCGCATGCGCAATATACTTGTGGGTGCAAGTCCTCCCAAAATTACACACCTCACAAAAAACTCCGATTCTCCAACACTAGTGGCTCAGGAGATATCGCTTCTTGAATTCACGCATGTGCAGACCCTCACCAGGGGATTCTATGGAGGAATATCATCTGCCTCCCCAAAACCCCAATCCTCTTTGACGAAAACACCAGCAGTTAAATCACTGATGGTCTGCTAATGCGCATAACAAAAAATGCCCGTAAGAGGTAAGATCGATTTCAAAATTAGCCCCAGGGCCACGGTATGGACACTTTAACTCGGAAACAACGCTATATCCCCCAAACTGACTTATCCGTACACTAAATTGCCATGAATATCCTTTTAAAACCTCACAATATTGGCTCAGCACTCCCGACATAACCCGTACAACCCAAAAACAGTTACTTCTCTTCTGCGCATGCGCAATCTACTTGCGGCTGAAAGTCCTCCCAAAATCACACACCTTACAAAAAACTCCGATTCTCCAACACTAGTGGTTCAGGAGATATCGTATGTTGAATCCACGCATGCTCAGACCCTCACCAGGGGATTCTATAGAGGAATAGCATCCGCCACCCCAAAACCCCAATCCTCTCTGACAAAAACACCAGCAGTTAAATCACTGATGGTCTGCTCATGCGCATAACGAAAAATGCCCGTAAGGGGTAACATCAATTTCAAAATTAGTCCCATCGCCACGGTACGGAGACTTTAACTCGGAAACCACTCTATTTCCCCCAAACTGACTAGTGTCCGTGCACTGAAATGACATGAATATTTTTTTAAAACCTCACAATATTGGCCCAGCACTCCCGACATAACCCGTATAACCCAAAAACAGTCACTTCTCTTCTGCGCATGCGCAATCTACTCGCGGTTGAAAGTCCCCTCAAAATCACACACCTTACCAAAAACTCCGATTATCCAACATCAGTGGTTCAGGAGATATCGCATCTTTAATCCACGCATGCGCAGACCCTTACCAGGGGAGTCTATGGAGGAATAGCATCCGTCACCCCCAAACCCCAATCCTCTCTGACGAAAACACCAGCAGTTAAATCACTGATGGTCTGCTCATGCGCATAACGAAAAATGCCTGTAAGGGGTAACATAAATTTCAAAACTAGCCCCAGTGCCACGGTATGGACACTTCAACTCGGAAACAACGCTACATCCCCAAACTGACTTGTCCTTGCCCTGAATTGCCATGAATATTCTTTTAAAACCTCACAATATCGGCTCAGCACTCCCAACATAACCCATACATCCCAAAAACAGTCACTTTTCTTCTGCGCATTAGCCCCAAAATTAGCCCCAGGGCCACGGTACGGAAACTTCAACTCGGAAACAACGCTGCATCCGCCAATCTGACTTGTCCTTGCACTGAATTGCCATGAATATTATTTTAAGACCTCACAATATCGACTCAGCATTCCCAACATAACCCATCCAACCAAAAAACATTTACTTCTCTTCTGCGCATGCGCAATCAACTCGCGGCTAAAAGTCCTCTCAAAATCACACACCTTACAAAAAACGCCGATTCTCCAACGCAAGTGGTTCGGGAGATATCGCATCTTCAATCCACGCATGCGCAGACCCTCATCAAGGATCTGGATTCTATGGAGGACCAAACACCAAACCTTTCTGACGAAAACTACAGCAGTTAAATGACTTCGCATCTGCGCATGCGCGTAACGAAAAATGCCCGGAAAGGGTAGCATGAACCTCAAAAACATAGGTTTCGGCATTAAAAGCAAAGTATTCCGCAAAATAGTAGTAATGTTTTTATTTTTTCCATGTCACGTGATCTTCACGAAATTTTGCGAAAGTGTTTGCTTTGGTCTTTTGCATCTAACTACTGAGTTTCAATTTAATCAGATCAGTATTTTTCGAGTTATCGTGAAAACAAAATTTTAAAATTTTTGAGATTTTTTTTTGCCACTTTAGAGCCGTCCGTTCAACACAAACCCCGCAGGCATATTTAGGTCATGATTCTACAATTTGATGCCAAATTTCAGAAAGATCGAGGGATCGGTTCCAGAAATATTCATAAAAAACGTTTTTACTAAAAATGGCCTTAACTCCGAAACCGCTCGGTCGATTACGCCCGTTAACGAACTTGTCCGAGATATTTACCCTACGAAACTACCCTGCAAATTTCAAGTGGTTCCGTTCGAGAGTTATCGTGCTAACGGCACCGACCGGAGACAGAATTGAATTTGACCTCGAATTCTTCATT
Source organism: Halyzia sedecimguttata (assembly GCA_937662695.2). Taxonomy (NCBI): domain Eukaryota; kingdom Metazoa; phylum Arthropoda; class Insecta; order Coleoptera; family Coccinellidae; genus Halyzia; species Halyzia sedecimguttata. Next base: position 4,131,504 of record OW569413.2, on the reverse strand, counting down.
AAGGAGTCGAACCCAATCGTTTGAGACCATTTTCGAAAAAATATTCGAAAAATACAGACATTGTGACGAAATGATAGCACGCTGTTTGTAACGAAATTGATCGTACATAGAAGGGGGATAATTTTAAAATTTCAATAAAACTCCTTCTTCTGGGACGAAGTGTAAAGATAATTTATTTCTTTTAATTTGAACAACCTTGAGAGAGAAAATATCTTAGCGTGCTTATATCAAGGGTTACAGTTCTAGAATCGTATGTTTTAGGAATCTAGAAGAGAGATGGAAATCATGCCGTCGCGCACATGTACCGCGTGATAAAATGAATTTGAATGAACGGAGGGAAATTCAAACATCCTCCCCCGCCGGTTCTGAATGAAGAATCAACTTAAAAATAAACTATTTCATTACACTAAGTTTGAAAAAGAAGGAAAATCAAAATTAACTATGTGATGGTGATGGCAGAGGACAAACTTTAGATATAGGCCTCTAGAACACTCGATCCTTCGTTTTTAGATCAACTACTCTAACCTTGTTGTCAGGACCTGGGTAAACTTTTAGAATTCGTGCTTTACGCCAATTCAACGGTGGAGAATTATTATCCTTGATGAGGACTAAATCATCAACTTTCAAGTCTGAATTTGGCTTCAACCATTTAGGCCTATTTTGCAAAGTATTTAAGTATTCAACTGACCACCTCTTCCAGAAATCTTGGTGAAGCTTTGTACAAAGTTGCCATCTTGACAATCGATTTATTGATGATGCTGATAGGTCTTTATATGGAATTGCAGTGAGTGGTGTTCCCATAAGAAAATGACCGGGTGTTAAACAGTTCAAATCACTAGGGTCGCTTGAAAGTAGACAAAGAGGTCTAGGGTTTAATACAGCCTCAATTTGCGTGAGTACTGTGTACAACTCCTCAAACGTGAGAGATGCATTGCCCACTATGCGATACAAATGGTGTTTGGCGCTTTTTATCGCGGCCTCCCATAGACCCCCCCAATGGGGGCTATGTGGAGGTATGAATTTCCATTGGATAGCTCTAGTACTCAAATAATCTTCTAAAACATTCATGTTATCCCTTACCATGAAAAAGTCATATAGTCCCTTCAAAATGTTACTAGCACCGAGAAAATTGGTCGCGTTGTTGCTATAAATGCAAGATGGACATCCCCTACGTGAAATGAACCTGTTTCGAGCAGATATGAAAGCGTCAGTTGTGAGATCACTCACTAATTCGATATGTATTGCCTTTGTGGCCATAACAAAAATACATATATGTAACATCGAATTTTGGGAGCCCTTCGCAAGTTCGAACTCCTCAACAATAGAGGGGCACCGTAGTCTAAACCTACTTAAGAAAACACTCTGGTGGCTGAAATCCTAACCTTAGGTAAATTTGCCATTATCTGTTGTGCATTCTTTGCTCTGAATCTATAGCAAACCATGCATTTCTTAATGATTCGTTTTATTTCTTTGAGACCGTTCAATGGCCAGAATTGTAATCTAAAATTTGAAAGGACAGTCTGAGGACTAAAGAGTAACAGTTTTTCATGTTCTAACTTCAGCATCAGTTTCACTATGTGGTTATTCGATGGTAATAAAATAGGGTGCCTATGATCGAAAGGCAGGTTAGACAATGATAATCGACCGCCAACTCTTATTATATCATTTTCATCAAAAAATGGACTTATAACTTAATAACATTTTTATCTTTAATTTCGAAACCTAGTGTTTGAGACATGAGAGTATATTTGAGAAATGATCTCTTTGTATAACCTTCAAAATAGAAGTGAGGCAACTTTGAAGTTCTGAAACCTTGAGGGGACCTACTATTCTTTCCTGGAACCTACAGTTATTGTGAAATCTGAAACAATATGTCAAAGTGCGGTGCAATTTAGTGAACGAAGAAAAGACCACTGAAAAGCGTTTTAAATCCGATTCTGTAGGATTCATCAAATCATGCATTGTAATTTTTCTTTGCTCTGGAGGATTTTCAAGATGAGGAGTTGACTTAAATTCGGATAAATTCGTACTCATATCGGAGAGATAACTCGGAACCGTCCACCAAATAGAATTATCAATCAAATTTTCAGGGGTTAATCCACGTGAAACTAAATCAGCTGGATTATGAATAGATCTCACGGGAGACCAGCGAAAATCAGAAGTTAAATGTTGTATGCTTGCAACTCTATTTGATACATATGTAGACCAGCGCGAAGGATGAGATGCAATCCATGCTAACTTGATTTCTGAATCTGAAAATAAGTAAGATCCAGCAATTTTCAATGAGCTATATACAATTATCATTCTATTAATCAACCGAGGCAACAGCATTGCGGCATTCAATTCAAGTTTTGGAAGCGATAACGTTTTCAAAGGGGCTACTTTGGATTTTGCTCAAACCAGTCGGGTAGAAATAATATCATTATTATAAGTAACGCGCAAGTAAACGCAACAACCGAAAGCCTTAGTACTAGCGTCACAATAACCAACCAATTCAACTTTATTGACAGGGATATTTGAGTAAAGAGAGCGTGGAATTTTCAGATTCTTCAAATATTCAATTCTTTTCAGGTAGGTTTTCCATAAGTTCAATAATTCCCTATTTAATTCGTCATCCCAATCAATGTTAGATGACCAAACCTTTTGAAGGAATATTTTGAATTGAATAATAATAATAGGAGCTATCAAACCTAAGGGATCAAAGATCTTCGCTATAGTTGACAAGATGTTGCGTTTAGTAAGAACATTACTTTCTTCATAGAAATCTGGAATCTTTATCAAAAACTCGTCATTAGTAGGGTTCCACATTAAACCCAACACCTTGTCAGGGTCGTTTGACATTTTAATAATATAATTATCGTCCTTGACAGTTTTGTCCATTCTTTGAGTATTGAAATATTCAATGAATTCTAGAGAATTCCATTTCCATTTATGAAGCGTAAAATTGGCAGAATTACATAATGATTCGAGTTGAATGAACATTTCATATAATGTGTCAAAAGAGTTTGCACCACATAGAAAATCATCAATCAGATCATTGCATCCTATTTTGCAAACAATGTAACATTGTTCGATAATACAACGATAGGCTAAGCGAAATTGGTTCTTATTTTTGAGAGCAAGTTCTTTGAGAACTCGTGTTGCGAGAAAAGGGCGGCTCTAGTTCCGTATGTGACAGTGTTGAGTTCAATACAATCAATATCGTCATTAGGATTTTTTCGCCAGATTATATTCTGTAAGTGGGTTTGATTGGGGTTTATCTTTATATTTCTGAACATCTTAGCTATGCCTGTGGTAAAAACGTAAATAAAGGTTCTGAATCGACAGAGAATGTCAAATAAATCAGGCTGTACCTGATGACCCTTTAACATTATGTCATTAAGTGAAAGTCCTGATGTAGTTTTCATTGAACCATCAAAAACAACTCTCAATTTAACTCCAGAGTTAGAATTCTTCAAGACACAGTGGTGGGGTAAAAAATATTTTTCGACATCTTTATCAGTGTATTTTTCTAGAGGTATGTATCGTGCATGACCTAGTGAAATGTATTCACCTATAAAATCTTTATACATATGAGATAACTCACAATTTCCTCGAAAACGTGATTCTAAACTGTAAAAACGTCTCCTAGCTAAATTAAATGACTCACCGAGAACAGGAGTTTCAGTTTTGAGAGGTAGATTTACTTGAAAATGACCGCTAGGCAAAATTATTGTAGTGTCTTCAAATATTTTTTCCGTCAACTCATCAACAGGCGATAAAATAGAGGGAGCGTCTACTTCTTCATTCAACCAAAAATTTTGAATCATCACAGCTAAATCGATTTTTTGAGATGTGCTGAAATGTGTCGCAAAATTACTCGTGGAGGCGTGATACAAATATGACTTAGGTATGGGTCCCATGAGAACCCATCCCAATTCTGTTTTTTGCAATATCGGAGAGGATTTTCCAAGTTTTATTATATCGGGTATAATCAGACTAGAATATATGTCACAACCAAATAATAAGTCTGTGTTTGAGGGAGTAGCAAATTCTGGATCACCTAGTTCAATATTATGAGGGATCTTTAACCTTTCAATATCTATTTCACATTGTGGTAACTTACAAGTTATACTTTCTAATACATAGCAAGTAACATAGAATTTTGTGTTTTTATTTTGAGCATAAAAATTTACATTCATCACCTTATTTATTGAAGTGGTTTTGTTCGAGATTCCAGATATCTCAACATTTTCAAAAAAAATTGGCAAGTTCAATTTTTGAGCTAAATTTTCTGTTATAAATGAGCTTTGACTTCCTGAATCAAGCAAAGCTCTAGCTTTGATTACAGCACCACTTTTAGTGCACACATTAACGCAAACTGTAGCCAAAAGAATATGATGAGTATTCTTTTGTGAAGAGATGTTTGTAGCAAAATTCTCTACATATAACATATCATGGTGAGAGGGGGTTTATGCAAGAATTGTTGATTCTTGATTATGATTTTTATAAGATAATGAATTTTTCTGATCATTTGAGTGAGTATTTCCAAAGATTTTTCTATTAGGGTTCGTTATTCTGGAAGAGGGATTACTATAATTGAAATCATGTAATAGGGTGTGATGAGAATTTTTACATATTGTACAACCGTTTGATTTGCAATTGTTGGTCAGATGTTTTGAGCCCAAACAATTGAAGCACAATCTTTTATCTTTCACGAATTGGGTACGATCTTTAGAAGATACATTTTTAAATTTATAACATTTGTAAATAGAATGATTTTTCAGACTGCAATACAGACAGTTTTTAGATTCTAGAGATCTTTGGGAAACTTCTCCAGAGTAATGAGAAAACTTTATGTTTTTACCTTTAGAATTGTCTGCAGAATATAAGTTTTCGAATATCACACAAAGTTTCTCAAGAAAGGAGAAAAATTCCTTTAAAGTAGGAAGTTCATCAGCATTTCTCTCCTCTTCAAAAGCTTTCCTGGTATTATAGTCTAATTTCTGCGAGAATATATAAACAAGTAAAATATCCCAAGATTCAGGCATTTTCAGATTTCTCAAGGATTCTATATGTTGCTTAACCCTAGTTATGAATTCTCTTAATTGATTCACGGAGTATTTCGTCAACGAAGGAGTGTCCAAAAGGCTTTTTATATGTGAATTAACAATCAAAAGCTTGTTCTCGTAACGGTCCTTCAACGTTTCTATGGCTATCTGAAAATTTGAGCATATTAATTGCAAATTATTAATGAGATTGAGAAGTTCATGTCTCAAGAAAGATTTCAAATAAATAAACCTTTGAATATCTGTCAAATTGTTGTTATCGATTATCAAAGTGGAGAATAACTCAAAATAGGGAATCCAATCAGAAATATTTCCAGAGAACACCGGAACATTCAATTCTGGCAATTTGACATTAATCTTATTATCTTCAGGTTGAGCGATAGGAGTCGTTACATCTCTTTGTTTTAAATTATACTCGCTTATCTTTCTGTTAATTTCGGACAAACATTGGCAATATTTTGTCTCCATCTCTTCTCTATCTCCCGAATCACTACAACTAACAGAATTCTCGGCCTTCATGTAATCAATTTTATCCTGTATTTTATTATAATTATTGAAAGCTTCAATCAACCAGTCGCGCCTGGACAAATAGTCCTCTATTCTAATGACCTCTCTATCCTTATTTCGATTCAAATGTCTCTCAAGACGATCGATAGTATTTTTCTGCGCTGTTCTATGTTCAATTAAAGCTTCCATTCTATTTCTAACCTCAAATATCCGTTAAGGAAAACAAATCTGAACTATTTAAATACAAACATTCAGCAATCAACTATAATAACTCCAAATGTGTAGAAAAATCATCAACCAATGCACTAGAGATAGCCAAATACGGTCCAGAATGTCATTAGTGGCCAATGAGAAAATGAAATTCAATTATCTGAGTATTATTATAATACAGGAATTAATAATAATTCCCAAATATGCAGAATAATCCTGAATGAATGATACAGAGATAACGAAATAAATCAGCAACAATGTCGCATGAGAAAATTAATTTCAAACATGCAAATACAAATATTCGTGAATTAAATATAACAACTCATAATATGAAAATCTTCGACAAGTGATAGAGATGACGAAATATGACTCAAGTAATTGTAAAAAGGATGGAAATATAAGCGTCGTTGAAACAAATTCACAGTTCCACCTTTTATTGCGATAACGCACAGAATCAAAACAATCTGACCTGTTTTTTGTAGCTCGCTCGCTCGCTTCTGATAACAAATCTTCAACGTACAATTCGAACTTCTGTGGGATCTTGAAATTTGGTTTTCGGAGAAATTCCTCTTGTACGTGGATTATCGGAGATGGGTTGAAATTAATCTTCCTTCCTTCAAAAATACTTATTGGGAATCTTGTTGCAATATATTTCTTCCTTCTTTATTGGATTTATTGGGAATCTAAAGGTCCCTGGTTTCGGCACCAATTTTTATGTAACGAAATTGATCGTACATAAAAGGGGGATAATTTTATAATTTCAATAAAACTCCTTCTTCTGGGACGAAGCGTAAAGAGAATTTATTGCTTTTAATTTTAACAACCTTGAGAGAGAAAATATCTTAGCGTGCTTATATCATAGACCAGATATCAAGGCTTATATCAAGGGTTACAGTTCTAGAATCGTATGTTTTAGGAATATAGAAGAGAGATGGAAATAATGCCGTCGCGCACATGTACTGCGTGATAAAATGAATTTGAATGAACGGAGGGGAAATTCAAACACTGTTCCTTGCGGAACACGCGCGCAAAAAGGATTTCAAAGAAAAAACTAATACCTGGAGAATAATCAAAAGATGATGCTTCTGAAATATCTACAGCACAAAATTACAAGATAGTATTTTCAATATTTTCATTGCGTAAAGATTTTGCCCAAACAGTGAAATTTTAGAGGATCTGTGTTGGTTTCATCCAAGGAAATTTAATAAAATCATGAAGCTTGAAGATTTTCTGACTAGAGTTTTCTCTTGTATCTCAAAACTTTGCAAAGTCGAAAGTTGTCTATTATTAATAGAACTTAAACAATTTTCAGATCAGTTCAAAAGTTTTATAAAATTTGAAAATACTCAAAATTAATAAATCCCAGTTGAAAAAGCAGAAGCAGATTTTGAACTCGAACTTATTACCTGAATTAGTTTCAAGTGTTCATGTCTTCTGACTTGGACAAATATGAGATCATTAATGTCGTGGCCAGGAGTAGTGATGAACTTACCAGAAAACTGATAGGATAGTTGAAATCGTTAATTTCTGAACTATTACTGTGCTAAGAAGTTTACTTTCAACTATTTTTGTCCTACTTTATATAATAATGATTCATTTATTGTTGTACTTGACTAATATACAGGGTGTTCCTAAAGACGTGCTAATATTTAAAGGGGTGATTCTTTGACTCATTTTAAGAAAAAAACTTCCTATGAACATATGCCGTAAAAGTCTCAACTTTTGAGATACAGGGTGATAAAAGTTTGGTACTGCGATATGGAGAACTTTTAATTTAATCATTTCAATCAACAACAGAGCATCTGACAAGAAAACATATTTTTTGGATCCTTATTCATTTTAGAACAAATCTGATCTCTTAATTTGCTTTCAATCGATGCACAAACATTTCCACACGGCATCAGATTTTTGAGGAATTGATCCTGAAGTAAAACGATTTTTATTTTTTAAGCGGAAACCGTGCGTCGGTCGAAAGAAAACCCATGATATCAAATTTGCTCAAAAATAAATGAGGAACTCAAAAGTAATTTTTATTTCATTTTTGTAAATCATAAAATGCACCTTAATGCATAGAAGACATGAACCAAATTTTATACAGATGTCGACAATATTACCTCAATTATTATTAAAAAACTATTTTTTTTTTCAAAATGTTACCACCCCGTATCTCAAAAGTTAAGACTTTTAGGACATACGTTCATAGGAAGTTTTTTCTTGAAATAAGTCAAAAAAATCACCCCCTTGATTATTAAAATTGAAATAATCATGTCTTTGAGGAACACCCTGTATATTATAGTTCTGCTTATAATTATTGTATTGCAGTTTTTTTGCATTGTGTTTTTCATTGTCATGTTCGTAGTTGATCTGTTATCAATACATCATAACAATCGTGCTATTTCAGTTATGACCACTCTTAAGTAGTAGGTTCTATACAGGGTGTCCCAAGTTCGAGTGCCTATTAGACTTTTCTGGAGAACTGGACATATTTGAAATCTGAAAATTGGGATTATGATATTGCTTGAAGTTCTCTACAGAGCTAAAATAGTTTCGAAGTCCAAGGCAGTTCCGGGACTGAAAGTAAATTTTATGAAAAATTTTTTTTCAAATTTTGCATTCCCGGTATGATCAAGTATTCAATGCTGAATACATTTTTGTTAAAACCATTGTATTAATTCGAATAGTTTTCAAAATATCGAAAAAAAACGGAAAAAAGTCAAATATGTTTAGTCAGTATTATGTTCATTATTCTTATTTTAAACAACCTGAGCGTGAACCGCTTTTACAACATCGAAAAGAAAGAATGTGGAAGGGTCATGCATTTTTTGAATTTCAGAAATATCATCACAGGGTGTTTCAAATTTTGTGTCGAAAATTGTGATCAAAAATTGGCCATAACTTCTGTTTTTGGCGCTCTAGTTCCTCGGAACTGAGTGCTTATCAATTTGCCCAAATGTCTGTAATTTTCGAATATTTCGATGAAAATGGTCTTAAACGATTTGGTTCGACTCACTGATCAAGAATCCGTGGTCGAAATTCATTCTGTCCGGCCGGTCCGGCCGGCCGTAGGCACGATAACTCTCGAACGGAATGAGCTAGAGAGTTGAAATTTTCAGAGTAGGTTTGGGGGATGAATATCTCGGCTAAGTTCGTTATTGGGCAAAATCGGACAAATGGTTTCGGAGTAACAAAAAAAAAATTTTTTTTTTACGAAACAAATTCCAAATTAAATTTTTTTTAATAAAAAGTTTTTTCATGAGAATCCAATCATATCATTTTTAACTCTAACAAGCTAATACTTTCGGAGATATGATTTTTCAAAATTTCAATAATAAATCGTATTTCAACGTTGTCACAGAATAATATTATTCTATGTATGAATATGAATTGTCATAATGTCAAATGATGTTCCTGAGACTAATAAATCATAGTATATCTTGTCTATGCTAATCAATCGAAGAATTGTGAGCGAAGTGAGAAAAATCTCAGATATGATTTTTCAAAATTTCAATAATAAATCGTATTTCAACGTTGTCACAGAATGATATTATTCTATGTATGAATATGAATTGTCATAATGTCAAATGATGTTCCATGTTCCTGAGACTAATCAATCGAAGAATTGTGAGCGAAGTGAGTTAAATCTCAATTGTTTGCTCCGATATTAGTTTTTCTCAGAAAATTCTTACATTTCGGAACTGAACATGAAGTAAGAGATCTGAGAGTAGTGAGACTGCTTTTCATCCATAGACATAGATATAACTCTCGAACGGATAATGAGGTAGGTAGTTGAAATTTTCAGAGTAGTTTAGGGAGATGAATATCTCGGTTAAGTTCGTTATTGGGCAAAATTGGCCAGATTTAATTTGATTTCTTCCATGGTGCTTTTCTCATTCTCATGATTGCTCATTTAATCTTGATAAATAAACTATTATTTGAATTGAATTTCCTTTAGGATGCAGTTCTATTATATGAATACATTGATATAATTCCCAACTCTGAGAAACCAATACTTTCGGAGATATAATTTGTCTGTTTGAACTAGAGCGCCAGAAAGCTCCTGTCCACAGGGCTTGAACCCATTTCAAATTAAAACCCTATTTTTTGGCGCTCTAGTTCCTCGGAACTGAGTGCTTATCAATTGGCCCAAATGTCTGTAATTTTCGAATTTTTGGCTGAAAATGGTCTCAAACGATTTGGTTCGACTCACTGATCAATAATCCGAGGTCGAAATCGATTCTGTCCGGCCGGTCCGGCACGATTACTCTCGAATGAAAAGAGTTAGAGGATTGAAATTTGAAAAGAGGGTTTGGAGCGTAAATATCTCCGTTAAGTTCGTTAATGGGCAAAATCCATCGAGCGGTTTCGGAGTTATGGCCGATTTTAGTGAAACACATTTTTTATGAATATTTCCGAAACCGATCACTCGATCTATCTGAAATATACCATCAAATTGTAGAATCATGACCTTCATACGTATGTGAAGTTTTGTATTGACCAGGTTACCGCAAAGTGTCAAAACAATTTTTTCTAAATTAAAAAAAATATTTCTACAATAACTCTCGAACGGAATGAGGGCAGTTGAAATTTTCAGAGTAGGTTAGGGAGATGAATATCTCGATTAAGTTCTTTATTGGGCAAAATAGGCCAGATGGTTTCGGAGTAACGAAAAAAAAAATTTTTTTTTAAGTAACAAATTTCAAATTCAATTGTTATTTAAGATGCAGTTTCACCATAATAATCCATCGATATCATTTTCAACTCCAACAAGCTAATACTTTCGGAGATATGATTTTTCTAAATTTCAATAATGAATCGTACTTATATGTTTCCACAGAATGCTATAATTATTCTATCTAAGCTTTATTATATGATCTGTGTTCATACTCGTACATTTCATCCTGTTCTATAAGAGAGAGTCAAATTAATTTCCGCTATTTTAATTTGATTTCTTCCATGGTGCAGTTCTCGTTCTCAGATTGCTCATTTAATCTTGATAAATAAACTATCATTTGAATTGAATTTCCTTTATGATGCAGTTATATCATAAGAATACATTGATATAATTCCCAACTCTGAGAAACCAATACTTTCGGAGATATAATTTGTCTGTTTGAACTAGAGCGCCAGAAAGCTCCTATCCACAGGGCTTGAACCCATTTTTTATGATTGCGTTGGATTCTGCGGTGAAAATAATGATAGTTTTTTAACATGATTATGTTCCTAAATTAAATAATTTTTGAGTTTTTTTTTTAATTTAGGGGCATAATCATGTTAGAAAACTATAATTGTTTCTCACCGCAGGATCCAACGCATCATAAAAAAAATTGGTTCAAGCACTGACGTGAAGTCAGGAGCTTTTGCGCGTATGTTATATTGTCCATTCTACTGTATTGGACACCCTTAATCGAATTTACCATGGTAAATTATGTTGTCCAATACAGGAGAATGGACAACATAATTTACCATGGTAAATTCTATTAAGGGGGTCCAATACAGGATAATGGACAATAGAACATACGCGCAAAAGCTCCTGACTTCACGTCAGGGCTAGAACCAATTTTTTTTTTCGTAATTTTTTTAAATTTTCTAGTAATGTTCTTATAATATTTTTTTTTCGTCATTTTTTTCAAATTTTCTAGGCGTACGGTTCTTCAAAAAATTTAAACACGTCTTTATGTTGATTTTCTACTAATGGTTACCAAGCTTCAATTCGATCGAATCTTTATTTTTTGAGTTATCGAGGAAATAATATTCCAGGTGGGTATAACTCGGAAACCGTTAAACTGATTATGCCCAAAAACGAACTCAACCCTCCCATTCGGATACGCAACCTACCTGGAAAATTGCAAGTCCCTATATCCTTTTGTTCGAAAGTTATCGAGGCAACGGTCACCCATCTACTGAACTCACACAAGGCTGCTCGAATCTCCAACAATATTTAACCGATCGTGTTAAAACTTAAAACTTGGCAGTAGAGTTGGGTTCTTAAGGCTCTTGCAAAATTTCAGCAATTTCAGACGAATAGTTAGTGATATATAGATTTTTTTTTTTATTTTCAATGATTTCTTAAAAATTTCCCATAAATACTATCCTCACCAAATTTTGCGAGAATTTTTGCGTTGGCATTCTACAACTAATAACCATGCTTCAGTTCAATCGGTTTAGTATTTTTCGAGTTAATGAGGAGAAAAAACAACCAAATTTCAGATGGCTATAACTCTAAAACCGTTAGGCCGCTTATGCTTACAAACAAACTCAAATGTCGTGTTCAGATGCACATACTAACCGGAAAACTTCAAGCCGCTATCTCTTTCCGTTCTCAATTTATCGTGACAACAAAAATATTTTTTAATAATTTCTTAATAATTTTCAAGCCATACGATTCGCACAAAATTTCTTAAACGTGCTTAGGTTCATATTCTACAACTACTCACCACTTTTCAATTCGATTGGATTTATATTGGTTGAAAACAAAATTATTACTCGGAACCATTATGCCCATTAACGAACTTGTCCGTCGTTTTGGGATACGCCACCTACCCTGAAAATTTCAAGTCGCTAGCTTTTTCCGTTCTCAAGTTATCGTGGCAACGTCCCGACGGCCTGACGGCCGGACGGCCGGCCGGACAGAATCGAATTTGACCTCGAATTCTTCATTGGGGAGTCGAACCAAATCGTTTGAGACCATTTTCGTCAAAAAATTCGAAAGTTATAGACATTTGGGCAAAATGATAACGCGATGTTCCCCAGAACATACGCGCAAAAATAGGGTACTAATTTGAAAAACAGAAGTTATGGCCAATTATTGATCACAATTTACGACACAAAATTTGAAACATCCTGTGATGATATTTCTGAAATTCAAGAGATGCATGATCTTTCCACATTCTTCCTCTTCGATGTTGTAAAAACGGTTCACGCTCAGGATGTTTAAAATAAGAATAATGAACATAATACTGACTAAACATATTTGACTTTTTTAGCGATATTTTGAGAACTATTCGAATGAATACAATGGATTTAACAGAAATGTATTCAGCATTGAATACTTGATCATACCAGGAATGCAAAACTTGAAAAAAAAAATGTTTTCAACAAATTTATTTTCACTCGCTGTATAACCGGAACTGCTTGGGCTTCGAAAATATTTTAGCTCTGTAGAGAATTTCAAGCAATATCATAATCTCAATTTTCAGAAATCAAATATGACCAGTTCTCCAGAAAAGTCTAATAGGCACTCGAACTTGGGACACCCAGACACCCTGTATAAATAATCTTGTTCTTCCAAGAAGAGATAAATAATAAAACTAAATTGGCTGCTGATATAAAGGTGAAATAATTGTAAATTTATTCAATCCACGTTATTAAAATTCGAAACTATTTCAAATCACGTAAGCTGTCGTGAGATAACCCATAGTTCTCGTGTTATTGCCTGGAGGGGGCCTCAAATCAGCATCTAGCCGAGGGCCACCAGTAGAGCCAGACCGGGCCTGATTCGAGCATAGATATTTTCTATTCTTACAATTAATTCTTCTCTGCTCCCAACTGGAGTTGCGTAAACTTTTTATTTCAAAAATCCCCGATCAAAAAAATCAAGAGGATTTTGGTCGGAAAAGCGGTGGGGCCACGAGCCATGCTACTGGTCTACCACCACCAATTCACTTGCCATCGTAATGGGTGTTCAGCCAATTTTTAACATATTGATGCCGTATCCAGTTTGAACCAAGCCATCCTTCTTGGGTTTAAGGGAGTATCTTTCCACATTCTGGCATGTTCCGTTTGCAGAAAGTGTAAGAAGTTTTGAGAATTAGTTGGGGGTGGTAAAAATACGGTCCAAATAAACAGTTATTGCACATTCACACTGAATTCCAGTTGAAAGTTTCTTGTTCTCACAGCATGTGGAATTTCATGCGACCATGCATTGTGGTAATTTACAATTCCCCTGAGTGTGAAACTAGATTCATCCGTCCACAAAATATTATTTAAAAAATCAACTTCGGTATCAATTTTGTGAAGAATCAATTGGCAAAAATTCATTCTCCGCTGTTCGTCACCTGGGTGTAATTGTAATTATTGACCACGTTGTAAATTATATGGTCGTAAGTAAGCGTGTTTTGAACTACGACAGATTTTTGACTGAGAAACGTTGAGATCGGCAGAAATACGTCTTGTGCTAATAGGGAGGGTTGATTATAAATTGATTCCTAATTTGTTCTACAATTCTTATGATTGTGCTATTGTCTCTGCATATCATGTCATTACTTCTTCTAATGACGTAGTTCACTGCTCGCCAATAAAATCTTATAAAAACCGACCGATGTGGATGTCATATGTTTGAAAACCTTCTCTCATATTCTTTCGCTGCCTGTGCAGAATTTCCGTTGGTACCTAAGTCCCTAAATAAAAGATGTCTTCCTGCTCTCGTTTCGAAAAAATATAAAAAATATAATATATAAATATAACAAGCCCTGTGGACAGGAGCTTTCTGGCGCTCTAGTTCAAACAGACAAATTATATCTCCGAAAGTATTGGTTTCTCAGAGTTGGGAATTAAATCAATGTATTCTTATGAAAGAACTGCATCATAAAGGAAATTCAATTCAAATAATAGTTTATTTATCAAGATTAAATGAGCAATCTGAGAATGAGAACTGCACCATGGAAGAAATCAAATTAAAATAGCTGAAATGAATTTGACTCTTTCTTATAGAACAGGATATATATATATATTCTTTTGAACTTGAGCATTACAATTTGTTTTGTATCTAACAATAAAGCATGTTTATGAAAGAAGTGTTAGCAGAGGTTAGTGTAACGGGGTATAGAACAGGATGAATGTACGAGTATGAACACAGATCATATAATGAAGCTTAGATAGAATAATTTATAGCATTCTGTGAAAACATAGAAGTACGTACGATTCATTATTGAAATTTAGAAAAATCATATCTCCGAAAGTATTAGCTTGTTGGAGTTGAAAATGATATCGATGGATTTTAATGGTGAAACTGCATCTTAAATAAAAAACTGGCCCTTGGGCAAATTGATAAGCACTCAGTTCCGAGGAACTAGAGCGCCAAAAAGTGTAATTCCCTTTCCGGGATTTGAGCCCGCCTTCTCTCGTTCCGAAACCGAAAACCCAAAGGCCTAGACCAACCGGCTATCGGGCTCTCCGGTATTAGAATAAAACGTCGGTACTTACCTGGGATATATATTCTTAATTTTCACTTTTCGACATAAAATCGCCACATGGGGGTTTATTTGACGATTTTTTACCCTTGTTTCTCTAAGTCGATTTTGACGTTTCTCGAACCAACTATTAGCAAGGAATTAGACAATGTCATGTCTCAGGAAAATAAGTTGACATTATGACAATTCATACATATAATAATTATATAATTCTGTGAAAACGTAGAAATACGATTTATTATTGAAATTTTGAAAAATCATATCTCCGAAAGTATTAGCTTGTTAGAGTTTAAAATGATATCATTGGATTCTTATGATAAAACTGCTTATTGAAAAAATTTAATTTTGAATTTGTTTTGTAAAAAAAAAATTTTTTTTGTTACTACGAAACCATCTGTCCGATTTTGCCCAATAACGAACTTAGCCGAGATATTTATCTCCCAAACCTACTCTGAAAATTTCAACTGTCTAGCTCATTCCGTTCGAGAGTTATCGTGCCTACGGCCGGTCGGACCACGGATTCTTGATCAGTGAGTCGAACCAAATCGTTGAAGACCATTTTCATCGAAAAATTCGAAAATTACAGACATTCGGGAAAATTGATAAGCACTCAGTTCCGAGGAACTGGAGCGCCAAAAAAGCACTGACGTGAAGTCAGTACTCTTTGCACTCTTTACAACGTTGACAAAGAACACAACTGACTCCCCTTAGTCACACAAGCTCCAAGAATCCTCTGAGGGATCTCCATGGGAAAGACTCGGGAGGGTCAGTATAATCATAATCATGTTTATAACACGCGCGCCAAAGCAGATTGGCCTCACGTCAATGCTCTTTTAGCCTTTTTTTTTCATTGTGAAGTCAATCTGCAATTGGTCCGCTTGCTATAAACATGATTATGATTATACTGACCCTCCCAAGTCTTCCTCAAGGAAATCCCTCAGAAGCTCCTAAGAGCGTGTGCGCCTAACCCAGATAACACAAGGACATCCGATGTCTTTATCCATAGGATATCCTTCATGAATTGTATGGATGTCCAATGGACATCCAATAATATCCTAAACATATCTTCTGGACGTCCATAGGATGTCCAAATGGAACACCCTATACATCCATAAGATATCCATCAAGGGTATCCATAGGAGATTTATTTATTTATTTATTTATTTATTTATTGTACAAGGAATACAAACAGGGTTTACCCAAAAATAGTATTCACAATTTAACATTTTAAGCGAAATTACCAGTTACAAAATAATCAACAAAATCCATTCTCAAGACAACACATAAAGAAAACAAATGAAAAAAAATATTGAGAAAATGAAATTCTACATGGAAAGGAAATGTCTTTTGAGGAGCGTCTTAGAATTCAAAACATTACCGTGAAAAATCTCAATATCTTCTCGAAGTTCATTACAGGCGCGGAGCATTCTAATTAGGGGTTGATTTTTCGATGCATTGGTTCTCCTCAACGGAATGAAAAAAGTCTCGAATGTTCTGAGATTAACTGTTGGCACATTGAGGCCAGTACCTTGCAACAAACTCGGCACCTGCAATTCACCACTCACAATTTTTTTCATCATTAGGATATCGTTCAATCTACGCCTGTCCTGAAGGGATAAAAGATTGAAATGTTTACGTGCCAGGCAATAAAAGTTCTCATTCTCACTAACAGTAAAATTACATTTCAAACTTAAAAATCTGAGCATTTTGTTTTGAATGCGTTCAATTCTATTAATATGAATATTGTAATGAGGACTCCAGATTACCGAGGCAAAACTGACCCTACTGAACACATAGGCGTAGTAAACACTGAGGATTGACTTATAGCTTTTAAAAATTCTACATTGCCTGAATAAAAATCCGAGCATCCTGTTGGCGCCATTAACGATGCTATCAATATGTGGAATAAAGGTGAGTTTCTGATCAAGTATTATGCCCAGGTCTCTGACCTGATCGACTCTTACTAAAGCCGAAATGCCAATTAGATATGGGAAAAATATAGGAGCTTTCCCACGATAAAAAGAGACACATTGAGATAAAGTTGGTGGGTTTTACAGAACACCTCGAACCTCCTCAGCTCCTCCTGAACAGTAGCGCAGTCATCGACAGACTTGATGACGAGAAAGATTTTCAAATCATCCGCGTATAAGAGTATCCTGCACCGTTTGAAAACATTAATGATATTATTAATGTATATTAAGAAGAACAGAGGTCCAAGGTGGGAACCCTGCGGCACACCAGAAGTGCAAAGATAACCCGACGAATCATATCCATCCACCGAAACGTACTGCGTTCTCTCGGAGACATATGATCCACACCAGTCCAGAAGACTGCCACCCACACCCACATCGAATAAACGTTTAACAAGTACATCATGAGATATTTTATCGAATGCTTTGCTGTAATCTGTATAGATAACATCAACTTGATTGTACTCATCCATCGCCTCGTGCAAAAAGGTTACAAAATCAAGGAGGTTAGTTTCAACAGACTTACCCTTGAGAAAACCATGTTGCTCAGGGATTATCTGATTCTTTACAATATGGAACAAGTGGCTGTGAACAAAAGTCTCCAACAACTTAGAAAATATATTCAATTTACTTATGGGTCTATAATTCACTACAGAGTCCCCCAAGGATGTCCATAAGACATCATTCAAGTATATCTATAGAACATCCTTCAAGGATATACACAGGACATCCTTGAAGGATGTTCTATGGATATCCGATCCGTCCATAGGATGCCCAAACGGAATTCATGAAGGATATCCATAAGACATCTTTTAAGAATATCCCTTAGACATATTTCAAAGATATCCTTCAGGAATATCAATGGAATATGTTCAATGGAAATCCATGGAAGATGAAACATACTGTTAGCAATCTGTAGGGAAAAGAAATATCGGTATTTTGAACCAGTCAGTCTGGTATCAATCTCGCATCAATCTTTCCATCAATCCGGATCATCAGTCTACGCATAAGGAACTCATTTCCCGTCGATCTGACATCAACCTATGATTTATGTGATGCGAGACTTATACCAGACTGACTCGGGATTGATCGTGTAACCTCGGTCTTAGATAAGCAGCTCCTGAAACTATAAGAACACATATCAATATTTTAACGGGTATAATAATTATTGATGTTGAAATCTATCAAAAAATACTGAAGAACAAAGTAGTAAGGTTTCCTTCGAGTTCTTATGATTATAATACAATCAATTTTTCATTTCTTCGTTTGTTCACGTTGAGTATCCAATTTAGTTCAGTTATCTGGGAAGGAGAGTCAGTTGTGTTCTTTGTCAACTTTGTTACTCTATCCTTATGCCAGCTTAGACACAGCACTGTTAATTTATGACCCGACAGTGAATAGACCACATTAGTTAAGTTAAGTCAAGTTAAGTAAAGTTCACTTGGCGGGAGATCCATATTGAAATATTTTAACAGGGGAGTCTTATGGAGGTTCAACTTAGAGATGAAACCACCCTATTTAAAAGAGAATATTAATACAGAAACATCAAATATTGGGTACCTTGATTATTACTGCATGTTTTCATGTTCTATCCAGATCAAAAACTACTTTCATTTACCCTTAAATCAAAATTGAAACCAGTGTAGTTCGAAAGATTTCCAGAATGTCGTAGATGACTAGATAGACTGGACTAGATGGCTGATTTCGAGTAAGCTAAGACAAACGTCCATCGAATTTGCTCAACACTTTTATATTTATTAATTATTTTGAAAATATACAATGTTGTTATAGGAACTTGATACTAGATTGTTGAGAAAGGTTCACTGAATATGTTTCAACAGAAATAAACCTTAAGAAATGCACCAAAGTATCCAAAAACAGGTGAGAGATTCGCGTAAATTTCAGGTCCATAAGAAATGTATGGGGAATTCAGTGCTCGGATCCACGGATGGATCGTAATTCAAAATTTCTGCCTAACCTAACTTATGCGGTCTATGGTGTCCACTATCCTCTGGGAATATCTCTGGCTCGTTCTATCCACTGAGCTTGAAACACTAATTATTATTCAATTCAAATTAGCCAACGTGAACACGCGCGCTAACGATTAATGACTTCACGTCAGTGCTTTTTTTATTCATTTTCAAGTTCCTTTAACAAATCTAGCTATCGATACAGTCTGGATATTAGTTTTACCGCACAGATTTTTTAAAGGAACTTGAAAACATAGAAAAGCACTGACGTGAAGTCAGTACTGTTTGGCGGGCGTGCTCACGTTGGCTAATTTGAATTGAATGATGAGTATTACAAGCTCAGTGGATAGAACGAGCCAGAGATCAGAGATCTACCCAGAGGGTAGTAGACACCATTCACTGTCGGGTCATCAATTAACAGTGATGTGCCTAAGTTGGCATAAGGATAGAGTAACAAAGTTGACAGAGAACACAACTGACTCTCCTTAGTCGCACAAGCTCCTAGGAGCTTCTGAGGGATCTCCTTGGGGAAGACTTGAGAGGGTTAGTATAATCATAATCATGTTCATAACACGCGCGCCAATTGCGGATTGACTTCACAATGAAAGAAAAATGCTAAAAAAGCATTGACGTGGGATCAATCTGCTTTGGCGCGCGTGTTATAAACATGATAATGATTATACTAACCCTCCCAAGTCTTCCCCAAAGAGATCCCTCAGAAGCTTGTGCGACTAAGGAGAGTCAGTTGTGTTCAATTGGCATTAATTCTAAAATGGATTGGAAGTGGGGCGTCATCGATTGAAAGTCGGCTGAACTCGGTAAAGATCCAAAGAAGTATAACTGCCTTAATTACTACAAACTGATTTCGATTAAGGCTGAAATATCAAAGTTTTAATCCTGATGTGAGACAAATCTTCCTGAAATCCGGAATACCTCCAGATTCAAATTGTTGGCGAGTGGTCACGGCAGGCGGTTCAAGTAGCGATCCTCCTGATAAGTGCAAATTTTGTGCTAAATTTGTAGCGACAAATGACGTGAAATGTTTAAATCCTACCTGTGATACTGCTGTGCACGTGAGATGTTTCGATGCTATGTCAAGAGTTATCGATATTGATAAAAAATACGTTTTACTGCCGTAATTGTTCTGATAAAAGAGTCAATTCTGGTCTGGCAGGGGAACCATTGTCGAGTTCTTGGAGTACAAAAATTCTGTTGGAGAAGGAAATTGAATGCCTTACCCGTGAAAAGGAAGTTTTGAACAAATATGTATCTGAAGTGGAATATGTAAATAAAATGCTAAAATCGAATATGGTGGTAAGTGACGATTCACAAACACAATTCAATAATTCTACCAGTTCTTTTTTGCGGGTCAGTGATAAGAATGCAAAAACTTACTCATCTGTCTTGAGAATGAACAGTACTCCCTGCGATTCTGTTTTGCTTGTGGGGTCAATGAACCGAAACATTACGAGTGAACAGGTTGATAAGGAAATTAAATCGAAAGTTAATCCTTCCGCTGCTAAAGTCTCTGTTGATGGTACTAAGTTGGTCAAAGATGGGGTGTTGATTAACTGCAGTGATGCACATTCCTTGGACAAGTTGAAGGTGTGTCTTACGAAGCAATTGGGTGATTCATATTCAATTACGGAACCAAAGAAGTTGAATCCGAGATTAATGATTCGGGGTGTAAATGCTGTTACTCTTGAAAAGCCGAATTTTATGCAAGACCTTATTTCCCTGAATGGGCTCAACGCGGCCGAGGAGGATATAAAATTAGTTACAAAGATTAAATTCAAGGATGTTTTCAACGTAGTTTTAGAGTTGGCACCGGAAGTCGGAACTGTATCAAATGATAATTAAAAGGGGGTTTCTCTATATAGCGTGGCTTAAGTGTTATGTAAGTAAGCACTACTATATTGTGAAATGCTTCAAGTGTTGCAAAGCTGGTCATCAGAAAAAAGACTGCCGCAGTGGTTTAGTATGTCCAAAGTGTTCGGAGTCTCATGAAAGAAAGGATTGTAATAGCCAGGACCTTATGTTGCAATAATTGCAAATCGTTAAATTTGAAATATAAACTTAATATTAGCACTGATCATTTTGCGAATAGTTCAGGGTGTGGATATTTATTAAACAAGGTTGAGCAACTTAAAAGTAGAATTCAATTCGTCTAACAAAAAATTAAAATTAGCCCATTTCAATCTTCGTTCAATGTTTCATAAATTCGATGCATTTGTAGAGCTGGTAAATTTCCACATCTTTGATATTGTTTGTATGTCTGAGACTTGGCTGACTTCGTATATCTCAGAGCGGGCAGTGTATGTTCCGGGTTTCAGGATGATTCGGAGGGACCGTGGTTCGAGAGGTGGAGGGATCGGTTGTTACGTACGTGATTCAATCAACTCAAAGGTGGAATTTTCTGATATGCATTGCCCATTGGGTATCGAACAATTATGGATATCTATGAAAATAAAAAAATAACGCTTTTAGTTGGCGTTATAGAACTGAGGCTTGCTCGATGCACAATTTCGTTGAGTATTGAGACGACACACTTTCTCACATGTTTCCGCTGTTTGATCATATTGTAGTGACTGGGGATGTGAACGTGGATCAGCTTGTGGGAAATCCCATAGGCGTCTGTTTTGAATCTTACAACTTTATGCAATTGATAACGGAACCTACCCGTATAACTAATACATCTCAAACATTACTTGATGTGATATATATAAATGGGAGTGAACTTGTTGAGCGCTCGGGTGTTCTGGATCATGAGTTTTCTGACCATAGGGCAGTTTACTGTGAGTTTGATTTGAGCATTAAATATAGGACTCAATTTTTGAAAGTCAGTAGAGGGTCTATCTGCGTTCTAGACCAAAGTTGACCTATGACCATGGGGTGGAAACTCTCTCACTAAAGTCTGGGCAGAGTAATATAGTTCGCGAGGTGCCCGTGAAATTTTGTAGATGTCTCTTCCTCCGCGTTTTGTGGGTCACGTGATGGTTTAACAGCTGTTCGCTGCCGACTTGTTTCAATTCATTTTCAATTTGGAGATTGCTTGCATAGACAAGAGATATTGCTTGTTGTTGAAATTATAAAGTGTTCTGTTTTGCGTAGTTTTGGTTTTGTTTTTAAAGATGGTTAGCTGTATAGTGAAAGACAGGAAAGACTGTTTGAACAGGAGTAGGTTGCACAGGCTTCCTAAAGATGATGAGGTAAGTTCGTTTTCATGTATTTTTAATACTTTATTGCGTACTGAATAAAAACTGTTTCAAACGACTCAAGGACTTACAAGACACTTTGAATGTGTTTCATCAAAAAGATAGTTACCAAAGGGCCAGAAAATACCCACTAAAAGCACTTATACAAACACTAACAGAACAAAATACTAATAGAAAATGGAACATCCATATTTAATCTCTTTTGTTTCCTTGCATATGATTGTTTAAGGCTGAAGGATCTTATTTGTATACATGTATGAGCAATGAAGTACTTAATTGTGATTAATTTATTGATACTTTGATATATCCAAAAAACTTTTATGTCATCATTTTCAGGTTTGGAAAATATGGCTGGAAAGAATAGGACGCCTTGATGCTGACTAGGGCTGCAATTTTAGTGTACGGACATCATCGAATTTGTTCCAGTCATTTTGATCCATCCAACATTGTAATAAATATTAAGAAGCAATTCATTGTACGACCTGTTGCCTTTCCTACTCGAGGCTTGACGATGGATGTTGGAGTACAAGGTAAATGAATTTTTTCCATTTTATTGTTCATATCTTGAATGATTATAGTTGCAGGAGCTTGCACACTACCTCATTAGAATGTGTAGATTCAAAAACTTGTTTTCTCGACCTATCTGAAATACTTACTAACCATGCTTTCTTGTAAAATTAAAGCAATTCATTGATATTTGAATTTCTTTTAATAGATCCAGATTATATTATCGGAAATGGTTCCACACCAGTGCAAGCAGGACCTTCATGTTCATGTAAGATTTCCATTTATTGATACTATTTCATTTAAAGTTATAAATTTCAATGTGATATGTTAATATTATGCATGATATAAAATGCTTGATGATTTTTCTTATTTGAATATCTATTCCTAGATGTCCAAGATGTGCTTGAGGTAGAATATGAGTCTGAAGTTGAACCTGTAATTCCTGCTACCCCAAATAACTTATTTTATTTACTAATCTTGAATGATTTTTGATTATATAAAATTGAATTGTTATAATTTTCTCTTCAGGAAAAACCAGAAGGACACGATTCTCTAAGGTATCGCCAGACGCTAGGGAATACTACAAAATTGCCACTGATCTGCACGTAAAGTGGGAAGGATTGCTGAAAAGAATAAAGGCCTGAAATTTGTAGTGAAAGAGCTACAGAATGCTTGCCATTCTCATGAACCGCTCAGCCACTCGATGAACACACCAACCTTTAATTTTCTCTTGTCTCAAATAAGGTGTAAAAACCTGAAACCCAGAGGAAGGTGCTGTACTTTAGATGAGAAAATTCTTTTTTTGACATCATTTAAAAATAGCCCTAAGGGATACAAACTACTCAGCAACATTTTTGCGGTTCCATCCAGCAAAACTTTGTCAAAATTATTGCATTCAGTAAATTTCAGTACAGGTATCAATTCTAATATTATGGATTCAATACATAATATTAGAATTGATTCAATATCTATATCTACTATATTTCATATTTGATTTTTTCCCAGAGGCTATGGAAATGTATAAATTTGTGACTGCATTTTCATGTACGAAATGTTTTCCACATTATCCATTTTTCATATTATAATTCACATTTGGTTTTGTCCTTCTAAATGTATATTGGAAATATTGTGATAATTCATTAGCTCCTTCATATTCAAGATAATGGATTATTTTAATGTATAATATATTTCCACATTTCGTTGTACTTGCGTAATGATATCCATTTTTGGTGCTCTTGTTTATACTTTATTTCACATTTGATTTTGTCCTTGTAAATGCATACTAAAAATTTTGCAATCATTTATTTGATAGCTCTTTCATATTCAAAGCTATAGATTAGAGAAGATTTCATGAAGAGAATATCTTCCACATTGCGTTGTACATAATATACTTACTGCTATCCATTTTTTATATTATATTTCACATTTAATTTTCTCTTTTCTTCTAAATGATTCGAGATGTATTTTTAATTTTTATATATATTATTTAATAATTCTTCTAATAATTAGTTCACATCAAATGAACAACTTCAATTCATGAATCTGAATAAATACTTTTATTAAAAGTTTTGGGATTTCATTTATTTCCTTTCCATTAGAACTAAAACCATGGTTCCAAAAACATTGTCAAAAGCCAGGTGTTAGACGAATTATCGTCTATTTGGTGTTTGGCAGTGTTTTGGAACAATATGTTAAAATAGAATATAGGATATTATAATGCGAAGTACATTTGAATTTCCCGCTCGGATGTATTTCTTGAGGTGCCCGCGACGTACCGCTAGTGTTCCACGAACCAAAATAAGGCGAGAGTGGCCCATCTATATATATCTCTTGTCTATGCCTATGACCTCCCTTAATGGTGTCTGGGGGTCTGATGTGGATGACGTCGGGCGGATGACGTCATGATCGAAAAAGTTTCTGGATGGACGCGGGATATGAACCCGGGGAGTTTGGGTGAGAGTTTGGGTGCCTGCCGCTAGGCTACAGGGGCCGTAAGAATTTGGGGTGTTTTGGTGCTACAAAGCGGACGCATCAGAGTGACGCATGATTGAAATTAGCAATAACGTGAAGTCAGGAACTTTTGCGCGTATTGTCCATTCTCCTGTATTGGAATTGGATTGTTAATTGGGAGGGGCTCTCAGGGACTTTCAGGTTATCATAAAAATGGGTTCAAGCCCTGTGGACAGGAGCTTTCTGGCGCTCTAGTTCAAATAGACAAATTCTATCTGGTATTGGTTTCTCAGAGTTGGGAATTATATCAATGTATTCATGTGATATCACTGCATCATAAAGGAAATTCAATTCAAATAATAGTTTATTAGATAAGTAATAATAAATCACCTTGTAATCGATCAAAAATTTCCTGATCTACGTTCACCAAACTACAGAATTATGCTTTCAATATTTACGTAATATTTTCAAACATTTTCGGGTGAGGTCCCCGTTGCATCGCTAAAATACGAGTATTTCAACCCCAATATTTTTGAAGTTACAATATTCCCTTCTGTCAAGTTGACATTATGAGAATTCATACATAGAATAATAATTATATCAATCTGTGAAATACGATTTACATTGAAATTTTAAAAAATCATATCTCCGAAAGTATTAGCTTGTTAGAGTTGAAAATGATATGAATGGATTCTTATGATAAAACTGCTTATTAAAAAAAATTTGATTTGGAATTTGTTTCGTAAAAAAAAATTTTTTTCACTGACGGTGGTGCTTCGAGTGGAAATTACATGGTTTGACTATTAAAAAATAATTTCAGGATGAGATTTTTTATTGACTCAACATAATGTTAATTATCTACATCGTTCAATACTTTATTCCTATAAAAGTACATACATTCTAAAATTGCATAACTCTGAACACAAGGATTGATTCTACAGAAAGCATTTATGAAATCTTCAACAGAATTGTTGTTGTTATTTTTGCTGGAGTTTCGTATCAATTCTTTGATGGTGTCCACGAATTTAAAGTAATACAAAGTCATTCGGAGATATTTCAACATTTCAAGACGACTGATAATTATCAGTCGATTCAATTGAGATATCTTATTCAAGTCAACTTCACTGAAATATATACAGTTTCCCCATTTTGTGACGCTAGTAATCATACATTCACCAGCACATCGTACAACTGTAGCTCCACATTCTTGTTGATAACCATTTTCGATTATTGCAATAAATGACTCCCATTCCCAATCATCAAAGGATATCACGCAGTCATTACAGCTCAGTTTAACAGCAGGTGTGAATTGTCTCGCCGGACTTATACCACAATCGATGTATAGAGAAGCAGACCCTAATCCACATTCAATTTCTAGGTGGAACTGGTCGTTCAACAGGTAGTGCTTTTCGTTTGTAACTTCAAAATTACATGATTCGGGATTCGAATCCGCATTTTCACTCAGCACCGACTCACGTTATAGAAATTAGATGAAACCAGAATCGAACGTCATATGGTACATTTCAGGCTTGTAGACCACCCACACATGTAACTAACGGACTCTTTTACATAAACAAAATATAGGTCTAGATCCTTTTTTCGAATTATTATTGGGGCGGCATTTATCGTTTATATGAAAGGGAATACCATAGATTATTTATGAATCTTTCGGTTTACGTTGACGAGCAATATAAGGGATTCCAGTGTTTTCAAAAACAATTTATGTTGTGGTTTTCAGCAGACCCATTGCAAAGCACTGACGTGAAGTCAGGAGCTTTTGCGCGCATTGTCCATTCTCATGTATTGGAATTGGATATTCGTACACAATTTATCCGGTATAAAATTTTTTAATTTATGATATATGATATTCGTAGAATTTTCATCATATGAAGTTTGATGCATGAGTCGGAGGTACTAGATCCTTTTTTCGTATTATTATTGGGGGAGCATTTATCGTTTATTTGAAAGGGAATACAGGGAATTATTTGGTTTACTCAGACTTTGTGGGGGGTGATTGTGCGGTTTTGAAAATTTGTTGTCATAACGAATAAAATCAATGGAAAGCGTGTTTGTCAGCAAGCTGGGTGTACGGATTTGAATCATCCTAATGAACCGGAGTGAAATAGTCGAAAGTTTTTATTCAAATTCTTTATATTCTAGGGCAACGACAGTTATTAACGAATAAGCTTTTCTCAAAGGAGACTGCACGGGGGTTCAGACTCAATTTCGGTGATTTTTATGTGTAAATTCCTATGAGGATTTCTAAGCTCGATTTTAGCAAAAATGGTTCTTTTCATATGAATATATGTAGATTTCTCAGCATCTCTAGATGATTGGAAAATTATTACTGTTCTTCACAGCAATCGCACCCTTGTCTCCACACAATACTTTTTCAACCAAATACACATCATGCTGCTTTGTTTTTTGCAATTCTTCTTGATAGAAAGCACCACTTATTGGTCTACCGGTAAAGTACGTAACTCACTGGGTAGGTAAGTTGGACTTTTGTGATTTTAAATAGTTTAGTAGCCCATTGATACCCTTTTGTGAAAACGTGTCTAAATTGACGTACAATTCTTCTGAAATTTATGAGGTCATGCTATTTTTATGTGACTGAAGGCTAATTTATATATATATATATATATGTCGTTCTTTTATTAACGAATAAGCTTTTCCCAAAGGAGACTGTACGGGTTCAGACTCAATTTCAGTGATTTTTATGTGTAAATTTCTATAAGGATTTTTAAGCTCGATTTTAGCAAAAATGGTTCTTTTCATATGAATATATGTAGATTTCTCAGCATCTCTAGATGATTGGAAAATTATTACTGTTCTTCACAGCAATCGCACCCTTGTCTCCACGCAATACTTTTTCAACCAAATAAACATCATGCTGCTTTGTTTTTTGCAATTCTTCTTGATAGAAAGCACCACTTATTGGCCTACCGGTAAAGTAGGTAACTCACTGGGTAGGTAAGTTGGACTTTTGTGATTTTAAATAGTTTAGTAGTCCACTGATACCCTTTTGTGAAAACGCGTCTAAATTTACGTACAATATCACCCTTCTGAAATTTATGGGGTCATGCTATTTTTATGTGACTGTAGGCTAATTTATATATGTCGTTCTTTGTATTAACGTCACGGGGTTTCATGACAATAGTTCATTGTTTTTTATTATTATACTCATTTTACTACATCTTGAAGGATCAATCGATATGTTCCACTGAATTTTTTGTAAAGCACCTCTTTCAACGTTCTTATAACCAACTCCACTATTGCAGCGTTCATATCACTCTACATATTATATGATGCTTTTTAAACTTGTTCATGAATTTGTCGCTAGAAAAATTCATTTCCTTGATCAGATTGCAAGTTGCTAGGTACCATGCTTGAGGATATCGAGAAAAGCCAACCAGTTTTCCTTTTCAATGCTTGAGCACATATGAATTTAGAAAAGCAATAAATTACAACGAGAACTAACATTACTTGGGGGCAAGCTTATCAAGCTATCATAAATGCATTGTGGGGTTGCATACTTTTGATTTGGCAGTGAGCTAACATAACAACAAATATATTGGGTGATTGTATACGAATAAATTCCATTTTTGATGTATTATGGATACTTTAACAGAGCATATGAGACATATTTTCGGTCATTTCAACGTGAGCACAATTGTTTTAGAAAAAGACTTTGGGTACTCGACATTGATACGGTTTTATTTTCAGTCTTTCGTCCTTACAGTTTTCTAACACTTCATTTCATACTGTCATTGTATATAGAAGTCTTCTATGTACGATGATAATGTTAATAATTTCAGTTTAATTCATCTTGCATTCAAACTATCGAAATTAATATAAACACGTTTTTTTTCAATTTTTTCATATTGCTTATCTCTTGATTCGAGTTCTTCAGAAAATGAATTAAGAATTTCGTTCTTTTTTGATCGTAGCCATCGCAGAGTTGAGAATAAAAGTTTTGACGAGCAGTGAAGTTGAAAAGCATTATTTTTTCAAATTTCTAAGTATTTAGTAGCTGAATTAATTTTACTGTTGGGGCATTAAGCAATTAAATTTGGATAGCCTAGTCGGATTTTATTCCATTCTTTTCGAAGCTGCAATTAAGTGAAAAATCCTCGACTACGAGGGTAAGTTACACTGTGTTCAGTTCAAATTCAATTTAGCATATCATTTTTTCTCATTTCATTCTCAGATTTTTTTATGGTGATTTTCACATCTAGACGTAGTGTTTTTTTTTCCGAGTTCTACACGGGAATTTTGGGTTGAATGGTGCATGCATCCTGGGACAGATTGGTTTAATGGTTAATAGCTGAATCCATAGGAAAACCCCCACATCATATTGTTTCATTTATGGTAAAATCCTGTGCAATTCACTTGGGAGAGGAGTTCATCCAGACTTTTAAGATGAGTTCCTTATCGTATTTGGTTCCCGCATACTCATTCAAATTAGTAGTTAAATTGGACATCATTTTTTAAAATCACCTGTTGCTAATTTCTATTTGATCTCACATTTTTGTATTTTTCTATTTTCATTGTACCCCAAAATTATTAGTTTCAAGTATCAATTGTAATAGTTGAATTTTTGCTAATTCAACCTTTTATATTTCAATTTTCACAAATCATCCCAATTAAAATTCAAAATTAAGATTTTATATTCAATTTCATATTATTGCTCATTTTCTCTAATTCATCAATTTAATAATCGAGTTGACTGGTTTGGATTTTCTACATTCGTAGAAAGAAATAAATAGTGACCATTTTGCAAAGTGCACGGTATTTTTGTATTACATTGGTTTTTGGATTGTTCATTTCCTGTATTTTTAAGGTTCAGATAAACTTGTAGATATTACTGTTGAATATTTGAATTTTGTGAAATTTTGCAGATAAATGTTGGATTGTTTAGATTAAGTGTAATTTCAATTCTGGTTGACATTGGCATATTTAACCCATTCCTGATGTTGTCTCTATACTCAGTAATAATAATTATATTGAATGCTTGAATTTTTTTTATTATATTGTTTGACCACAGGATTGAACAATAAAGAAAGAACAACCGTAGCAATTGGCGCCCAACAACCAACCAACCAACCAGCAATTCAGCAATTGTAAGGGACAGTGTTCACTATATCCATTGAACCAGGTCACAATCTTGTTGAAGGAGTATCTCTCTACCAGGGGAACACCATTATTTTGAGCTCTGAGGTTTTCGGTTTGAGGTGAGACACTTTTCTTTTCTCTGTTTGGACCATTCACTTTTACTTGTGACTTTTACACTGGATAGACATTAGACACATTTTTTCTAAGTATGGCTGGCATGTTTTTGAAAATCGAACCTGATCGGTTAATTAAGGAGGAACTCGAATATGAGATTTCCTTAAGGGGTTTGAAACCTGAAGGTTCAGTATCGGAACTGATCAAAATTTTACGTGGTTTGTTGAAATTGGAGTCAGAGGGTCAATCATTCAAAGAATGTTATAAGTTTGATGTAAAGACTGAATTAGATATATGTTCTACCAAAATTGGTGAAATTGAAATTTATCTCAAAGAACCTTTTTCATCTTCTATGCAACGAAAAATTAGAACAAAACTAAGTCATTTGATGGGTAGATTGGAAAGAATCAAACTATCCGATGATGAAACGTCTTCATGTGAATTGAGATCTAAGTTACTAACTGCGGGTTTGGGGTTAATTTCTGTATATGAGGGTAAATTATCCCCTAATCCTGGAACTACAAAGTCGGTACCTGCTGAGGTAGAATTTGAGCAAAGTTTACTGAATGAAAAAGCTGTGAGTTCAACACCTACACATAATTTATTTTCCAATGTATCTGGTAATGTTTCTGGTGCAGTAAAGAATGCTAACTTAGCAACAGCAATGAACATGCTGCAAAATTTGAATATATCTGATCCTAAAATTCATTTGAAGAGTTTTGGAATCAAGTATTCGGGTAGGAATGATTCTCTAAGTTTGAATGCTTTTTTCGAGAGGGTGAATGATATGTTGGAGACAAGAGGATATTCTGATGAATTCATGTTCAGAATCGCGTCGGAACTTTTCGATGGTGAGGCACTGGTTTATTATAGAGCCGTCAAAAACATCGCCCATGATTGGAAAGGACTTATTGCTCTTTTTCGCGAAGAATTTTTCAGAGACGGAGACAGAAAAATCTTTGAACAAATTAAAGGAAGAACTCAAGGGGAAACAGAAACTATGGCTATTTATGTCGCCTATATGCAAAACTTGTTCAATAGATTGTCTTTCTCGGTCGATGACAAAATTAAATTAGAATTAATAAAGGATAGAATTAGACCAGAATATCGGTTAGGGTTCGGATTGATAGATGATATTGATTCTCTCGAAATGTTGATAAAATTGGGTCGTAAACTTGAAGATAATAAGCGTTATGTGAGTAATTTTATTCCACCATCATTGAATAAAAATGCCATTGAAGTTGATTTGGAATATAAACGTGAATCAACGAAAAGTAAATTGAGTAATTTGGAGACGGAAAAACAAGTTAGTTTTCGTGATTCTCAACCAAGTGCTTTTAAGTCAGGAAGTGATCAATTTGCTGGTAATAATAGGTTCAGAAATAGAAGCAGGTCTAATTCGCGGAATAGAAATAGGCCTAGTTCCCGAGGTAGCACTAGATCTTGAGACTCTTCAGAAAAGATAAATTATTGTTCAGAAGTCAGTTTGAATGAACGTGGACAATACTCGGATAGAAAATATTCAAGGAATTCGTATGAAAGTCAAAATAAATCATATCCTTATCATAGAAAAAGATAGAAAAACATGCGATTTTACAGATTATTCAAGGTCAATATACAGATGAAAATACACCAGGACGATACCATTACAGATGTATCAAGAATATATCTAGACTTGTACAATTTAGTTGAGTAAACACAGGGTGCAGAAATGTATTTGTGATAGATGACTCGGGTACTTCCATTCCAAAGAAGATCTTGCTATTCACGCGTTAGTTTTTATGAATTGTCCAAAGACCCAATATGGAATATTGAGAAGAGATTGACATCTATACGACAATACTTCCGATTATGCTTGGGGGATAATCCTTATGAAATTACTAGGGTTAACAAAAATGGTATTATGGATGATGAAAGTTGAAAATAATGATATTCCGATTATGCAGGGCTCAGATCGAAACTGTACGCAGTGAAAAACTCAACAACGAATGATGAAATGAACATACAGAAGTGTTTCAACACCAACGCTAGTGGACGACATTCACTGTCTAGACAAAAATTAACAGTACTGTGCCTAAGCTTCCAGAAGGATACAGCAACTATTTTGGGGTGCAAAGAGGACTGGAATACCTTATACATGAGGTATCACACGACATGGCATGATAGCATTTGACACATAAACATCGATGGCGTCACCAAAGCCATACTGATGACGCAATCACAATGAAAATTTCATTAAAAGTTGGAAAAACAAGATGACCTGTATATAGGTTTGTTAAGAAATTCAATCGATATCCAACTGTAAGGTGCGATGTTATTTGTAAATTTTTCAATGACAGAGACATATTCTGTTACAGATCACAAAAAACGTCTAAAGGGTATTTATCCAGGGCTAGATAAAATAGAAGCAATAAAAATCATACCAGTACTTACAAACAAAAAAATTTGTTCAAGCACTGATAAAATGCAGCAGTCAAAACTGCAGCAGTCTTAACTGCAGCAGTCTAAAATGCAGCAGTCTAAACTACAGCAGTCTAAACTGCTGCAGTCCAAACTGCTGTAGTTTAGACTGCCGCAGTGCAGCAGTCTAAACTGCAGCAGTCTTAACTACGGCAGTCTAAACTGCAGCAGTCTAGACTGCTGAAGTAATGCGGCAGTCAAAACTGCAGCAGTCAAACTGCAGCAGTCTGTCTGTCAGGGCAAAAATTAACAGTGCTGTGTCTAAGCTTCCTGAAGGATACAGTGCTGTGCCTAAGCTTCCTGAAGGATACAGCAACTATTTTGGCGCGCCAAAATAGTTCCTTTATCAGTGCTTGAACGAATTTTTTTGTTTGTAAGTACTGGTATGATTTTTATTGCTTCTATTTTATCTAGCCCTGGATAAATACCCTTTAGACGTTTTTTGTGATCTGTAACAGAATATGTCTCTGTCATTGAAATATTTAAAAATAACATCGCACCTTACAGTTGGATATCGATTGAATTTCTTAACAAACCTATATACAGGTCATCTTGTTTTTCCAACTTTTAATGAAATTTTCATTGTGATTGCGTCATCAGTATGGCTTTGGTGACGCCATCGATGTTTATGTGTCAAATGCTATCATGCCATGTCGTGTGATACCTCATGTTAAAGGTATTCCAGTCCTCTTTGCACCCCAAAATAGTTGCTGTATCCTTCTGGAAGCTTAGGCACAGTACTGTTAATTTTTGTCTAGACAGTGAATGTCGTCCACTAGCGTTGGTGTTGAAACACTTCTGTATGTTCATTTCATCATTCGTTGTTGAGTTTTTCACTGCGTACAGTTTCGATCTGAGCCCTGCATAATCGGAATATCATTATTTTCAACTTTCATCATCCCTAATACCATTTTTGTTAACCCTAGTAATTTCATAAGGATTATCCCCCAAGCATAATCGGAAGTATTGTCGTATAGATGTCAATCTCTTCTCAATATTCCATATTGGGTCTTTGGACAATTCATAAAAACTAACGCGTGAATAGCAAGATCTTCTTTGGAATGGAAGTACCCGAGTCATCTATCACAAATACATTTCTGCACCCTGTGTTTACTCAACTAAATTGTACAAGTCTAGATATATTCTTGATACATCTGTAATGGTATCGTCCTGGTGTATCTTCATCTGTATATTGACCTTGAATAATCTGTAAAATCGCATGTTTTTCTATGTTTTTCTATGATAAGGATATGATTTATTTTGACTTTCATACGAATTCCTTGAATATTTTCTATCCGAGTATTGTCCACGTTCATTATTCAAACTGACTTCTGAACAATAATTTCTCTTTTCTGAAGAGTTTCAAGATCTAGTGCTACCTCGGGAACTAGGCCTATTTCTATTCCGCGAATTAGACCTGCTTCTATTTCTGAACCTATTATTACCAGCAAATTGATCACTTCCTGACTTAAAAGCACTTGGTTGAGAATCAAGAAAACTAACTTGTTTTTCCGTCTCCAAATTACTCAATTTACTTTTCGTTGATTCACGTTTATATTCCAAATCAACTTCAATGGCATTTTTATTCAATGATGGTTGAATAAAATTACTCACATAACGCTTATTATCTTCAAGTTTACGACCCAATTTTATCAACATTTCGAGAGAATCAATATCATCTATCAATCCGAACCCTAACCGATATTCTGGTCTAATTCTATCCTTTATTAATTCTAATTTAATTTTGTCATCGACCGAGAAAGACAATCTATTGAACAAGTTTTGCATATAGGCGACATAAATAGCCATAGTTTCTGTTTCCCCTTGAGTTCTTCCTTTAATTTGTTCAAAGATTTTTCTGTCTCCGTCTCTGAAAAATTCTTCGCGAAAAAGAGCAATAAGTCCTTTCCAATCATGGGCGATGTTTTTGACGGCTCTATAATAAACCAGTGCCTCACCATCGAAAAGTTCCGACGCGATTCTGAACATGAATTCATCAGAATATCCTCTTGTCTCCAACATATCATTCACCCTCTCGAAAAAAGCATTCAAACTTAGAGAATCATTCCTACCCGAATACTTGATTCCAAAACTCTTCAAATGAATTTTAGGATCAGATATATTCAAATTTTGCAGCATGTTCATTGCTGTTGCTAAGTTAGCATTCTGTACTGCACCAGAAACATTACCAGATACATTGGAAAATAAATTATGTGTAGGTGTTGAACTCACAGCTTTTTCATTCAGTAAACTTTGCTCAAATTCTACCTCAGCAGGTACCGACTTTGTAGTTCCAGGATTAGGGGATAATTTACCCTCATATACAGAAATTAACCCCAAACCCGCAGTTAGTAACTTAGATCTCAATTCACATGAAGACGTTTCATCATCGGATAGTTTGATTCTTTCCAATCTACCCATCAAATGACTTAGTTTTGTTCTAATTTTTCGTTGCATAGAAGATGAAAAAGGTTCTTTGAGATAAATTTCAATTTCACCAATTTTGGTAGAACATATATCTAATTCAGTCTTTACATCAAACTTATAACATTCTTTGAATGATTGACCCTCTGACTCCAATTTCAACAAACCACGTAAAATTTTGATCAGTTCCGATACTGAACCTTCAGGTTTCAAACCCCTTAAGGAAATCTCATATTCGAGTTCCTCCTTAATTAACCGATCAGGTTCGATTTTCAAAAACATGCCAGCCATACTTAGAAAAAATGTGTCTAATGTCTATCCAGTGTAAAAGTCACAAGTAAAAGTGAATGGTCCAAACAGAGAAAAGAAAAGTGTCTCACCTCAAACCGAAAACCTCAGAGCTCAAAATAATGGTGTTCCCCTGGTAGAGAGATACTCCTTCAAGAAGATTGTGACCTGGTTCAATGGATATAGTGAACACTGTCCCTTACAATTGCTGAATTGCTGGTTGGTTGGTTGGTTGTTGGGCGCCAATTGCTACGGTTGTTCTTTCTTTATTGTTCAATCCTGTGGTCATACAATATAATAAAAAAAATTCAAGCATTCAATATAATTATTATTACTGAGTATAGAGACAACATCAGGAATGGGTTAAATATGCCAATGCCAACCAGAATTGAAATTACACTTAATCTAAACAATCCAACATTTATCTGCAAAATTTCACAAAATTCAAATATTCAACAGTAATATCTACAAGTTTATCTGAACCTTAAAAATACAGGAAATGAACAATCCAAAAACCAATGTAATACAAAAATACCGTGCACTTTGCACAATGGTCACTATTTATTTCTTTCTACGAATGTAGAAAATCCAAACCAGTCAACTCGATTATTAAATTGATGAATTAGAGAAAATCAGCAATAATATGAAATTGAATATAAAATCTTAATTTTGAATTTTAATTGGGATGATTTGTGAAAATTGAAATATAAAAGGTTGAATTAGCAAAAATTCAACTATTACAATTGATACTTGAAACTAATAATTTTGGGGTACAATGAAAATAGAAAAATACAAAAATGTGAGATCAAATAGAAATTAGCAACAGGTGATTTTAAAAAATGATGTCCAATTTAACTACTAATTTGAATGAGTATGCGGGAACCAAATACGATAAGGAACTCATCTTAAAAGTCTGGATGAACTCCTCTCCCAAGTGAATTGCACAGGATTTTACCATAAATGAAACAATATGATGTGGGGGTTTTCCTATGGATTCAGCTATTAACCATTAAACCAATCTGTCCCAGGATGCATGCACCATTCAACCCAAAATTCCCGTGTAGAACTCGAAAAAAAAAACACTACGTCTAGATGTGAAAATAAAAAAATCTGAGAATGAAATGAGAAAAAATGATATGCTAAATTGAATTTGAACTGAACACAGTGTAACTTACCCTCGTAGTCGAGGATTTTTCACTTAATTGCAGCTTCGAAAAGAATGGAATAAAATCCGACTAGGCTATCCAAATTTAATTGCTTAATGCCCCAACAGTAAAATTAATTCAGCTACTAAATACTTAGAAATTTGAAAAAATAATGCTTTTCAACTTCACTGCTCGTCAAAACTTTTATTCTCAACTCTGCGATGGCTACGATCAAAAAAGAACGAAATTCTTAATTCATTTTCTGAAGAACTCGAATCAAGAGATAAGCAATATGAAAAAATTGAAAAAAAACGTGTTTATATTAATTTCGATAGTTTGAATGCAAGATGAATTAAACTGATCTTATAACATGACATCTACCGGTAATGCAGCATACCTTCTGTTACAGAAATTATTAACATTATCATCGTACATAGAAGACTTCTATATACAATGACAGTATGAAATGAAGTGTTAGAAAACTGTAAGGACGAAAGACTGAAAATAAAACCGTATCAATGTCGAGTACCCAAAGTCTTTTTCTAAAACAATTGTGCTCACGTTGAAATGACCGAAAATATGTCTCATATGCTCTGTTAAAGTATCCATAATACATCAAAAATGGAATTTATTCGTATACAATCACCCAATATATTTGTTGTTATGTTAGCTCACTGCCAAATCAAAAGTATGCAACCCCACAATGCATTTATGATAGCTTGATAAGCTTGCCCCCAAGTAATGTTAGTTCTCGTTGTAATTTATTGCTTTTCTAAATTCATATGTGCTCAAGCATTGAAAAGGAAAACTGGTTGGCTTTTCTCGATATCCTCAAGCATGGTACCTAGCAACTTGCAATCTGATCAAGGAAATGAATTTTTCTAGCGACAAATTCATGAACAAGTTGTTAAAAAGCATCATATAATATGTAGAGTGATATGAACGCTGCAATAGTGGAGTTGGTTATAAGAACGTTGAAAGAGGTGCTTTACAAAAAATTCAGTGGAACATATCGATTGATCCTTCAAGATGTAGTAAAATGAGTATAATAATAAAAAACAATGAACTATTGTCATGAAACCCCGTGACGTTAATACAAAGAACGACATATATAAATTAGCCTACAGTCACATAAAAATAGCATGACCCCATAAATTTCAGAAGGGTGATATTGTACGTAAATTTAGACGCGTTTTCACAAAAGGGTATCAGTGGACTACTAAACTATTTAAAATCACAAAAGTCCAACTTACCTACCCAGTGAGTTACCTACTTTACCGGTAGGCCAATAAGTGGTGCTTTCTATCAAGAAGAATTGCAAAAAACAAAGCAGCATGATGTTTATTTGGTTGAAAAAGTATTGCGTGGAGACAAGGGTGCGATTGCTGTGAAGAACAGTAATAATTTTCCAATCATCTAGAGATGCTGAGAAATCTACATATATTCATATGAAAAGAACCATTTTTGCTAAAATCGAGCTTAAAAATCCTTATAGAAATTTACACATAAAAATCACTGAAATTGAGTCTGAACCCGTACAGTCTCCTTTGGGAAAAGCTTATTCGTTAATAAAAGAACGACATATATATATATAAATTAGCCTTCAGTCACATAAAAATAGCATGACCTCATAAATTTCAGAAGAATTGTACGTCAATTTAGACACGTTTTCACAAAAGGGTATCAATGGGCTACTAAACTATTTAAAATCACAAAAGTCCAACTTACCTACCCAGTGAGTTACCTACTTTACCGGTAGACCAATAAGTGGTGCTTTCTATCAAGAAGAATTGCAAAAAACAAAGCAGCATGATGTGTATTTGGTTGAAAAAGTATTGTGTGGAGACAAGGGTGCGATTGCTGTGAAGAACAGTAATAATTTTCCAATCATCTAGAGATGCTGAGAAATCTACATATATTCATATGAAAAGAACCATTTTTGCTAAAATCGAGCTTAGAAATTCTCATAGGAATTTACACATAAAAATCACCGAAATTGAGTCTGAACCCCCGTGCAGTCTCCTTTGAGAAAAGCTTATTCGTTAATAACTGTCGTTGCCCTAGAATATAAAGAATTTGAATAAAAACTTTCGACTATTTCACTCCGGTTCATTAGGATGATTCAAATCCGTACACCCAGCTTGCTGACAAACACGCTTTCCATTGATTTTATTCGTTATGACAACAAATTTTCAAAACCGCACAATCACCCCCCACAAAGTCTGAGTAAACCAAATAATTCCCTGTATTCCCTTTCAAATAAACGATAAATGCTCCCCCAATAATAATACGAAAAAAGGATCTAGTACCTCCGACTCATGCATCAAACTTCATATGATGAAAATTCTACGAATATCATATATCATAAATTAAAAAATTTTATACCGGATAAATTGTGTACGAATATCCAATTCCAATACATGAGAATGGACAATGCGCGCAAAAGCTCCTGACTTCACGTCAGTGCTTTGCAATGGGTCTGCTGAAAACCACAACATAAATTGTTTTTGAAAACACTGGAATCCCTTATATTGCTCGTCTGCGTAAACCGAAAGATTCATAAATAATCTATGGTATTCCCTTTCATATAAACGATAAATGCCGCCCCAATAATAATTCGAAAAAAGGATCTAGACCTATATTTTGTTTATGTAAAAGAGTCCGTTAGTTACATGTGTGGGTGGTCTACAAGCCTGAAATGTACCATATGACGTTCGATTCTGGTTTCATCTAATTTCTATAACGTGAGTCGGTGCTGAGTGAAAATGCGGATTCGACTCCCGAATCATGTAATTTTGAAGTTACAAACGAAAAGCACTACCTGTTGAACAACCAGTTCCACCTAGAAATTGAATGTGGATTAGGGTCTGCTTCTCTATACATAGATTGTGGTATAAGTCCGGCGAGACAATTCCCACCTGCTGTTAAACTGAGCTGTAATGACTGCGTGATATCCTTTGATGATTGGGAATGGGAGTCATTTATTGCAATAATCGAAAATGGTTATCAACAAGAATGTGGAGCTACAGTTGTACGATGTGCTGGTGAATGTATGATTACTAGCGTCACAAAATGGGGAAACTGTATATATTTCAGTGAAGTTGACTTGAATAAGATATCTCAATTGAATCGACTGATAATTATCAGTCGTCTTGAAATGTTGAAATATCTCCGAATGACTTTGTATTACTTTAAATTCGTGGACACCATCAAAGAATTGATACGAAACTCCAGCAAAAATAACAACAACAATTCTGTTGAAGATTTCATAAATGCTTTCTGTAGAATCAATCCTTGTGTTCAGAGTTATGCAATTTTAGAATGTATGTACTTTTATAGGAATAAAGTATTGAACGATGTAGATAATTAACATTATGTTGAGTCAGTAAAAAATCTCATCCTGAAATTATCTTTTAATAGTCAAACCATGTAATTTCCACTCGAAGCACCACCGTCAGTGAAAAAAATTTTTTTTTACGAAACAAATTCCAAATCAATTTTTTTTTAATAAGCAGTTTTATAATAAGAACCCATTCATATCATTTTCAACTCTAACAAGCTAATACTTTCGGAGATATGATTTTTTAAAATTTCAATGTAAATCGTATTTCACAGATTGATATAATTATTATTCTATGTATGAATTCTCATAATGTCAACTTGACAGAAGGGAATATTGTAACTTCAAAAATATTGGGGTTGAAATACTCGTATTTCAGCGATGCAACGGGGACCTCACCCGAAAATGTTTGAAAATATTACGTAAATATTGAAAGCATAATTCTGTAGTTTGGTGAACGTAGATCAGGAAATTAGATCAGGTAATTTATTATTACTTATCTAATAAACTATTATTTGAATTGAATTTCCTTTATGATGCAGTGATATCATATGAATACATTGATATAATTCCCAACTCTGAGAAACCAATACCAGATATAATTTGTCTGTTTGAACTAGAGCGCCAGAAAGCTCCTGTCCACAGGGCTTGAACCCATTTTTATGATAACCTGAAAGTCCCTGAGAGCCCCTCCCAATTAACAATCCAATTCCAATACAGGAGAATGGACAATGCGCGCAAAAGTTCCTGACTTCACGTTATTGCTAATTTCAATCATGCGTCACTCTGATGCGTCCGCTTTGTAGCACCAAAACACCCCAAATTCTTACGGCCCCTGTAGCCTAGCGGCAGGCACCCAAACTCTCACCCAAACTCCCCGGGTTCATATCCCGCGTCCATCCAGAAACTTTTTCGATCATGACGTCATCCGCCCGACGTCATCGATATCAGACCCCCAGACACCATTAAGGGAGGTCATAGGTCAACTTTGGTCTAGAACGCAGATATACCCTCTACTAAAGTCTATAGAGACTATAAGTATTTTTCACTTAACCATTTTAATATAGATCTCAAAAACATATCATGGGATAACATACTTTATGAAAATTTTATGAACAACAAAATTGAGCTCTTTAATGATTATGTTGATTTCTTTGTTTGATAAACATGCTCCATATGTGGAGTCTAGAATTACAAAGCCCCATGCACCTTGGCTCACCCCCACAATAAGGGATATGATGAAAACTAGAGATGCTGCTTTGGCCCAATACAGGAGATCTAAAAATGTTATTGATCATAATCATTATAAAGACCTCCGGAATTCTGTTACGAGTGCAGTCCGTGTAGAGAAAAAAGGGGGTATTTGAACTATCGATCTGCTCTTTTGAATAGAAAGGAGTTATGGAAGGCCATGAAAGCACTTAAGGTGGCCCATAAGCCAGTAATAGAGATCCCCCATGAGCTGAGGGACCCCGAAGCTATCAATGATTATTTTACTTCTGTGGTCAGTCCTATGAATTGTTGTTCTGAGACGTCCCAATGGTACCGGTCAAGGACATTTAACACCGATTTTGGTTTTTCCTTTGGTTTGGCAACCGTTGATGCAATTAAATCGCTTGTGCTGGATTTGAAATCGGATGTTGTTGGAAGTGACGATGTTTCTGCAAGGATGTTGCAGCTTTTCCTTCCTGTCACTGCCCCATATATAACTCATATTGTTAATTGTTGCTTGGAGGTGGGCTTCTTTCTGGATACGTGGAAATATGCGTTGATAAGAGAATTTGAGAATTTGAGATGGCACGATCATGTGACTTTCCTTTCAAGAAAGCTATAGGAATCCTGTGTAGATTCAAATACATAACCCGGTATATAAGATCACTAAAACACCTACGCATTCTCTATCATGCATTAGTTCTACCTCAGTTTTCGTATGGTATAGTAGCATGGGGGGGTATTTTGGACTGCCATAGAAAGGGTCTTGATATTTTACAAAGGCGTATTCTAAAAGTTATAAATAGGAAGGGAATAACATTCTCATCTGAGAATATCTACAAGATATCAGAGGCTCTAGATATAAGGCAAATTTACACGCAGAGAATTGTAATGAACATTCACCAAGGAAAGATTCCCATTACAATGAGAGAACACAAGTACCAAACTAGAAGCAGAGGAAATAACTATGAGAGGCCGAGAGCAGAGAAAAGATTAGGACAAAGATACAATGAATATATAGCTCCAAGGATGTACACAATCGTGCCAAACCGAATCAAGGGAATAAAAAATAAATATAAATTTAAAAAGGAATTAAAGAAATGGCTACTCGAGGAAGATAGAATGATAATCCACAGAATAATAAATTCGACTTAAATAAAAGGCAAGGGAGAAGAAGGAAAAAGAAAATGTTAAATAAATAATATTGATCACCGACAGAGTCAATGGGGACCTATGTTTTCGCCGACTAGGAGACATTTCACCGATCAAGAGACATTAAATTCCACCGACTGAGACAGAGGCCAGATAGAATGAAAGTTTATTTTGGGGACTCTAATTGTGAATGTGAAGTCTATGCATTTTTGTACATTGCCAAAGGCTGGGGTTGGGAATTATATTTTTGTTAAAAAAACTGTATACAGATATCACCTTAGGGTAGATAACTCACAGTTGTTTCAAGAGTTCATTAGTGTAAATTGTAGATTTATATTAATAAACTCTATTATTATTATTATTATAAAACCGTTGCCTAAATCGAACAAACCTGAATCTCTTGGTGATCTGCGCCCAATAAGCATTCTCCCAGCGCTCTCTAAAGTTTTAGAAAGAGTTATCTATCGACAGGTATACGATTATGTATAGCAGAATAATATACTAACTGATTTACAATCAGGCTTTCGAAGGGGGTTTGCGCAACTACCTTGCTTCTCGATTTAACGGATAGCGTGCATCGATCATTGGACGAGGGTAAAGCTGCGTCAGTCATTCTGTTGGATTTTTCTAAGGCCTTTGACACTATAGATCATGCTCTTCTCTGCGCTAAACTAAAATGTTTTGATGACACCTCCTTACGTTTTTTCGAATCATATTTTTCAAACCGATATCAGAGGGTGCTTGTTGAGGATGGCTCGTCAAATTTTACATCAGTCACTTCAGGGGTACCTCAGGGCTCTGTCCTCGGGCCTCTTCTCTTTTCAATTTATACTTCTGACATTTTTTAGCCTTTGAATAATTTGAAATTACATTCATTTGCAGATGATACGCAGCTGTATTTTTCCTTCGAACCTCAATCTGCAAACTTAGCTTCACAAAAGATAAATCGGGATTTAGAGGCCATTTATGCATATTCAGCTGATCATAATCTTAGGCTTAATGCTAAGAAATGTAATTCACTCTTATTTTGTTCAGATACATCCAGATCCACTCGGGGCCGTAGCTAGGGGGGGCATAATGGGGCAAAAATTTCCAATACCCTACCTTAAAAAATAGTAACAATTTAAATAATATGCTAACGAAAATGTGTTTTCATAATGTGACGTGAGGAAAAAAATTATTACTCGCAAAGCAATTCCGAATTAACCACAGGTTGTTAGAGATTGCGAACTACATCAATAGAGTGCACCGTGGTCATTTTATATAGACAACACGCTGCATTTTCAGAAGCACCTAATGTACTAATTCCTACCCTGAAATTGCAAGTCCCTATCTCCTCTCGTTCAAATGTTATCGAGGCAACGGTCACCCAACCAGCTACTGAACTCACACAAGGCTGCTCGGATCTCCAACAATATAGATCCGATCATGTTCAAACTTGGAACTTGGCAGTAGAGTTAGGTTCTGAAGGCTCTCGAAAAAAAAATTTCAGCGATGTCAGACGAATAGTTTTTGATATATAGAATTGTTTTCAATGATTTTTTAAAAATTTTGTTGTGATACGATCCTCACGAAATTTCGCAAGAATTTTTGCGCTGGCATTCTACAACTGAGAACCATGTGTGAAATGGATCGCTTTTGTATAGATGGGTATGACTCCAAAACCGTTTGGCCAATTATGCCTATGAACAAACCTCAAATGTCCCATTTAGATGCACAACCTAAACCGAAAGTTTCAATTCGCTATCTCTTTCTGTTCTCAGTTTATCCTGACATAAATAATATGTTTTAATATATTTTTTTAAATTTTTTAGTGATACGATTCTCACAAAATTTCACAAGCGTCCGTAGGTTTGTAATCTACAACTACTCACCAAGTTTCAATTCGATCGGATTTGTATTGGATGAAAACAAAATTATTACTCGGAAACCATTGGGCCGATTATGCCCATTAACGAACTTGTCTGTTGTATTGGGATGCGCCACATATACTGAAAATTTCAAATCGCTAACTCTTTCCGTTCTCAAGTTACCAACGGACGGCCGGCCGGCCGGACAGAATTTGAACTCGAATTCTTCATCAGGGAGTCGAACCCAATCGTTTCAGACCATTTTCAGCAAAAAATTCGAGAATTACAGACATTTGGGCAAAATGATAACGCGATGTTCCCCAGAACATACGCGCAAAAATAAGATTATCGTTAAAGTGTCTGACAAAAGAGGCTGATATAGACTCCGAAACGTTACGAAATAGTTGTTTCATCGTTGTTGTTTTCGTTATTGTTTGTTAGGCAACCTGGTTCTATTGATTTCTTCTGACAAATAACTTGTGTTTCTTATGCAGAA
Source organism: Halyzia sedecimguttata (assembly GCA_937662695.2). Taxonomy (NCBI): domain Eukaryota; kingdom Metazoa; phylum Arthropoda; class Insecta; order Coleoptera; family Coccinellidae; genus Halyzia; species Halyzia sedecimguttata. Next base: position 4,087,343 of record OW569413.2, on the reverse strand, counting down.
GCATTTCACAAAATAATTTTTTTTTATTTTATGGTAATTTCAGAGTTTGGGAGAGAAAACCCAGAAAGAAACCATTTAATAATGAATATACCTCCCACAGTCTCATTTAATTATTATAGTATTTCGGGCCTTTGAAAAGAGAAGTCCTTCGCATATTTAATAATATGGCAAATCGAAGGATTCAGGGGTTTTGAGGAAGATTTTTATCAACGTTATAATAATCACAATATATGTTAAAAGGAATAAAATAAACCTGAAGAAATAAGTATTTTAATATTAACTACCTATTTCACTCAAAAGTAGTTACGATGAAAGCCGGCTCAGGTGGTGCAGTTGGTATAAAGACCTGCTGTGGTGCCGGGGTCGCGGGTTCGAATCCCGCTCAGGGCATGGATGTTGGTTGTGATTGTCCGGTATGAATGTTAGAAATTGAACTCTGCTGGTTAATGACGAAAGTCAAGACCATACTTAGGGACTAGGTCCAATATAATTAAAAAAAAAAAAAAAAAAAGGTACGATGAAAATTGATTCTTCAGATCACATCAAGTAATTTTTTTTACTTCTGCCCTACCCGTAACCTCCATTGCCCTACCTTAAATTCATCTCTAGCTACGGCCCTGGATCCACTGTTCAGGAAAATCTGAAACTAGTTATCAATGACGAACCATTGAGCGCAGTAAATCGTTGCAGAAATTTGGGAATAATTTATGATTGTACCCTTCGTTTTCGGGAACACGTTACCCTTCTAGTAAAAAAATCTTATCTAGTTTTGCGTCAGTTATATAGAAGTAGAGGTATTTTGAACTTTGAATTGCGCAAACTGCTTTGTGAGACTATGGTTATGTCAATTCTTAATTATGGGCTTTTGGTGTTTTATCCTTGCTTGGACCAGGTCACTAAGTTTAGATTGCAGAAGATTCAGAATAGTTGTTGTCGATTTGTCTTTGGAATAAGAAAATATGATCGCGTATCTAGCAGAATAAAACAACTTGGTTGGTTGAATGTTGGTAACCTGTATAAATATCACCTCGCGGCATTTGACTCCGCCTCTTGCAGCAATTGTTTGTATTTGCAAACGAATAAAGGCCATTTATTATTATTATTCTTTGTCAACTTTGTTACTCAATCCTTAGGCCAGCTTAGACACAGCACTACTAATTTATGACCCGACAGTGAATGGTGTCCACTACCCTCTGGCTAGATCTCCGGCTCGTTATATCCACTGAGTTCGAAACACTAATCATTCAATTCAAATTAGCCAACGTGAACGCGCACGCCAAAGAGTACTGAGGTCACGTCAGTGCTTTTTTATATTTCTTTAGTGGTAAAGTACCTAACGCTGGATGGACTGAAATATTTCAAACCCTTCAATCTATTAACGTCTCATTTTGGCCAGTCGAAGAGGATTTCACTTTCTAGAAACCACTTATTTAGAGCTAATTACACCGTCTAACTAAACCACCTCCTTACCAGAGGGATATTATGATTTCCAATCTTTCCACTTTTTGGCGCTCTTGTTCCTCGGAACAGAGTGCTTGTCAATTTGCCCAAATGTCTGTAATTTTCGAATTTTTGGCCGAAAATGGTCTGAAACGATTTGGTTCGACTCACTGATCAAGAATCCGTGGTTGAAATCGATTCTGTCCGGCCGGCCGTTAACACGATAACTCTCGAACGAAAGGAGTTATCTCGGACGAATTCGTTAACGAGTGAAATCCATCAAGCGGTTTCAGAGTTACGGCCGTTTTTAGTAAAAACATTTTTTATAAATATTTCCGAAACTGATCACTCGATCTATATGAAATTTAGCATCAAATTGTAAAATCATGACCTTTATACGCATGTGAAGTGTCAAAAAAAAAATTTTTTAATTTTTAAATTTTGTTTCTACAATAACTCTCGAACGGAATGAGCTAGGCAGTTGAAATTTTCAGAGTAGGTTAGGGAGGATATCTCGGTTAAGTTCGCTATTGGGCAAAATAGGCCAGATGGTTTCGGAGTAACGAAAAAAAAATTTTTTTTTACTTACAAAGTTCAAATTTTTTTTCGGGATGCAGTTTCGCCATAAAAATCCATTGATGTAATTTTCAACTCCAACAAGCTAATACTTTCGGATATATGATTTTTCGAAATTTGAATAATGAATCGTACTTCTATGTTTTCACAGAATGCTATAATTATTCTATCTATAATTTATTATATGATCTGTGTTCATACTAGAACATGTCATCCTGTTCTATAAGAGATAGAGTCAAATTCATTTCAGCTATTTTCTTCCATGGTGCAGTTCTCATTCTCAGATTGATCATTTAATCTTGATAAATAAACTATTATTTGAATTGAATTTCCTTTATGATGCAGTTATATCATAAGAATACATTGACATAATTCCCAACTCTAAGAAACCAATACTTTCGGAGATATAATTTGTCTGTTTGAACAAGAGCGCCAGAAAGCTCCTGTCCACAGGGCTTGAACCAATTTTAATCATGTCTTTTTCATAGGTTTTTAGGCCCACGCAATGATATTTTATTCCATGCACAGTTGCAGCATTGCCTTTGAAATCTGAATAGAACAGCTTATTTACTTTTGAAAACAGTTTTGATTTTTGGCTCTCTTGTTCCTCGGGACAGAGTGCTTATCAATTTGCCCAAATGTCTGTAATTTTCAAATTTTTGGCTGAAAATGGTCTTGAACGATTTGGTTTGACTCACTGGATCAAGAATCCGTGGTCGAAATCGATTCTGTACGGCCGTCCGGCCGGCTGTTAACACGATAACTCACGAACGGAATGAGCTAGACAGTTGAAATTTTCAGAGTAGGTTTGAGGGATAAATATCTCGGTTGTGTTCGTTATTGGGTAAAACGAGGGGTAAAATCGGTCTTATAGTTTCGGCGTAACGAAAACAAATATTTTTTTCACATTACCACTTTTGAATTCAATTTTTTCTAAGATGCAGTTTCATCATAAGAATCCATTGTTATCATTTTCAGCTCTAACAAGCTAACACTTTCGGAAATATGTTAAAAATTTCAATAATACATCGTAAGTTCTATGTAATCACAGAATGTGAAAAAAGAATCTGTCTGTGTTCACTGTTCATAAATGTCATCTTTTCTAGCTATTAGAGATTGTCAATTCCTAGTTTGAAAATATTTTCTCTTGGAAAACAAGTATCCGATTCTTCAATTTGTGAATATACACAAGACTGTTTTGAAACCGAAAATAATATTGACTGATTACATATTGAATAATTTATGTATAAATTTTTGGGGATGATGTTTCAGAAGATTTAGAATTGGATCATTTGAATGATGTAGTTTATGAAGGCAATAGGAAAAAGGAACATAATGTAATCATCAAAAGAAATTACTGTTCGTTGACCACTGAGGTTAATATTACCTTTTACTTCCTTAGGAAGTGAGACTTGTTCCTATATACAGTATTTTCATAATGTTGGTAGCAAAAAAATACTGAAATATGGATCTACATTTGTGTGTCAAACATTTTTTCTTGAGTTAAGGTTCATAATACAGAAAAGTATGTGTTAGTGGTATGAACTATTAAATTTTAAATTATGAATAGAGGATAGGATTTTATTAATATATTTTGAACTATTAAATCATTTGTTCGTAATCCTCTACCTACTCAAATATCAAGAATGAATAAACAATCTGCTATGATTGTCTCCAGCCTTGCTCTAGACATTTCGATGATACTTTCCTTAGGTATTTCGAATTATGAAAACTAAGCACCGATGTAAGTTGCCCATTCCACGAGGTTGAATCATTGCAGATTGCTCATTTAATCTCGATAAATAAATTTAATGACAATTTTTATTGAAGCATTAAAGCATTGTAGATTACTCTTTTTTTAAAGATAATTTTTGAAGCATGTTTTTTTAAACGACACTTTTTTAAATTTAATTTCTTTCATGATGCAGTTCTATCATAGGAATCCATTGATATAATTCCCAACTCTGAGAAACCAATACTTTCGGAGATATAATTTGTCTGTTTGAACAAGAGCGCCAAAAAGCTCCTATCCACAGGGCTTGAACCAACTTTTATCCGAGTAATATGTATATAATTGATAGCAAGTAGTACAAACTAGTACGTACTACTTAAAATCATATTATGATTTTAGGAGTTTGTATGAGTATGGAGAATTAGTTGTGTTCTGTGTAGGATTTGTACTACTACGTCCTTACGTTATCTGAAGCCATCTTCAGTAGTTCAGCGCTACCGTATGAGTAGGAAATTTATTTACTAGCCTCGGGCATGAACTCGGTACCTCCATTTCCTAATCCAACATAAAGAGAAATTCAGCACGTTTAGAATTATAATTATAGTTCTAAACTTCTCGACAAATTTTACTAGCTGTTTCTTCATTGTTCAAATAAAGGGTCGTTTGGAGTATTACTGGGAGCTATTTATAATGTGTTCAATGGTACGTACTTCGTGAACACCTGTGGTAAACAATATTTTCGGAATAAAACACGCATAAGCAGTTCGAAGATCTGTTTTCGATCTGGAGGTAGTACAAATTGTCGAGAAATGTGCACAGACTTCATTAGTCTTCATTTGCATGTGATTACTAACCTGCATATATTGGACTAGGAAACGGAGGTCCCGAGTGCAGTCCCAAGGCTCCGAAAGAAATTTTCACTTAGCGACTTAGCATTCTCTGATCGGTCGAAAATTAACAATGTTTATCCTACGGTGACATAGTTACAACAAAGCTCTTAATAGCTTATGAGAGGTCTCTTCAGAAATCCTAGGACAGTCAGTATAATCATAAACATATCATCCGATCTTTAACGAAGTTCGGTAATTTCCGTACGAGCCCTATACTCATAAATCTCATAATTTGTATTCATATTATTTTCCGTCCTAAAATCGTCGAATTCGAATCTAATTGTCCGATAATTTCAGCGAGCTCCTATGTTGAAAAACCTTCGCAGAAGTTTTTGTCCGTGAGATAAGACCATCTTTTCCACCGTCATTTCCCTGTTTTTGTGTCCGTAAACAGATAGAAATAGTCGCGTGGTATACGACGAAAACGATCTTATAAGGAAATCTTTCGATGTCCTTCCAGAAAGACATGATGTCAGGTACCACCAATCAGAAGACGAATTTGAACCCCTACCCCCCATACGTGCGAGATTTTGACCGCGTGGTTGCTCAGCTGTTACCGAGGGCATAAAAGGCCCACCGAGGAGACAATTGACGTTCCTCGTATAATTCTTGGTAGGTACTAAATTCTTTGTCTGATTTTCGAATTATAGTTAGATAGATCCGGAGTTCAATAGTGAGCCACCCGTCTGTAAAAATTATAATTCCAGTTAGATAATTTTCCGAATTCCACCGCGACCTAGTGCATTATTTCCAAACTATTACCCACCGTTTCCGTCGCATTCCGTAGGTAAAAATTCGACGTTTTTTTCGTAGGAACCGTTAATGCGCATAAGTGAGTGAGACAGGACTCGTAAACTCAGTGATTGTGAAGTGACTGGAATTGGTAAGGTCACGTTTATACCTTTGTTACTGATTATTTTCTGTCAGGGTATCGTCCTACCGCCTAAACGTTCGTTTCATTACGTTCCGTCCGGGGTTGTCCCACTGCGACGCCGGTACCTCTCAATTCTCGGTGGCATCGTGGTGAACACTTGAGGTCACAACGTCCTTACGGGGGAGCTCCTTCCTCGTTTATTCGCTAGATGTCAACGGATTTGCTGAGGTTGCTTGCCGGTCTTGATAGTCCCTTTTTAGTGCCACTTGACCAGGAATCATTAGCGTTCTAGCTTGGGGTTACTGATCAGCACTGTGCTTTCGACCAGCTAGTTGGCGTTGGTGTTTGTGAGGTCACAACGTACTTACGGGGGCGCTCCTTCTGCACCATTCTGCTCATCTGAGTGGTCAAGCCACAGTCGCCGCTGGACCGACGTTCTATATACCGACAAAGAGATACGTATAAGAGCATAAACGTTCGTTTGATTAAGTTCCGTCCGGGGTTGTCCCCCTGCGACGTCGATACCTCTCAATTCTCGGTGGCATCGTGGTGAACACTCGCTAGGTGAGGTCACAACCTCCTTACGGTGGTGCCCCTTCCTCGTTTGTTCGCTCGTTGTCGGCGGTTTAGCTGAGGTAGCTTGCCGGTCTTGATAGTCCCTTTTTAGGACCACTCGACCGGGAATCATTGGCGTCCCAGCTTGGGGCTACTGATCAGCACTGTGCTTTCGATCGGCTGTTTGGTGTTGGTGTTTGTGAGGTCACAACGTCCTTACGGGGGCGCTCCTTCTGCACCATTCTGCTCATCTGAGTTATCTAGCCACAGTCGCCGCTGGACCGACATTCTACATTCCGAAGAAGAGATACCAATAAAAAAAACATCTACGATAACAACCTTGTCAGTGGATTTCTAGTTCTACTTTTAAATAAATAAAATAAGAAATGCATTCGCACCACTTCTTCACTTTCGACATGTCAATTCGCTAAAAAACACATCGACATTTCGGAAATACTGACTCAAAATAGCCACAAGGCCCAAATTCCTAAACCACTCCGAGTAGGTGGGTTGCAATTAGTTCATAAATATTTTTATCTGAGATTAGCCGTTCTAAAATTACTTAACGTACAAGTTAAAATCATAAAAAAGAAGATATTGATCAAGAACATATTGAAAATGATAGACACAAAATTGTACTGAGTAAATCTGAATATTTTGTCCGAAATTGGTTTTACTTTTCCGAAATTGAACTTGTATAGTTAGCCATGTTTGTCGTTCTTATAAACTATTCCACACATTACTATGTGATTAGCATCCAATACCGTCCATGAATCTATTAAAGGATGTTCAGATTTAGCAATTACACTACAAACTACAAGAATATAAACAAACGTTATCCCAATTGTAGCCGCCATTTTAAAAACGACTGCAGCGACCCCATGGGAGTTGCGATTACCTATACCTATACCCTTGTCATTTATATAAGCATCAACAACACAAGCTGCTCTGGTGACGCCATCTAGTGTCAAACTGTGTGACATGGTCCAATTTGATAACAAAATCAGACATGTTTGATAACTTTTTTATTTGAACAATTTTCGGGAATCCAAAACTATTATTTAGAATATTTTGAGGAATAAAGAGAATTCAGTCAAAACAGCATAATTTGTACATATTAAAAATAGTTAAGAACATTAAAAAACCAATAAAAAAGGGAAACATATATATAAATCCAGAAGCATAAAATATATTGAATCAAAAGTCACCTATAAGGTGTATTTAACATGGTATAAAACTACAATTTGTACAGTTTATAATCTGATAGAATAAATATATTACAGAGTTTTAAAATTGCTTGAATTACTTTCCAATCACAATGAAAATATTGATTTTAAAACATAAATAATAAAATTTAGTTAATATCTAATCCTTAATTAGTATTTTGATCTATTAACGTCTATATACAAATATTTCGACAGAGATAAAACTCAAAAAAGTGATATCTGGAACACTAATTGTTATAATCTTTTCATCGCATTTACACCTAACGATGATGCTTTCATTTTACGAGTGGGTTGTACTGACAAAGGCGCTTGAGGCGGAGTTTCAGGTTCATTTTCACCATTTCCTATTTCCTGAAAACATACAGAATAGTTGTTTTATCGTTGATGTTTTATTAGGCAACATTGTTCTTTATATTGCTTCTGACAAACATCTTGTGTTTAAAACGCAGAAGCAATTTTAAAAACTGTAAATTTTTGTCAATGGAACATTAAAAAATGAAAATTTTTGGTAGTAAAAAACGAAATTAAATAAAAAATCCAGGTCCGCATTTGAAAATTATTGATTTCAAATTTGACGTCATCTTGTAGGGCAGACAAAGTGGCCATGATGAAGTATCATTCATTTATATGAATTCCTCCAAATAAGTTCAGAAAAATATGAACGAGGTTTCATGAAATTTTTTATTTTTCCTGATAATAAATTATCAGAAGAAATGAAGGTCTTGAACTTGAATAAAAAAACAATTAAATAAAGAATAAGAGAACAAATAATTCTATTAGATGTCATTTAAATGTGATAAAACAGGCTGTGCTGTCGAAATTAATTTTAAAATTAAGGGAAATGTTTTCCTATTAGGGAAGAAAACTATTGATGATATAATATAAAAAATAATTATATAGGAGCAGGGCCGGCGATAATAAATTTGGCGCCTGAAGCAAGGAAGTAAGGGCGCCTGAATAAGGCGCCCCAACCATGAGAAGCAAGAAGCGAACTGGGTCAAAATGCCGCCTGAAACAGTTGCTTCACTGTTCCACCATCAGCGCCGGCCCTGTATAGGAGGTATGGAGATAAAACAAATTTTTAGTGATTTATGTTAGTATGGATTCATTCCTATGCACGGGCTTAAGCCCCCTATAGGTCCTTAAATGTAGTTTAAATTTACATATTATAAAATAATGCAACAAATTTGTAAAAGTTGTAACAACTAAGGAAGTTGAACACAAAAAAATTATTAAAGTATTATTAGTATCCCCGGAAGTATACGGAATTTTTCAAATTTCTAAATGGAACTTGGTTCCCCATCCAATTATACAACTGCCATGATTAAACTGATACTGTATCTCTTACTGTTCGCCAATTTCATGATAGGACAAACCAGCAACTCAATGGGCAATAATTCTACCCCTGTCTAAGTCGCTAACATGATGATAATTTTGACGTCTTCGAACACTAGTAGATGTAATAACAGAATACATACTATGTACTAGTCAACTCTGATGAAAAATGAAATTAAATGTTTGCAAATCAACAAGTCTGAGCGTTCTGCCAATAGGGTCCCGTGGAATAGGTTTGTAATATCTATACATATGCATAGATTTTCCAACTCGAATCAACAAACAGAAGATTTAATTAATTTTCAGATAACAAGGGTTCTTGGCCTTCATCAGTGTTCTGTAGCTCTCGACAAATTCAACTAAACTGAGCCGTGTTAACCTTCTCACAGATGATGTGTAAACGTCCACGCCACCTATGAGAGGAAATGAGGAAGTCGGCCATAGCAAGTTAGTAATTTGTCGCAGCACTCAATGAAAATTTATGAATTTATGAGCATAACCAGTCAATGACTGCACACGGGGGTTTATTAATAGCGTTATTGATTAACCCATTGCATAATAGGGAACATATTGATAGGTAGAAAATCTATTAGAGGGTACGCACACGGGCATACCACTGTTTCCACGGGAACCATGCACGGACGGTTACTACGATTGAAATTCCGGCGAGGCCACGATCGGAATGGAAGCGAAACCTGCATACCTTCAACCTCCTTCGAAAGACAGGCACAACCCCCAATTTTTCAAATAGGAAGTATGGGCTTGTGATACATCGTTTGAAAGGTCTCGTCATTCTCTATTCAGAAATGTTATCAATTTCATGTTTATTGCACAAATGAAATTAGTAAAAAGTAAGATCAAGTGATTAGCGAAATTTACAAAATCAAAACTATCTGGGAACTCTTGCAGGAAATCATGGATTCAACATTCGACACATAAAACATTTATTCATATACAATGCGTTTCAAAAAGCGCACCAAGAGGAAATTTTCTCACCTGTACAGTTTATTGAAATTTTGATTATCGGGAAAGTTGGTGCTCAAGAAACTATGATTTATGACATATATGTCATTGATCATATTACTCTGCAAACCTGTCAAAATTGACATTTTTTTAGAAAAATTACCAAAAGAAGTATAAATCAAAACAATATCAAAAAGTTTCTGAAATAAATGTTGCTCAGAATTTCATTTTATACCAAACTGCCAAATTACATAGTGAAATTCCGAAATTTTTGGATATTCATATTCTGATGACAGCACACATTAGAAGGAGCTGTGGGCTTTGCGGAAATTTCAAAAATAATTCAAAATGTAACTCCAATGAAAAAGACATTATCACAATTCAAATAAAGTTCATATTAATTTAATTTTCCTCATAAATTTTGATTTCTATAGTGAAAACCTCACAATCTTGGTGCAAACCGAATTATACTCGAGAAATTAAATGCGCAGAGAGCTAATATCTCGCTAATTATTCTTAATTATGCGCCTGTCCACTCGATTTCATTTTCTCCCACCCCTCCCCCTGGGCCTCGATTCTCGAGTCCATGCGACTGGATATCGCATGCGCTAGTGACGTCATAACGTATACAACGCCAAAATAGCGAGAATCGAGGCCCTGGTGAGATTTTATTCAACCCCCTCCCTCATCCCCCAATCTCACGTGAGATTTTTCAAAATGTGGGTTTCTTACGTAAACGCGTTGGATTGACAGTCAGTAGATGTATAACGTCAAAGTATGAATGAAATTATTTTCTTTCCAACGAATTAGTGAATGATCTTAATCGTATTGCAATATACGCTTAAGATTAAATCTTAAGCATGTATAATCTGGATTAAATGGACCAAAATAGTATATATTTTTTTTTGTTTCAATCAGAAAAAAAATTGCGTGATATTTGCCGAGACCCCTCTCTCCGACGTAAGATTAGATGAGATTTGACTCGACCCCCTCCCCCCCTTAAACATCTCACGTAATTTATGGACGCCCCCCTATAGAAATCATAATTTATGAGGAGAATTAAATTGATATAAACTTTATTTGAATTATGATAATGTATCTTGCTCTGGAATTACTTATTTTTCAAATTTCCGCAAAGCCCACAGCTACCTCTAACGTGCCTTCATCGAAATATTAATCTCAAAAAATATCGGAATTTTACTATGAAATTTGGCAGTTTGGTATAAAATTAAATCCTGAGCAATATTTATTTCAGAAACTTTTTGATATTGTACTGTTTTCTACGTCTTTTGGTCATTTTTCTGAATAAATGTCAATTTTGACAGGTTTGCAGAGTAACACGATAAATGATACATATGTCAAAAATCATAGTTTTTGAGCACTAACTTTCCCGAAAACCCAAATTTCAATAAACTATACAGGCGAGAAAATTTCCTCCTGGTGCGTACTTTTTGAAACGCACTGTATATAAGTACTTTTTTTCCATTCACATTCAAACAACAAGACTTGTACACTTATGTAACATAACACTCCATTATTTGTAGACCAGGCTGAAGGACTTCGTTCGATGGCCTTTTGGTTTCCAATTAAGTACGGTTTCTATCTATCTATCTACAATATTAAAAACTAAAATGTAATACAAAGTGTCGCAAAAAAAATTATGAATATTATTGAAGTAAATGTTCAAAGTGTTCACCGCGAACGCCTTAGCAACACACTAAAGTCAAACAAAAATTTCTTCCAACATCTCAGGAGTGATCAACCTAATCGCAAGCGTTATTTGATCTTCTAGCTCATTAAAATCAAGGGGTTTAGTTTCGTACACAATGCTCTTAACATATCCCCATAAAAAGAAATCGAATGGGTTAAGATCAGGAGATCGCGCTGGTCGTTCGATCGTTCCTCGCCTTTCTATCCACCGATTTGGAAATATTTCGCCGGACATTGCGTTGGTAATTTGGTGGGAACCATATTGTATTCCGTGGAACTTGAGGATTTCCTTAATCAGGATATAAATTTGCCAAAGTTGGAACGACATCATTTTGAAATAGTGCTAAATATTGATCGCCATTTAAATTGCCCTCAATTAAAAAGAGGCCTATGATGTGATTTCGAACATTTCCTGCCCAAACATAAATCTTTTGAGGGAATTGTGTGTGTTCCTGTCTCATCCAGTGAGGATTTTCGTAGACCAGTAGCGGCAATTTTAACGATTAGCAATGCCGTTGAGAGAAAAAGTGCACTCATTAGAAATTGAAGGCGGGTTTATACAGCAAATAAGATAAACTAACAAACAAATTAAAATAAAATAAGAATTAAGGGTTAAAAGGATCGGTTTATACAGATGATCTAAAACAAAATAAGAAATGAGAATGAACCCATCAAATCGCAGGTTTTTGACAATTTTATGCAAGTTCGGTGAATTTCACTCTTTGAGCATGGGCATTGTCATTTTCCAAACGAAATAACATAAAATAAGAAATAAAGACTTAACGAAAATCTTCAGAATTATTTTTGTTGATGTAGCTATCCTGGAATTCGAGAATTGTCACCTGTGACAATTTTTTGTATAATTCTTCTAACAAAAAATATTTCTGAAGATTTTCGTTAAGTGTCTGACGAAGGTGTCTGATTTAGACTCCAAAACGTTATGAAATTTAGTTATTTCATCGTTGACGTTGTATCGTTATTGTTTGTTAGGCAACATTGTTCGATTTATTGCTTCTGAAAAATATCTTGTGTTTATTAAGCAGAAGCAATGAAGAAAATAATAAATTTTAATTTAACAGATATTTTTCAGAGTTTGGGAGAGAAAACCCAGAAAGAAACCATTTAATAATTAATGTACCTCCCACGGTATTCTTTAATGATTATACAAATTAGACGTTTTATAAACAACTTATATGCACAAAACAATTTGCGGAGGCGTTCTAAAGAAACTAACATTGCCACAGAAAGTGTTTTGAGTAGTTTTCATGGTACCATCTGGAAAACACAATGTTCTGTTTTTTTTTTCATTTTCTTTCTATCATATCTTGAAGACAAATAAGTTTATTATTGTCTTAAGATTTGGCAATATTCGAGGGAATATTATAATGAATTTCGGTAATTTTATGTTTTTCTATTTTGAGTTTTGCAATAAACATGAGAGTGATAACATTTCTGAATAGAGAATGACGCGACCTTTCATACGATGAATCACAAGCCCATACTTCCTCTCTGAAAAATTGAGGGTTGTACCTGTCCTTCGAAGGGGGTTGAAGGTAGGGTTCGCATTTTTACGAAGAAAAATGACAATTTAAAATTTGAATTTGACATGTTTCAGGATTTTCCATAAATATGTACAGTAACCAAGATAATGATTTTATTCCATTTGGCTTTTCCACACTGTATATCAACGAATAGTATAGAAATATTGTAGTTTCTAATTATTTTTAAACCATCAATGTTAAAATTATTTTTTCAAGCTGATGAACAGTTAGTAAATGTTTACTACTTCTACTGATTTATGTTTTCTTTACAGGAACATTGATACAGATGGAGAGAACTTAAACCAGTAGAAGCCTGAATTGCCCTTGAACCAAGAAAATATCCCAAAAATAGAGAATTTATCCATCATTAGTGACCATTTTTTTTTTATTTCTTAAATCCTCCACAATTATGAAACAAGCATATTCAGAAGTTCTACAATATTCAGACTCAAATAAATTGAAAAAAATGTAACAACAAATAAGGAATCAAAATAAGATAATTCAAATTTTCATTGAGCTTTTCCACATTTTGATATGAACAGAATATCTGGAGAATCTGAGCAACATAAGACTCCGAAACATACATGTAGTTTTTGCATCGTAATGATGATGCCTGGCAAAAATTAAATGAACGAATCAACTAAATGATGATAAAAAAATTAATAAACAAACCTTTAGAATTAACGGATGTACCAAGTGACTACTCTACGCAGGGCGCCAAGCGTACCTCGACACAGAAAAAAAAGAGGTATGTTCACAATTTGAAACTCCGCCACATTCTGAACATACTTACGTTGATATTACTGTAGCTTGCCAACTTCATCTGGGCCAGCTGGTTGGCCGGGGTGAGATTTGTAGAGCTGCCGAAGGGCGACATCATGGAAGACACGGCCCTTTTCAGTTTGGAGGGAGTTTTGTTGAAAGAAAACGCCCTCCCGACCTTCATCTTGGTGCGGCTGGCGAACTTGAAAGCTTTCGAGAGCGTTCCATTGCTGAGATCACTGGTATCAATTTCTAACTGATGAGGTTCCAGGTAAGCCATGAACTTATCCTAGAAAATGTTTAGAAAACCATATGTCATACCCCTCTCATCAAATGATCATTTACTATTTTTCAAAATTTGGCTCACGTAAAAAAATATAGGCTATTGAAATTGAAAAAAAACTTTGTAACTTGGTGATTCCGTATAATTAATGTTGGTTTGAAGTTTCCTATAACTATATCACAATATTCTCCTATCATCATTTAATTCCTAGTTCCACTGGTTTCCTAGTGGTTAGCTTTCCTAAGGCCGGACTTATACGGCTGGAATTTCTCTCTGAATTCATATTATTAATTCATAATCTGAATTCTGGAAGCTTGCAAAATCTAGAAATTAATACTCTGAAAAAATCAGAATGTGTGAGGAGAATAGTAAATTAGTATGCAATTCTGTGTTTTCTGAATGAATAATATGAATTGAGAGTATGAATTCAGAGTGACATTCCGGCTGTATAAGGCCGGCCTAAAGCATTATTCTCTTTCTCTGGTTCCATATTGTACACTGCGTAACAACCTGGGCGTTTTCGCTGGACTGCATTAGACTCCAAACGGAGTACTTGAGAATCACCACGACGAGGAAAAGAATATACGAGTACACAGGGATCTATAGTTTCGAGTAGCGTCAGCGAGGAGCTTGGTTGATTGAACAGCAGGTGTCACTTCTGTCTACTTTGTACTCAGAAGTGATTGCTGGATTTTGCTACTCAAATTACACCTCGCCACCGGGAGCAGATAGTCGGTCTATTTTGGCACACCTAAATCTATACTTAACCTACAAGCTCAAGCCTTTTGATAAGGGAGATGAGCCTGGTGGGTGAGAACTTGTCTGGTTCCCTCAGTCTCAGTGTGTGGACTCCTAGTTCCTCAAATCTGATCCCGTCCCCAGCGAGGCAGTCACACATGATGTGTTCGATAGACCCATCATCCTCCAGACATAGTCTGCACTCGGAGTTCTCAACCAACCCCAACTTACTGAGGTGTTGTCGGAGGCCACAGTGACCAGTGTACACAGCTGTTAAAATCAGGTCTAACCTGGAGAACTTGAGCCATTGTCTGGCTCTTTCAGCTGATGGGCCAATAATTGTTCCGTGAGAACCTCATAACCTTCTATAACCGAGTGGGTCGGAACCCAGATGAGCTGCAGCATGCAGCGCTCTCCCAGTTCAGCAAGTGTGGTCCTGTGCAGTTGCAGGCGGCTTTGCTATCCGATAGGATCTTAATTTATCTGCGAGCCCACCCTATCTCAGCTTCGCGCAGTGATCAATTGCGACAATTACTGTCGAAAAACTACCCAGGCTGATGGGTACACCATCAGCAATTTTGCAACCACCGACTCCCTCTCCCTCCCCTTGGGTGGTAACGGAGACATCTGTGAAACAATAGGGTCTCTGAAGCAATGGGATCCCAGAGATGGTTCAATCGTCTGCTGGGAAAGACGACACGATTGGTTAGACCACATGCACATTATCTCGTTGGCCTCCAATTCGACACTAATCCGATCATATCAGGCTCATTGCGAGCCATATGCAGAAATCTGTATGTTGCCATCTGGGTCACGCTCCAGATCATTAGGTGAAGAGAGGCGAGGTCTAGTTGGCATTCCATGGCTGCGGTAGGAGTGGAGGGAATGGCTCCAGTCACCATCAAGCACGCTCTGAATTTTCCAAAACTTGAGTTGAGACTGCATTTTCAATATGCAATCCCACCCCAGCAATGCTACCGTAAGTGATTTGAGGTCTCACCACCATCACGTACAGTCAGTGGAGCTGTTTCGGAGCCAGTCCCCACCTCATTCCACAAGTCTGCTGGCAGGCCCAGAGGTAGTGCCGAGCCTTGTGAATCACCCTTTCTAGATGCGAATTCCAATTCAGACCAGACCTGACATACATTCACTGGAGATTTAACGTTATACTCTACTTTACGGTGTTCTCACAATTTTAAATATTTCAACTTACCGCATCAGCAGTACAGGAATTGGTAGCCATTTGCTTCGTTAAGGTCTTCAGAAAACCGGCCTTGTCTGCATCCTCGTCGGCCATTGCAAAACAATACAACCTCTCCTTGACCTCGTCATTATGCCTACACACTAAACTGAAAACTTTCTGGCACTCATCCGTCTCTTTTATGTCTATCACCTTTTTGATTGTGTTCAGTGCCATCAGCCTGATGTGTTTGTACGGCTTACAGTTGGTCTTGCTCTGAGATGTACTGACACCTGTGGGACTCTTGAGGCTGTTGAAGGCTTTTGATTTTTTCTTGCAGACTTCCAATTGGTCGGAGAAGAGAAAGAGGACAAGATTGTTGCCTTTGCTTGACAGGACGTCTGGAGAATTCAGCTGAACGACTTCAGATTTCGCAATAAAAATTCGATGTGAAGATACCATGTCTGGCTATAAATAAATAAAAATTTGTTTAGATATTGACTGTGACACTTCAACAAATACCACTTCTATATCATATACAGGGTGTTTCCTAAGTACGGTACGTAACTTCTGGAGCGTATTCAGTCGCTAAAATAAAGGAACTTTGTTGTATAAATTATGCTACATTACGGAAGTACAGGGTGTAAAAGTTTCATTAAGAAATCACAATGTTTTCTATAAATTCAAGATGACTTTTTTGTTGTATATTTTATAGACTATAGACCATAGCCTACTCTATACACAGGCCAGAAGACTCGTCGAAAATGCGACGTTGCCAATTCTACACGGGAGGGTTATTCGGAGTGTCACTGTTACCGCCCATTTGTGGTGAGTTCTGGATTATTTGCGATGAAAGACTATGAAACTAATCGCAAATAAACGAAATGCTGTATTGCTTTCCTCCATGCAGTTCTTAGAATTATAGACAATTAGATCTCCCCAAAATGAAATAGTAAACTGTGAAATGCCTGGAGAATCGGTGCCTTGTCCGTGCTTCGCGACCCTACGATAGTAACAACGGCAAAGTCTAACCTTCTGGCCTGTTAATAGAGTAGGCTATGTATTCACAGTTTCAATATGATATATTATAAGTTTTCCACGTGATATTATGGCGCACTATAAGATTTTTATTAATTCACTTGAAAACTACACCATTGAAAAAAGGGCAATGAAAAAGTTGAGAAAGGACTGAAACAATGATATAACACATTTTTCGTTCAAAATTTGCAGTGATTATCCTGTCTTCACGCTACTGATTAACGTAGAGCCACCGTATTTTGCGTAACGTTGCTAGTTCTCAAATGCTGCAAAATTATACTAAAATGTCTCAAGTGGTTATGGAAATATTAAACATTGCACTTTTTCAATGAAACTTTCATACCCGTGTTTCCGAAGCAAAGCATTTTTCAAAATTAGTTATACTTAGGAAGCACCCTGTATATGATAAACCGAGTTTATTCGATAAATTTTCATACACGTAATTATTGCCCCTAAAAGGAGATAATTAGCTAAATAGCTATTCTTGAGCTCTTAATCTTTTCAGTTGACAAAACAAAAGTATAACAAAACAAAAATTAAATGAAGAGAAATTCATTACACAACTCGATCACATTTCATCAGTATGAGAGGAAAAAGGCAACAAAATTTCATGTACTGTGATGTATATTTACAAAAAAGGCAATGAAATAAAATAAATTACAGTAGACCCTCGATTATCCGAAATGAGGTGGACCGGGCTGATTTCGGATAATGCGGAGGTTCAGGAAAATCATCAACTATGATCTATTTTGTATAGAAACATTTATTAAATTTTCATTTAAATAATAAACAAAACAAATATATAAGTTCATAAGTATTAATTTAAATATAATGGATGAATTGGAAAAAGTAACTATGCATTTCTGCTATTACCGAGCGCCTCTAATAGTTATTTATGTATCAAGGACGGAAAAACTGTCTATTATAGTCGAGTCTGCAAATTGCTATCCGAGGCGGAGCCGAGCAGGCGAGAAAATAGACAGTTTTTCGCCGAGATGCATATTACATTTTTTCGTCGACCTTCACATATTTTTATGAACTTTGAACCTCTTAAATAATTTCACAATAGCAAATGACACATACACTTATGTTTGGATTGAACCATATCATGCCGTATCCATATTGACCACAATAGTGACAGTTATTCTTACAGACATTTATGTTTGTATTGAACCGTATCATGCCGTATTGATAGTGACCACAGCGGACGAGAAAGTAATTTTGCGGACGAGAAAGTACTTTCTCGTCCGCAAAGTAGTTGCCTTCAATAATAGTCGATTTTACAGCCGCAAATTAGTACGTAAAATGTTACGTTTCATAAAGGTCGACGATAAAAGTAGTTCCGATCGACGTTGGTAATATTTCATCGCTGTTTTGGCTGATAGTCGCCACCAAATATATTTTTATTGCTTCGCAGAAGAGTAAGCAGATGCAATGTGTCTTATGTTGACAAAAAATATTACATTTTTGGATAATGCGGATTTCGCATAATCGGGAGTCTACTGTAATTGGAATATTTAATAATATATATTGGACGAATTCATATTAAAAATTTTAAAAAGAGTTATGGTGCTATTCTGCTTTTTATCTGTAAGCAATGGATCTGTAGGTAACGATTGCTCTGTAAGAGGCCGCCTTATGAAATCGTGAATAATGCAATTCTGGAATTATTCCTGTAACTATCTCATTTACGGTGCTACATTTGAACTACTTCGACACATTTATTGGAAAACATAACCTAAAACCGTAGAGATATTTTGAATTTGAAGCTATTTCCGTACAGTATCACTTATCACCCCAATATATTCTATTAGGATTTTGATTGATTGCAGCTTTACTATTTTTAAGAGATGAAGGAAGGAAATGAAATATGCAATATGAAAGGACTGAAATGAGATATATTGATTTATAACATGGTTTTACATATAAATAGTCCGTATTACTTAAAAGAAATGCCCATATTAAAAACTAAAATAAATGTATAAGCCAAGTTTCATTCTTCAAAAATATCACCCACAATACACATATTATAGACAGAGGGATAATAGCTTTCCCGCTACTGCAATATAGCATTACCATTTCTTGTTTGTAGGACTGGTTCTAAAGCATTCACCAAAACCAAAGTGCAATGTTTTTTTATTCAATCTAAAGATTATGATAAATTGATCATCCGGAATTTCAAATGAATCCATTTGATCATATAACCGTTTTCTCTCAATTCTCACGAAGTTCCTATTATAATAAAAATGATTTTCAAGTAATGTGAAATTACGTACAGTTGGATACGAGCTTGTATCATGCTCTAAGAATAAGCCAATATTCCAAGCAATCTCATTATTATTTCACAAATCCTTTTTCATATTCGAAAAAAAAAACGTCACGCCGTAAAATCATACAATAATTCTTTAGAATAACCTCACATTACATCTTCCGATCGCCACTCGA
Source organism: Halyzia sedecimguttata (assembly GCA_937662695.2). Classification (NCBI taxonomy): domain Eukaryota; kingdom Metazoa; phylum Arthropoda; class Insecta; order Coleoptera; family Coccinellidae; genus Halyzia; species Halyzia sedecimguttata. The sequence continues at coordinate 4,068,055 of OW569413.2, read as the reverse complement.
GTACCTACTCGTAAGGATTTAAGAATATCTGTAAGTTACAGATCGTTAAAAACAGTCCAGGAACATTGCTATTCCTGTAAGGTTATGAAAAGTTACAGATTGGCTTATAGATGAAAGCAGAATAACACCATTATTTCCTTATAAATGTTTTTTAGATTTCACTTACTGGACAATTATCGATTTCGTTGAAAATATTAAATAACGTCACTTGACCCTCTGTTTTTCTCTTGTCCTCATTGATATGGGTCATTATCTCCTTCAGTACTTCTTGAGCTTGCTCCAAAGCAGCGTTATCAGGATTTGTTTTTGCAGTATTTTTGAGTATATCTGTAACCAAGGTGGAATATTCGTTGAAAATATAATAGCTTGAAATTTAAATATTTCATATATTTTTACGAGAAATGAGAGCAAAAAAAAAGCACTGACGTGCAGTCAGTACTCTTTGGCGCGCGTGTTCACGGTGGCTAATTTGAATTGAGTGATGAGTACTACCTTTTGGGTAGATCTTCGGCTCACTCTATCCACTGAGCTTGAAGTACTCATCATTCAATTCAAATTAGCCACCGTGAACACGCGCGCCAAAGAGTACTGACTTCACGTCAGTGCTTGCATGCGCAGACCCTCATCAAGGATCTGGATTCTATGGAGGAATAGCATCCGCCACCCCAAAACCCCAATCCTCTCTGACGAAAACTACAGCAGTTAAATGACTTCGCATCTGCGCATGCGCATAACGAAATGTGCCCGGAAAGGGCAGCATGAACTTCAAAAATATAGGTTTCGGCATTAAAAGCAAAGTATTCCGCAAAATAGTAGTAACTTTTTGATTTTTTTCATGTCACGTGATCTTCACGAAATTTTGCGAAAGTGTTTGCTTTGGTCTTTTGCATCTAACTACTGAGTTTCAATTTAATAAGATCAGTATTTTTCGAGTTATCGTGAAAACAAAATTTTAAAATTTTTTAGATTTTTTTTTGCCGCTTTAGAGCCGTCCGTTCAACACAAAACTTCGCAGGCATATAAAGGTCATGATTCTACAATTTGATGCCAAATTTCAGAAAGATCGAGTGATCGGTTGCGGAAATATTCATAAAAAACGTTTTTACTAATAATGGCCTTAACTCCGAAACCGCTCGGTCGATTTCGCCCGTTAACGAACTTGTCCGAGATATTCACGCTACGAAACTACCCTGCAAATTTCAACGCTCTAAGTGGTTCCGTTCGAGAGTTATCGTGCTAACGGCACGGACCGGACAGAATTGAATTTGACCTCGAATTCTTCATTAAAGAGTCGAACCCAATCGTTTGAGACCATTTTCGAAAAAATATTCGATAAATACAGACATTGTGACGAAATGATAGCACGCTGTTCCTTGCGGAACACGCGCGCAAAAATGATCTTTTTATATTTAATTGGTATATGCCAAGCAACTTATCCATTACAAAATCAACAATGGGTGTCACAAAACTTTGACATACTCACAAATTGCTTTAGTATACATTGAATTCGAAGGATGAATCGAAAATGAGCTGAGATCGAACATAGAATTGATTTCATTAATTTAAACCACGGTGGGTTTCACGAAGCTTTGACAGCTCTTAATTGCCAAATTAGTGCGATTCTATGTCGATTTTCAGTTCATTTTTGATACAACCATCGAATTAAATCCCAAATTAAGCTAATCGAAGCTTCGTGAAACCCAATGTGAGTCAGTGCAGCCATTATAACTAACTAGCTGACCCCGCGAACTTTGTATCGCCCCAACAATACATAAAGTTGTATTAACTAACCATTGCTATTTTTGCGCGCGTGTTCCGCAAGGAACAGCTTGCTATCATTTCGTCACAATGTCTGTATTTTTCGAATTTTTTTACGAAAATGGTCTCAAACGATTGGGTTCGACTCCCTGATGAAGAATTCGAGGTCAAATTCAATTCTGTCCGTCCGAACGTTAGCACGATAACTCTCGAACGGAACGAGCTAGAGCGTTGAAATTTGCAGGGCATGGTTGGACCGTAAATATCTCGGACTAGTTCGTTAATGGGCAAAATCCATCCAGCCGTTTTGGAGTTATGACCATTTTTAGTTTAAACGATTTTCAAGGATATTTCCGAAACAGATCACTCGATGTATCTGAAAAACAGCATCAAATAGTAGAATCATGAGCTTTATATGCCTGCGAAGTTTTGTATTGATCGTATGGCTCTAAACTAGAAAAAAAAAGTCAAATATTTGAAAATTAAATTGAAATTTAGTTTTCTGTATAACTCGAAAAATACTGATCCGATTGAATTGAAGCTAAGTAGTTAGATGCGAAGTACCAATGGAAACACTTGTGCAAAATTTCGTGGGGATATCAAGAGTAGAAAAAATTAAAAAAAAAAATTAACTATTAGCGGAATATTTTGCTTGAAATTCCGAAACAAAATATCGGATTGAGTTCAGTTTTGGCACTTCGGTGACGAATTATGACCTCTTGGGGTGTGCAAAATTTCACTGAGAACAGACCGGTAGGAGCCTAAAAAAAAATTAGTAATTTTTAACTCCCAAACTCGACAAATTATTTCATTTCGAATTCCTACATGGAATATCTGTAGTAACATCTGGTGATCAGTATTTTTTGCGCGTTTATCTGGATCAAGTCGATATGTACGAGGGCAACTGATTAAAATATGGACCCCCGGTGCGGGTCTGCGCATGCGTGGATTCAAGATGCGATATCTCCTGAACCACTAGGTTGCGTTCGGAATCAACGTCGGACGTTGTCCGGTGCGTACCCAACCCGTTCGGAATCGAAGTCGGGTGAACCAACACAATGAACCACAGAAAACAACCGATCGCGCTCTACGTCGGACGCATCCGACGTTGATTCTGAACGCAACCATGGTGTTGGAGAATCGGAGTTTTTGCGCGCGTGTTCCGCAAGGTCTGTATTTTTCGATTTTTTTTGCGATAATGGTCTCAAACGATTGGGTTCGACTCCCTGATGAAGAATTCGAGGGCAAATTCAATTCTGTCCGTCCGGTCCGGCCGGCCGTTAGCACGATAACTCTCGAAGGGAACGAGTTAGAGCGTTGAAATTTGCAGGGCATGTTTGGAGCGTAAATATATCGGACAAGTTCGTTAATGGGCAAAATCCATCGAGCCGTTTCGGAGTTACGGCCATTTTTAGTTAAACCGTTTTTCAAGAATATTTCCAAAACCGATCACTCGATCTATCTGAAATTCAGCATCAAATTGTATAATCATGACCTTTATATGCCTGCGAAGTCTCATATTGATCGGATGGCTGTAAACTAGAAAAAAAAATGTTAAATATTTGAAAATGAAATTGAAATTTTGTTTTCACTATAACTCGAAAAAAACTGATCCGATTGAATTGAAGCTCTGTAGTTATATGCGAAGTACCAACGAAAACACTTGTGCAAAATTTCATGGGGGTAGCATGAGTAGAAAAAATTTAAACATTTTTTAACTATTAGCGGAATATTTTGCTGGAAATTCCGAAACCAAATATCGGATTGAGTTCAGTTTTGGCACTTCGGTGACCAATAATGACCTCTTGGGGTGTGCAAAATTTCACTGCAAACAGACCACTGGGAGCCTAAAAAAAAATTTATAATTTTGAACTTCCAAACTGGACAAATTATATTTCTTTTCGAATTCCTACATGGAATATCTCCAACATCTGGTGATTTCGTTCCGACGTATTTTTTGCGCGTTTATCTGAATGAATGCGATATGTACGAGGGCAACTGATTAAAATATGGACTACTTACTAGCATTGCAATTGAATTAATGCGTAAACGATGTGTGGAATTTTAAATTGGTTTTCAAAATTAGTCTGAACGGTAAACGACTGGGGGTGTAACTGCCTCTTTTGGGCATTTTTTGTTATTCGCATAAGCAGACGAGAAATAATTTAACTGCTCTAGTTTTCTTCTGAGAAGATTGGGGTTTTGGGGTAGAGGATGCTATTCCTCCATAGAATCCCCCGGTGCCGGTCTGCGCATGCGTGGAATCAAGATGCGATATCTCCTGAACCACTAGTGGTGGAGAATCAGAGTTTTTTGTGACTGATAGGATGGCCATAAAGTGGCAAAAAAAAATCTCAAAAATTTTAAAATTTTGTTTCCACGATAACTCGTAAAATACTGATCGGATTGAATAGAAACTCAGTAGTTAGATGCAAAATACCAAAGCAAACACTTTTACAATATTTCGTGAAGATCACGTGATATGAAAAAATTCAAAAAATTACTCTATTTTGTGGAATATTTTGCTTGAAATTCCGAAACCTATTTATTTGAAATTCATGCTGCCCTTTCCGGGCATTTTTCGTTATGCGCATGCGCAGATGAGAAGTCATTTATCTGCTGTAGTTTTCGTCAGAGAGGATAGGGGTTTTGGTGTGACGGATGCTATTAATCCATAGAATCCCCTGGTGAGGGTCTGCGCATGCGTGGATTAAGGATGCGATATCTCCTGAACCACTAGTGTTGGAGAATCGGAGTTTTTGTAAGGTGTGTGGTTTTGAGAGGACTATCAGCCGCGAGTAGATTGAGCATGCGCAGAAGAGAAGTGACTGTTTTTGGGTTGTGTGGGTTATGTTGGGGGTGCTGAGCGATATTGTGAGTTTTTAAAAAAATATTTATGACAATTCAGTGCAAGGATAAGTCAGTTTGGGGGATGTAGCGTTGTTTCCGAGTTGAAGTGTCCGTACCGTGGCCCTGGGGCTAATTTTGAAATTGATGTTACCCCTTACGGACATTTTTCGTTATGCGCATGAGCAGAACATCAGTGATTTAACTGCTGTAGTTTTGGTCAGAGAGGATTGCGGTTTTGGGGGGCCGGATGCTATTAATCCATAGAATCCCCTGGTAAGGGTCTGCGCATGCGTGGATTAAGGATGCGATATCTCCTGAACCACTAGTGTTGGATAATCGGAATTTTTGTAAGGTGTGTTATTTTGGGATTACTTTCAGCCGCGAGTAGATTGCGCATGCGCAGAAGAGAAGTATCTGTTTTTGGGTTGTACGGGTTATGTCGGGAGTGCTGAGCCAATATTTTGAGGTATTAAAAGGATATTCATGGCAATTTAGTGTACGGATAAGTCAGTTTGGGGGTTGTAGCGTTGTTTCCGAGTTAAAGTGTCCATACCGTAGCCCTGGGGCTAATTTTGAAATCGATGTTACCCCTTACGGGCATTTTTCGTTATACGCATGAGCAGACCATCAGTGATTTAACTGCTGGTGTTTTCGTCAAAGAGGATTGGGATTTTGGGGTGGCGGATGCTATTCCTCTATAGAATCCCCTGGTGAGGGTCTGCGCATGCGTGGATTCAAGAAGCGATATCTCCTGAACCACTAGTGTTGGATAATCGGAGTTTTTCGTGAGGTGCGTAATTTTGGGAGGACTTGCAGCCACGAGTATATTGCGCATGCGCAGACGAGAAGTGACTGTTTTTGGGTTGTACGGGTTATGTTGGGAGTAATGAGCCGATTTTGTGAGGTTTTAAAAGAATATTCATGTCAATTCAGTGCACGGACACAAGTCAGTTTGGGGGAAATAGCGTTGTTTCCGAGTTGAAATTTCTGTATGGTGGCCCTGAGGCGAATTTACAAATAACTATATTCGGTAGATCGGTAAATACGTTCGGATTTGGAGAAGAGGCAATTGCGTTCCTAACGGAGGTCCCATACCCGCAATTTTTTTTCGATCTACGGTAAAGGTAACAGCCAAACTGTATCGAAAGCTATATTTGTTAAAGGAACTTGAAAAAAAAAAGCACTGACGTGAAGTCAGTACTCTTTGGCACGCGTGTTAACGGTGGCTAATTTGAAGTGAATGATGAGTGCCTCAAGCTCAGTAGATAGAGCGAGCCGCAGATCTCAGGGCCGTCGCTACCGGGGGGGAGGGAGGGGAGCCTCCCCCCCGGATCATATCTCAAAGGGCGCCAAATTGACCGCGGATATTTGAAAAACTATCGCAAAATGACATAATGAATAAAGATTTTTTTGAACTACTACTTGCATAAAATGATTATTATTATACATAAGTACAGTGACTGTATCGAATGATTGTCTACCCTACCATCTACTCAATTTATTTGTACTAGACCGACAGCATTGTAGAAAGCTTTGTTGCTGCTAAAGACTAGATGGCAGGAGTGGGGAATTCCCAGCCTTCCCCAGCTATACATCAAAATCGTTCAATAGGAAGAAACATAACCTTCTTCTTCTTATACAGAGTGAGTCTTTGACCACTGCATTAATTTTAACCAAAGATTCCTCTCATCAAATGAAACACTTTTTTCATTTAACATTTTTCCGAATTCAGCTCAGGTAAAAAGATACAGGCTGTAGAAATTTTGAAAAAAAATCAGTTTTTATTTTGTAGCTTTGACATCCTTTTTTCGAATAAAATGAATGTTGACGTAAAGTTTCCTATAACTATGATACATATTTTCCAAATATTAGTTATTTTCTACTTCTACTGGTTTTCTAGTTATGGACTCGTGGATTCATAAAACTAAACGAAATTAGCATAAAGAAAGCATATAAAGTTTTTCTTGAGTCATTTCAAGAATTTTCCATCGTTTTAGAACATTATATTATTCTTCATCATTTCTCCTTAAACGCACCGTTTTCGAGATATTCTTCATTGAATGTTTTAAAATGGAAAACTCCAGAAATTTCACTACTTTTATGGATCCGTCCCTGAGCGTTGGAATCCCGAATCAAGCTGTAAACCACGTTACCATGCCTTATTCTCGTCCGCCAACAATGTCATAGATAATTTATATGCGGGAGTGTATTAGCACATTGTGAAATCTTTAAACGCTTGTAACTTTTTACCTGAGCCGAATCTGGCAAAATGGTAAATGAAAAAAGTGTTTCATTTGATGAGAGGAATCTTTGGTTAAAATTAATGCAGTGGTCAAAGACTCACCCTGTATAAATTATTCTTGAATAGTGAATATGAATATGGATTGAAAGCTAAAATCGAAAACCGAATATGGATATGGATCCTTGCCAAAATAAGTCAAACCGTCTGGAGCGGAATTCAGAAGGACAGCCCAGAAAAGAATAATTGAAACGGAAAAACTCCAGAAATTTCACTACTTTTATGGATCCGTCCCTGAGCGTTGGAATCCCGAATCAAGCTGTAAACCACGTTACCATGCCTTATTCTCGTCCGCCAACAATGTCATAGATAATTTATATGCGGGAGTGTATTAGCACATTGTGAAATCTTTAAACGCTTGTAACTTTTTACCTGAGCCGAATCTGGCAAAATGGTAAATGAAAAAAGTGTTTCATTTGATGAGAGGAATCTTTGGTTAAAATTAATGCAGTGGTCAAAGACTCACCCTGTATAAATTATTCTTGAATAGTGAATATGAATATGGATTGAAAGCTAAAATCGAAAACCGAATATGGATATGGATCCTTGCCAAAATAAGTCAAACCGTCTGGAGCGGAATTCAGAAGGACAGCCCAGAAAAGAATAATTGAAACGGAAAAAGGCGCAAATGTCATGCATATATGGCTAACGGCGAGTTGTTCAAGCACCTGACGCGAAGTCAGGAGCTTTTGGCGCATGTTCTATTGTCCATTCTCCTTAATCGAATTTACCGATTAAGAACCAATTTTTTTTTAATTTCTACGGTTCTCACTAAATGATACACAAGTCTTTATGTCGATATTCCGCAACTAGTCCAAGCATCAATTCGATCAGGTCTATATTTTTTGAGTTATCGAGGATATAATATTCCAGGTGGTTATAACTCCGAAACCGTTCGACCGATTATGCCCAAAAACGAACTTAACTCTCCCATTCGGATGCGCAACCTACCCTGAAAATTGCAAGTGCCTATCTCCTTTCGTTCCAAAGTTATCGAGGCAACAGTCAGCCATCCATCTACTGAACTCACACAACGCTGCTCGAATATCCAACAATATCTATCTCATCGTGTTCAAACTTGGAACTTGGCAGTAGAGTTAAGTTCTGAAGGCTCTCGCACAATTTCAGCGATATCGAACGAATAGTTTAGGACATATAGAATTTTTTCAATGATTTTTTAAAAAATTTCTAGTGATACTATACTCACCAAATTTCGCAAGATTTCGCGTTGGCATTCTACAACTAATAACCACGTTTGAATTGGATCGGTTTTGTATTTTTCGAGTTATTGAGGAAATAACAACCAAATTTCAAATGGGTATACCTATGAACAAACTAGCATCAAGATGCACAACCTACCCTGAAAATTTCAAGGCGCTATCTCTTTCCGTTCTCAAGTTATCGTGGCAACGGCCGGCCGGTCGGACAGAATCAAATTTGACATCGAATAATTCCTCATTAGAAAGTTGAACCAAATGGTTTGCGACAATTTTTGGCAAAAAATTCGAAAATTACAGACATTTGGGCAAACTGATAACGTGTGATGTTACCCAGAACATGCGCGCTAAAAAGAGGACTGTATTTTCGATAGAGCGAAAGATTAAGTTTTGGCCATTGCTGACCCATTGTTTTTAAGGGAAGTAGCACCTTGTGAATCTTCATTCAACAACTGCACTGACAGGTTAATTTTCAGTGTCTATAAAACATAACATTTTTTTTCGTGATATTTCGGTAAAATATTCGATTGAGTGACATCGAAGATTTAATTTTCTATATGCATCCTACAAAAATTGATGTTGTTGTTGATGAGTACAAAAATATGCTTAAATTCAGGAATTACAAAAAACTCATTCAATATTCCAAATAGCAGATATTTTCGAAGAATTGTTGGAACATTCCACTCTAGATAGCAGGGTAACAGGAAATTATTGTTATATCATTTTTCGAAAGTTTTCTTTTTGATATTTATAAAATCTTCAGATTATTCTTATCATCAAGATCTTAAGCAATAAATTTTATCCACGTATTCTACGTGAAAAATAAGCCCTAGTTTGTCATATAAACTTATGTCGAGAAAAGCTTCCTCTCCGAGATACAGGGTGTTGAAATTTTAGAAAAAAAAATGTCTTTTATTGATAACTTTTACACTTCTTGAAATATTTCTATGAAATTTGGGACATAGGATTAAAGGATCAAGTAGCACTTTTAGAACAAAATTAATATTTTTAAATTCTACCAGTGGCGTCCGTACTGCATCGAGACGGAATATTTTTAGGCAAAAAAATGATAAATAATCATTAAAGGATACTGTGGGAGGTATACTCATTAACTCAATGAAAAATTATATACGATTTACACTTATTTATTCAATATTGTGACGCGTTTCGTCGACACAGCGACTTCATCAGACTACATCATACTAAATTCTTAACAAGTTATTATCTCCCTATACCTAGATGACATGGACACAGAATCATTTAAAACTAATTACATGAGATTTCACTGCTGGTTTCTTTGTACACATTAACAATAATTCATTCCTAATGCTTTTATTTATAAATTGATTCTCTATTTGAATAGATTGAGTAACGGTGAAAAATTTAGATCTAATTGTTCATTAACTAAATTACCCGTATGTTTTTCCCTATTTCGACCATTTCCCAGTAATTAAGTTGCGCACCTTTATTCAAATTGTGTAGAATTTTGAAATCCGGGTTAAACTTATGTCCTTCTGCTAATAAATGATTTGAATAATTTGAATTAATTTTGTTGTTTTTGAAGCTGTGATGATGCTCCTTTATTCTTATGCCAAAATTTCTACCAGTTTTTCCTATATATGATTTGTCACAACTCCCGCAATTTAATTGATAAACACCGGATTTATCTTCTTCATTCCTTTTCGATTTATTGTTTTTTATGAATTTGGCAAGGTTATTATTTGTCCGGAATGAGATATTCACCTGTTGGTTTTGAAGAAACCTTTTAAGTTGTTGACTCGTTGTACCAAAATATGTTAAGCTATTGAATATTTTATTTTTATCCTTAATTTCTGGAAATACTAAACTAATTGTTTTTCTAAATTGTTTTTTCGTCAACATTTTTCTGATTAACTCTGTGTCATATCCGTTGTTCACCGCTATTTGTTCGATAATTTCTAATTCTGTACCATAATTTTCTTCGGATAAAGGTATATTAATTAGCCGGTGTAACATACTATGAAATGCCGCGACTTTATGTTCGAATGGATGACACGAGGATCGATGAATGATTGTATCCGTATGGGATGGTTTCCTAAATATTGAAAAATCATGTTGATTGTTTTTCCGCGTTATTGTTAAATCCAAAAAATTAATTGCACCATTATTTTCCATTTCAATTGTGAATTTGACATTTGGATGAATGCTATTAATAAAATCTACAAATATTTTCAGTTGCCGGTCTGTTCCTTTGAAACGCGCGAGCACATCATCTACGTATCTAAACCAATATACGAATTTGGAAAAAAATAGGATGTGTTTTAGCGATGGCTTCTAGGTTGTCCATGAATATTTCTGCCAAAAGGGGGCTGAGCGGATTCCCCATGATAAGTCCTTCATCGCTAGTATAAATCTTATCGTTGAAACTAAAGTAATTTTGATTCAAACACGTTTCTAAAAGCTGGAGTAATTCGGACTGAATCACTATATTGACTTTGTTTTTCTCTAATAAATCCCTAACTATTTTCACTGTATCCTGGGGTGGAATACTAGGGAAAAGGTTAACAACATCGAAAGACACTAATTTTGCATTGGCCGGTAGGGAAATATTTTTAATTTTTTCCCTACCGGCCAATGCAACATTAGTGTCTTTCGATGTTGTTAACCTTTTCCCTAGTATTCCACCCCAGGATACAGTGAAAATAGTTAGGGATTTATTAGAGAAAAACAAAGTCAATATAGTGATTCAGTCCGAATTACTCCAGCTTTTAGAAACGTGTTTGAATCAAAATTACTTTAGTTTCAACGATAAGATTTATACTAGCGATGAAGGACTTATCATGGGGAATCCGCTCAGCCCCCTTTTGGCAGAAATATTCATGGACAACCTAGAAGCCATCGCTAAAACACATCCTATTTTTTTCCAAATTCGTATATTGGTTTAGATACGTAGATGATGTGCTCGCGCGTTTCAAAGGAACAGACCGGCAACTGAAAATATTTGTAGATTTTATTAATAGCATTCATCCAAATGTCAAATTCACAATTGAAATGGAAAATAATGGTGCAATTAATTTTTTGGATTTAACAATAACGCGGAAAAACAATCAACATGATTTTTCAATATTTAGGAAACCATCCCATACGGATACAATCATTCATCGATCCTCGTGTCATCCATTCGAACATAAAGTCGCGGCATTTCATAGTATGTTACACCGGCTAATTAATATACCTTTATCCGAAGAAAATTATGGTACAGAATTAGAAATTATCGAACAAATAGCGGTGAACAACGGATATGACACAGAGTTAATCAGAAAAATGTTGACGAAAAAACAATTTAGAAAAACAATTAGTTTAGTATTTCCAGAAATTAAGGATAAAAATAAAATATTCAATAGCTTAACATATTTTGGTACAACGAGTCAACAACTTAAAAGGTTTCTTCAAAACCAACAGGTGAATATCTCATTCCGGACAAATAATAACCTTGCCAAATTCATAAAAAACAATAAATCGAAAAGGAATGAAGAAGATAAATCCGGTGTTTATCAATTAAATTGCGGGAGTTGTGACAAATCATATATAGGAAAAACTGGTAGAAATTTTGGCATAAGAATAAAGGAACATCATCACAGCTTCAAAAACAACAAAATTAATTCAAATTATTCAAATCATTTATTAGCAGAAGGACATAAGTTTAACCCGGATTTCAAAATTCTACACAATTTGAATAAAGGTGCGCAACTTAATTACTGGGAAATGGTCGAAATAGGGAAAAACATACGGGTAATTTAGTTAATGAACAATTAGATCTAAATTTTTCACCGTTACTCAATCTATTCAAATAGAGAATCAATTTATAAATAAAAGCATTAGGAATGAATTATTGTTAATGTGTACAAAGAAACCAGCAGTGAAATCTCATGTAATTAGTTTTAAATAAGTCTATTATGTAATTTGTTTTAAATAAGTTTCTCATGTAATTAGTTTTAAATGATTCTGTGTCCATGTCATCTAGGTATAGGGAGATAATAACTTGTTAAGAATTTAGTATGATGTAGGCTGATGAAGTCGCTGTGTCGACGAAACGCGTCACAATATTGAATAAATAAGTGCAAATCGTATATAATTTTTCATTGAGTTAATATGGATTTGCATCAAGTAAAAGCCACAAGCATTAAAAAAAAAGGTATACTCATTATTGAAAGGTTTTTTTTTCTGGGTTTTCTCTCCCAAACTCTGAAAAATATCTATGAAATAAAAATTAATTATTTTGTGATTTGCTTCTGCGTAAGAAACACAAGATATTTGTCAGAAGCAATCAATTGAACAATGTTGCCTAACAAACAACAACGAAGAAACAACTATATCGTAACGTTTCGGAGTCTATATCAGACTCTTTCCTCAGACGCTTAATGAAAATCTTTAGAATTATTTTGTTGATAGTTATTTTGTGAAATTCAATATTGAAAGGTTTTTTTCTGGGTTTTCTCTTCCAAACTCTGAAAAATATCTATAAAATAAAAATTAATTATTTTGTGATTTGCTTCTGCGTAAGAAACACAAGATATTTGTCAGAAGTAATCAATTGAACAATGTTGCCTAACAAACAACAACGAAACAACATCAACGAAGAAACAACTATATCGTAACGTTTCGGAGTCTATATCAGACTCCTTCGTCAGACGCTTAATGAAAATCTTTAGAATTATTTTGTTGATAGTTATTTTGTGAAATTCAAGAATTGTCACAATGTGACAGACGCAGGAGTCTGATATACACTCCGAAACGTTACGACATAGTTGTTTCTTCGTTGATGTTGTTTCGTTGTTGTTTGTTGGGCAACATTGTTCAATTGATTGCTTCTGACAAATATATTGTGTTTCTTACGCAGAAGCAAATCACAAAATAATTAATTTTTATTTTATAGATTTTTTTCAGAGTTTGGGAGAGAAAACCAGAAAAAAAACTTTTCTAAACAAGCACTGACGTGAAGTCAGAAGCTTTTGCGCGTATGTTCTATTGTCCATTCTTCTGTATTGGACACCCTTAATCGAATTTACCATGGTTAATTAAGTTGTCCATTCTCCTGTATTGGACACTTAATTCGAATTTACCATGGTACAACTTAATTAACCATGGTAAATTCGATTAAGGGTGTCCAATACAGAAGAATGGACAATAGAACATACGCGCAAAAGCTTCTGACTTCACGTCAGTGCTTGAACCAATTTTTTTTTTTTATTTATAATATCATTTAAATTAATATTGTAGGACGTTACTTTAAAATTTCTAAGCTATACTGACTTACAGCTAAAATATTATAAAGAAAAGAAGCAATTGGATAGTCTAACTATCATTTTAATAAAATGATGCATTTTTATTGTTCAAATAAAGATATTTTGTTAACTTACAAGAATTTCTTCATTCAATGGTATTTCAAAGATCTAATTACAGTTTTAAATATAAAATAAGTGTCCAATACAGGAGAATGGACAACATAATTTACCATGGTAAATTCGATTAAGGGTGTCCAATACAGAAGAATGGAAAATAGAACATACGCGCAAAAGCTATCTATCATTTTCTTCAAGTTTCACGCCCCAAAAAGGCCTAAATCGTCAGTTTCGCTTTCGAAAATTTCCGACCCCGTCTCTCGAATTAATTCTGACGTTTCTCGGATTGACTTTTTGAATGGAAAATCGTCGGACTCAAAACCTCCGTAACTTGTATCGAATTAGTATATTTAGGCTCAACCTAGAAGAACGAAATTTGGGAAAAACACAAATCGATTCGTCTTCTTCGATTCGACGGCAAAACTCCGGGTCGAGCGATCGTTTCTTCGGAGCCTTACGCTACACCAAATCGGTACTACTGAACTCGCACAAGAATGCTCGAATCTCCAACAATATTTAACCGATCATATTAAAACTTGAAACTTGGCAGTAGAGTTAGGTTATGAAGGCTCTTGCAAAATTTCATGAATTTCAAACGAATAGTTACTGATATATAGAATTTTTTTTTTTTATTTTTAATGATTTATTAAAAATTTTCTACAAATGCTATCCTCACCAAATTTTGCAAACATTTTCGCGTTGCCATTCTTCAACTAATAACAATGTTTGAATTCCATCGGTTCAGTATTTTTCGAGTTAATGAGGAACAAAAAACCACCAAATTTCAGAAAATTTCAGATTGCTATAACTCTATAACCGTTTGGTCGATTATGCTCATAAACAAACTGAAATGTCGCGTTCTGGTGCACATCCTAACCTGAAAATTTCAAGCCGCTATCTCATTCCGTTCGCAAGTTATCGTGACAACAAAAATATTTTTTAATAATTTTTTTAAAATTTTCTAGCCATACGATTCGCACAAAATTTCACAAACGTGCTTAGGGTCATATTCTACAACTACCCACCAAGTTTCAATTTGATCGGATTCATATTGGTTGAAAACAAAATTATTACTCGGAAACCACTAGGCCGATTATGCCCATTAACGAACTTGTCCGTCGTATTGGGATGCGCCACCTACCCTGAAAATTTCAAGTCGCTAGCTCTTTTCGTTCTGAAGTTATCGTGGCAACGGCCGGCCGGCCGGCCGGACGGCCGGCCGGACAGAATCAAATTTGACCTCGAATTCTTCATTGGGGAGTCGAACTTAATCGTTTGAGACCATTTTTTTCAAAAAATTCGAAAGTTACAGACATTTGGGCAAAACTATAACGCGATGTTCCCCAGAACATACGCGCAAAAAATAATATGCCACTCGTTTTTCCAACAATAAAAATTAATCATGGAATCCTTATTTAATTTGAAGCAAATTCATCCTCTAAACTTTTTAACGTACGAGGCACCGTTTCCGAGTAAAAAAAATAAACACATTCTCATGCATGAGGAAATCGCTAAAATTTGTAATGGTACATAATAATAATAAGACTATCTTTGTAAACGAAACGTGTAATTCCAAAAAATTAAGCGTTAACAGTCACACCCAAATACGAATTTAAAGAAGATGTTCGAAGTAAAAGAAAAAAAAAACATTTATTTTTTCTAATAGCACATTTCGACATACGTTTATACGACAAACTAGGGCTTTTTTTGACGTAGAATAAGTGGTTA
This sequence comes from Halyzia sedecimguttata, assembly GCA_937662695.2. Classification (NCBI taxonomy): domain Eukaryota; kingdom Metazoa; phylum Arthropoda; class Insecta; order Coleoptera; family Coccinellidae; genus Halyzia; species Halyzia sedecimguttata. The sequence goes on along the minus strand of OW569413.2, from coordinate 4,052,822 downwards.
AAATTTCTTGGTGAAGATCTGGACCATCCTGTATATATTCATTTTTGTCAAATACAATTCTTTTTTGGCCCTGGATCTTTTGAGAGATGCAAACAATTTTTTTCAATCAAAAAGACAAATTCAGAACGCGGTATTCTTTGTAAAATTATTTTCATTCATAGTTATATTAATTTATAATTAATTCTTTATGTAGTTTTTATCAATATATGTACACTTTATCCATATGTGTGTTTTTCGATGTTTGCCTATTTTTTCAAATTAGGGGCGCCAAAAGACGTTTCTGCTGGAGTATTCATCTGAGAGGATTGGGGATTTGAGGTGCAGGATGCTATTATTTAACAGAATCCCCTTGGAAGTATCCGCGCATGCGTGGATGGAAGGTGCGATCTCTCCTGAACCAATGGTTTTGAAGAATCAGAGTTTTGTGTACGGTGTGTGATTTTGAGAGGATTTTCAGACACGAGTAGATTGCGCATGCGCAGAGGGTGACGTGGCCCTTTTTGGGTTATAGGGCTTATGTTAGGTGCGGTTTACGTCTAGCGGTCATGGATTTTGTAATGAGTCAATATTGTGAGGTTTTAAAAGGAAATTCAAGACAATTCTATGAACGAACCAGTCAGTTTAGAGGAAATAGCGTTGTTTTCGAGTTGATGTGTCTTTGTCGTGGCCCTGGGGCCAATTTATAAATAACTATATTTGAAGATCAATTTAAGATTACTTTCGGATTTGGAGAATTGGCGAAGAAATTGCATTCCTATTTAGAAATTCATTTAGCCGCTTTCGGAGATATTTCGTTTCACGCATGAGCAGACAAGAAGTGATTTAACTGCTGGAGTTTTCGTCTGAGATGATTGGAGTTTTCAGGTGCTGGATGCTATTCCTCCATAGAATCCCCCTTGGAAGTGTCTGCGCATGCGTGGATTGGGGCAGTGATATCTCTTGAACCAATGGTGTTGAAGAATCATATTTTTGTGTGAAGTGTTATTTTCAGGGAACTTTAAGCCACGAGTAGATAGTAGATTGCGTATGCGCAGAGGAGACGTTTGGATTGTATGGCTCATGTTGGGAGTGGTTTGAGTCTAGCGGTGATGGATTTGGTGCTGAGTCGTCATTTTAAGGTTTCAAGAGAAATTCCATGGCTATTCTGTGCACGGACAAGTCAGTTTCGGGGAAATAGCGTTGTTTAGTTGAAATGTCTTTATCGTGGCCTTGGGGCGAATTTATAAATAACTATATTCGGTAGATCTATATCAAATTACGTTCAGATTTGGAGAAGAGGCAATTGCGTTCCTAACGGAGGTTCCATAACAGCATTTTTTTCGATCTACGGTAAAACTAACAGCCAAACTGTATTGATGGCCACATTTGTTAAAGGAACTTGAAAAAATAAAAACAGCACTGACGTGAAGTCAGTTCTCTTTGAGGCGCGTGTTCACGGTGGCTAATTTGAATTGAATGATGAGTACTTCAAGCTCAGTGGATAGAGCGAGCCAGAGATCTACCCAAAGGATAGTGGACACAATTCACTGTCAGTTCAAACATTAACAGTGCTGTATCTAAGCTGCCATAAGGATAGAGTAACAAAGTTGAAAAAAATACAACTGACTCTCCTTAGTCGCACAAGCTCCTGGAAGATTCTGAGAGATCTCCTTGGTAAAGACTTGGGAGGGTCAGTATAATCATAATCATGTTTATAGCACGCACGCCAAATGCAAATTGACTTAACAATGAAAGAAAAAGTGTAAAAAAGCATTGACGTGGGGTCAATCTGCTTTGGCGTGCGTGCTATAAACATGATTATGATTATACTGACCCTCCCAAGTCTTTCCCAAGGAGATCTCTCAGAATCTTCAAGGAGCTTGTGCGACTAAGGAGAGTCAGTAGTATTCTTTTGTTAATTTTTGAACTGACAGTGAATGGTGTCCACCATTCTTTGGGTAGATCTCTGGCTCGCTCTATCCACTGAGCATCATTCAATTCAAATTAGCCACGGTGAACACGCGCGCCAAAGAGTACTGACTTCACGTCAGTGCTTTTTTTCATTACACAGTAATTGTTTACATCGCCATCTAATGGCGATAAAAATAGAATGAGGATTCAATAAAACCTTTCGTTATAAAATTTTCCGTAGGCTTCGGTAGATAGATGTGATAATATTATCAGGAAATATAGTTCACCGAATCAATATCAAATATAGTACCTTCACGACTACGCCATTAACCGTGGCCTTATTCAAAAGAAGGAAAATTATTACCTTCATATGCAAATTTTTCACCGAATTTTTCGGAGTTTTAATGTATTTTACAATAATTATAGCAGAACAGAATTATTCTTATAAGTTGTTAATTAAATGAAAACATTGAATTAATTTACATTCTCAACTACAAGATAAATAGAACTTATCTATTTATTATTCTTTTAATTTGTGTATTAAAAATTTGTTTATTAAAAAAAATATATTATTCAAAAGGATTACAGAAAACATAAATTGAATTCAAATTTTCATAAACAGCACATTTAAATTTATGTATTCATTTATTTTAAACTTATAAGTACATAATCTGAAATTTTGGTTTGAACTTCAGCTTAGTTTGCGCGTATGTTCTGGGGAACATCGCGTTATCATTTTGCTCAAATGTCTAACTTTCGAATTTTTTTACGAAAATGGTCTCAAACGATTTAGTTCGACTCCCCAATGAAGAATTCGAGGTCAAATTTGATTATGTCCGGCCGGCCGTCCGGCCGTTGCCACGATAACTTGAGAACGAAAAGAGATAGCGACTTGAAATTTTCAGGGTAGGTGGCGCATCCCAATACGACGGACAAGTCGTTAATGGGCATAATCGGCCCAAAGGTTTCCGAGTAATAATTTTGTTTTCAACCAATATAAATCCGATCGAATTGAAACTTGGTGAGTAGTTGTAGAATATGAACCTTTGTGAAATTTTGTGCGAATCGTATGGCTAGAAAATTATTAAAAAATGATTAAAAAATATTTTTGTTGTCACGATAACTTGAGAACGGAAAGAGATAGCGGCTTGAAGTTTTCAGGTTAGGATGTGCATCAGAACGCAACATTTTAGTTTGTTTATGAGCATAATCGGCCAATCGGTTTTAGAGTTATAGCCATCAGAAATTTCGTTGTTTTTTGTTCCTCATTAACTCGAAAAATACTAAACCGATTGAATTCAAACATGGTTATTAGTTGTAGAATGCCGACGCGAAAATACTTGCAAAATTTCGTGAGGATAGTATTTGTAGAAAATTTTTAAAAAATCATTGAAAATTGAAAAAAAAATTCTATATATCAGTAACTATTCGTTTGAAATTGCTGAAATGTTGCAAAAGCCTTTACAACCTAACTCTACTGCCAAGTTTCAAGTTTTAACACGTTCGGTTAAATATTGTTGGAGATTCGAGCAGCCTTGTGTGAGTTCAGTAGATGGGTGACCGTTGCCTCGATAACTTTCGAACGAAAGGAGATAAGGACTTGCAATTTTCAGGGTAGGTTGCGTATCCGAATGGAAAAGTTTAGTTCGTTTTTGGGCATAATCGGTCTAACGGTTTCCGAGTTACACTCACCTGGAATATTATTTCCTTGATAACTCAAAAAATAAAGATTCGATCGAATTGAAGCTTGGTAACTAGTAGTAGAAAATCAACATAAAGACGTGTTTCAAATTTTGTAAGAACCGTACCCCTAGAAAATTTGAAAAAAATGACGAAAAAAAAAATTTTTAAGAACCGTACCCCTAGAAAATTTCAAAAAAAAATTGGTTCAAGCACTGACGTGAAGTCAGACCTTTTGCGCGTATGTTCTATTGTCGATTCTTCTGTATTGGACACCCTTAATCGAATTTACCATGGTAAATTATGTTGTCCATTCTCCTGTATTGGACACTCTTAATTCGAATTTACCATGTAGTCCAGAATTTACCATGGTAAATTCGAATTAAGTGTCCGAATTTGTGTCGATTAAAGTGTCCAATTCGAATTTACCATTAGTCCAGTAAAGGAAGGGCTGAAATCACTTTTTCTCGGAAAGGGTTGCATTTTTGATATGTTGATTGTTATAAAGAGAGAAACATATGGTCAAAACATTGAAAAATTCTTGAAAATAGAGAAAAAAATACGGTTTTTCTGATATTTTCACGAATGAGAAGGTTTAGTAAGAAAAAGTTTCAAACAAAAGTTGTAGAGCGGAAAATTCTAGTCCAAATTATGTACTTTATCGTTCTCGAAAGTGAATTTGTATACTGATAAACAGCGTATTTCTTCAGTAGCGCAATACCAATGAATTTTAAATTTGGCGCTCGATGAAATGACTACCTGAACGCTGAACCAAACATCTGGCAGATAAGATAAGAATTCGCCAGAGTTGGACTCTCGTCTCGTTTTGTATTGCATTTATTACATCGAACCCTAGCATATAATGTTGAGTTGGTTGGAAACGGACAGTTTGGGTAAAATGATGTTCGGTTTTCTAATCTGATGTGCTAGCGAAGGCGATATAGATTCTTCAATGGAGGCTAGAAGTAATATGAAAAATAGAAAAGTCAAAAATTGGATAAATTTTAAAAAGGAAATTTTGTAATTTGACGAAATTGAAATTCAAATTTTATTAATTCAAAATCTAATATAGTTTTCAGCCGCAATTATGAACAATTCCTAGCTGAATTTCCTTAAGATGCATACACTATACGAATAATAATTTAGACGTAGGTAGGTATGTTTCTGATAGTAAAATAATAGCAATTCTTCGAAGGAAAGAAATTTATTCAGAGTAATGGGACAAAAAAGTTGAATTAAAAAACTGTAGTAATTATTTGAAGAGCAATAGCATTATTGAATAATAATTAAAGTTTCTGCATCGAATAATATCAGGAAAAACAGTTTTTTCATTTTTACTCATAATTCTTCAATTAAATGCATCAATATCATCTCCCTCAGCGTCATCTAGATCCCATTCGTCTTCATCGACATCAGAGTTCATTTCTATTCTGTTTATCAGGTCAGAGACATTTTCACAAGTTATGCCGTTACACATTTTGCAAACCTTGTACACTTCAGTCCTGCTTTTTTGCAACTGCAGCGAGAAGTATCACATTTTCCATTACAGCTGCAGAATACCTTAAACAAATGTGAATCAATAAAAGCAAGAATAAGAGTGAATTTCTGAAACTAATAAAACTAGGGTGTGAATTAATTTGAGACTCACATTATTCAATAATTCCTGTGGAGCTACTGCTTTGGTCATCATTTTAGGAAGTAGCATACAATGTGATCTATGCCAACCCCAATCATTAGGTTTCAACGACGGTCGTCCTAGCCAAATCTGAATTTGATAATAAACTCGTCTGGTGTGTTCAAATAATGCTGACTCTGTTGGAGGAAGCATTACTAGGGGTGATGTTTTCCTGGTTCCTAATTCCTAAAACTGGGGTTGTGAATATTTTATATCTCAGTTCGTCGATGCTCAAATGTTCCCCACTTGTGTTGTACAGATATCTCACTATTTTTTCCGCAATAGGATAAAGGTCTCTAATACTTTTATCTTCTTGATAGAAAATCTGCACTGATTCCTGAAGATCGGGATTTCTCTGCAGTAAACGTATTATTTTCTTCTTTCCTTGATTATACATAGCACTAGTAGAATCACATCCAGCAAATGCATGGGCGAATAAAATAAATGGTTTCAATTCACGGTCCTGATATGTTGAATACAAAGTATTTCCTTTCGATCCTGGAACAACTTTGTAGAAAAATATATTGCTGTGATCTGGTGTAAGAGCAATGAGAAGTACGAAGAGATCTACATCATTGCCAACCACAGCAACCGATTCTGGAATGTTCTCTTTCAGAGATATTGCTGTCATTACTATATCTACGTCGGCATCTTCTGCTACATTTACTTCTATATTATGTTTTCGTAGATAATTGGACAGTATTTTGATAAATTTATATTTATTCCCAATATTTGACAAAAATTTTTTTTGGGTCATTGTTACCATTTTGTCTTCATCAATTTGTACATCAGGGGCAACAACTTTTTCTTTTCGGCGGAATCGTTCATACGATTTTATTCCGATGATTTCATCCGAATAACCGTCAAATACAATTTTACAATTCTGTCCAAATTTTTTCAATATGAACGATCTATATATTTCTAATACATCTACGAATCTCTTACTGTGAGGCCATACAACTTGGTGTGATAACCATCCACCATCTATAACATATATCATACCAGTAAGCACAGATTGTGATTAAAGATGCGTTGAGAATAATTTATAGAGGTCTGACTTAACAGTTTTTCTCATTAATCCATATTCGTCGAAGAGAGATAATGGATATGGCGACAATTCGTAAGAAATTGCCTCTTTTTTCCTTGATTCATCGTTCTGATAAAGAACGAACATTCTCTGCAACAATGCAGATGAGTAAATAGAAGATGTGCCTCCAGGAATACGAATTTTATTCTGGCTATCGCATAAATTCTTAACTTTAAATTTTGATGACAAAGTCATATTCCACAAATTTTTTCCAACGATTGCTTCCATTCCTTTGCGTCCTTCTTCAAATGCCATATGACAGTTAATATGGTCGCTACCAATAACTCCTGTGGAAAGAGACATCAGAAATCTGTACCGAAAAATCTATTTAGTGTTTGTTCTATACACATATCACTCCAGACACCACTCCAAGCTTTGTCTGTCCTACGAATAGTGAAATATCCTTCTTTTGTGAACCTGTCGAATTCTAATGGATCCATCGTTGTTTCCAAATGCACCATATCCTGTAAGTACCATTGAGCACTTTTCGCATAGGCGAATACGTTCTGCTTCGACAAACTGGAGTAAAATAATCACGCTCTTCAAATATTGAATCCATAATTTAGCGGTGGGGCCATAATTTAACAAATTATGAAGTGTTTCCTCGAATTTCCGAGTTGAACATACTATCATTGGGTCAATATTACAGTCGCCCAAAGTAGGAGAATTTTCCTTCCAATTTTCGAACATTATATTCACTTGTTTCTCAATTTCATCAGTCGCAGTTGTATTGCTTGTTTTCAAAATATGAATTCCTATAGCAGTGAAAGTTAATATGTGAGCACGTAAAGCTCTGCTGAAAGCGTGCCCTTCGTTTCTTCAACTGCATAGAGCAAAGCTGTGTGTAATGTGATTAAACTGGATGGTGGTGCATTAATGAATGGGAGACAATTAACATGCGACATCGTATATGTAACGTCTCGTGATAAAATTTCATGAAAACCCTTCCATGTTGGAATATTTTCTATTTCGAGAGATTTCGCACATAAATACGCAAATGATTTTGGAACTTCAGGTTGTACTTTTATATGAAGCTTTGATATATCAACGAACTCTACACTCTTCAATCCATCAGGATTCGCGTAACTGAATGGTATCAATTTTATCTGCTTTTGTGAAGCTAAAATAGAAGCAGGTGGCATTTCCGTCAGCCTTTTGGAACCTCCTTCATATTCAACATCATATTCTGGTGTAATGACTTTAATACCTCCCAAACAGTGAAATGTTTCATGACCATCCAACGTACTTACATTGTGATCTGTGTTATCAAAAACGAATTGAATGAAAGAGTTAATTTTGCAGGTTGCATAATAACGGAAGCTTCATATAATTGAATATTGTGGTATGAAGCCGATACTCCTAATTTACTCATCATGTCAAATGTTATCAAATGAGAAACCTTAAAAGTGCATTAAGTTTGGACCATCTCCTAAAATTTTACCACGCTGAAGTTCACTCCAGAATCTCTTACGGAATTGTTATATGGGGAAACACTCCAGCTGCACATAGTGTCTTCCTATGTCAGAAACGTATCCTAAGATGTCTCGTGGGCTGTCCACCTGACCACTCATGACGAAACATTTTTAAAGAACATAAAATATTAAGAGTCAGTGGCATGTTAATTCTTGAACTCTTGACATATGTACATTGTAATCAAAATACCTTCAAAAGGAACTGTGACAAGCATACTCACGATACTAGGAAAAAAGAGAACTTTCAGGTACCCTTCAGGCACCTGGAACTATCCAAAAAATCAACAAATACTTTTGGTTTGTACTTGTACAATTTACTTCCACAGAAGTTGAGGAGTTTGTCAACACATATTTTTAAACGAAAACTAAAAAATGTTCTTGTCGATCTGTGTCCTTATACAACACAAGAATTCACTAGCAATTTGGCTTTAATTTAGTTGTACAACAATCAACAGGTTATTGTATAGAGTTTTATTTGTATGTTTTTTTTTTGATGATCTATAATATTTGTAAGTGTAAGACTTTTTTACTACTGCTTTTATTGACTTGTCCTATATCACATGTGATCTTACAGGATGAATAAACTATTCTATTCTATTATATTCTATCAAACGAGAACCTGTTTTTCTGTAAACATAAGTTCCTACAGCTAACTGAAATTTGGAAATGAATGTTCTTGGACGAACAATGGAAATTATGGAATGTGCTATTGTATCACGTTTCACATCTTTCCTTGCACTACATTTTGAATCTAGTAAATGGAATAGGAGAGTTTTCAAACTTTCCGGAATTTCAGATATAGTGCTATCCAAGAATTTACTTGAGGGGGGATAATTTTCATAGTTATAGTCTTGTTTTTTTATATCAGCTACAACGATTTGACCAGCTACCCGTAAAATTAAATTTTTTTGATAATTACTGAGAGAATCGGGATTTGAAAGCCTATCTTTACTAAGCTCCATTATATTGGGAGATTTGTAAAAGAAAACCGGTTGCTTCCCACGATGTTGTTCAATGATAATGTCATTACTATATTTCTCTTTCAATTTTTGTATTAAAGTATTATTGCTGAGAAAGTTTTCCCCCATAACCTCCCGTAATTCTTGTAAATGATATTGCACTTTTCCTTAAATCTCGATGTAATTTGCCACGTTTGCGAACATCATTGCAACTTGTTCTTTTGGGATATTTCTAACAATCTTTTTGGTGCTTTTCACAGCATTCATGCAATGCAGATGATAATATGCAGTGACACTGTGTAGTGTAGATAGTATGTCAAGACGATTAAGAATATCTTCTCCATATTCATCATTCCTCGCGATTGCGCATTCAATCAGGTGATTGTTGTTTTTACTCAGTGAATGTACTTTGTTGTTATATTACTTTGTTGTTGTTCTTAAGATTTTGTGCAAATTATGCATAAGTCGTTGAAATCAAATTGCAATGAGTTATATAAGTATATGTGGTTGTGTAAAGGACGTTGATGGTTGCGATACTACGCAGTTTGTATCAAATGAAGATTCATCTGATACTTTTCTTTTTTTAGAAGGTTGATTTGAAGATGCTGCATATCGTTTTCTGCACTTATCATGAAACTTCACGTTATCCTGATCTTCCCATAGCTTCCATTTATCATCATCTTTCAGCTTACTTTTTTGTATAAAAGTCTGAATACCCATTTTTTTAACAACAACGACTCCAGTTTCGCCGTCTAGAAGACCGTCACAAATCGTACAAATTGCGATTCCAACTTGATCCATATTTTCAGGAAAGCTGAAAGTAACCAAATGAATCCAGAATGGTTAATTGAGCATTTCAGATTTCAAAAGCAATACAATGTTCTGAATTTTATAATTAATCATAATAAAATAAAAATTCCTAAAACAACCAGTGTGATTCAATTAAAGCATATCCGTATAATGGTAGAATCTTTACGAAGAATATTTGAGTGGAAAGTGGATTATATTTTTTCCACACTCTCCTCACATGGTGTTATTTTTATCTAATCTTCTCAATTTTAGCAGCAACTTGATGAGAAACAGCATTTTTAAATTTTTTACGTTGATTATATGTGAGATCTCCTTTCAATTGAGGTTGAAATAAGTTGCAGAAATTGAATGTTTATATTTTTTTACTTTTGTGAATTCTTGATGTGATTCGCGTTATTTATGTTCGGAAAATGTCAGAAATCTTCAAAATTTTGTCTGTAAATAATACTTCAAGAATAAGATGAACTTACCTTTTGCCTAAGGTATATTATCCAAAAAAACCACTTATTTGCTCTCTAGCAACTCACTTTATATCACTGATCTACAGTTGGTATGTACGTTAAATGAGATTGTTTCTCAATTCAATCAACGTTGTAAAACTCTCTCGAAAAATAACAAACACAATTTTCTCAGTGTCGATATCACAACTGATATAGAATGAACAAAGAGTGGAATATATATATATATATATATATATATATATATATATATATATATATATATATATATATATATATATATATATATATATATATATATATATATTTTTTTAATGTTTCACACAAAATTTGCGGTTTTTCTGCGGTTATCCGGACTGTCGTCAAGGGTAACCACAGTGATGCTCTCAGTGAGGATATAACATCTTCCTTATTATGTTCACGGTGCCCAGTATCACCGCCTTCTGCATCCACATAATAGTGTTTTGGGGCAACTCCAGTTCACGCACATGTTGGGTGGTTTTTTTTGGAACAAGACCATTAGCTGAAATTATGAGGGGCATTACTATCGCTTTTTTAAGCTTCCACATGTCTTTGATTTGCTGTGCCAGTAATTCATATTTGTTTATTTTTTCAGCGTATGTTTTTGTAAGGTTCTGGTCCAGTGGCACAGCGAAGTCTATGATAATTGCTGTTTTGTTAACCTTATTGAATATTACCATGTCGGGACGGTTGTGTTCGGTTCCTCGGTCAGTTATTATGGTTAGATCCCAGTATACTTTGAATTGATCGTTCTCTTGTATTGTCTGTGGTGTGTATACATGGTGTGGTGTGAAATGTGGGATTAACTCTTTCTGTAGGCATATTAGTTGATGCACAACTTTCCCCATGTTGTTATGGCGGGTGAGATATTTTGTGCCTGCTATTATTGTGCATCCTGACGAGAGGTGTTGAATTGTTTCCTCAGCATTGTTACACATCCTGCATTTTGTTGTTTCCACCTGTTGTTGCAGTATGTGTTTCAGGTACGTTCTTGTTGGAACCACCTGGTCCTGTATGGCCAGGAATGTTCCTTCCGTTTGAGGAAACAGATAGCCTTGCTGCAGGTAGGTGTTAGTGCTTGTTATGTCTACCTCTGGTTGTTGAAGACTATTGTAAAATCTACCGTGAAGTGCTTTGGATTTCCATTTATTCTTCAGTTGTTCAGTGGGGTCCTCTTCCTGGGTGTTCCTGGTTGTGGAAGCAGTCGTGCGCTGAGCTGCTATCCATTGGTGTACAGGTAAGTGATTTTTCTCAAAATATTCTTTTAATTTTTCTTCTTCTTTCAGGCAGGTTTGTTCCAGGCTGCTGAGTCCGCGTCCTCCTGATTTCCGTGGTAAGTAAAGCCTCTCTATCGCAGAATTTGGGTGTAGCATGCCATGTTGTGTGAGTGTTGTTCTTACTCGTCTGTCCAAATTCTGCAAATCTGTCTTCGACCAATTTAGTATTCCAGCAGTGTACGTGAATGTGGGTATCGCCCAGATGTTGATGGCTGTTATGATGTTTTTTGCGGATAGCTGTGTTTGGACTATCTTCTTAGTTCTTCTTATAAGTTCTGTTTCTGCCGCTTTCTTATTTTCTTGTTGTTTGATTTCGTACGTCTGCTGTATACCCAAATATCTGTACCTATCTTCTGTTTTCATGTTCGTCATTTCTCGTCCGTCTGCCATCCTGATGTTCTCACCCTCACTTAATTTTCCCCTCCTGACCTCTACCGCCGCACATTTCTCTAACCCGAATTTCATTCCTATGTCTGTGCTGAATCGTCTTACGAGTTCGAGTTCTCCTTCCAGTTGTTTTTTCCCCCTAGCGAATAACTTCAGGTCATCCATATAGAATAAGTGTGTAATTTTTTTTCTTTCTTCTATTGTGTAGCCGTATTCGGAACGGTTCAGCATGTTGCTAAGGGGATTCAGGGCAAGGCAGAATAGCAGCGGGCTTAGTCCGTCCCCCTGAAATATGCCGTTTTTGATCCTTATTTCTTCCGTGTTGTACTTGTTCTTCTTGGTGGTGACAGTTAGTGTTGTGCGCCACGTTGACATTAGGCTTTTGATTAGTTTTATTATTTTTTTGTCCACCTTGTATACTTCTAGGATTTCCCACAGCCAAGTGTGCGGCACCGAGTCGTATGCCTTCTGGTAGTCGATCCAGGCCATCGATATGTTCTTCATCTTCTTCTTTGCCTGCTTTGTTAGAATGTTATCGATCACCAGAAGTTCTTTACATCCTCTTCCATTCTATTTACATCCTCCCTGCTCCCATGCCATGATGTTATTAATTCTTAGATGGTTGCGAATCTTATGGCCTATTGTAGATGTTATTATTTTGTACGCTGACGGTAAACAAGTTATGGGCCTGTAGTTTGCAGGTTGCGTCAGATCGCCTTTTTTGGGGAGCATAAGAGTGTTGCCGTGCGTTAAATATTCCGGGATATTGTGGGGATTTTCTATGGCATCTTGTATAAGTTTTGCGAGAGTTTGATGTGTGTTGGATAATGACTTCCACCAGAAGTTATGTATCCCGTCCATGCCTGGCGTGGTCCAGTTTTTCATCCTCTTTATCGTGTTCTTGACATCTTCCTCTGTTATGTTTATCGTTGCCATCTGTTGTATGTTTTCGTGTTCCTTCCTTTCGTGTGTTAACCATGTTGCCTTTGTGTTGTGTGTTCCCTTGTTTGACCAGATGTTTGACCAATATTTGTGCATGTCATTTGGGGATGGGGTTTTTGTTGTTTCCAAATTTTTGTCTTCATCTAGCTTCCTGAAGAACTGCCGCTGATTGTTCGTGAATAGGTTGTTGTCTCGATATCGTTGAGTTCTTTTGTGATACCTTCTCAGTCTATTCCCTAGTGCCGCTATCTTTTGTTTGAGATTTTCTGTGTAAGTTTTCACTTTTTCTTTGTATTGTGGTTCTTTTATTTTGATCTTTAGTTTCTGTGTAAACTTTTTTATTTTATTTTTGACTTTCTTACTAGGATTTGTGTTGTTTAAGTAGGCATGCAGTACTCCTATTTCCTTTCTGAGACTGGATATCTTCTTCTCGATCCTTTCCTCCCATGGTGGTCTTTGTTGGTGGAGCTCTACTTGTGTTTTGTTCTCTATTTCTGTTTTCAGGATTATGTTGCAGACTGCTGCAGCGCTATAGACTGAGTGGCAGAGCTCTTCTAGGTTCTTCGCGTTTTTGAAAGCTGGTTCTAGGGCAGTATTGACGGTTTGTACAGTATCTTTGGTGTTCTTGGTTTGGTCTACTCTGGAAATTTTAGGTCTTTTTTCTATTTCAATTCCCTCCCATTTCATTGTGACTTGTTGATAGAGCGTTCTTATTTCGGCTATGGTCTCTTCGAGCACGGGTTCTATCATTTGTTGTTCCCCTTCGTTTTGTTCCACTTCGGTTTGTGGTTGTACTATTATGCTTCTTCGCTGTATACTCCTTATGTTCTCGGCTGTTCTACCTGATGAGTTTCGTCTTGAGTTTGCCTTCATTGTTTCCATTTCGTCTGGTGCTAGAAGTTTCCGGGTTTTTATGTTTTTGACCTGTGCTATCAGATGTTTTCCCGTAAACGGCTTTTCTGGGTATGAGTCCGCCCAGAGTTCCGCCAGTTTTTCGGCGTACTTCTTTGTTTTTGTTTCTCCTTCTGTGGCATCAAAATAAGCATTGATTAGACTTATATTCATGTCCCTCGTCCAATGTTGCCTTTTGGGTCTCTGGGTTATAGCGGGATTGTCTTGTGTCGACGCACTTATTGACTGATCCAAGCTGTTCCCCTCTCCTGTCCTGTTAGATCTGCGAGGCCTTGTGGTTCCGTTTCGCAGAGTAGCGCCACTTGCTCCACTGGTCTCTGCTAGGGACTGTGCCGGTCTTCCCCCAGGTGCAATCCCCACACCGGGGGCGGTATCCGAGGCTTCGTCTGAACTGTCGAAAGCAATCATCTTTCACAGTGAAGGGGCTGCTAACCCTCTTCACTGGACAACTCAGGTATGCGGGGGCGTCACTCCCCGAAGGCCCCTGGAGACCCCCCGTGCATATAATATATATATATATATATATATATATATATATATATATATATATATATATATATATATATATATATATATATATATATATATATATATATATATATATATATATATATATATATATATCTTTGCTAAAAGAAACAGTAAAGTGACCATCATCGATGTAACTGTTCCGGCGGATGACAACATCAACAGAGCATATACCGAAAAGTTGATAAAGTATCACGATCTGGCCTTCGAAATGAAGGAAATACACCGATTGAGAATGGTGAAGATTCTGCCTCTGATAATCTCCACTAACGGACTGGTCGAAAGCCACCTGCCTGAGAACACAGAGCTCTTGGAACTCGATCAACAGTTAATAAGCAGAGCACAGAAGGAGGTGATACTCTGGACGACAAGGATCGTCAGAATGTTCCTAACAGCTACATAGGGAGGCCTTGGTCACTCTGACCCGGTCTATCTAGAGAAAAAACCCAAGAATGGTGATGATTTAAAAAAAAAAATATATATATATATATATATATATTGGAACTAACAAGAGAAATTTATCCATTTTGCTCAAGTACATAATAAAGATGAATTCGTAATGTAGCTACGATACTTCGGTAGATATTTCTATTCATTGAATTAATGCCTGTTGAACTAAATACAGTAAAACTGTTAGAATTTGAATATTATCTCCTGAGGTATTCACAAAGATAAATAGGATCATTTGGACCTTCATTATATAGATATTATGAAAATATCCTAATTCCAATATTAGATAGGACAGAAAAAATAACTATACAATAATCTGTTCTTGTAAGTATTCAAAATCCCACGAGTTATTTGAGAAAATGAAATTTTGGTGGGGCAATTATTCATTTCAATGCGTCACTGAAATATCGATTTCAAACTAATGAGTTTAAACCCAATAATTACATGTTATTGATATCCCAAACGAGCTGTTATTCATTCTAATAGACCGAGAATTTCAAATCACACTCTCCAGACAACTTGTGTTGAATCCTACCCTGCTCTAGAAGTTCAGGGTTGCGTTCGGAATCAACGTCGGACGTTGTCCGGCGCACACCCGACCCGTTCGGAATCGACGTCGGGTAAATATCAACCCCGTTCGGAAACAGACAGGACGCACGTCGGGGTGTGCAACTTTGCAACCGTGAAAATACATGTGTAATAATCACTCGTCCTGCGCAGATATTGGTATTAGTTTTGAACGTATGTATTTGAATATACGGGGTCTTCATAAATTATTGTAACATCGCAGTTGGATTTGAATAATTCTTTTCCGCTCTTCGCTAAGGATACTGACTATTTTACAGGCCTTTGAAAGTGTCAGCCTTGATAATTAATTGTATCCTCAGAAATTAAATTATGTGGATGGAATCGCGAATGTGAACAGTTTATATATGAAACGGCAAAACAATAATATTTTAAAGCCAACTGCGATGATACAATTAATTGTGAAGACCCTGTAGAAGGTTCCTTCGTTTTAATCGTTTTACTACCCTTTGTCGTTTTATTAAGAACACGAAGAAGAAGTTTAGTTTACGGTGAAGTTAGTTGCTACTTATAGACGAAAAACAAAATGAGTTTGATTTCTAATTGAACACATCATGTTATTAATGGCAATCAATACAGAATTATCATTTATGATATCCTCCAATTTTTGTGAGAAGAATATCAAATAACGATCTAGTTAAGGTGATACTTCCTCCGGAATTGTTCGTCCGTAATATTTGCTATAATAAAATTAATATAACCCTGCACTCGCAACGGCATTTCTCGAGAATTCTCTAGTAATGCCAATCTTCCAACAATTTGTTCCTCCTCATCGCTACTCAATTCGTCATCCAAAATTTGATTTGAATAATTATTACATAAAAACACTATTGATCCTAAAATAACAATATTTTCTTCGTTCGATCTCGATCCAATCTCCATTTTTCAATATTTCAAAAACCTTTAAAACTCTTCAACGATACAAACACAGTAGCTTAACCTCAAAGCGTCCAAAATAAACGTCAGAAATTAGAAAGAGAGGCAAGAATGCACCCGGCGTCGTTCTAAAACGTACGACAACATTTCAAACAACCGGGCGCACTCTACGTCGGACGCACTCGTTGCATCCGACGTTGATTCCGAACGCAACCCAGATGTTTACAACCGCTCGGTTTTGCACTAGGCGCCAAATTTCGAATTCACTGTTATCGCCGCATTAGAGAAATACCTTAATAATCAGTATACAAAATCACTTTCGAGAACGGTAAAGTACATAATTTGGACTAGAATTTTCCGCTCTACTACTTTTGTTTGAAACTTTTTCTTACTAAACCTTCTCATTCGCGAAAATATCAGAAAAACCGTATTTTTTCTCTATTTTCAAGAATTTTTCAATGTTCCTGAAAATTGTAACACCTGCATTTTTGACCATATGTTTCTCTCTTTATAACAATCAACATATCAAAAATGCAGCTCTTTCCGAGAAAAAGTGATTTCAGCCCTTCCTTTACTGGACTACATGGTAAATTCGAATTAAGATGGACACTCTTAATTCGAATACAGGAGAATGGACAACATAATTTACCATGGTAAATTCGATTAAGGGTGTCCAATACAGAAGAATGGACAATAGAACATACGCGCAAAAGCTTCTGACTTCACGTCAGTGCTTGAACCAATTTTTTACTGCTATATTTTCATTTCGAACAGAATCTTCAAACGTAGAGTTCGGCATTTTTGGACAACAATCATTATGAAGTGCACGCGAAACAACAACAAACTAAACGTATTTCTCTTTCTATACCAATTTTTTTTTAATTTCCTCAAACATGAAATGTGGGAAATCTTTTAGAAATCACCAGAACTCAAAGTATCTCGGATTTTAGGTTATCAATAAATATGGCTCAAACGACAACAAATGAGTCATACAACTATATCGTAACGTTTCGGAGTCTATATCAGACTCCTTCGTCAAACACTTAAACGAGAATCTTCAGAATTATTTTTTGTTGATTGCTGTCCTGAATTTCGAGAATTGTCAACAAACAGTAATTCTGAAAATATAGTTGTTTCATCATTGATGTTGTTTCGTTTTATATCTTATTTATGTTTTTGTTTTATTCCTAGTGGGTACTATTTTATTTATGATTATTTTCATTATATTTTTTCTTTTGTTTTCTTATCAAATCATTTACCTTTTACCTTCTTGCCACTTTTCAAAAGTGCCAAGTTGCAACATAAAGACATAATAATTATGAAAATGATAGTAGGAGAGCTGGCACCAATTTTTGGGCAGGTATTTGAGGCAAGCTGAAAACTTGTCAGTTATTTCTCCTATTATATCCCAACTCGGGATTGGAGACCTGGCTGGTGAGTAGCGGGGCTACATCAAACCCTACATTTTTTAAAATATAATTTTTTTTTCCCAATAAAATATATTTGAGGCACTACGCAATTTATATACGTTGCAGTGTAATACTTAATGAATACGAAAAAAAATAAGCCAGATAATTTAATCGGGGTTTTAACATTGCCAGACGCGTGCAAAAATATTTTGCAAAAAATTTTAATGCAGTGTTATTTATAACTAAAAAATAAGATTCCCAAAAAGACAGATCATTTCGGTGGGGCTTTCTACCTGCCAGGTGATCAAATAAATATGAATGGGTACGAGCCTGTAGTGCTATAGACAAGCTGTAGTGTGAGAGAGAGCGCATAACGACAGCTGTCTTCGTTCTTGCTTGCCGCGTTACTATTGACTCTGCCGAGGCACTGGTTTGACGGAGAGTGTATGCCGCAATTGGTATTCGACGCTGTTGTTCACGAGGAAAGTAAAAATTGCGATGGTGAAAATCATACTGCAGGTGAGAATAAATGGTTTATTTTTAATAACTGCTACATTCAAATTTCTGTGATTAATTAAAAAAATAAATATATATTTCTTTTCGCAGATGGTGTGGATGATGCCGAATCTGACACAGATGAATCCGAAGATTTCGTTACTTCTGATGAAGAATCCACAGACGAAGAATGTTAATTTATATCTGATGTGAAATGAACAGAATTTATTTCAAATTTTTTTTATACTTAAAATAATTGTACTACTGGAGAGTTATTATATTTTTATAAACCTGGTTTTGTGATTTTTTATTTTATTATTGCTTTTTTTAATACGTAACCCTTATTAATTTTAAGATGAAAAAATTTTAAATTTCCGTATAAATTTTGATTTAGAATACTGTCAGAGAAAAAACACCATTTTTAGTTTTGAATGTAGGGGTAATAATATGAATCCTGTACAAAAATTTCTGGAACAAAAATTGTTGAAAAAATACGTTCAAATTCGCATTAAAATTGGCAAAATAACTAATTTTTGAAAATTAAAAAGAAATCACAAAAAATACGTCCCTTTAACGTCCATAAATCAATACAATCCATTTTATGCAAAATGTTTTTGGTACAAATTCAGAAAATTTTATATTTTTTACTCCGAAATTTTAACTAGAAACCTCATGGGTTATCGTAAGTCACGTGGCCTCGCCAGAGCCAATAGTAACGCGGCAAGCAAGAACGAAGACAGCTGTCGTTATGCGCTCTCTCTCACACTACAGCTTGTCTATAGAGAAACTGCGTAAACACTAGTGGCGCCTCTTTCGGTAATTTCGTAAGCTTATACGTGATGTTGAACTGTCACTTAACGTAGAAATTCAAACATGTAAAATTATAATTGGGTGATTATGATTGGAAATAACGTTAAAAACAAATCCAGATCTGGTAACACAATGTATTGTATCATGTCATAATACTTTAATACTTATGGAAAGACTGATACAAATATAACAATTTATTCAAAACCAAATTTGTTAGAACGTCAACAAAAGTGGATGAAAGCCGTACATCGTATCAAGTAAGTGTAAATGGTAAATGTGTTGAAATCATCTTTATTACCACATTAATTTTTTACTTTTTTTAGTGCCGATGGTACCCCATGGCTATCTACAAACAACTCAAGAATATGCAGTAATCATTTCATTGGCGGAAACGCCTGTTCATCCACCAAAACATACGACAATTTTTCAAGCTATGTAATTATAGATTTAAAGAGCGTTAAACATCCAATGCAGATCTTTGGAAAAAAAGAACATGAGTATCTGAAGTGTCATGTGATGATAGTGAAGAAATTAATAAATGATTTATCTGAAGGTGTTCAGTTAGCTACAAGGATCAATTCAACAGTCGATAGATCGATTCCAGTGGTCTCATTTGAGCACATAAGTGATGACTTTGTTTTTTCACGTGACTTTGATCGTGAGTCAAAGAGTGTTTTGTGGACCTGACATACCAATTTCATTATCGATTTCGAGGATGTACTTCTATAAAAAATGAGAAACAACTTTTGGCTATAACCGCTGTAAAGGGAACAGTTTTTAAATTATTATTAGATGTGTAACCACCTATCAAAATCCAACAAAATATCTCTGGAAACAGATTACTAATTTTTATTTTTTATACTTAAATACAGACAGGTCTATTTTTTTATGGTACTTAATTTTTGTTATGTATATCCAACATGTAGATCTAGATTCACTAGCGCAGAAAACAAAAAAATATATTTTCTGGCCTAGTTAAAGAGAATATGTAAGAAACTATGCCACTACCATTTACCGTATATCACATTGATCTTGTGCCGTACTTTGCCGTTTTAATTATTCATATATGCTGTGCACTAGTAAACTTACAAAAACCTATTTTTAAAGTAGGAAAATAGAATTAAATGTATTTTGACAAGTTCATATCTTTATTTGATATTTTAAAAGATATTAATAAATAACAATAATCAAATGGTTTAATATTAGTTTGTCTTCCACTCTTCTACATTTTCAGCATGGTTACTTCTGAATACATTTTCACCTTTTTTGTTTGACAACCTCTTTCAATTAATAAAACGTTTGAAATTTTTCAAAATTTATAATTACCATAGATAAGATATAATTCTTATAAATAATAATTAATAATTACTTTGTATGGCGATCAGTACAAAATTTTATTTCTCTCACGTAATGAATGCTAAAATTCGCCACCATGAGCGCTAGTGTCGAATCTCAAGGTCACGCAGGTTCTCTATAGCACTATGTACAGGCTCGTACCCATTCATTATTTATTATTATTATTTTATCACCTGGCAGGTAGAAAGCCCCACCGAAATGATCTGTCTTTTTGGGGATCTTATTTTTTAGTTATAAATAACACTCCATTAAAATTTCAAACTGCCTCAAAAACATTTTTTATAATTTTTTGCAAAATCTTTTGGCACGCGTCTGGCAATGTTAAAACCCCGTTTAAATTATCTGGCTTATTTTTTTTCGTATTCATTAAGTATTACACTGCAACGTATATAAATTGCGTAGTGCCTCAAATATATTTTTGGGGGAAAAAAAATAATATTTTTAAAAATGTAGGGGTTGATTTAGCCCCGCTACTCACCAGCCAGGTCTGCAATCCCGAGTTGGGATATAAACCACATTATAAAATGTTTTCATCAAAGCGATATCTATTCAAGACGAGAAAAAACATGCAAAAAGTAATGTTGCTGGCAAATTATTTCAGGAATATTTTTGAATGCAAATATTCAGTTTTGTTTTCCTACCGTTCAACAGAAGACTGACACTCCCCAGCCTCTGCACCGGCCTGATCATTAGCTCTGTTAGGCTCTGTCTACCGCATTCCGGTCGAGTCTGGCAGACCTTAAGGAACGCGTGGAATCTCGGCTTGTTCTGATCGCACCGTATCAGCACCTCCTTCATCTCCTCGAAGTAGTTGATGAAGGGCGGATAGGCCTTCAAGAGTTCGTTCGCATACTTCACCACGATACTTCCGATGCATCTGTCTTCAGTCCATTGCGCGGCTGTCTTTTTCAGCTCGCCGAGCATTTTGACGTGCACATCGTAGATTGGCGGTATTTTTCCAAATATGAGATTCAGTTCTGTGTTGTTGAGCAAAGGTTCCTCGTCCAGCATGTCTTCAAGGTGCTTCTTGAACATCTGAAGGAAAAGTCAATCATTGTTGTGTAGTAATATAACATATAATATAGGCTACACTGTTGCGTGTGACAAATACATTATTTGACCACAATGTTGCAAATTTTTTAAAATTTGTTGTCAAAACCAAAGCTCCATAAAGGCAACTTGGAGTGGATTGCGTGCAGGTTATGGGCCTCATGACTAGCCAAGAGGACAATCAATTAATGTTTTGAAGAAATTAGAAAATGAGATAAACGCTGTTGGAGAAACCAAGAATTTCAACAAGTTGGAAATACACTATGGACAGGAGCTTTGGTGCGCTTGTTCAAATTTATAGCCGGAGCGGTCACCCATCCAAGTACTTAACTCGCCCAAGGCTGCTTAGCTCCAAAAAAAGAATATTCCCAATATTTCCAAGAATATAAATCCGACTGTAAAAACAAGCGTCCAAAACAACTATTCCACTCTTTGACCGAGAATGGCCTCAAACGACTAGTTTTGACTCAAATACATAAATTCACTGTTGGTTTGAAAATACCGTTTTTTGTGGTGTCGTAAGGTATGTGTTCAAATACATACTTCCACTGTTGCATCGGAAATAAACAGTGCTGTGTCTGTGGTAGTGTAAGGAGCCATTCGAATACATACATTTAGGTACTGTTGTGTAGAAAATGAACAGTGCTTTGTTAGAGGTGGAGTAAGGACACAAATCAGTTCAATCATACAAAAATACAAAATTGTGCCATGAGATAAAAAACACTCTGTATAGCAGTGGTTTATTTTCAATAGTGTATTCTGAGATAACTTCTACGAAACAAATCAATCCAATCGTACGGTTGTGCTTTGACAAACTACGAGTTGATAATTCGCAAAAAACATTCTGTATAGCAGTAATTTTAATATCTAAAAACATACGAAAATACTCACGTTTCACGTAATTTTAAGAAAAATTCGACCTAAATTCGTGCGATAGCCATTTCCTCGGAGTTATTATTTCAATAGAAATTAAAAAAAAAAGTGGGAAAGCCGTGTGGACAGGAGCTTTGGAGCTCTTGTTCAAACTTTGACAACTCCTCCTGAAATTATTGGTTTCTCAGAGTTGGGAATGATATCGATGGATTCCTATAATAGAACTGCATCATAAAAGAAACTAAATTAAAATTAAATAACGAACTTATCCGAGATATTCATTCGTCAAATCTACTGTGAAAATTATATTATATCAAATGAAACTAAGCCAATATTACAGTTTTGTTTTCACTGAAGATATTCTAACCCAATTTGATAAACTTACCAAATTATATACATTTCCATCATTATAGTAAAGGGTTTTCCAATGGGGACTTGACAACTTTGAATATAAATAAAACACAAACCATTTGGGATATTTCAAAAGCTTTATTATTGGCTTGAAGTACAAACATAACATTTATGAATGGAACTCGACTTCGTTCATATGGCCACCAAGGGCCCGTTTGCAGCGGTCAATTCTCTGGACCCAATTTTCGATGACTCGGCCACACATTTCAGTCGAAACTGCCGCTATTTCGCGTCCAATGTTGTCTCTGAGCTCTTGCAATGTCGTCGGCTTGTTGGCATAGACCAGTGACTTGACGTAGCCCCAAAGAAAATAGTCCAGAGGCGTCAAATCGCACGAACGAGGCGGCCAATCGTCGGGGCCGTTTCTCGAAATTACACGCTCACCAAATGTCTGCGTCAATAAACCGATTGTTACATGTGGCTAGTGGCACCGTCCTGTTGAAACCACATGTTGGCCAAGTCCATACCTTGCAATTGGGGCCAAAAAAAAAATCGTGGCGCGGTAGCGATCGCCATTGACCGTAGCGTGACGAAAAAATGCGGTCCAATGATGCCGCCGGCGTGAAGACCGCACCAAACCGTGATTTTTTGGGGATGCAATTGACTCTCGTGAATCACGTGTGAATTGCTGCCTGTCCAATAACGCATATTTTGCTTATTGGCAAAGCCATTTAACCAAAAATGAGCTTCATCGCTGAAGATGATTTTTCGATGAAAATCATGATCGTGGCGCAGCTTTTCCAGAGCCCAATCGGAGAACGTACGTCGCTTCAAATGGTCCAACGGCTTCAATTCTTGAGTCAGCTTGATCTTGTACGGGTGTAAACCAAGATCCTGACGCAAAATTCGCCATAGAGTGGTCTGACGGATGCCCAATTCTTGAGAACGCTGTGGAATGGACTGATTTGGGTCATCGGCTACGGAGGCCCGAACGGCAGCGATGTTTTCGTTACTGCGACAGTGCGACCGGTCCTTTGTCTCACTGGCACGACAACATCCAACAGCGAATATGTAGACTCAAATTTTTGCACTAAACTTGTAATTGCCTGTCTACTAGGGCGCGAATTACGCCCGAAAATTGGAGTTAAGGCTCTTAAAGTTGCGGTCACAGACTCCGAATTTCGGTAGTAAATTTTTATAACTTGCAAACGTTGTTCGTTCGTGTACTTCACCATGATGAAAATGTTCACATTACTGAATAAATTGACGTTGACAGTTCGATGATTGGTCTAAAGGTGCGTTCACAAATTAAATTCAAAGTTGTCAAGTCCCCATTGGAAAACCCGATACTTGCTAAGAGCATAACAAGATTTGTAATATGGCTGAGAACCACTTTTTCCTTCCAAGAAATCGAAAATATTGAAAATAGTTAGGAACTTTGAAAGTATAGGTATACATAATAGTATATATTTATTAAAGGTACTTTCAAGGGAATTTCTAAGACTTAGGTCTGAAACTAACAAACCCTTCTATTTGTAAACAGAAAAGTTCATAAACATTTAAACCATAATAATAATAATAATAATATATATTATCCTCAGGGGCTCTGGGATGTGTCTCAGAGTACGGGCTTAGCAAACCCGAGGTACCCTAGCTACCTGGCAGTAGGTATAAAATGCAATAACAATAACCATAACACTAACACTAACACTAATACTAACACTAACACTAACACTAACACTAAAACTAAAAATAACACTAACACTAACACTAACTCTAACACTAACACTAACACTAACACTAACACTAACATTAACACTAATACTAACACTTACTTTAACACTAACACTAACACTCAAACTAACACTAACAATAACAACCCCTCAGGGGCTCTGGGATGTGTCTCAGAGTACGGGCTTAGCAAACCCGAGACACCTTAGCTACCTGGCAGTAAGTATAAAACGCAAAATCGAACGGGGGTACTACTTAGTAGCATACGGGTGTGACAAGCCCGCGAACCCCGGTTTATCTCAATCAATGATGAGTACCCAACCAAGAAGCCTCGGAAAACAGCTGCTGCCTGGGGATCACCAGGGCACGTCTGGGGTTGGTGCTAGGCGTGACAGCATGCGAACCACCAACGGCAGGATGCTGAGGAGGCGGGCGCCTGTCATACAAGAAACTACAGCTTCCGACGAGGACATCGAGGAGGAGAGAGAAGTTGCCGGTCGCATAGGGAATCTGCGCTCGCAAGATCAACCCGTAGTCGGACCCGGCAACAGGAACAAGACCACGCAAAGGGGACACCACAAGTGGACACCCGAGGAACATGAACAACTATCTGTGTTATACCGAAGATCCAGACCAGAAAGAAGGGGATATATGGGTAGACTGCATGGTCTGTGGTGTGAAAATAATCCAGACCTCAGCTTCATGACGCAGCAAAACCTGCGAGACCAGGTGAGCCATCTGAAGAAGAGAGGAATCTTGCAGCAGCTTCAAGAGCCAGAAGGACTAGAGGAACAAGCTGAAGAGCAGGTGAGAGATGCTCGGAACCAACAGCAACAATCCACGATTCAAAGGAGAGAAGAACAGGATGGGAGACAGGTGAGAGATGCCAAAAACATTCAGCCTCCAAACCCTGGATTGCAAGTCGAAGAACTGGACATGGGGCAGGTGACAGCTGCCCCATTTCGAGTTGAAAATCCCGCACAATGCAACAGGCAAAGAACGGAACAAGTGAGAGATGTCCCGGAACTAGTCATCAACAGAAGGGAAGACTTTGAGGCTGCAGTAAGGAATCCGAATAAAACGACCACTCGGTTGAAAACGAGACTCCAGGCTGAAGACCTAGCCAAGATGAATGATATCATCGATGACCACCTAAAGGAGGACTGCTCACTAGAAGATGTCGTGGCTGCAGTGAGAGCTGCTGCTTCACTTCTGTGCCCTCCAGGTAGAACAACAACAAGGGATGACAAACATAGGTCAAGAATGAAGAAGCTAGATCAGAAGATAAAAATCGTGAGGCAGCAAGCATCTTGGTACCAATGTATCATAGATGTTATGAAAGGAAAACTGAAGCCTAGCAAGAAGATAGAGGTCATGATGGGGGAGCTGCGTGCGTTGCACCGTACGATTAACTTGCCCATCATCAACCTATTGAAGCAGAAAGCTGTCGATAAAATAAGATCACTTGCGGCAGCAAGGCAGAAGCTGATCAGGAAGCAAAAATGGATAGAGGACAACAACATATTCACCGCAGAACCTTCAAAGCTATTTCAGCCCAAACAAGCAGAGGCAGAAAACCCGCCATCACCGGAAGAAGTCGAACGGTTCTGGAAGAAATTGTACGAGCGACCAGCGGAAACCAGGGATATTCCAGCACTTCACAGATTCCAGACATTATGCGATCAAAGTCTGCAACCGACAGAAGAAATGACTGAAGTAACAACCGAAGAGGTTAGACAAGCCCTAAAGAACAAAAATGATTTCACGGCACCTGGACTGGATGGGATCCCTAACTACTGGTGGAAGAACTTTCCAGCTACTCATCAACACGTAGCCAGATTATTCAGTGGGATAATAATAATTCACCTTGAGCCAATTCCATCATGGTTGGTAGAGGGCAGAACTGTACTGATACCAAAAACAGGCGATCTAGGACAGCCAAAGAACTACCGCCCTATCACGTGTCTCAACACGTTGTATAAAATTCTCACAAGTGTCCTTCAAAACCGCATTCTGGAGGTTATTGCACCAGTGTGGAACCAAATCTACGAGCAAAGAGGGGCACGGAAAGGAGTACAGGGGTGCAAGGACAACCTACTCATTGACAAGAGCATTTGTCAAGATGCAAAACACTACAAGCGCGATCTACATACATCCTGGCTGGATTACGCGAAAGCATTTGACACATCGTCGCACAGCTTGATATTACAGCTGCTTGAGATGCTCAAAGTCCACACTAACATCGTCCATGTGATGAATAACATCATGGCGCTATGGAAGACTAAGTTCGCCTTTCGATCGGAAGGTCGAACCACGTATACGGGATGGGTGAAATACAGGCGAGGCGTATTTCAAGGAGACTCGCTAAGCCCGTTACTGTTCTGCATAACACTCCTACCATTAACAACGGAGTTGAGGGAAAGCAGAATAGGGTACAAGGCCGGGCCACCAGGCAGAAGAGAACATCTGGTTTCACATCTCCTGTACATGGACGACTTAAAACTGTACGCTCCCTCCAAGGCAGCGCTACAACAACTTCTTAACATCGTTGCGGAATACACCACAGCAATAGGAATGTCATTCGGTTTGGAAAAATGTGCTGTTTTCCATCTCAGCAGAGGAAGAACTGAAGAAGTAGGAGAAGACATCGAACTGGAAGGAGGAATAATCATTCGGCACCTCGATGAAGAGGAAACTTACAAATTCCTTGGAATGCTACAAAGAGGCGCACTGGAGTCAACTCGAATCAAGGATGCCTTAACAGCCAGCTACAAAAAGAAGATCCGAGATATATGGACATCACAGCTGTTTGGTAAAAACAAGGTGTCAGCTACCAACATCTTGGCAATTCCGATAGTCACATACTCTTTCGGAGTAATCTACTGGACAGTTAATGAGATTCTCGAACTAGACAGGCCACACGTAAAGTGATGAACATGAATCAGAGCCTTCATCCCAACTGCTCGGTACAAAGAATATATCTCCCACGAACGCAGGGTGGCAGAAGTTTACAGAGTTTGGAATACCAACAACATCAACAAACGTTGGAAATGGCAATAAGGATATTGAGAAGTGAAGACCCGCTTCTGAAAATGGTAGCTCATCATGAAATTAGGAACCAAGGAGCTTACCTATTTAGAGCTGGACGGAGAGCCTTGGAAAAACTCAGCATAACTGGAGTATCCATCGAATATGAGCTAGTGGGAACACCTATCACGCCAACAGACCAGAGAAGAGTAGGCAGAGAGATCAGACAGGCACAACTGAAGACGTTACTCGAAGACCACATGAGTAAAAGTCTGCACTCTATATGTTTCAGGAGTTTGAAAGATCAGGGCCTATCGGAGGAACTATCCTTTGCGTTTTTTAAGTCGGCTGGTCTAAAGTCGGAAACGGAGGGATTCGTTATGGCTTGTCAAGATGGAGTGATAAATACAAGATGGTATAAGAAGAACATCATGAAAGTGGACACCCCAACAACTTGCAGAGCATGCCACAGTCAGCAGGAAACTGTCATGCACATCCTGTCTGCTTGCAGAGTCCACGCTCCATCAGGATACACAGAAAGACACAATGCGGCACTTCGGATTCTCTACTTCCATCTGAGAGAAGTTTATGGTATAGATAAGGAGCCAGTGCTACCATTTGTGCCTCTGGAAATTGAATCAGTCATCGAAAATGATAGAGTTCGAATCTACTGGAACTATGCTTTTCCAACAACTCGGCAGATCCATGCCATAAAGCCAGATATAGTACTGGTGGACAAAGATCTCAGGGAATTGTTTGTTGTCGAATTTTCCTCCCCCGCTGAAAATAATGTGGTGATGAAAGAACAACAGAAGAGGGAGAAATACAAGGATTTGCTGTTTGAGCTGGGAACCCTATATCCAGGGTATAAAGTAAAAATGGTCGTTCTGATCATAGGATATTAGGATGCCTTGGCGGAATGAGAGCGAACTATGTGACAGAATTGAAGGTTATTCCGGCCTGTACATTAGGGTGGGCCGAAAATCCGCTATTTTATAATTTTAATTATTAATAGCAAAAATCCTGTTCATAAGGCTTAAAAATAAATGTGTGCGAATGGAAAAAATTTTAGGCCGATATCTTAGGCTCGCCAAATGAAGTGAAAGTTTAAAATCGGAAAAAAATTTATTTATGTACATATTTCGATGGGAAATTTAATTCTCTACAAAAAAGGTCCTTTGACAAAATCATTCAAAATTGATAGTTTCTGAAATAATGACGATTTTATGTTAAAATTTCACGTTTTTCGCTATATACATACTTTCTGACAGTGAATTATCGAAGTTTTAATTGGAAATTTAATTTTCTACAAAAATGGTCCTATAACAAAATTACGTGAAGTTGATAGTTACTGAGATAATTGCAGTTTTTCTCTGAAAAATGAAATTTTTCAAGATATTATCACTTTTTCAGGGTAAAAAATGAATTTTACAAATACAAATTTCATAGAAAATTCAATTTTATTTGAAACAGACCTGATAAAAATGTATTTAAAGTTGATAGTTACAAAGATAATAGCGATTTTATGGAAAAAAGTGACATTGTTTCTGTATTTTTATTTTTCAAGGAAGAAAAATCTGATTATGTTGTTAAAAATACTTACGATGGTAGAGTGTTGTGCCGACCAATGTTCTAAAATGATTTATTTAAAATAATAGCCCGGTATAATTGAAGAAATGAGATTTATTCGTAAATAATTTTGTAATTATTGAATCATGTTTATTTCTAGATTTCAAAATTTATTGATTAAAACTAAACATTATATTGCTTTTTACAATCAAAGGTTGGATTTTTTTGACGAGATTCCAAAGTTGACCGTATGAATCCATTTCTCGATTCATGGCCACAAACAGTACTTGCTGCTTCAGTTACTAGTTTGACCATACGTTCTACTGCTTGAGTGTGACTTGGAAATTTATTAAATGCCCACGTACATTCTGGTTCAACATCATCACTTGCTAATATTTGTCTTAATTCATCCGTACATGTTCTATTCAAAATAGGAGGAGATTTTATTTTATATTGATCCCAGTCGATTAATTCGATATAATCATCTGCATGAAGCTGGAGGTCCGGTAATTGAAAATGATGAATGGCATGTTCTTCCTTTCGGTTTGGTAACTCTGTAATTTCTCTAGCTTCAATAATTTTTTTTAAAGCGAATTTACGCACCTCTTTTCTATCATCCATTAACATTGAAAGAAGTAAATTTTCTGGGTGTGCAATATAAGCGTTTCGCTTGAGACAATCAGTAACAATGTTTTGTTCTTTCGCAGGCATGTATCTAGATCTCCTCAGAATTTCAAAGAAATTTTTTGAGCCTAGACCAATCGTGTTTCTTGATTTAATTAAAAACCACACTGGCACATAAACTTTTAATATGAACGTCACTAATTTTATCAATTTAGTACTGGGTTTTGCAGTAGAAATGTAGAGTCGCAATATTCTATTGGCAGTTGTTAACCATCTAGCGTGGGATGCGGACCAGGGTTACAATGCTCTAAATCATCCGAACACTTACCCGATTTAATGGCAGCTGATATTAATAATAAATATTTTTGGTCTTTACTCAGATCAGTGACTGGAATCGATGGTAAGTCACATCCAATACTTTTATACTTAACTATTGGTTGTTTTTCAGATTGCAAAAGTTCTTTTCCAATACACCCTTGGTAAGAATTGGGACCGGATGTTGTACCATCAAAAAATTGAAACAAATGCCTTAAGGGCAACTCATTTAAATGCAATAAACAAATTACCCACTATAGAGGACGATTGAATTTTTCTTCAAGGCGTCGAATTATTCGATCTTTCCATCCGGTATTAACAACGGTTCCATCACAGCCAATTACATTAATATTTCCAATAGATTCTGGATGTTGTTTTAATAAAAGTTCATAAATTTTGGCACGTAGCTGTAAGGGAAACCAAACCAATTACGTTGAAATATGCAAATGTCTATATGATGCTACGTAGCAAATAATGATGTCTAATGAAGTATAATGATGTATTATGAAATATAATTAATGCTAAATGGTGTAATGAATAAAATATCATTAGATTGTCCCGAAATCGGAGTAACATGTCCAACATAATTTGATTCTGGTTCACTGATAAGAGATATATGTTCTTCTTTTACCGTTTGCCGAAAATATTTAGAACCTTTCTTCACATGAATAAGAGTATTATCTTTTCTTCCGTCAAAATAAATACCTTGACATTCAGTTTCTTCTTCTGCAATTTTTTTTAAAACTGTATTAGTTTTTCTTTTCTCTCGTACAATCTTATTTTTATCGGTAATAAATTTTGTATCATTTTTAGTAATCAATCCAAAATCTATTAAAGTTGACGTTACTAAAGCTGCAGTCGCGCGACTGCTTATGTTGTATCTTTGAGAAGTAAGAACAGTTTCTTTAAGTTCAATCCTTTTTTGATTATGGTTACTACTGATATTTATATATTTATTTAGCCCATAACTCGATTCATATATAGAGCTTTCAGCTGAAGAAGTTGATTTTTGTGAAAAGTTACTTTCACTCATCGATGTAAAAGATGATAACGTATTTCCACTCAAATTCGAAATGCTGCGAGTTAAGCATTCAATGTCTTCATCAATAGTGCGTGGTGATTGTAGGACAATTCTTTGTAATCGTTTTGTCCTTTGATCTAATAAGAATTCTTGCTGAGTGATAGGAATTTTTTTATCTTCGGAACAATTACACTTTTCTGAGTCAGTACATTTGCAGAAACTTATATCAAACAGTTTCGTAGAGAACACTTTAAAATCATTCAATTTTTTTTGACCAGTTAATGACGAAACACTTTTGTTACTAAACAATTTTTTCATTATTAAGTATTTTTTGTGTTGAACTGTAATCAATTGAATGATTTGTTGATTGGAAACAATTGGAATTGAAACGGCAGAGAACAATATTTCTACATCTAGATCTAAGGCTACAGTTTTAGCAATGTCAGAAAATGATGGTTCTAATTGACAGTTAGATTTCCTCTCTTCTCTTATATGATTGCAGTACATTAAGACGTCTTGAATACTAGGTAATTGATCCTCAGGTAGATTTTTTGAGTTCCCAAATATAGGGCAAGCAGAAATTTACCTAGATGACATTTTATTTCTGTAGATGAAATGATTTCCAGGGTTAATGATAGAAATTCGTAATTCATATAGAAATAAATAAAACAATTTAAGAATGCTGTAAAAAATACCTACAATATAATAAGAAAAAAATTAGAACACAATCGTTGTTATTTTTTAACGCTCTATTTGAACTTAAATTGTTCAATAATCAATAATAACATGAAGCGATTTTTTGAGGTTAGATGACGCTGTGTCAAAAATTAACAAAAATGCTTAAAACAGATACGCCATCTTTTAAACGATCGCTAAATTGATATGGGATCGGTAAGTCAAAACTCGGTCGGTAAGTGCAAACTGGGGCGGCAAAGTCGGAACTAGATTGCTGAGATAAAAACTGTAGATGTTTGTACCATGAAATTTAACACTGTAGCGCCAAAACTAAAATTTTCAAACTGAATTTCGATGTTATATATAATTTTACATACGAACTTTGCCCACTCAAGCTTAAAGTGAGAATCTTTATGGTAAGAACTTTACTATACTATAAAAAAACTATTTCAAAAATCACCTTTCACCTTAAAAGCCACCAAATAACGAGAAATGTGACGATCTAAACATAAAACTGCCAGTTTCTGAATAACTATAAATTCCAAGTTTTTACCAGAAGGCCAATTTTGTAAGAAATTTAATTTCCCATGAAATGTATATGATAAAATTCATATTTTACTCTGAAAAAGTGATAATATGTTGAAAAATTTCATTTTTTAGATCAAAATTGCAAGTATCTCAGTAACTATCAACTTTACGTAATTTTGTTATAGGACCTTTTTTGTAGTAAATTAAATTTCCAATAAAAAATACTAAAACTTTGATAATTCACTGTCAGAAAGTATGTTTATAGCGAAAAACGTGAAATTTTAACATAAAATCGTCATTATACAAAAATTGCAGAATTCCTGTATGAGGTTTTCATTTATGATACCTTACAGAGAACACATAACACCTCACTTGAATGAGCACTCATTGCTCAATATGGCTAATAGAAGGACGTTGCACATGTTGGTTTTCGTTCGACGACTTCTCAGAACGGGCGAGCCTTCCTACTTGAGGCAATTATTCTGTACTCGTTCACATCAATACACCACAAGAAATTTCAGTAGTTTCGTTATCCCCCACCACAGAACAGAAGTTTTTCACAGATCCTTCCAGGTAGTCGCTCCTCGTATGTGGAATGAGCTGCCTGATAGGATTAAGCAATTTTCCATCGGGAGGTTCAGGAGGGAGGTTGGGTTGATGTGTCTGGAGAAACAGGGAAACGCTAGTTAAACTGTTGAAATGACTGGTTGGATGATAGGGTGCTTGGCGTTTGTGTGT
Source organism: Halyzia sedecimguttata (assembly GCA_937662695.2). Taxonomy (NCBI): domain Eukaryota; kingdom Metazoa; phylum Arthropoda; class Insecta; order Coleoptera; family Coccinellidae; genus Halyzia; species Halyzia sedecimguttata. Next base: position 4,020,241 of record OW569413.2, on the reverse strand, counting down.
TTGCGTGCCCTCGTATGGGCTTAATAAAGGCCATTTTTACCCCCTACTCGACGCGCGTTTCGTTTCATTTCATTTTTGTTTTTTTTTTTTGCGTTTTAGGTGCTTTTTCTTACATTATGAGTCAGCATGGTTACGGTTTTCTGAAGAGTTGATCTCTTCCTCATTATATTTTCAAACAAGGATGTGTATGTAGTTAAATAAGTAAATTTTTGTTTATAATTTAGTATATTCATCTATCCATGGGCCACACAACACGGGTTATTCTGTGCATCGGTTTCTTAATCGTTGTGTGGTCCTTTTTGTCTGTTTCTAATACTGTCAACCTGTTATTGTAAAAGTTTGAGACAAATAAACAAATAATAATAATAATAATAATAATTATTTCAGAAACTATCAATTTTGATTGATTTTGTCAAAGGACCTTTTTTGTAGAGAATTAAATTTCCCAACGAAATATGTACCTACATAAATAAACTTTTTAACGATTTTAAACTTTCACTTCATTTGGCGAGCCTAAGATATCGGCCTAAAATATTTTCCATTCGCACACATTTTTTTTAAGCCTTATGAACAGGATTTTTGCTATTAATAATTAAAATTATAAAATAGCGGATTTTCGGCCCACCCTACTGTACATCCTTAGCCGAGGTTTTGGCGAACAGAATGCAGAAAGCAGTGTTTCTCGGGTCACTACGAGTGATGAGGTCCCATCAACAATGAAGGCCACTTGCAGCTCATCTCTTTTGTTAAGGGACGCTGTAAGGGCAGGACGAAGAACAGTCCAAGAAGAGTGAGAGGTTTTTTAGTGAGTAACCAAATAACATCTGGAGTCTCACACTGCCGCTTGCGCTATAAAAGGTTTTTCCTTTTACGCGACAAAAAAATATATATATATATATATATATATATATATATATATATATATATATATATATATATATATATATATATATATATATATATATATATATATATATATATATATATATATATATATATATATATATATATATATATATATATATATATATATATATTGATACAAGTTTTAAGGGTATATCGACTCAAACAGGAGTAAAGAAAAAACTCTTTTTTCTATACTCCTGTTTGAGTCGATATACCCTTAAAACTTGTATCAATACAATTGCTAGGCTCTTAATTATTAATGCACTCATCTGCCGCCTGATGTGAACCATCTCTAAGAAGCTTCTTAGAGATGGTTCACATCAGGCGGCAGATGAGTGCTATGAATTATAAAAAAGATGTTGACAATATCAGTAACATTTACTCCTTTTTAATACACTATGACAAGTTCAGTGAGGGTGAATTGCATGACGTGTCGGGTTGAGACTGATTTTGTGACCTCAGCAGTTGATGGCTGTGTTGGATGTTTTTGGTTACTCTGTTTCCAAATTAAAATTCAGTGAGAGTGAATTAAATAGTGAACATAGATCATCGATTAATGATTCAGTGAGAGTGAATTAGGAAAAATCTTACTCCATTTAATAAAAATAAAAAACAATTCAGTGAGAGTGAATGTCGGAATAACAATAAGAACGATAATTCTATGAACGTTAATGCTTAATAAGTTAAGATCTTCTTCTGTGGTCCCGGTTCACCTAACCTCACAATGTTCGGTCGTCTCCTGTCATCGTTCTATATCGAAAAATTGATTGCTTATCAGCTGCAATAATATTAATATTTTCTTTCTGTTGTAACATTTAGTCTGCTTCTGTTGTTTCCCCCTTTTGGATGTTCTGCACGCTCTCTTTTGAGAACTGGATCATTGTTTATTATAATTTTTTATCTATACACCTCTGTATTTCGGTATGTTGTAAACATCAGTTTGTTTGTAACGTCTTGCCAATGTTATGTTTTCTGTTTTAGTGTCCTGAAGAAGATCCCAATCGGGGTCGAAACGTCGACAATATGAAATAAAGAAGAGAGTTAGTATTTACTCTGATCATTTTCCTACTCCCCTTACTTACTTCATATATATATATATATATATATATATATATATATATATATATATATATATATATATATATATATATATATATATATATATATATATATATATATATAGAAAAGTATAACGGGTGATTCCGCAAAAGAAGCAGAGAAAATAATTCTGCTGGTACCTGCCGACACGTGTTTCTGCTAGTTGGCTTCTTCAGGACAGGGCAACCAAGAAACCAAAAAAAGGTGAAAAGGTGATGTGGTGCCACCTGTTTTCAGTTATCTTTTCACCTTTTTTTGGTTTCTTGGTTGCCCTGTCTTGAAGAAGCCAACTAGCAGAAACACGTGTCGGCAGGTACCAGCAGAATTATTTTCTCTGCTTCTTTTGCGGAATCACCCGTTATACTTTTCTATATAAATATACTCATCCGCATTATCCTTTTTTCTTTAATACATATCCTCGGGTTGAGGTCGCATCGCACAGGTAGCTTATGCTTCCTCCGTGCCGATGCCATAGTTTACCTCCGAATTGGAGGTCCTAGAGCTGAAGGCACAAATTGGTTGCTCGCTCCTGATGTGGTGCCACCTGTTTTCAGTTATCTTTTCACCTTTTTTTGGTTTCTTGGTTGCCCTGTCCTGAAGAAGCCAACTAGCAGAAACACGTGTCGGCAGGTACCAGCAGAATTATTTTCTCTGCTTCTTTTGCGGAATCACCCGTTATACTTTTCTATATAAATATACTCATCCGCATTATCCTTTTTTCTTTAATATATATATATATATATATACTCATAACGCGCCTTCTACCAGGCCCGGTACGTTGCACAGGCAACCGGAGGCCCGCCTTTTCTGATTGGTTTAGGAGAGTGTATTTTTTTGGAAAACATTCAGAACAGTCATATCTTCAAGAGCAACTTCAGAGGGGAAGATTATTTTCTATATACAAAAAAATATATGAATTGAAGATTTTCGGAATCCCGACATGTTTCTAGGTGGATTTGACGCCCTCTGTGTAAAAAGTATGCACTTGTACGATCATCGGAAGCCCGGCGGTGTTGTCACTATGATCGCCTTAGATTTCCATCGAATTCTATACAAATTTAACAGTTTCAAGAGATATGTTCTGAATATTCGATGGCTCTATATACAGGGTGTTAATCAGTAATTGTGAATTTGAGAGGTTATTTATTGTCAAAAAATAGGGTGGGTTTTTTATAGGTTTTTGTTGGGCAGCCCTTTATTATATACAGCCCCCTAAAGATGGCACCAAAAAACCAATTTAAATTTTATTTAAACCAACTAAAAACAATGAATAAAATTAAGAGGACATTATATGCGAGCGAGAAGGCACTCAAAAAAATATTGAGTAGTATTCTATGTATTGTAAGTAGTCATTAGAGGATACTGTGGGAGGTATCTTCATCAATAATTGTATTTTATTGTGTTTGCAAGGGATAGAAGAAATAGCCACCCCTTAAATTTGTTTCGCAACAAAATTTTTTTCCTATTCATATTCTATCATTTAAAAATAATTTCCTCGTCGACCTCTATGAAAAAACAATATTTTATCATTTCAACTGTATGTAGAGGTCTACGAAAAAATGTGATATGCACCTCGGCGAAAAACTGTCTATTGTCTCGCCTGCTTGCTACCCCCGGCTTTTCCTCAGATAGAAATTTGTGACCTGGACTTTTATGGACAGTTTGTCGTCCTTTGTTCATAAATAAATGAATAGACCTTGATTCATTCTGAACAAATAAGGTCTCCAGTATTTTCCTGCTAAAATTTAAATTTTAGATTTCACAATCGACTATCGGATTGATCTCGATCAGATTTGTATTTTTGGAATTATTTCATTTCAAAATACAATGATTTATTTCACGTGGTTTCGCTTTCTTTTTTTACTTTCAATTTCATATAGTATTTCATCAGGGTATGTGAGGCGTGAATATAGACAATATGCGCAAAACATCCATAAATCTTGAAACAATCAACTGTCGGATTTCGAATTTTGCAACTATATCACCCCTTTTGTTAAGTTTCCACCTGCGTAGCTAAAAGTATCAGGACCAGAGTAGGACAATTTGCGAATATCATTGTTAGAACGGGGTCGTGAGGCATCGGTATGAACCTAGCAGACTATTTCAGCAGACTTTTTGGCGGAAACACACGAAATTTGGCTCAGATAAAAAGATAAAAGCGTTTAACGATTTCAGAATTTGCCAATACACTCCTGCATATAAATTATCTATAACATTAATGCTGGACGAGAAAAAGGTACGGTAAAGTGGCTTACAGCTTGATGCGGTTTCCAACGCTCAGGGACGGATCCATAAGAGTAATTAAATTTCGGTAGTTTTCCATTTTGTAACATTCAATGAAGAACATCTCAAAAACGGTGCGTTTAAGGAGGAATGATGAGGAATAATTCAATGTTCTGAAACGATTAGATATTCTTAAATTGTCTCTAAAAGAACGTTACCATCTTTATGGTAATTTCGTTTAGTTTTATGAATCCACGAGTCTATGACTAGAAAAACACTAGAAGTAGGAAAAAACTAATGTTTGGAAAATATGTATCATAGTTATAGGAAACTTTGTCGTGAAGTTTTCTTCACACACATTCATTTTATTCAGAAAAGGGATGTCAAAGCCATAAAATAAAAACAGGTTTTTTTTTATTTCAACAGCCTGTATCTTTTTACCTGAGCCGAATTTATAAAAATGGTAAAGCAAAAAGTGTTTCATTTGATGTTAATAATCTATGGTTAAAATGAATGTACAATTTAAAGTTGCACCCAGTATTTTATCTCCGGAACTATTCGCCGGAGCAAATACAGATTTTGTGTGTTGGTTCCCTAAGAATTTTATGGACTTCCCGATGGGCTGCGGGGTAGTTTTTTCGATCCTTAAATTTAAAAATTTTTTATCTCCGGGATTATTCGCCGGAGCACATACAGATTTTATAAACTTATTACTTATACACATACCTATATCCCCTGAATTGGGTTGAAAAACTACCCCGCAGTCCCTCGGGAACTCAATGAATTTTTCTTGGTTATCGATATAGGTACAAGTAATACGAGTATGAAAAATGTATATGTCGTTATCGGTATCATTAACCCATATACGAAATATATATGTGCTTCGGCGAATAGAGAGAAATTAAATTTTGAAATTTAAAGGTTGAAAAACTACCCCGCAGCCACTCGGGAAGTTGATCAATTTTCCAAGGATTATAGGTATGGGTGTATGCAATAGGTGTCTGAAATCTGTATGTGCTCCGGTGAATAGTTCCAGAGATATTGAATGTTGAAATTTGAGGGTTGGAAAAGCTATGCCGCAGCCCCTCGGGAAGTCTATCCTTTTTTCAGAAGATGTCGTTATCGGTATAATCAACCCACATGCAAAATATGTATGTACTCCAGCGAATAGTTCCGAAGATATTAAATTATTAAATTTAAGGGATGGAAAAACTACCCCGATACCCCTCGGAAAGTCGATCAATTTTTCAGGGCATGTCGTTATCGGTATAATTAACCCGCATACCAAAACTGTTTGTGTTTCGGCGAACAGTTCCGGAGTTATTATATTTTGAAATTAAAGGGTTGAAAACCTACCCTGCAACCCCTCGCAAAATCCATTAATTTTCCATGCTTTATGGGTATGGGTATTGGTTATATGTAATACGTGTATGAAATATGTATGTGCTTCGGCGAATATTTCCAGAGATATTTAATTTTGAAAGTGAACTATTGAAAAACTACAGTGCAGCCCCTCAGATGGGCGATAAATTTTCCAGAGGTTATAGGCATGGGTTTAAGTAATACGTGTATGAAATCTGTATGTGCTCCGGTGAATACTTCCGGATACCTATATAACTTATGAAATTTAAGGGTTGAACTCACTACCCCGAAACTCATCAGGAAGCCGATCATATTTTCAGGGGACGTCGTTATCGGTATAATTAACCCATATATAAAATCTGCATGTGCTCCGGTGAATATTTCCGGAGATATTTAATTTTGATATTTAAGGGTTGAAAAAGCTGGCCAGTAGCCCCTCGGAGTAGCCCCCAAGTCGATTAATTTATCAGGGGATATAGGTATGGGTATAATTAATACTAGTATGAAATATGTTCGTGCTCTGGCGAATATTTTCGGAGATCATAAATTTTTTAATTTATATATCTATAGTACTATAATAACTCTCGAATGAAATGACTTATAAATTAAATTTGCAGGGTACGTTTGGTGCATGAAAATCTCGGTTTAATTTGCTGAAGGGCAAAATCGGCTGAAAGGGTTCGATATTATGGCCATTTTGTGTAAATTTCGAATATTTCCGAGATTACTTATTTGATGTAACTGAAATTCAGAAATAATTTATTTAATTACGACTTGAATGTACGCACAGATTTGTATTGATTGGGTTACTGGGAACAAAAAAAATACATCTTCAAATACGTTTATGACCCAATTTTAATCTTGCCATACAGAAGTTTGTGGGTAGGGGTCTTGATAAAGGAAAAAACCAATTCAATTTGGCCTTTTTTTTTTTTTTTTTTTCAATTTGGCCAACGTTTCGGCTGCTTATAGCGCCATCCTCAGGGCTCTAAAAGCATTATCATTTATTTAACATTTAAACATTTACAAACCTCGCTAAATTCAAATACATACTAAGACTTCACAAACAACCAAAATTAACGTAAATGTCAAAAACAAAACCTGTTTTCTTCTTCTTCTTATTATTTGTTTATATTAATATAATAACTATGTTTCAAAAAAAAAAAAAAACAAATTGAATTGGTTTTTTCCTTTATCAAGACCCCTACCCACAAACTTCTGTATGGCAAAAAAAAATACATTAGGAAATTTCACAAACTAGTTTTTCCAATAACTCAAAGCATACTGATCTGATCGAATTGAATTCCGTATTGAGGTTACCAATAATCACCTCTTGGACCATGCAAAATTTGAATTAAAACGGTCTGCTAGGGGGCTCAAAATAAATTACTTTTCATGAGTTCTTGCAAATTAGTTGAAAATCAATTTTTCCCACTAGTTTATTGACATCTAACTAGTAAAAAAAATGTAAGTACCCTATAGCTATTTAAAATTTGTTCAAGCACTGCCATGAAGTCAGGAGTTTTTGCGCGTATGATCTATTGTCCATTCTCCTGTATTGGACCCTCTTAATCGAATTTAACATGGTAAATTATATTGTCAATTCTCCCGTATTGGACACTCTTAATTCGAATTTACCATGGTAAATTCGATTCAGAGTGTCCAATACAGGATAATGGACAGTATAACAGACGCGCAAAAGCTGCTGACTTCAGGTCAGTGCTTGAATCATTTTTTTTTCATAATTTTTTTAAAATTTTCTAGGGGTACAGTTCTTATAAAATTTTAAACACGTCTTTATGTCGATATTTCACAACTAGATACTAAGCTTCTATTCGATCAAGTCTATATTTTTTGAGTTATCGAGGAAATAATATTCCAGGTGGGTATAACTCTGAAACCGTTGGACCGCTAATGCCCATAATGAAACTCAATACTCCGGATACGCAACATACCCTGAAAGTTACGAGTTCCTATCTCCTTGCGTTCAAAAGTTATCAAGGCAATGGTGACCCATCCATCTACTAAACTCACACAAGGCTGCTCGAATCTCCAACAATATATATCCGATCATATTAAAACTTGAAACTTGGCAGTACAGTTAGGTTTTGAAGGCTCTCACAAAATTTTAGCGATGTCGGACGAATTGTTACTGATATATAGAATTTTTTTCAATAATTTTCATTGAAATTTAAAAAATTTTCTAATAATACGATCCTCACAAAATTTTGTAAGAATTTTCGCATTGGCATTATACAAATAATAACCAAGCATGAATTCAATCAGTTTTGTATTTTTCGAGTTATTGAGAAAATATCAAGCAAATTTCAGATGGTTATAACTCCGAAACCATTTGGCCGATTATGCCTGTAAGCAAACTCAAATGTTGCATTCAGATACACAACCTAACTTGAAAATTTCATGTCGCTATATCTTTCCGTTCTCAGGTTATCGTGATATAAATAATATTTTTTAATTATTTTTTTTGAAATTTTCTAGTGATGCGGTTCTCACAAAATTCCACATACGTTCCTATGTTCATATTCAACAACTATTCACCAAGTTTCAATTCGATCGGATTTATATCGGTTGAAAATGAAATTATTACTCGGAAACCGTTCGGCCGATTATGAACATTAACGAACTTGTCCGTCGCATTGGGATGCGCCACCTACCCTGCAAATTTCAAGTCGCTAATTCATTCCGTTCTCGAGTTATCGTGGAAACGATTGGCCAGCGGGCTGGACAGAATCATATGTGTCCTCGAATACTTCTTCAGATAGTCGAACTCAATCGTTTGAGACCATTTTCAGCAAAAAAATCGATAATTACAGACATTTGCGCAAAATGATAACGCGATGTTCCCAAGATCATACGCGCAAAAATTCACGATGAGAAGAGAAATGAAATTGAGAAAATAATTGTTCATATTCTCCTAGTAAAATTTGCGTATATGATAGCAACAGTAAAATACTGACAAAAGTGTGTACTTGACATGAGCCTTCTATGATATTTCAGATTATACCTTAATGTTCTCTCGATTAATCGAACTCTGTTAGAATATGTGAGTGGTGCGATAATTTTGGATGGGAGATTATTATCTCCGATGATGCCAAATTTATGGGACTGCCATATGCAGATGAACCTATACGGGCTTCGTAGAATGCGTAAAATCTTTAGAATGTATATAAAGTTTATACAGACCGACCGAAGCGCTCTCAGCGCGGACGTTCCTTGAACCTGATCGCGTATGTTTTGAGATGTATAAGGCATTTTTGGTGCCCGGGCAAAAATTTGAGAGAATGGTCCCTGAGGTGTCAGGAATCTCCAGACCAATTTATACACGTTAGGTTTGGGAAGCCCGAAGTCGGGCTTCCCAAAGGTGGCTTCCCAAAGGTGGCTTCCCAAAGGTGGTGCGGGCTTCCGATAAGCTGCGGAACATGCATTTTTGGGCCTCCGAATGGCTGTTTATGAGTGTATATATATATATATATATATATATATATATATATATATATATATATATATATATATATATATATATATAAAAGTATAACGGGTAATTCCGCAAAAGGAGCAGAGATAATCATTCTGCGGAATTACCCGTTATACTTTTCCATTTTAATAAACTTATCCGCGTTATCTTATTATATATATATATATATATTAGGGTGATTCATTTCCCCAAAATTTTTTTTTTTTTCGGTGCTCATGCAAAATATTAATCTACACATAGAAAAAAAAATTCTCACCAAGTTTGAGCTCTTAATATTAATTTTAAGTACTTACAATTTAAATTTAAAGTTCTACCATTTAAAATGCATGTAAAAAAATCTTTTTTTTTTCAAATTTTTAATGCTTACCCGGCTTTTGCAATATTGCAAATGGGTTTGATGGACCTTGTGAGGAATTTCATGCTCTTCAAAATTGCCTTAGAGTTTTTTTGTATAACTCGCTCCGGTTCACCAGTAGAAGTCGTCAAGTACAGTTTTTGATGAAAATATATTTTTTTCTAATTTTTTGAGCAAACCGCCAAAAGTAGGAAGAAAAAAGGACCGACTCATAAAATAAAAGTTATCCAACCAATATTCAATTAATTTACAGCCATTCTTATACCGGAAAATGTAAGAAATTGATCAATATTAACTCATAATGTTATTTAGATTAATTTTTTTTATTTATTACCATTATATTTCTCTATCCCGAGAAGAAAAATTGAAAATAGTTGATTCTATTAAAAACAAAAAATCGAGCAATAGTAAATATCCTCGATTTACTTTAGACAGCAAAAAGCTTGAAATAATGGCGTCTAAAAGTATAAGTGATTTTGTGAGTCAAGAATCTCTCACTATTTTCAATAAGTTAAATTTGACGTGTGAATTTTTAGACATCGACCCTGATTTCTGGGAAACGAATCAAGAATACATTATTTGCTGCGAAACTTTCAAAAAATTACGTGTTGTTAATGACACTGCTGAACGATGTGTTGCACTCGTTGAAAAATTTAACGAGTTTGGGACATATGATGAAGATCAGAAACAATATTTATTATTAATGGTTCAACAATGAAGAAAAAAAATTTCCAACGTGCGCCAAAAAGCTTTATTCAGCTTTAAAATCTTGATGTGATTTCAATAACTTTATTAGTTATTTGAAATTTGTGAACTTGTTATTTATAACTATTTAGATGTTTATTACATTTGAAGTATGTTACATAATAACGTAACCTTCTGTATATTTTGATTAAATTTTTGTTGCTTTTTTATAAATTCATGTTGTTTTTGTATTCAGTGTGAGTAAAAATTCATACTTATTTTTAAAAAGTTCTTAGTATAGAGAAATATAATGGTAATAAATAAAAAAAATTAATCTAAATAACATTATGAGTTAATATTTATCAATTTCTTACATTTTCCGGTATAAGAATGGCTGTAAATTAATTGAATATTGGTTGGATAACTTTTATTTTATGAGTCGGTCTTTTTTTATTCCTACTTTTGGCGGTTTGCTCAAAAAATTAGAAAAAAATATATTTTTATCAAAAACTGTACTTGACGACTTCTACTGGTGAACCGGAGCGAGTTATACATAATAACTCTAAGGCAATTTTGAAGAGCATGAAATTCCCCACAAGGTCCATCAACCCCATTTGCAATATTGTAAAAGCCGGGTAAGCATTAAAAATTTGAAAAAAAAAAAGATTTTTTTACATGCATTTTAAATGGTAAAACTTTAAATTTAAATTGTAAGTACTTAAAATTAATATTAAGAGCTCAAACTTGGTGAGAATATTTTTTTCTATGTGTAGATTAATATTTTGCATGAGCACCGAAAAAAAAAAATTTTTGGGGAAATGAATCACCCTAATATATATATATAATTTAATTCATATATTTATTTGTTCATGGGAAAAACTAGGATAGATACTGTTTCTTTTAAGTTAGAGACATGCATTCGAAGACTGACCGACTGGATGAAAAAAAATTAATAAACTATTAATTCAGCCTTAGTAAATAGATTACTGCTTTTGATTTAATTGAAGAGCCGAGGGTATTTTATTCATTTATTTATTTGTTCATGAGCAAACTAGGAGATATAATGGTTCTTTTAAGTTAGATATGCATTCGATGACTGAATGACTGGATGAAAAAAATTAAATAAACTATTAATTTAGCCTTAATGTGACTTCTTTTGATTCAATTGAAGAACTGAGGTAATTTGTTCAGGAGATAACTAGGAGGCATACTGTTCCGTTTAACTTGCATTCGTAGTCTGACTGAAGACAGGAAAAATTAGAATTTAATATTTGTTTAGGTGTTTGCAAATCTTAAATTTTTTGGTCATGCTAGCGGTTACCAATATTCGGTGTATTTCCTCAAAATTGATCAATAACTCCATCTTGTTCTTGTTAGTTTCATAAAACACATATTTCGTTTTTCGCCTTCGTGACATTCACAGGTGGTGACATTTTTGGTTAGGAATTGCGAATTAACAGAGAAAAACGGACGAAATGTTTATCAAAGGTTAAATTCTTCTTCTATTTCACATAGAAGTCATGAAATACAGTGTTGTCAGCTCTAAAATCAGTGAATTTTGACGTACTTGATAGCAATATTGCTGAGAGATAATTAATAACCAACATTGCTAAACCAGTCTGAACAGAATAGGTACTTAATATCATAGCCATATTGTTAAAAACTAGGAGGATAGCAATATGGCTTGAATAGCAATGTTTATAGCAATACGCAAACAGAATAGGTCTGATTATGATTTTTGTGATAATATAATGCCCTTGGATAATCTATATGATGATGGAAATATATATATATATATATATATATATATATATATATATATATATATATATATATATATATATATATATATATATATATATATATATATATATATATATATATATATATATATATATATATATATATATATATATATATATATATATATATATTATTTTGACTGAGAGCTGTATATGTGTTAGCAGAGGTTGGTGTAACGGGGTACCATACAATTCGACGTATGATACAAGAGCTTAGGGAAAAACCCTTTCTCCCCGTGAGTGTGGTGATTTGTAACTATTGTTTACAAAATTTGCTGAAATTTAAAAATATTGATGGGGATATATTTCTTCAATGTGGATTCACTCGTCAAAAAACGGATAGGTTTCTCCAAGGTACCCGAAACTCAACCTGAAATATGAAAAGACAAGAGGAGGAAACGAACAAATTAAAAATAATACATAACCTTTTAAAAGTCTCCTCTCACAAAAATACTTCTCTGTAGGCGAATGGGATCTCGTGGATAAGAATCGCCTCCGCTAGTTTTCGAAGATATTCACTCCTGAAATCCCTCCAATATTTGAATTCAAAAATGAAAATGTTGCTCGTAACCCCAGGAGGGTCTCTTTCAAAACCAGGTCTGACCGGTCCAAGTCCAAGCGATGATTATTCAGAACTTCAGATGTTCGAAGCCCGCTACAGGGCCCTTAAGAAGGGCTATCATCTCCCATAGATATATATATTTTACTTTATATTGTATAAAAAATGGAAATATATACTTTGGTAGGTTAATCAAATTGGATTCCAAATATCTCCAGTAAAAACAAAACTGGAATATTAGCTAAGTTTCAATTGATATAATATAATTTTAAGAGTAGATTGGAGGAATGAATATCTCGAATAATTTCAGGGAAGAATCGGTCTGGTGGTTACGGATTAACAATTTTTGGCACTCTGGTTTGAATTTAACTTATTTTATGATGCAGTTCTATCATAAGAATCCAGCAACTAAATCGCGATTGAATTGTCGCAAGAAGTGCGTGCAGGTTCATTGATATACTCGTACGTTCGACTCATTTCAATTTGCGACAATCGCACCGCATCAAAAATGGGTCTGGTCACATCTGTTTAGTCGTGGCGATTATTTGGTCGTATAAGCGCGCATTCGTATTTAACAGAATGTGTTTCATTTTTGCGACTAAATGATCGCACGACAGAAAATAGCATGTGCGCGACCAGCCTTAATATCGTTTGCCACTTCGGAACGTGAGTATTTTCCAAAAAAAATAAGAAAAACTTTAATTTTTCCGGAGATTTCTCGATATTTTCGACCAATCAAAAAATTCGACTACTGTCAGATAGGAACAGAATAATGGACAAGGTCCAAAATTTTTTACGCTGAATATGACGATTCGGACGGGAAACATGGCAAAAAGTGAAGATGAGAGAAGAAAATCGTCAAATATTATGCTATATGGCGATATTCTTCAGAAAGGTGAAGAGTACCAGAATCTTTCCGAGGTTAATACTCTTTCCGCCGTATTCACAAAGCATTCAATCACCGTTAAGTCTTAACTGAGGTTTAAAGTTAAGGATAAATTTGAATCGCAACTACAGTTAACGTATTTAACGGTGGCGAAACAGGCCTGTTTCATGTTAATTTTCGCGTTAACTGAGGTAACGATTCTTATTTATCCTCAACTGAGAACCTCAGTTAGGACTTAATGGAGATTGAATGCTTTGTGAATACGGCGGTTTACCCGTCAAGTTCAAGATCCCGTGTTCAGCCTCGCTGGCCTATAGGTTAAGATTCAAGATTTCAGAGTCGAAAGCCTGGGGTCGGATCTCGGAATTTCCTTCCATTGATCTACACTGTAAAAATATTGATCTATAGCTAGGTAGAAAATGTCGTTATAAACGTGTTTGAAATGAAGTGGCCTCAGGTTCACAATACGATCCGGTAGGTGGCACTACAATCGGTCTATAGGAACTCAAAAACGGATGGACCGATTTTAATAAAATTTGCTGAATAAGATTTAGTGGGTCTGAGGTTCACGAAAGGATGCAGTAAGTGGCGCTGTAATCAATTTATAGGAAAGCACCGATTTCGATGAAACTTTGTGTATGTGTTTCGGTGGGTTTATGGTTCAAAATAGCATCTGGAAGGGGGCGCCTAATCGATTTATAGGAACTCAAAAACGGCTCAACCAATTTCGATTTGTGTCTGTATAGGTCTCGGGTCCACAATATACGGTCAACAGGAACTGAGAAATGGCTGAACCGATTTTGATGAAACTTTGTGTTTTTATTCGGCGTGTCTCTGATTCACAATAGCATACTATAGGGGGCGCCCCGATCGTTTATAGGAACTCAAAAACGGCTCGACCGATTTCTATGAAACTTTGTTTGCGTACTTGAATGAGTCTCAGAGTAACAATAGGAACCCGGTAGTTGGCGCTGTATTCGGTTTATAGAAACTCAAGGACGACCGGACCGATTTCGATGAAACTTTCTGTGTGTGTCTGAGTAGGTACCCCCCTTAGGTGGCGCTACGATCGGTTCACAGGAACTCGAAAATGGCTATACTGATTTTCATGAATCTTTTTGATCGTGTTTCGGAAGGTTCACGATACGATCCGGTAGGTGGCACTTTATTCGGTTTATAGGAACTCAAAAACGCCTCGACATATTTCGAAAGGACTTTCACACAACAGGACCCGTTAGATGGCGTTTAACTACCGGTTCGATTAATCTGCCGATTATATTGATCTACTATAAAAATGTAGATACACCGAAAAATGTAGATCTACTGGAAAAATGTAGATCTACCGAAAAAATGTAGATCTACCGGAAAAATGTAGATTTGCCGGAAAAAGTAGATTTTCCGTAAAAATGTAGATCTACCGCGAAAATGTAGATCTACCAGAAAAATGTAGATCCACCGGAAAATGTAGATCTACCGGAAAAATGTAGAACTACCGGAAAAAAGTAGATTTTCCGGAAAAATGTAGATCTACTGCCTCATCTGAATCCCAAAATATGGACTGCTGGCCACTATTTTCATACTATTTGAATGTTGAGGCGGGAGAAAAGTCGGAGATTTTATTCTTCCAAAGTTTTATATATCGCCTAGCGGATTTTGGATAATTTTGTACAAATCGAAGTAGGAGGATATCTGGGATTTTTGTTGATTGGTTAGTGTTCCCAGAATTTTCACTCGCTGTTGAGCGGATTACAAACTTTGGCGATGAGTTTTTCACGTAAGTTTTACAGTGATCGTCCACATGCTTTACCGTCTGGAATTCCGATTAATGTAGGATATTTTAGCGTTTTTCAGGGCGGTGTATATTATTTTTAATCACTTGATGTACACGACAATCTATGGTTGTGCCAAATTAGTGATTTTATATTTTTTTCTTAATACACATATAATGTTTTGTTAAGGTAAAATCAAGAGTATCATACTTAATATAACAAAACAATCCCACTCACCGTCATTATAGTATCGAGAATGTTCACGTAGTTCGACTCCGTCTGCAAGAGCTCGAGGAACACCTGATGCCGGGCGGTCAGACCCTTTCGGGGGGTATCGGGCACTTCGGCACCGTCCAGCAGAGCCTTGTCCGGACTGGCCGTACAATCCAGGAATGAGCCCGACACGGAAAGGAGACCTGCATCGCTGACCGAGGATCGTCTTTTGTGTAACGTGGGCGATTGCTGATTGACGAGGGACTGGATGGTCTCGTGTATCCTTTTGCGCTTCCTCCTACTGGCGCTGCTGGGCGTCGCCTGATGTGAGTCTCGCCTTCCGCTAGGGGAGAGTACCTGTTCGATATACTCGAGAGAAAAAAAAACTATTTTCAATCTTTGTTTTACAGTTTATGAGAGCGATGCTCGGTTTATCAGACATGTGTCAGTGTTATATCCAGATGGAATAATTTCATCAACTTAATTCTTCGATGGTCTTACAGCACGAATGAAACGGGAGGTTTTATCAACATTTAATACGGAAAAAAATAATTATGTGTTTGGCGACCCCTTTGCTCAGTACACTCCTGTACACGTTCTTGAACTTGAACTTTGTGGATTAACTATGCCAGAGGATAGTGCAAAGTGGACTGTCTCCTCCCCATAATACTCTATGTTCGGTGAGATTTGAATCGCGTGAACGGGGTGGCCATATGAAATATCTCTCCAAACCATTGCTCAAACAGTCCTGCGTTCATGCCTCTTAAAAGCAAACGCAATATCACGTCCCTCTTCACAGCGACGTCGTACCTTCCTACGCCCATCGTGCCTTGAATGAATCTGACTCTAAACAATCAAAAGACACACGCCGGAATATTCGTCGATTTCAAACATCAACAAATATTCCCTCGTGATCCGGGATAGGCACCTCTATACTGATTCAAAACAGGCCATCAAACGCTCTGTTGACATTTCTTTTCGGAGATACAGGGTGTTTTCCGAAAAATGCGAAAATTTTGAGGCGCTATATATAACTTTCGCACGGCTCTGGTGGGCCACTGACATTGATATTCTCGACTTTTACATAGAACGGCATGTACGATTTTATTGAAAATTTGGTTTCTTGGGTAGGAACCACTGCTTTATCGATCTAGAGTATTTTCAGCGCTGCGGTTCTACCCCTTACATCATAAAGTACTAACAACTTGTATATTCCAAATGGAACACCCTGTATAATATTGTTTTTTTCGTTTTGCTGTAGCCTCCTGATTATTTCTGCGGTTTTTGAGTAATTGAATGATTGTGCGAAACATAGTTCATTAAAAAAATAAATAAATAATGATATTTATTTTCATAATTAATCGCACAAGGTACAACAAAAAGAAACAAGTCAAACAAAAATTTCGTCTATGAAAAGAGCACTAAAAAAAAAACAGCATTCTAACGATTTTGTGAAAGCCAAGTATTACAAGCAATCATGAAATCGGCAACTGTATAAGGTTCTACACGATTTAAAAACATTGATTTCTTTCCTGAAGTTTTTGAACTCTAAAATTCGGATCTCACGGGGCAAACAATTAAATAGTCTAATGCACCAGTAAGTAGTGACACACTCACTCATGGTGAGGTGATGCACCGGATAAAGAAATGGAATTATCCGCCTCGTATGATTGTAGTTCTATTTTCGTGAAAGAACAATAAACACCTAAAAACAAACAATGCCAGGAGTGCGAGGATACCCTTACTCTTGAAAACTCGACGACAAGACTCCCGAAAGCCCATTCCACACAAGGCAACGGCGCTTGTTTGTGTTTTAAATAGAAGTCGAATTTGAGCGAGTATCCGGAACAGAGCGGTTAAGACCAATCTCTTGCTATACATAACCCCTAAAGTTGCTCGTATCGAATCCCACACTTCTCCAACTTCCTTAATAGGATTGCATGGTTCACACGGTCAAACGCATTCGAGAAGTCAACAAATAGACCAGTTGGCACATCACCACGCTCCAACGCGTCCATTATGGCCTTAGTGAAGCTATCAATGGCTGTTTCAGTAATCCTTGATTTAAGAAAACCATGCTGGCTGCGACTCAGGGTTTCAAACTTAAGGAATCTTCCTGCAAGAATCTTCTCAAAAATCTTAGCGAAAGATGTTATCAAGCTAATAACCGTTACAAAAGCGTCACTCATAATTTTACATAGGTACTGGTTTTATAATTTGGATAATACAGCGCTTGACACTCTATAACTTAGCTTTAATTTTCTTGACAAGAGTGTGGTACGGTGAACATATGTGATATATGCGAATAAATTGCTCTCTGTTTCTCTGCCAAAATGATGAAACTTTATTTTTAAAAGGCTTAAGAAAGTGTGAACTGAAGATATAAAGACAATTTTTGGTGAAAATTAGTGAGATAGGACTCGATATTGCCGCGTAATTCGACATTATTCTGAGGTGCAAACAATTTCGCTTATCAACACACGGGATTGTGAATGTTTTTGCGTCGTTGATATGACCTTTCGACATTCCAGTAGCGTGTCACCGGTCCGGGGCGCATCACTATGACATCAAGTAGTGAAGATGAAGAAAATCTAATCCAAGGAAACTACATCAAGGATTGGCAAATAATTGGAAGAAACAAGAGGAAAAGAATGAGCAGTAACAGAACAAGTCAGCCAATAATGAACCACTTCCAACCACTAGAAATTGAGTCACAAGGTCAGAGCAATGAAACTGCTGGAAATGAAAAAGTTCCAAAACCACCACCAATATTTGTACATGGGGGTAGAAGACTACAAAAAAATTATAACACAAATAGAATCTTCCGTAGATAAGAAAGAATTTCGAACCAAAAGTCTTGCAAATGATGTCAAAATTAATTGCGAAACACCAGCGATTTGCAGAAAACTAGTGAGTGAATTCCGGGGAAAGAACATATACCACCACGCATACCAAATGCAAGAAGAGCGAGCATACAGGGTAGTTCACCACACACTCACCAGAGAACCTTTGAACCTATTTTTCGTAGATCTAGAACCTGCTCCTAACAACAAAATCATTTGCCAAATTACAGGATTACAAAATAGAGTAGTACACATTGAACCGCCCAATACACAAAAAAATTACTTTATACAGTGCATGAGGTGCCAACAGTATGGCTACTCCAAGATATATATTATAAATCATTTATACATGAGAAATGTGGAAGAGATCATAATAACAGCAACTGTACAAAATCCAAAGAAACACCAGCTAAATGTGCCTTACGTGGTGGTAATCATCCAGCTAACTATAGAGGATGTGAAGAATATCAAAAACTAAAAAATTGGTTCAAGCACTGACGTGAAGTCAGAAGCTTTTGCGCGTATGTTCTATTGTCCATTCTTCTGTATTGGACACCCTTAATCGAATTTACGAGTGTCCAATACAGGAGAATGGACAACATAATTTACCATGGTAAATTCGATTAAGGGTGTCCAATACAGAAGAATGGACAATATAACATACGCGCAAAAGCTTCCGACAACACGTCAGTGCTTGAACCAATTTTTGCGCGTATGTTCTGGGGAACATCGCGTTATAGTTTTGCCCAAATGTCTGTAACTTTCGAATTTTTTGACGAAAATGGTCTCAAACGATTTAGTTCGACTCCCCAATGAAGAATTCGAGATCAAATTTGATTCCGTCCGGCCGGCCGTCCGGCCGTTGCCACGATAACTTGAGAACGAAAAGAGCTAGCGACTTGAAATTTTCAAGGTGGGTGGCGCATCCTAATACGACGGACAAGTTCGTTAATGGGCATAATCGGCCCAGTGGTTTCCGAGTAATAATTTTGTTTTCAACCAATATAAATCCGATCGAATTGAAGTAGTTGTAGAATATGAACCTAAGCACGTTTGTGAAATTTTGTGCGAATCGTATGGCTAGAAAATTTAAAAAATATTTTTGTTGTCACGATAACTTGAGAACGGAAAGAGATAGCGACTTGAAGTTTAGGTTAGGATGTGCACCAGAACGCGACATTTCAGTTTGTTTATGAGCATAATCGGCCAAACGGTTTTAGAGTTATAGCCATCTGAAATTTGGTTGTTTTTTGATCCTCATTAACTCGAAAAATACTAAAACGATTGAATTCAAACATGGTAATTAGTTGTAGAATGCCAACGCGAAAATTCTTGCAAAATTTCGTGAGGATAGTATTTGTAAAAAATTTTAAAAAAATCATTGAAAATTGAAAAAAAAAATTCTATATATCAGTAACTATTCGTTTGAAATTACTGAAATTTTGCAAGAGCCTTCATAACCTAACTCTACTGCCAAGTTTCAAGTTTTAACACGATCGGTTGAATATTGTTGGAGATTCGAGCATTCTTGTGTGAGTTCAGTAGATGGGTGACCGTTGCCTCGATAACTTTCGAACGAAAGGAGATAGGGACTTGCAATTTTCAGGGTAGGTTGCGTATCCGAAAGGGAGAGTTGAGTTCGTTTTTGGGCATAATCGGTCAAACGGTTTCCGAGTTATACCCACCTGGAATATTATTTCCTTGATAACTCAAAAAATAAATATTCGATCGAATTGAAGCTTGGTAACTAGTAGTAGAAAATCATCATAAAGACGTGTTTAAAATTTTGTAAGAACCGTACCCCTAGAAAATTTGAAAAAAATGACGAAAAAAAATTGTTTAAGAACCGCACCCCTAGAAAATTTCAAAAAAATCACGTAAAAAAATTGGTTCAAGCACGGACGTGAAGTCAGAAGCTTTGGACACTCTTAATTCGAATTTACCATGGTAAATTCGAATTAATTCGGACAGCTGCGAGTGGATTGCGCATGCGCAGAGGAGAAGTGACTGTTTTTGGGGTGTATGGGTTATGTTTGGAGAGGTTTAGGACTATCGGTCGTGGGTCTAGTGTTGAGTCGATATTGTGAGGTTTTGAAAGAATATTCATGGCATTTTTGTGCACGGACAAGTCAGTTTGGGGGAAATAGCGTCGTTTCCGAGTTGGAGTGTCCGTACCGTAGCCATGGGGCTAATTTTGAAATTCTAGTTACTCCTAACGGGCATTTACGTTTTGTGCATGAGGAGACGAGAAGTGAATCAACTGATGGAGTTTTCGTCTGAGAGGATTAGGGTTTGGAGGTGCAGAATGCTATAAATCCATAGAATCTACTTGGGAGTGTCCGCGGATGCGCGGATTGAAGCTGAGAACTCTCCTGAACCACTGGTGTTGAAGAATCAGCGTTTTGTGTCAGGTGTGTGGTTTTTAGAGGACTTTCAGACACGAGTAGATGGCGCATGCGCAGAGGTGAAGTGGTTCTTTTTGGGTTGTATGGCTTATGTTGGGAGTGATTGCGTTGCGTCTAGTGGTCATGGATTTAGTGCTGAGCCGATATTGTAAGGTTTAAAGAGAAAATTCATGGCGATTCTGTGCAACGACAAGTCAATTTCGAGGAAATAGCGTTGTTTCCGAGTTGAAATGTCTGTATACTGTACTTGGAAAGATCTATATTAAATTACGTTTGGATATTCGGAAGATATGTATTAAATTACGTTTGGTTTCAGAGAATAGGCGTAAGCAAGTGCGTTCCCAACAGGGGTCCCATAACCACATTTTTATTATTTCGATCTAAGGTAAAACGCCAGACTGTATCGATAGCCAGAATTTGTTAAAGGAACTTGAAAAAATATACAAAAGCACTGACGTGAAGTCAGTACTCTTTGGCGAGCGTGTTCACGTTGGCTGATTTGAATTGAATGATAAGGGTTTCAAGCTCAGTGGATAGAACGAGCCAGAGATCTTCCCAGAGGGTAATGGACACCATTTACTGTCGCGTCATAAATTGGGAGTGCTGTGCCTAAGATGGCATAAGGATAGAGTAACAAAATTGACAAAGAATACAACTACTTTCCTTAGTCGCACAAGCTCCCGTGAGCTTCTGAGGTATCTTCTTGGGGAAGACTTGGGAGGGTCAGTATAATCAGAATCATGTTCATAGCACGAGCGCCAATTGCAGATTGACTTCATAATGAAAGAAATAGGCTAAAAGAGCATTGACGTGGGGTCAATCTGCTTTGACGCTCGTGCTATAAACATGATTATGATTAAATGAATAAAGATTATTATTATTATTATTATACTGACCCTTCCAAGTCTTCCCCAAAAAGATACCTCAGAAGCTCATGGGAGCTTGTGCGACTAAGGAAAGTCAGTTGTGTTCTTTGTCAACTTTGTTACTCTATCCTTATGCCATCTTAGACACAGCACTCTTAATTTATGACCCGACAGTAAATGGTGTCCACTACCCTCTGGGTAGATCTCTCGCTCGTTCTATCCACTGAGCTTGAAACCCTCAACATTCAATTCAAATTAGCCAACGTGAACACGCTCGCTAAAGAGTACTGACTTCACGTCAGTGCTTTTTCATATTTTTCATTTCAAACGGCATCTCTTCAACTTACACAGACATAAAATCGAGTTATGACCTAAAATCTGATCATAGCCAATCATAGCAACATTGAGAACTATATATTATATGTAAAAAAATTATCTACACCTAAACTCCATATAGTCTAGTCAACAAGTGCTATTTGGACCAACTTTTTTCAGCAGTCTCCGAAAATTATGTTTGAGGTGTCATTCGATTCGGATTGGCATTTAGATGATTTTTGAAAAAAATGAAGTTCCGCTTGCAAAAATTGTAAAAGTTATTAACAATTAACTAAAAAGAAAAAAGGGGTTTTAGTTTTTTTTAAATATCTCAAAAACTAATGAAGATTTTTCAAATCTGAAAAAAGATTCAACAAGAGGAGGAAATTTCCAAAAAAAAAGTCTGGACTCCCGAAACTGTACGATAAATATTTATAATTTTTCCAGAGGGATGAAAATACGACCGAAAACGGGTACTCTGGCTTGGAGAAGCCACGTCCACTTCGGGCACTTCAACAATAAACATTTTTTAAACATAGTAAATATGAAAAAAAAAATTGAAAAAATTCAGTCAGCAACTGAATAGATGAATGAATAATAATCCGCTTGAACTAAATTTTTATAATAATTTTTCATTTAGTTATTCAATAGTTAATTAATAACTTTTTTCTGCTTGCACATTAACATTGCAAGTGTGATAATTGCTAAACTATAAGTTTTAGATTTTTTTCCTCTCTTGGGGCAATTCTTCAAAGGCTTAAGAATAGAATCCCGTTGGGAAAATTAAAAAATGTTAATTTTTCTCTTTTTTATTAATAATTTTCGTTGTTGCAAAATTAAAAACTTAAATTAATCATGGAACATAATTTTTTTTTTAAATATTATTAACGATCCGTTTTTATGTTATTAGAAACTGCATAGATTTCTATGCAGTTTCTAATAACATAAAAACGGATCGTTAATAATATTTAAAAAAAATAATTATGTTCCATGATTAATTTAAGTTTTTAATTTTGCAACAACGAAAATTATTAATAAAAAATTGAAAAATAAACATTTTTTAATTTTCCCAACGGGATTCTATTCTTAAGCCTTTGAAGAATTGCTCCAAGAGAGGAAAAAAATCTAAAACTTATAGTTTAGCAATTATCACACTTGCAATGTTAATGTGCAAGCAGAAAAAAGTTATTAATTAACTATTGAATAACTAAATGAAGAATTATTATAAAAATTCAGTTCAAGCGGATTATTGTTCATTCATCTATTCAGTTGCTGCCTGAATTTTTTCAATTTTTTTTTTTCATATTTACTATGTTTAAAAAATGTTTATTGTTGAAGTGCCCGAAGTGGACGTGGCTTCTCCAAGCTAGAGTACCCGTTTTCGGCCGTATTTTCATCCATCTGGAAAAATTATAATTATTTATCGTACAGTTTCGGGAGTCGAGACTTTTTTTTTGGAAATTTCCTCCTCTTGTTGAATCTTTTTTCAGATTTGAAAAATCTTCATTAGTTTTTGAGATATTTACAAAAAACTAAAACCCCTTTTTTCTTTTTAGTTAATTGTTAATAACTTTTACAATTTTTGCAAGCGGAACTTCATTTTTTTCAAAAATCATCTAGATGCCAATCCGAATCGAATGACACCTCAAACATAATTTTCGGAGACTGCTGAAAAAAGTTGGTCCAAATAGCACTTGTTGACTAGACTAGTAATATGAAAACCAATTGGGACACTTATCGGCAAATCATTGAAGATTCTGTATCGCTCACTGCAAGACTGAAGACACCTGAAGAAATATAAAATGAATGTGATAAGTTCATAAGGATCATACAAGACGCTGCCAGATCAGCAACACCTTACAGAGTAGTTCAGAGAACCAAACCCACAATACTCCGCTGGAAATAAAAAAACTAATGGCTGCAAAAAGAAGAGCTAGGTCACAATGGCAACAAACACTTATATCAGACAGCAGAAGGAGCTACAACAGGATTACTCGAGAACTCAAAACTAAACTGAAACATGCAGCAAACCACTCGTTCAACAACTATATCACAAGTACAAGGGATTATCGCTTCAAGGTAAAGCCAGGTGTCACTTCTGTCTACTTTGAACTCAGAGGTGACTGCTGGATTTTAATAAACCGGTTCATTCGTAGGGTTTTTTCATCGGCTTTGAATTATGCTCCACTGATGATTCCAAATAAGGATGAAGCCGCGGTATGTAGCTAATCAACCTCGATGAAATCACACTCTGCGGAGTGCTCTCAACTATGGTCTCTACTAGTCCGTTCATCTCTCATCAACTACATCACAAATTTGAAAAGGGAAGACAACATGATCTGGAAACCTATCAGAAATATAAGAAAACCAGTTACCACATCACCGCCTCTACGAAAAAACCCACTCTCTCCAGACCTGAGGCCAAGAAGCGACAAAGGAAAGTCCGACCTATTCGCTGAACATCTCTCCAAAGTCTTCTTCACACCACAAAATAAGGACATTGTACAAGAAGTTTTTAAAGCTCTTAATCAACCGAGCGATCTACCACCAATGATTTCACTGAAAATGAAGGAGATCGTTAAAGTTATTAGGACTCTTAATTCAAAAAAGGCACCAGGCATGGATCTGGTAATAGTCAAAATGTTGAAGGAGCTGTAAAAAAAGGACTAATGAAATTACTTCATATATTCAATGCCATCATAAGAAATAACTACTGGCCACGTTCACTGAAATTGCGCAAATAGTTATGGTATCAAAACCTGGAAAACGACAAACAACAATATCAAAACTGCTAGAACGTTTGAGCCTCAACAAAATCCTCTCAAAATTGGATTCCAAACCATCAATTCGGATTTAGGCGAGAACACTCAACCATACAACAATGTCATCGTATAGTAAATATAATAAATCAATGTCTAGAAAGTCGACAATACTGCACACCTACCTTTCTAGACGTTAGTCAAGCATGCGATAAAGTGTGACATCCTGATCTGCTTTACAGAGTGAAGAAACATCTTCCCTTATACTATAAATTGATAGAATCTTATTTGAATGAACGAAAATTTGTTGTAAAAGCTGGAGAGGAAACATCAGATCGGAGGCAGATTCATTCTAGTGTTCCACAAGGGAGTACGTAGCCAGTGAACACCTCTCATTTAGATCTCCTAGATGCTTGGCAGAAGAAGTGGAAGATTAAAGTAAATGAGTAAAAGTCCTCTCATGTTACCTTTACACTACGAAGGGGAGCTTCCCCATCAGTCACCATTAACCATACTGTTATACCTAAAAGCAACCAGGTTAAATATCTTGGACTAAATTTCGACAGCAAGCTCAACTGGAAACACTACCTAAGTAAAAAACGGAAGAAACTCGATATCAAGACTAGGGAAATCAATTGGCTCGTTGGGAGAAGAAGTATTCTATCTTTGGAAAATAAATTACTCATTTTTAAGGCAGTACTCAAGCCTATTTGGACATATGGCATAGAGCCAGCAAATCAAACACCACCATCATTCAAAGAGCCCAGCCTAAAATACTCAGATCAGTAGCTAATGCAACTTGGTACGTCATCAGGGCACTTGAATCCGCTATTGCAGCCATTACTGCAACCCCCCTGCCACAGAAGAAAATGGCCAATAGACCTGAGGAAATATTATTGAATATTTTACCTATGCAGTTCATATTCAGACTTCGATTGTGACACATGTATGTTGATAACGCGTCCACGAAATCGTTTGACGAATTATTAAGCCAAAATATCGCGTTCGAATTCATACAGCGCTTCGGATTTCGAGGCATTCTTTGCAAAAATGCTGCGTATTCACTTGCAACAGAATGCTCCGAACGGTCCGAACGAACCGCGAGCGCTGTAACAAATTTGTCTAGTCAATACGTCGCGCAGAACAGAACCGAACGCGCAAAACATTTTCGCTCCGTACTCACTTGCAACAGAATGCTCCGAACGGACCGAACGAACCGCGCGCGCTGTAACAAATTTGTCCAGTCAATACGTCGCGCAGAACAGAACCGAACGCGCAAAACATTTTCCGAGGTTTGTCGGTAAATGCGATTTGATCAAAGGGATTAGGAGTTCGTTCGAGAGAAGCGAAGAAAATGGACTGGAGCAGGGAAAAATGCCTAGAATTAATCGATCAATTTGAACTGCATCCTATCTTATGGGATCCCACAAACGGGTATTATTTCAACAAAATTAAAAAGCGTGATGAGTGGGCAGCAATTGGTAAAAATGTGGGATTTGAAGTAAATGTAAAATGGAAAGTCTTCTATATAGTTTTAGAAGGGAAAAAACCAAGGGGAAAAATCTGTAGGAACAGGAAGAGGTAAGATTTTTCTAATTTGGCAATTATTATTGTAATTACAATACAATTACAACTCTGTAAATGAAATTATTTTATACTAAATATCCTGGTTTGATATTTTTTATAAATAATTTTGTCTTTTTTTTATAGGAAGAGAAGAAATATACTTGTCAAAATGGTTTGCATTTACACGCATGGCTTTTCTCCTAGACAAAGATAAACCAAGACCTACAATAGATAAAAAAAAGTAATAAAAAAATTGGAAAAAAAAATTTTAAAATTAAAAAAAACGAATTAAGGCTTGTTAGCGCATCTATAATTAAAAAATGGGTTCAAGCCCTGTGGACAGGAGCTTTCTGGCGCTCTAGTTCAAACAGACAAATTATATCTCCGAAAGTATTGGTTTCTCAGAGTTGGGAATTATATCAATGTATTCATATGATAGAACTGCATCATAAAGGATATTCAATTCAAATAATAGTTTATTTATCAAGATTAAATGAGCAATCATGAGAATGAGAACTGCACCATGGAAGAAATCAAATTAAATCTGGCCAATTTTGCCCAATAAAGAACTTAACCGAGATATTCATCTCCCTAACCTACTCTGAAAATTTCAACTACCTACCTCATTCCGTTCGAGAGTTATATCTATGTCTATGGATGAAAAGCAGTCTCACTACTATCAGATCTTTTACTTCATGTTCCGTTCCGAAATGTAAGACTTTTCTGAGAAAAACTAATTTCGGAGCAAACAACTGAGATTTTTCTCACTTCGCTCACAATTCTTCGATTGATTAGATAATGTCATGTCTCAGGAAAATAAGTTGACATTATGACAATTCATACATAGAATAATTATATCATTCTGTGACAACGTTGAAATACGATTTATTATTGAAATTTTGAAAAATCATATCTCCGAAAGTATTAGCTTGTTAGAGTTAAAAATGATATCATTGGATTCTTATGGTAAAACTGGTTATTGAAAAAAATTTAATTTGGAATTTGCTGTGTAAAAAAAAATTTTTTTTTGTTACTCCGAAACCATCAGTCCGATTTTGCCCAATAACGAACTTAGCCGAGATATTTATCTCCCAAACCTACTCTGAAAATATCAACTGTCTAGCTCATTCCGTTCGTGAGTTATCGTGCCTACGGCCGGCCGGACAGAATGAATTTCGACCACGGATTCTTGATCAGTGAGTCGAACCAAATCGTTTAAGAACATTTTCATCGAAAAATTCGAAAATAACAGACATTCGGGCAAATTGATAAGCACTCAGTTCCGAGGAACTGGAGCGCCAAAAAGCACCAGCGGCAACTATCACATCGTCTGCATCCATGTCGATGAACACGTAAACACTGATACGGGTGGGAAACATTTTTCGAGGTTTGTCGGTAAATGCGATCTGATCAAAGGGAATGATTCACCGGTGTTCAGTGGATACGGGAGTTTGTTGTGTTTGGTGTTCTTTCGAGAGAGGTAGAGAAAATGGAATGGAGCAGGGAAAAATGCCTCGAATTGATCGATCAATTCGAGCTGCATCCTATCTTATGGGATCCCACAAACGGCTATTATTTTAACAAAATTAAAAAACATGATGCGTGGACAGTAATTAGTAGAAATATGGGATTTGAGGTAAATGACACAAAAAAAAATGGATAGTCTTCTATCTAGTTTCACTACGTCTGCATCCATGTCGACGATCACGTAAATACTGATACGGTTGGGATCGCAGCGAATACCGCAAACTCTCCAAACAGCCCGAACAATGTTTGTTGCAGCGCGCGCGGTTTGTTCGGAGTGTTCTGTTGCAAGTGAATACGCACCTTTAATACAGAGGGAAAATCATCGCAGAAAAACACGGAAGAATCCACGGAGGAGGATGATTCATTCAAGAAACCAACAAATAGAAAGCGTAAGAAAAAAGTACTGAAGAAAGAAAACAACAAAAAAGTGAATGATAGCAAAACTCCAGAAACCGAAATCAGTCAGCCACATCTGGTCCCAGATAATTTAAACGACATCGTAAACAGATGGCTCAACTTTACCAAAACAAATTTCGAATCCTAAAGGTCCACACACACAACAAGATAAATATGAAAACCGATCTCAAAACAACTACAAAGAACTTTTCAACAAGAATGTTTGAAATCAACAACACCAATTATGAGCATCTATTCTATCTCACAGTCATAACAGACAGAATTAAAATGTCGGACGAATGGAACAAAAAATTCCCGAAATCTGAAGACATAATAATTAAAACCAAAATTGGCTTTTTGGTTAAATCCAATCAAGAGAAAACGACACTCACTCAAGCAATGGAAAATATGAATTTCAAGGAAACTAAACCATATATAAGAGGAAAAGAAAGAGCAGAACCACAACAAACGTTCTCTGTGGTGATAACAGGAGTGGAAAAATACATTAAAGATGAGGACATCAGTAAACACTTGATAGAAATGAACCTAAAACACAGATTTTGCAAAAGAATAATATCGAGAGCATTCAGTACACCTACAACACATATTAGGATAATTACGGGAGAAGCTTCAACTTCTGAAAAACTTCTGAATGATGGAATGTTTTTCAAAAATAGACACTATCTTGTATATGCAAGTCACCCACCTGATCCCACACCAAGTCCATGCAGCAAATGCCATCAATTCGACCATATCACCGAAAACTGTCAACAACAAATGAAGTGTAGCAAATGCCAAGGTACTCACAAGACTGCAAATTGCAAAGCAAATCTTCCTCCAAAATGTAACGATAGAAATGTATAGAAAGGAACGATATAAAGTGTACAATGTTTGTGGAAGCAAAAGTAACAGAAGAACATAGCATAGGATATAGGGATTGGAATATCATTCACCGGATAGGCCACAAAATAAATAACACAAGAGGAGGTAGTCTAGTTCAGTGCCATCCTAGCTTGAAAATGGGTAAAGACAAATGTCCTGGTATAAACAGCAACATCAATGAAACATTACACTTCACCATTCCTTTTGAAGATGAAAAGTTGCACATTTTCTTAGTATATATAATCATGTAATAATGCCCCCTATTAATTAAATACCTTTATAATTAGAACGCATAAGAATATAAATATGACTGTGTTAAGAATTGCTGATATAGCTTTTACTGATAACGCCACGTGCGACGCTTCCCATTGTTTATAAAACTATAAATAGCCTCCCACTCAATTAGTCGGGGAGAATTAGAGAATTAGAGAATCAGAGTACGAGTCAGTAAGAACGTAATTGTATCATATCATCCATCAATTAATTCCGCTGTAAATAAAATCTGTTTCAATTTTTAAAAACAGTGTTTTTTACCCCAAATTCATAAATGGCGACGAGCGATGTGATTAAACGCCGGTTTTCGTGAATAGATTGTGAAAAATCGTAAAAAACAAACTTTCCGAAAAACTGTCAATTTCAATTGTTAAGGTGTAAAGTGAACTAATACGAGGATATTGTGGTAGAAAACAAGAAGCCCTGATCACTGGAGTAGCGACCGTGACGACTTCAACCCTTCAACAGCGTAGAACATTGGTGAGTGAGAGCAATTCCCTTACTCCTCTTTAATTTTTCCCCAGTTTCCTAATCTGGTCCAAAATTAGTCAACCTTTTATCCAAGTTTTGTGTGTAAAACTTGTACAAATAGTTTTTCCTAGGTTTCTTTCAAAAAACCGACTTAGATAGTTTTTCCCAGGTTTTTCTATTTTATAAAAACCGAATTAAAAAGTTTTCCCTGTGTTTCTTATAATAAAAAACCGTGAATTTCTAAACTTTAATTAATAATAATTGAAAATAATCAATATTACGTCAATTAAGCA
This sequence comes from Halyzia sedecimguttata, assembly GCA_937662695.2. Classification (NCBI taxonomy): domain Eukaryota; kingdom Metazoa; phylum Arthropoda; class Insecta; order Coleoptera; family Coccinellidae; genus Halyzia; species Halyzia sedecimguttata. The sequence goes on along the minus strand of OW569413.2, from coordinate 3,990,292 downwards.
TTTTCCTGGTCATAAAACCAAAAAATCAAATCACAAAATGGCTATGGAAAGAATAGATTTGTCAATAGCGGAGAAATTTGGCACTCTCCTACCGAAATTTTCGGGTATTGAAAATGAATTACATTCATTCATTAAAAGCTCGGAACAATATTTAATGATGTTTTTAAATGAACCGCAGATAGTTAAAGATTATTGTTTTGCTGTCGTAAAATCGAAATTAATAGATAGAGCTTTAGCAGAAGTTTCAACTTCGGATGTTCCAAATAATTGGGAACTTTTAAAACAATTTCTCTATGTAAAGTTTGGAGATCAAATTAATTTAGATGTTTTGATACATCAATTACAGTTTCTAAGTAAAAAACCAAATGAGGATTTATTGAATTTTATAGATACTATTATTACAATGAAAATCAGGATAAATTATAGAATAGATGCCGATATGATGCCTGATCCTGAAAAGCAATTATTCAAGACAAATGTATTGAGAATATGTAAAACGGTACTTATTTCGAATTCACCTATTGAATTACGAACATACCTTATTACCAATAATAATTTCACATTTGACCAAACTATAAATGCAGTAAAAGATTATATTTCAAATATGGCACAATACGATTTACTCGACAGGAGCCGTCGAAATAAAAATACTCAATCTCATCAGAATGTGAGAAATTTTCCTCAAAATAATTTTTTTCCTAATAACAGAAACAATTATCAGAATCCAAGAAATAATTTTAATAATTTTAATCAAAATCCTTTTAATAATTATAATAATCGAAGCTTTCCGTCACAACCCATACATTTCCAACAAAGAAAGTTAATACAAATTATCCAACTAATCGACAAGTATTCGGTACCCCTAATACAAATTATATAAATACCCCTAAACAAAATACAAATGTTTTCAAACCGAATCCTAATCAAAGAATACAAACCCCTCCAGAAAGAATGTCGATACAGACAAGAAACTACCCCCAAAAACGTGGCAATTATTCCACCCAATTTCAAATAAACCCCCAAAAGAAATTTTATACTAATAACCAGAATCCCCAAAGAAATTTTAATATGAATAATCAAAGCCCTCATTATACATTTGAAGAGCTAACTCATTTAGAATCTCCTTCTACTTCAAAACAAGAAGTCAGTAATTTTAACAATTCTACGAAAATAAATTTTCGAGGAAACGCCTCAACAGAAGCGTTGACATAAATTCGACATTAGATAATTTTAATCAACTTCCTTATATTGAATTCCAAAATCCTAAATGTAAACTTTTAATAGATAGTGGATGTTCTGTGTGTCTGATAGACCCAAAATTTGCTTACAATAATTTCCCTCAAAATATTTTCCAGGAACAAACGACATTAACTTCATGTCATAAAAAACAAACTACTAATGAAAAAGTTCTTATACCGTTATTTTCAGAATTTCGCTTAAATGATTTGCATCCGTTTGTTGTGTATAAATTTCATAAAAATTATGATGGACTCATAGGAGCCGACTTCATGAATAAATATGGCCTTAGCCTAGATTTTAAAAATCAAATTTTGAGAAATGAATATTGTCAAATACCTTTTAGCTATCGACAAGTTTGTCAAAAACAGACAAAAATTCCAATTGAACTTTCGCATTTACAATCGACTAATAATGCAGATGCTCTTAGTAGAATTATTTTAGAACCAACCGATGAATTAACTTATGAAAATTTCATTGAAGTAAACGAAAACAATGATATCAGAAATGCCCCTAATATAACTGAGAAAGTAGAAAATTTATTTAAAGTTCCAAAAAAATATGCTTTAGCGCATTGTGTTTCCAGAGATTTCCATATGAATAAAGGTATAGCCTTAAATTTTAAACAAAAATTCGGTCGAGTAGACGAATTAATCGCACAAAAGAAATTAATAGGCGAAGTAGCAACATTACGTATAAATGAAAGAAATATTTATTATTTAATTACGAAAGAATATTATTATGACAAACCGGAATATAAAGATGTTTTCCAGTCACTGTTAAATTTGAAAGAATTATGTATTTTTAATAATGAAAAATATTTAGCGTTACCACGCATTGCTTGTGGTTTAGACCAATTGGAATGGTCCATTGTATTTAAAATGATAAAATATATTTTCCTGAATTCTAATATAAAAGTTGTTATACATTCTATGACCAACCGTCGTCAAGAATGCTTAGAAAACAAAAATATTGAATTTAACGGAATAGAAGATGATGTAATTTCTATGATGAATCAAATAACCGATGAAGAGTTAGATGAATGTTTAGATCTCTTGAATGTTAAGGATCAACGTGAAAATAGTGATTTAGAAGTTTTAAAAGGTGATTTATTTGAACAGGACGCAAGTGATTTAACTATTCATAGTAATGTAGAAAATCCTATTTTAGAACTTCCTTATACAGAAAGAAGTTTGAATTCGTCAAATTTTCAAATAATTTTCAAAATTACTCCGAATTATAAGGTGACAAAAACTAAAATTTTTGGAGAAAAACTTAGATTTAGAGTTGAAATAAATTCAATAGACAAAGATCTATTCAAATTTATTAAAGAATATATCCGACCAAAATGTTCGTTTACTTTATATTTTATATCTCAAGAACTAGAAAAACCCCTTATACGAATATTACAAAAAAAGTTTGATTATAAATCATTCGACTTAAAAATTTCGAAAATATGGTTAGAAGACGTAGAAGACGAAGAAGAACGTTTACTTAGAATACAGCAATATCATGAAACAAAAACTGTTCATCGTGGATTAAGAGAAAATTTAATTAGTCTCAAATCAAAATATTACTGGCCAAATATGAATAAAGATGTTCAAAATTATATTAACTCGTGCGAGATATGTCAAAAAAGTAAATATGAGAGAACTCCTATACAGTTGCAATTTAAACCTAACCCTATAGGATCGAAACCATTCACACATATTTATTGTGATACAATAAAATTCGGTCAAACAAATTGTTTAAGTTTAATCGATTCATTTTCAAGACTAGGACAATGTTATCCTTTACTCCAAAAGACAGGATTAGAAATCGTAGATAAACTAATAATTTATTTCAGTCATTATGGAATACCTAACAAGATAACATGTGACAATGGAATAGAATTTAAAAATAGTGTTGTCCAAGATTTTTGTAAAATTCATAAAATCGAAATTCATTATATTACAAATTACAATCCAAATTCAAATGCCCTAGTAGAAAGATTTCATTCTACATTAATTGAACAATTAAGAACAATTGACAATAAAAATTCCACTTTTCAAAATAAGCTTTCTCAAGCTTTATTGAGTTATAATAATTCCAATCATTCCAGTTTGGAGATGACTCCAATGCAAATTATTAAAGCCGACTTAAATTATTCCTTACCGATTGAGCGAACTCATAATGAACAAGTCCAGGATTATGTAGAAAATTATGTAGAAAACTTAAGGGATATATCGAAACACTTAGAAAAAGGCAAAGAAAAGAATTTAAAACGTTTAGAAAAAACTAATGAAAAACGGTCAGCTAAAGAAAAATATACTCTAAATGAAAATCCCGTTTATATTAAAGGACGTGTTATACGAAAATTAGATCCAGCTTACAAAAGAATAGAGGCTAGAGAAATTGATACTCATAGGATACAAGATGACAAAAATAAACACATTTATCATAATGAAAATAATGAAACAAAGAAAGTATTTAAGTAATATTTTATTTTATTGCAGATCCACTATGGAAACCCTAGTTATAATCATATTATTGAAAATAATCACTACAACCGTAGCTATAGAAATTATACCTTTACAAAATAATGTATTGCCTATTTTATTGGGAAAAGCTTATGTGACCAATAGAAACTTACAATTGATTTATCATATAGACCTAAATAAAATGGAAGAATTAATTATCAGATATCAAAGAGAAATTGAGAATTTGAAAGATCAACAATTAGGTTTTGCACAAACGGCAAACCATAGATATTTGCAGCATTCGAATAAAATTAATATTAACACTCTCGAAGAACTTCTTAACGAGAAAATTAGAGTTAAAAGAGGATTGATAAATTTAGGTGGCAAAATTTCAAAGATATTATTCGGAACCTTAGATTCTGACGATGAGGAATTATATAGAAGTTATTTTAATAGCATAGAGAAGAATGAGAATACACTTAAGAGGAATCAAAAACAAATTGCTACTATAGTAAATGATTTGAAAAATAAATATATTGATAAATTCCAAAAGATGAATGAAAATCTTGAATTATTAAAAATTGTTCCAGAGTTAAGAGCTGTTGAACAAATGCATCTTATGACCTTTGAACTCAAAGATATCAAAATTATATTGGATGAAATTCAAACTGCAGTAAGCTTTGCAAGATTGCACCTGCTACATGAATCTATTTTACCATATACCAAATTTGCAGAATTGATCAAAAATGTTACTATAATACCAGTATACCATCTGAAAGATTATTATCAATTATGTCATACAAAAGTAGTCTTTCGAAATAAAACTTTATTATTCTTAATATCGATTCCCACTATTTATGAACGGAGTTATGATCTGTACAAGTTTTATTACCTATCCCAAAGTAATTTAACCCTTCCTCAAACCTATCCTTATATGCTCTCCCAAGAAGAAATTCTAAAATGGTCGACAAACCAATGTCATCCAATAGAAGAAGACTTTTTATGTGATCAAGATTCCCTCAACAAACCTCCACAATGTTTGGAAAATATCCTTAGGAATCATACAGAAAATTGCCCAAGAACCAAATCTATTCCTGCATCAGATTTAAAGTTATTACAAGATGGAAGCATTCTATCATTAGAGGACGAGAAAATCCAAGAGAAATGTCCTCAGCAAATAAAACATTATTTTATACCCCCAGCTGCAATTCTTCGATCCAAATGTGTAATTAGTAATACTCAAAAAGACATTTTTCCCGTAACTACTGTCAACGAAGAAAAATACATTATTCTACCCAAGATGACCACATCTATAAAGAACCATTCTAACGATGAAGATTTCAAGAAAGAAGATGAAATTCCAGACATCGACATAGAAGAACTGGATCAGTGGAATCATCACCCTTCGAAATTCAGCTTTTTATTATTTCTATTGATAACCATTATAATCATTATAATCATTGCTTGTATTTTGAAATATTTTAGAAAATACTTAAATTTTACTAAAGTCACACCTTCAGGTGATGCCTTTCTCCAAGAAGGGGAGGAATCATGTAATAATGCCCCCTATTAATTAAATACCTTTATAATTAGAACGCATAAGAATATAAATATGACTGTGTTAAGAATTGCTGATATAGCTTTTACTGATAACGCCACGTGCGACGCTTCCCATTGTTTATAAAACTATAAATAGCCTCCCACTCAATTAGTCGGGGAGAATTAGAGAATTAGAGAATTAGAGAATCAGAGTACGAGTCAGTAAGAACGTAATTGTATCATATCATCCATCAATTTCTTCCGCTGTAAATAAAATCTGTTTCAATTTTTAAAAACAGTGTTTTTTACTCCAAATTCATAAATATATACACCCAAGAGCTAAAATTGAAGAGACCATTTTTACAAAAGCAGCACTGTACAAATACGCGATTATAGTAGGTGACTTTAATCCTAATCAAGTAAAAAATAAACAAATTACAAAATTCCTTCAAAATGATGCTTTCAATAAATTCACTACACCTCCCACATTCCTAATGGAAAATAATCCGGATAGCACACCAGACCTATTATTCTACTCAACAAATCTGAGAAAAAACATAAAAAATGTTGAACTTGTTGCAGACCTGGGGTCTAATCATCTAGCGATGGTGATCACCTTAGACATGCAGTCCCAACCTGACAATATTACAGAGAGGAAGAGCCTACAATTTGATGAATGCAAGATAGATAACGTCAACCGAGATATGATACAGTTCATAAACCTACATAAAAACGATAGAATAGATGAAAATTACATATCTTTATTCAACGAAGAACTGTCTGACTGCATCATAAGATACACACCATCAAAAAAACACCATCCTTTTCTGCACGAACTGCATCCCTTCATAATCAGAATGATAAAAAATAAAAGAAAAATGTACAGAGAATACCAAAGACATCAAGATCCAGCTCTCAAACCTCAAATTAATGAATACAATAAGTCAATACATCAAATGATACTACCACATAAACAACACACCTGGACCAAAGCATGTAATGCAATCTGCGAAACTAAAGGGAAGTGTTTTACCAACAAATAAGGACATTATCCAAATACAAAAAATTTCACAAAATTCCGACAATCTTAGATAATAACAAATCATACAAGTCAGATACAGAAAAGACAGAAATATTTGCACATTATCTTAAACAAACCTATCAATACAACAAGGAACCAAAATTCGATGCTAAAACGGAAGAGACAGTGGAAAGTTGGTACGGAAACTACTTTTCCAAAGAGGCAAATAAGACAACTTTTGAAATAGAAGAAAGTACATATTTTGAAATCCTGCACAAGTCCAAAAACAGTTCGCCAGGAGCAGATAACATTCCCTGGAAGATCGTAAAGAAATTAGATCAGCTCATTCACTCATACATTATCGAGATATACAAGTGGTGCTTAAATAATAATAATAATAATAACCTTTATTCCTTCCATAGATTAAAATGCAGTGTTACATAATCAAAACAAAACATTTTTAACATGGAATTCGTCCCAAATACATGTTACATTAATTCACAACTTGTATCACATAGTAGTTCAGAGGATCTCAGTATGTGCTACAAAACTATCAAAGTCCCATATAATCTGATAGCTTATATGGTTCCAACTGCATCAAGAGTGAATAGATCAGCTTCCTGTACAAATTTAAATTCCTAGTTGATTTAATGTTTTTGGGCAATTTATTAAAGATTGATATTGCGGAATAGTAGGAGCCCTTCTCATACACTGTAAGCCTATGCTTTGGTATCCCATAGTTGAAACCGCGATTGTAAGTTGTTGGGGAACTGAACAAACAGTTGTTCTTGAAAATGAACATTAAGATCTCGAAAATGTATACACCTGTAACTGTTAGAATGTTGTTCTCTCTGAAGAGTCCTCTACAGGAATCAGTATTCTTCAAACCCAACATAATCCTGAGGGTTCTTTTTTGTGTTATAAAGAGGTCCCCCACTAAAGAGTTACGTCCCCAAAAAATTATGCCAAACTTTAAAAGAGATTAAAAGTTTGCGTGGTAGACAACCCTCATCACCTCCCGACTGACATATGGTTTCAAAACTCTTATGGAAAACATTACCCTGCACAGCCTTCCATTCACCTCATCAACATGTTGGCCCCATCCCAGGTTTTGATCCAGATTCAAGCCCAGAAATCTTGTGGAAATTGCTGTATTAATAGTTGTACCACCCACAAGGATTTCCTTTGGTGTAATGAGATTTGATCTCATTGTTTTAAAAAATACAACATTAGTTTTCTCTCTATTCAAGACAAATTTATTTTTTAGTAACCAATTTACTAATTCATCTATAGTTTTCTTATGATTGTCCAATAAATCTTCAATGTTTTTTGTTCTTATGATCAAATTTGTGTCGTCCGCAAAATTTACTAAAGATCCCGAGTGAACTGTTGATTCAATATCATTAACGTAGATGGTAAATAAAATCGGGCCTAGTACACTGCCTTGCGGTATGCCCATATTAATTTCTGTTAAATCTGATGCCCCATCCGAATCATTTCCGCTTAATACAACTTTCTGAGTTCGTTTCTCCAAGAATGAGTGAATCCAATCCTGTGCAAAACTTCGTACACCATACCGTTCGATTTTTTGAATCATAATATTATAATCTATTCGTCCAAGATGGCGCCAAACGAAAGTGATTCGGAAGTTGTCTCCGTAAAAGATGGAGAAATATATTAAATAAAGTGCGGATATTGCACCAAAAAAGTTAAAGACCCTATAAAATGTGGAAGATGTAATTATAGTTTCCATAGATCATGTTTTGTGCGTGCTTCAAACCAAGAAAGTGCTTTGTGCAAACATGAAAGGTTAGATTCTGCCGTACAAGGTAATATACTTGAAGAGGAAAATACACTACTTAAACAATTAATCAAGGAAATGACTGAAAAAAATCAGATACTAATGCAAAATAATAGTTTGCTATTAGAGAAAATCCAAATATTAGAAGAAAAAAAACAACAACAAGATGAAAAAACATATTCCCAAGCAATTCAAAAAAACATTTCATCCAGAAGAGTAAACATCGCAAACCTCAACAAAACTCCCCAAACACATAGTACCAACATCCAAAAAGAAGTCATAATAGTTGATAAATTTGACAAGCAGAGAAAGGAGGCATCCGAACTACCATCTATTTCAGTGAACCAAAATAAACATAACCTAGGACCCAATGTAAACACAAACAATGATAATGGTGAATTTAAGTTGGTTGAATATAAGTCAAGAAGGCCTAAGAAAGCAAACTTGGGAACTGGAGAGACAAATAATATCACTTTCAAGTCTACAAAACCCGATAACACGGAAAAAAAACTATGGTTGTTCATTTCTCGTGTGCATGAAGCTGTGACAGAAGATGATGTAATGAAATATATATCCAGCAAAGGAAAATTAACACAGGATGAATTGTCAGTAAAACAATTAACCACAAAAAACCAAGAGAATGTGGACTTCAAAAGTATGCTAATTGGAGTCCCACAAAAAATGAAGGAAGTAATATACACAAACGAATTTTGGCCGAGTGGAATAAGTTTTGAACGATTTAGCTTCATCAAGGGTAAACATTTTTTAGATCAGAAACCAAGAATTCGACAAGAAAGCAAACCCCAAAACCAAAATTAACCACCAACAGTTTTTCCATTCTACACCAAAATATTAGATCACTAGGAAACTCAGTGGAGACGTTAGAAACCCTGACATATGAACATCAAGACATTAAAATCCTCTGTGTCTCAGAGCATTGGAAGTCGGAAGATCAAATAATGTCCTTTTCTATCAATAATTTCACTCTGAAGGCCAAGTACTGCAGACGTAGTGGTGAACATGGAGGAGTAGCAATATATACCAGAAGCGATATGCAAGCAGTGGAAAGGAACGACATTGAGAAAATCTCAAAAAAAAGTCAATTCGAATGTGCGGCAATTGAATTTATCAAAGGAAAAAGGAAATGGATATGTATTGCAGTGTACAATGATGGTAATACAGAAACAATGATTCCACAACTGACACCGATATTAGAGAAACTAACTAAAGATGATTTCCAAATAATATTGACAGGGGACTTCAATATAAATATGATGGAGGACTCTAGAAGAAAACAGGAGTGGGTTAATTTCCTAAGAACATATGATATCATCCAAACGATCTTTGAGCCAACTAGGATAACACCAACAACCTCCTCCTGTATTGATGGCATTAATGTGAAGGCTGACTATCACTTCGTTGCACAGGTTATTGGGACACACATTTCAGATCATTGTGCCCAAAAGATTTCCTTTACAATCACGGACACCCAAAAATTCATATACAAACGAATACTCACTGAAGAAAATCTCAAAAGCCTAAAACAGTCGTTATCCTCACAGAACTGGACATCAATTTATGAGTTTGGTGATGAAAATGCCGATGAACAATTTAATAAGTTCCATGAGATTTTTCTTGAAAACTTCAATAAAACCTGTCCTTCGAGGAAAATTTCAGTAAACACCAAGCATAAGACCTACAAGAATAATGACCCAGAGCTCCAGCAGGTAAAGAACAAATTAGACGTTTTACTCATACTTAGTCAAAAAGATGAAAGATTTAAACCCGAATACAATTCTCTGAAAAAACAATATGACAATACTCTTGTGAAAAACAAAGCAAAACACTACGAAAAGTTAATTCTAAATTCAGATAACAAAAGCAAAACCATGTGGTCCATTATAAATTCTCTACACAACAGAAAGCAAAATAACCGCTTACCACAAAAGAAGGACACTAAGAAAATGGCAAATGAATTTAATAAGTACTTCATAAACGCAGGAACAAATCTAACTTCTCAACAGAACCAAAGGAAAAGAAAAAACATAACACTGCCCCCACCACCTCAAAACTTCATGATTGACACAATATCTAGGGAACAACTAAGTGAAATAGTAAAACAATTGAAGAATAAAAGCTCAAGTGGAACAGATGGAGTGTCTAATCGAATTATAAAACATACCATCCATGAAATAATAGAACCACTCACTTACATCATAAATAATTCATTGAAATCTGGACAGTTCCCGAAGAAACTGAAAATAGCAGAGGTAATACCGACATACAAGACTGGAGATCCAGATGATTATGGGAACTACAGGCCAATAAGCATATTACCATCATTTTCAAAACTATTCGAACTGGCATATTGCAAACAAATAATGGAGTTTTTTCTGGGAAATCAACTTTTCAGTAAAAGCCAACATGGATGTTTGAAGGGAAGATCTATTCAAACAGCGATTTTCCAGTTCATGAGGAGGATCGTGGATGCATTTGAGGATGGGGATTTGGCATGTGGCTTATTCCTTGATCTCTCCAAAGCCTATGATTGTCTCGATCCGGAAATTCTTTTTGGAAAATTGGACTGCTATGGAGTTCGAGGGATTGCACTTGATTGGATCAGATCATATTTCAGAGACAGAACCCAATTGGTTAAAATCCACGATGATGGAATTTTTACAAGCTCCGATCAACTACAGCTGAAATTGGGAATACCACAAGGAAGCATAGCTGGGCCACTGTTTTTCCTTATATATATAAATGACTTCGGTACAAATGTAAAATGGGATACGAGTAAAGTAGAGGAGGTTCACTTTGTTGATGATACCAACCTTCTGGCAGTGCAGTCTCTATGGCCTGATCTCAAACATCTGATAAATACAATAATGATGCACACTGAAGAATAGCTAGATGATAATAACCTGATTCTAAATAAATCTAAAACAAAGCTAACGATGTTCAGTCCTACAAATTCTGGTATAGAAGATCCAGGAAAAATACGGATAGGAGGTGAAGACACAATATTAACACCATACTCTAAATTCTTAGGAGTCTACATTGATAGAGAGCTGAATTGGAAATATCATATAGCCAACCTAGAGGGAAGGCTCAGCTCATCAATTTATGCCTTTAGAATAACATCAAGATACTTAAGTGGAAGTGCATTGAAGACAGTGTACCATGCAACAGTAGAGTCTAAACTTCGATTTGGTTTGTGCTTCTATGGTTCAGGAAATGTTTCTTCTTTATTTGTTCTACAAAAAAAAGCAGTAAGGATATTATATAATATGAAGTTCAATGAAACATGCAGAGGAATCTTCCGGCGAAACAAAATTTTAACGATATATGCCATCTATATCCAAGAATGCCTTCTATTTTTTCATAAAAACCTAGGGCTATTCAGCAAATTCAAGTACAATAAAACCAGATACGAGACAAGAACTGAGGAGTATAAATATCCAAAATGTAGATTAACAACATCACAGAGACAACTGGAGTATAGATGCATAAAACTGTTCAACAATTTACCACCTAATATACAAAAGATAGAAAACCACAAACTGTTCAAAAAGGAACTATACAAAACCTTGGTTGATATGGAACCATATACACTAAAAGACTATGGTGTAGATAATTAATCTTCATATATACTGACGCTATTACATTTCTCTTTTTGTTTGTAACTTGGAGTGATTTGAAATAAAGATTGTTATTATTATATTATTATTATTATTATTATTGTTTCATATGCTTTAGATAGGTCCAAAAAGGTACCTATTACATATTCCTTGCTTTCAAAACCCAGTAGTACTTCCTGAGTAAACGAGTGTGCTGCAGTGTAAACTGACTTACCCTTCAAGTAGCCATGTTGACAATTACTAAAAAGATGATTTTTCAGAAAAAAGTTTACTATTCTACTCGCCATAGCTGCTTCAAATATTTTTGAAAAGGATGGTAATAGACTGATAGGTCTATAATTTTTTATTGAAGTAGGGTCACCCCTCTTATAAATCGGTTTCACTATTGCTGTCTTCAGTGACTCAGGAAAAATGCCATGCATAAGCGAGTTATTCACAATAAAGGCTAAAGGTGCAACTATCCCTAAAAGACTATTTTTATTATTGTTACCGGAATTTCATCAGCTCCACTACTGAGCTTGTTTTTCAGCTGTCTTATTGTATCGACAATTTCCAGTTGCGTGACTGGAAATATATACATACTCTTTGAATTTTTTTGTATGTGATTACAATTGAAATCAACCTGTTTCTGATTTTTGACTAGATCAGATGCTGCACCTACAAAATATTTGTTTAGTTTATTAGCAATTTCTTTTGTCTCTCCTGGAATTTGGTGTTTGCGATTTTCCCCCTGACCTCTTATATCTTTGATAATACTCCAAACCGTTTTTCTTTTATTGTCTGAATTTTTTATTTTGTTATCATATAATTTTTTTCTAAAATCGATCAAGAGCTGATCGTATTCCCTCTTAACTGAGTTATATTGAGCTACATATGCACTGCTTTGACTTTTGAGGGTATACAAAATATCTAGTCTTACCTTACATTGCGTTATTTCCTCTGAACTATAATTAATTTTATTTAGCTTGGTTTTTTATATTCCAAGGGAAAACATTCATTGAATATCCGTTGAAATATGTTCATAAAATTATTAAATTGCATTGCGTTATATACTTGTTGCCAATCTTGTTGTTCTATTTTGTTTAAGAACTTCAATTTATTATGCATATTGAAAAATCTTTTCCGAATCGGTTGGTTCTTATTATATTTAAAATTGAAGTTTATTTTTTGCCCAAGATGGTCAGACATCATAGAGTTTATTATTACTGAATCAAAATTAGCGATATTAGTGAAAATATTGTCTATACAACTTTTCGTAGTTGGTGTTACTCTTGTGAATTCAAGAGTAGAGGGCTTTATATTGTAAGATTGCAAGATCGACAAAAAGTTACGTTTTTCTCTAGATTTATTTCTAATATTTATGTTGAAGTCACCAGCTATACAGATTTCACTTTTTTCCTTTCCTATAAGTCGCACAAGTTTTTCTAAGCGTTCAAGAAATCTGTCTATGTCTATACTTGATCCATTATTGTAAATACAGATGGTCACAATTTTTACATCACCAGAAACTAATTCTACTGCTGAACATTCGAACACTTCTTTCCTTGCCAGTTTCGCTATTTCTGGCCGTTCTTTTACACTCACACTCTCTCTACAATATATCGCCGAGCCTCCGTGTTCATTTTCATTCTGACAATATGAGGAAATGAGATTAAAACCTTTAATTCTGTAGTTTTCCAGCTGGTCCTTGGATTTCCAATGTTCACTGATGCACAGGCAAATACATTATTTTTGGTCATTCACCAATTTGTTCAATTTATCTATACAGTTTCCAATAATTGATTGTACATTATAATGTTTCAACGATGAATTTAACATTTTTGACCTATTTACTTCAACTTTTCCTTGGATTTGGCTAGCTTGTATAAAAAATCACAAATGCTAGTTCCCTCAGGCCAAAGCTCTGGCGCTTTAATTTTGTCTAATAGATTTGAGGGCACTGTTATTATGTAAGACTTGTATATATCTGGATACTTAGAATAACCCATTTTTATTTCAAATTGTTTAAATCCATTTACCGTTAGATGTTTTTTTATTGATTCTTCTGTGCTTTCCACATCTATTCTACTAATGTATACAGAGACCATTTTTTGTACGCCTTTTAAATCAGACTTTTTGTTGATCCCTATTATTTCAGGATTCCGCTTTTTTTTGTATGTTACCGTTGTGAACCTTGTATCTTGCCTTCTTCACATGATCCTGAGTTGTGTTTGTTTTATTCTTGTTTTCATGATCAGTACCCATCTGTTCAGTATTTTAATCTATTTCTTGAGTATTGCTAGTTACTATTCTTGCATATGTTTCTTTGGATATTGGATATATCGGTTCTGAATCTTGTTTGTCTAAGTTTATTATATCCCCCATTATTTTTTGCTGATCTAGGATAATGTTCTTACTGGGTAATTCTGGATTTCCCTTAATTTTGTTAGATTTTGTTTTATCCATGTTTTTATTTCCTTTGTTCATTTCTTCTCTAACTGACACTTGCTTTACTGAGTCTTCTTCCTGTGTTTTTAAGTTTGTAATTCTGTTATTAAAATTTTGAGTGAGTTTTTGTATTTTTATGTCAATTTTTTTTTCAAAACAGATCTGTAGATTTTCCAACATTCTGTTTAACTGATCAGTTGTGACTATATCTGATTGTTTGACATTTCTGAAATTTAAATTTGATTCGTCTATTCCAACCTCTTTGTCTGCATGAGGGTTACTGCATGTAAGTATTTTTCCATTTAGATGGATTATCTGTTGCTCCAATGTTGTAACTAGAGTTTCAAGTTTTTCTTTATTTTTCTTGAGTTTGTCGCACCAATTTTGGAGGTTCCTATTTTCTCTTTCTGTATTTTCTATTGTTTTTTTCAGCTTATCCGTTTCTTTCAATAAAGTTTTGTTCTCCAAGTCTTTCTGGTCCAGCTTTGCTTCATTCTCGATTTTATATTTCTCATGCTTGTTGACATCATCTTTAAAATTCATCAGTGTTTCTTCCAATGATTTTATGTAGGTTTTCATATCTTCAACTACAGAATTTTCTAACAATGATTGATTGGAGTCATTGCAAGTTCTTTGTTGTGTAGTTGCAAGATTTTCTTACAAAGCATTAATCTCTTGTTTAAGTTTTCTGTTTCTTTGCATCAATGTTTCAATGTTGCCTGCTTCTTTCCTACATTGTGGGCAGTAGAGGAGAACCTTTCTTTTCTGTAAAGGAAAGCATTTCTCCTCCGATGCCGTGAAATCGCCACATTCCTTGCATTGCGTGTTGCCACAGCAGTCGCATTTAAATAAGATATACTTGTCCCCTTCTAAAGAACAGGTGTCGCACTTCATTCTTCTATTTAATTTCCTTCTCGCCGATAAGATTATCTAGATAAGATAACTATTCAACACGTTTTTGTGAATTCCCAACACATATTGTATATCGGTTTTTACACAATTTATTGAAGTTATTTGTTTGAAACCGAAATTGAGATCAAATTTTTCGGGTCCTTTTGATTAGACTCCCAAAATTGGAGTGATTAAGTTTTTAACTGGCGTTCTTATGAACCTGCCGATATAACTTTCACTCGAGTTTTCTTAGATTTTCGACTTTTAAATCGGATATAAAACGGAGCACTTTCAAACGTGACTCGTCACCAACTTAACATATGTATATAACAGTATATTCCCACAAATATGGAAATCTGGAACTATCATACTCATAGGAAAAAGTAATCGAGATCACTCAAAAGTAGAAAACTATAGACCAATAACCCTTTTACCAGTTCTAGGGAAATTACTTGAAAAGATAATCAAAACTAAATTAGAAGAACATACAAATCATTTAATACCCAAACATCAATTCGGCTTCCGTAAAAACAAATCTACTGTACACCCACCAATGATATTCTTCAATAATATACAAAACGCACAGTTGAATAACAAAAAAACAGCAGCAGTGAGCATCGACATAAAAAAAGCATTTGATGGTGTCTGGATAAAAGGATTATTATACAAATTGTACAGGTTGAACACTCCTTCCCATCTCATCCATATATTAAAGTCATATCTAGAAACCAGGAAACTGAGGATAAAAATAAATGAGGCGCTATCTGACTCTTTCATTCCGATGCAGGGCACACCACAAGGATCACCATTGTCTCCACTCCTTTTCAATATTTACTGCAGCGATATTAGCCCAACTCACCAAGGCAACCAATATACTCTACAATACGCAGACGACACGATGGCTATTTATCATGAGCAAACATTAAAATACTGTATGGAAAAACTTCAATTACATCTGAATGACATCACATCATGGCTGTCCAAGTGGAGACTCAGAGTAAATCCGGATAAATCCCAGTTGATAATATTCAATCACAACATCAATCAATCATCCCCATTGATCTCCATAAACAATAAAAAAGTGAAACCTTCTCCATCAATTCAATACTTGGGTATTCAAGTGGACAATAGAGCTAACTTACGACTCCATGCCAACAATATGAAAAGGAAAGCTATCAGCAGAGCAAAACATTTTAAATACTTAACCTACAAAGACCAGGGAATTGACATGACAACTGCTTCCACGATATAGACCACATTAGTTAGGTTAGAATCAGTCGCTTGGCGGGAGATCCATATTCAAATTTTTTAACAAGGAATTTCAACTTTGAGATGAAACCACCCTATTTAAAAGAGAATGTTAGTACAGAGACAACAAGTATTGGGTACCTTTATCATTAGTGCATGTTTTCATGTTATTTCCACATTAAAATCTACTTCTATTTATTCTTAAAGCAAAATTGAAACCATCCTAGTTCGAAAGATTTCCGTATGTCGTAGATGACTTCTGTTGTGCGTCATCACAAGGCCGATTTAGGGTTATGTTATTATTTTTAACTGATTTCGAGTGAGCTAAGACATACGTCAATCGAATTTGGTGAACACTTTTATATTTATTAATTATTTTGGAAATATACAATTTTGTTTTGAAAACTTGATTCTAAATGGTTGAGAAAGGTTCACAGAATCTATTTCAACCAAAATAAACCTTAAGAAATTAGCCAAAGTATCTAAAAACAGGCGAGAAATTCGCGTAAATTTAAGGTCCATAAGAAATGCATGGGGAATTCAGTGCCCGGATCCACGGATGGATCGTAATTCAAATTTCCCGACTAACCTAACTAATGTGGTCTATATAAGACCATATGCCGGCCGATGATTGAATATGCACATCCCTTATATGCAGGTTGTAGAGAATCAGTGCTAAAAATACTACAAGTAGCTGAAACATCATCTCTGAGAATGGTCACCAGACTGAGACATCCCAGGAACCGACTACACAATCCGCCCAATAATCTATTATATGAGTTAACCAAAATACAACCAATTAAACAACATATGGAAGAACTAAATAAAAAATTCATGAAGAGACTACAAGACTTGGAGGATGTACTTGATCTGGTGCAATGTGATTCGCCTCAGCACCCACAAAGAAAATTTCCAACATGCACACTATTGCAGAAACTGAATAACTTAACTATAAGTTAATTTACCTTTCTTTCCTTATTATTATTTTTTTTTTGTGAATTCATAATGTAATCCAAATTTATTACTGGCTGAAGAACTCAGGTCGATGGCCATAAATACATTTATTATTATTATAATTATTATTTTACCTATGACATGTTATTATTGTGTATTAATTAATTTTATAATTAATTGAGCCAGCCTGCATATTAGCTTATAGAATGTCTATATATTCTGATTGCCAATAAAAAGAGAGAAAGAAAAAAAGATGTCTTGACAACATGCAAAATCTCTGATTCAGAGATCTCAAATACAAATGTGTAAACATCATCCCAAGCACCATTAGAGACATCAGAAATGAAATTAGTGATGACATCCTCAGTAAAACGCCTAATCTCATTTTTAACTTTATCGAAACTAATTGTGCAAAAGTTGAACTTAATGAACTGGGCAAGATGATCAGATAAATGTTTCTGCATTACGCTTATATCACTATAGTCTTTTATATTGGTGACAATATTGTCAATATAAGATTTGGAAGTGACAGTTGTTCATATTGGTTGCTTTATAATATATTATATATATGCACCATATAAAACTGAGCCAACAGCGCCAAAAACTCGCGCGACTCCTTAGAGTCAACACTTATGTCAATATTAAAGTCTCCGGTTAAAATACATTTTACATTTTCATTAAGACAAGTTTCACAAATCTTACATACATTGTCGAAACTAAACTACAATTGAACATTCATTACTTCAGTACTTGGAATCCTAGAAAGCATTATACGCAATACCCCTTAGCGGTCATTATGGTAATATTTACCAAATTCTTGCCCCACAGGATAACGTCAAACTGCATAAATTTTTTCTGAACTTGGCTAGGAATTGTTACCACACCCACCATATTCTTCTGAGATTTCACCAATTGATATCCACCCTTTTGTGTCTTGACAACTGTATGAGGTGCAGACAGTTCTCGCGATACATTTTTTTATTTCAAATTCCAAGAGTTTTGGAGAAAC
The DNA here is from genome assembly GCA_937662695.2 of Halyzia sedecimguttata. Lineage (NCBI taxonomy): Eukaryota > Metazoa > Arthropoda > Insecta > Coleoptera > Coccinellidae > Halyzia > Halyzia sedecimguttata. The sequence continues at coordinate 3,972,069 of OW569413.2, read as the reverse complement.
ATCATACAAACATTGGCGTCACATTGGCAAAATGATCAATGAGTGCAATGGTAATTACTTCGATGAATAATAGTGTTTTTTTCTATCCCTTTATTGTGCCAAGAAACTAAGGCCATCTACACAGTTCTCTACTCATTTATACGCAAACTCTTTCAACTTTTTTTCAAGACATTCATCATACAACCCAACACCACATCTATGCCCTGAGTAGGATTCAAACCTGCAACCTTCGGCACCAAAGTGTGATCATCTCCCACTAGACCACCGGCTAATGGAGTATTACCTTTTCGTAATTTATATTTTAGTATTTAAAAGTGGTTCCTAATAATATTTCTCAATTGTAATATAAATCAACAGGTGACTACTTACGTCATCGAATAGATAATCCTTCTCACACTGGGTGATTTCTTTTTGTACAGACATCCAAAACCACTCGGCTTTCACAACCCATGTTTTCAAATTTGCTTCAGGTTTCTCCCCTACCGAAGATTCGTCCACTACCTAGATAGAAACAAAAATTAGAACATATAAGATAGCATTCCAGATACCTTTGTTCGATAAAAAAAAAAGATTTACTCCTGGAGACAGTTCAGTAAAGAATTTTCAACAACAAGGTGTTAGCCTGAAAGGTGAAAAATACAACACTTCCATTAATTGAAGTTCTGCAAAAAGCAAAGAATGGACATTGACTAATACAACTGTTAAAAAAATTGAAAACTCGCATTCATCACCATATTTGCAGAACTTCGAACGTACTCCAAACAAGACCACAACTTAAATACTCAATATTATCTTTGATATAGAATTCAAATAGCAAAGAGGACTGGAAATTCCTCTATTGAAAAATTTTGACATGGACTTTTCATCTACTCATAATTTTTGTACAGTGGTCCTTAAGTTGCAAATCAAAATGTATGAAAATTGGAACATTTGTTTGTACATATCATTTTTCATCTTTTATATCATATTTTGTTATTTCATCAATATACCTAGTTCTGAATGATCAAATCAAATATGGTTTGAAATCTATCATCATCTACTTAATCATTTAGAAGATAACCAGTTTTCCACAAGAATTGGGTAAGTTTGGAAAAATGTTGTATACATGAGAATCTTTTGATGTTGTTTCAAATTATACATCGAAAATAATAAATTTAATGCTCAATTTAAATGGGCCTTACATGACACAGGTAGTGTATACATTTGAATAATAATATAATATTATCGTCTTTTGGCCCATGTTTGTGACAATATGGCAATAATATATATCTTGATCTAGTGTTAACTTATGAATAGGTGCCCCAGCATCCCAATTATACTCAGAATAATATCCCATAACACAAACATCAACTTGAGTTGTCCAAAATGCAAAAAACAGATTCAATGATGATTTACAGGAGCATAGTAGTAAACTCTACTTGAAACTGCTTGAGAAAATACAATAAGAGAAAAAAACCTAATTCTAAAAATTATCAAGTTTCATACAATGGCGAAAAATGTTCCAATATTCGCTTAAGGAATCAGCTGTTAATTTTAACTCATGTTTTGAATGACATTTTTGAGGAAAAAACTGAAAACTTCTCTTCAAGGCTGACTAGACAAATGTTAAGAAGTGTCTGGAATACGTTTAAGTTAATTCAGAATGAAATGAAGTTAGTACCGCAGCTGATGTTACGGAGAGCCCTCTTAACTCCCTGGTCAACTCATTGCTAGGCTCGGTTTGATCAGGTGCTAGGCTTGGGATGGCGGAAACACGGCCTATTGCCGGGAAACAGGAAGTGTTAAACTTGTCGACCTCATCTACCTCACGAACACCCCCTTCTACTAAAGAAAGCTTGGAAGTGTCAAAATCAATCTTTGACCTCTTATTACTGGCTGAGAACTTCGAACTGAAAGTCCTTCTCAGCAGATTTTTCTTGGATTTTTTGCTGACCGGTGTCTCAGGACGATCCATAGTACTGCTGAGATCCTGGACAGTGTCCACATTGAAAACTCCCGAGCTGGAAATGACACTCTCATTCATGCTTCCGTTGAAGCTTGTGGAGTGTATCGTTCGCCTTCTTTGCGAGAAGTAATTTATGGGGGTCTTGAAGAAGTTCGAAACCCTCTTTTTCTTCTCACTGAAACTTTTATCCCTCTTTCTCTTCACACTGGAGAAGTATTCAGGCGATTCAATCTTCCTTTTACGGCTAGAAGATGTGGTGGTATTCATGGTTTGGTCGAAAACGCTTCCAACTTCGCTATCGTCGTGTGACTTCTCATCAAGTGTCTCTAAGAAGACGCTGCGAGCAGTCGAATTCAAGGGTGTATTGTATATGTTCTGGTAGCGGCTGAACGACTCGAAATCGTCAACAGTTTCCTTGGCAGTTGGGGGTGTATCGATTAGGTTGGGAAGGGTGACGGGGGGTTCGTTAGCGGGAGAGGTTAACTGTGCACCTGCGTCCATACTGTAGCCCTCTCTGTAATCCATCACCTAAAATCCACAACCGTGCTCTAGTTAAAGGTGCTCTCGGAACATGTAACATGAAATCAGTATCTAGATTTATCCTTTCATCATTCATTTTGCACATTTAGAAATATATATAATCAATTAAAAATCTCACAAATGCTCAATGGATAACCTCTCGATATTCTCCAATATTCTAACAATATATTGAAAGATTGACGACTTTTGACAGGTTAGAATTGTTATTTCACTGATCGTTACTGTCATATTTATATTAATTCAGGCAAAGTTATAATCTAGTTCAGCTGACTATAAACAAAGAACCTCAGCTCTATACAGGGTGTCCCAGAAGTCGACGTCAAACCAGAAACGGGGGATAGGTCAAGTCATAATAGTTATGAGAAAAATATAAAAGAATAATTTAATTATATTCAAATTGTAACTGTCTGTATTGATAAAAAATGTACTATGCTAGCTTGGCAAGTAACTTTTGGCGCATATAATAATTATTTCAAAATGGCATAACACTTGTTAGCAAATTAGGAAAAATAAAATATCGATTTGTAGTAGCGGGAGTTGAAACACCATCACAGGGTGAAGATTTTCTCGATTATATTAATTTTGAAAATACGTAACCTAGATTTTTTGGAAATATTTTTCTTATAACTATTAACACTTGGTCTAGCACCGAAACCAGAACATGTGAAAGTGAAATATGTAGAATTTCAGGGCATATTGAAATTATTCTTTTTCTGTTCAATCACTGACGTTTGTTAAGTGAGGAAGTTATACAATAAAACGAAAATTGAATAATTGGATTTTTTTTTAGTATAGATACAAGGTGTGAATGTATACTCCATTCACATTTATAAAGTCTCCCGGTTGGCCATGAAAATTTGACACATTTCACCATGTATATTTTGAAAAGTTAGGTTATAGTCATTTTCCTGTCAGATAACTACGCAACGTTGCCCTCTCTACATATAAGTCCTAGTAATTACGTATTTTCTCAATGTGAATTTACTTCGGAAAAATAATGAATTAGAGAATAATGTGAATTCAATAATTCCACAGTCCTGGCGACTGTAGAAGAAAACTTTTCCCCTGTTGATACTGGAAATATTTCACGTACATAAACTGGTTGGAAGATCCAATTATGCTATTTTCTTGTATGGCAATCAAGAATCAAGTATTGAAATTGTATTGAAAAATAATAGACAGAGTAGTCCGTTACTTTGTGATAGTTCATTTGAAAAAATAATGAAAGTACCTGAATAACCCGGCAGGAAAACTTCTAAACGAACAGTTGTACCTATGGATTTCCCCACTTTTCGAAATTCTCAAGAAATAAGCCTACAGAAGACATTTAAATACCTTGTTGCACAACTTGAAATACACCATTTTTTTTTTTTTTTAATCATATTGGACCTAGTCCCTAAGTATGGTCTTGACTTTCGTCATTAACCAGCAGAGTTCAATTTCTAACATTCATACCGGACAATCACCACCGACATCCATGCCCTGAGCGGGATTCGAACCCGCGACCCCGGCACCACAGCAGGTCTTTATACCAACTGCACCACCTGAGCCGGCATACACCAGATTCAAAATGTAGTAGTACTACGAAACCCGAGTCAACTTACACTTTAATAAAATATAGTGATGAAAAAAGTCATTTCATTCAAGAGTTCAACATGTCAGAATGAAGTTTACCTATTGCAGATTTCGGTTCTGTATAGCACTCCTACTTTCGGCAGTTCGAAGCCAAGACTTCTTTATTATATTTGAAGATAATGGTCTGTGATAATATCTTTCTAAGATTGAAGATTAAGTTATGATTATGTTGAGAGTAGAAATTGGCAACGTCGCGGCGGATTGTTTTGACCTTGATGATATTTCAGCAGTGCCAACCTGCCTGTGTTTTAGTAACAAAAACGTGATAGACCTAAATCATGGCCAACCGGGAGACTTTATAAAAGTGAATGCAGTATATACATGTTAGAAATTTATAGGGCATGTAGGAAATGCAAAATAGATGGGAAATTTCCTATAGACATAGTTCCTTGCAAGTTCAGTTTTCGCAATTTTCACATTGAGTTGAAATTGTTGGAAAAATTTTATGTTTTTTGAATATCTCTAAATTGACCAATCGGAATGACCCGAAAATTTTCATATTAGTTGTGGTAATAGCGGTACATGATTTGATACCAATAAAAATTCTTTTAATCCATAGTCGGAGATATGGACATGTTGTTATCTTTTTTTTAAATAATTTCAACGCCACTGACTTTAATGCACATATCATCAGTGAAAAGTGTTAACCTGCTAACTACATTGAACACAATTTTACAGTAGAGCATTTTAACTGCGCAGAAATTCAAGTTTCTACCGAAAATGTGTCTTAAAATGACAAGAAACCATGTTTTAGTTCTTTTTAACTATAAATAATGTACAAAATAAGTCGTATTAGCATTTTTACACTGAAAAATAGGAGTAAGCAGGTTTCCGCTTTTAAAAGAAAGTTTCAAGGCCCCCAGTTTATGAGTTAGCAGCTTTTCATTGAAACCAAATTTTCAGCAATAACTCAAAAAAATACAGCTCCGACTGAATTGAAACTTGGTAAATAATTGTAGACTGCATTTGCGCAAATTTTTAAAAAATTTCGTGAGGATCGTATAACTAGAAAAAAACAATTTCTCTGAAAAAACATATAAACTATTGTTATTAAATGGTTTCTTTCTGGGTTTTTTCTCCCAAACTTTGAAAAATAATATTTATGAAATAAAATATATTATTTTATGAATTACTTCTGCGTAAGAACCACAAGATATTTGTCAGAAGCAATCTATAGAACAATGTTGCCTAACAAACAGTAACGAAACAACATCAACAATAAAACAAGTATGCCTGAGCACTGAAACCGCTCGCCGAAATCCTTTGCAGAAGTCCCTTCATGACCAGGCTCCACAGCAGTTGTGGCCCCCATATTGTAGGCAATCCCTACACGTTAACACAGTCACTTCTGCCTTCCCCAGGTAGGTTGTGAATTTCGAAACGTTTCGGAGTCTATATCAGACGAAAATATTCAGAATAATTTTTTTTGATAGCTATTCTCGGATTTCAGAATAGCTATCAAAAAAAAATAATAATAATAATATTTCGTTATTTTTTGTTAGGCAACATTGTTCGATAGATTGCTTTTGACAAATATCTTGTGTTTCTTACGCAGAAGCAATTCACAAAATAATAATTTTTTTATTTTATAGATATTTTTCAGAGCGTGGGAGGGAAAACCCAGAAAGAAACCATTTAATAATGAATATACCTTTCACAGTATGATTAATAAAACCTTTTCTTTGAATATTTTATATTTCCGAAACTATCCGTCGGATTCCGCAGAAACAATCAAGCCGCATTTTATTTAGCAAATATTTCCACAAATACAGTTCCGACCGAATTGAAATTTAGTACTCGGTTGAAAAAAGACAGCTTGAAGGTTCATGCAGTATTTCGTGAGGGTGTAAGACGCGAATGGACGAAAGAACATGCGCGCAAAATGCTCCTGACTTCGCGTTGGTTTTTTTAAGATTTTTTTTAAATAGCTTCATAATATAAAACACCAAATATTGGTACATTTCTATTTTTTCTTGCTCGAGAATATATTTTTTGGCGCTCTAGTTCATCGGAACTGAGTGCTTATCAATTTGCCCAAATGTCTGAAATTTTCGAATTTTTGGCTGAAAATTTTCTCAAACCATTTGGTTCGACTCACTGATCAAGAATCCGAGGTCGAAATCGATTCTGTCCGGCCGGCCGTAGGCACGATAACTCTCGAACGAAAGGAGTTAGAGGATTGAAATTTGCAAGGTGGATTTGCAGCGTAAATATCTCGGACAAGTTCGTTAATGAGCGGAATCCATAGAGCGGTTTCGGAGTTATGGCCAATTTTAGTAAAAACATTTTTTATGAATATTTCCGAAACCGATCACTCGATCTATCTGAAATTTAGCATCAAATTGTAGAATCATGACCTTTATACGCATGTGAACTTTTGTATTGACCAGGTTACCGCAAAGTGTAAAAAAAAAAATTTTGAAACTTAAAAAAAAAAAATTCTACAATAACTCTAGAACGGAATGAGCTAGGCAGTTGAAATTTTCAGAGTACGTTAGGGAGATGAATATCTCGGTTAAGTTCGTTATTGGGCAAAATAGGCCAGATGGTTTCAGAGTAACGAAAAAAAAAATTTTTTTTTAAGTAAGAAATTTCAAATTCAATTTTTATTTAAGATGCAGTTTCACCATAAAAATCCATTGATATCATTTTCAACTCCAACAAGCTAATACTTTCGGAGATATGATTTTTCGAAATTTCAATAATGAATCGTACTTATGTTTTCACAGAATGTTATAATTATTCTATCTAAGCTTTATTATATGATCTGTGTTCATACTCGTACCTGTCATCCTGTTCTATAAGAAAGAGTCAAATTCATTTCAGCTATTTTAATTTGATTTCTTCCATGGTGCAGTCCTCATTCTCAGATTGCTCATTTAATCTTGATAAATAAACTATTATTTGAATTGAATTTCCTTTATGATGCAGTTCTATCATAAGAATACATTGATATAATTCCCAACTCTCAGAAACCAATACTTTCGGAGATATAATTTGTCTGTTTGAACTAGAGCGCCAGAAAGCTCCTGTCCACAGGGCTTGAACCCATTTTTTTTTAAATATTCACGTTTCAATTTTAACCTCGATGTTGAGGAAACATCGATCACAACCGATGTTATCACGACATCGATGTTTGCTTTCGAAGTTAACATTGATGTTTTGTGTCGACGTCCCTAGTCACTGGTGGAGATCAGGAGATAGCTGGTATTCGGCGACGAATTTGAGGTAATCTAGCAGGAATTATTGACACAAAATCTCGCGTAATTTAAGATTCTGAAGTAAATGGCTGTTCTTCTACTGGTAGTATATTTTTTTCTCTTTCCAACCACATAAATAGCATTTTCACCTTTAAATGTAGTTAGCAAGTTAACAATTTTCAATAACGATATGACGTTTTTCGTAGATACCCCATTTTGTTTAGAGGAAAAAAGACATGTTACGTTTTCATCGTGGACACATGGTTTCCAAGATATTTTACTGGTAAAAATTCCATGTGAAAATGCTGTACTCTAGTGTGTACTATTCCAAAAGTCATATTTATTTTATAATATCGTTAAATTTTCGAGTTATTCCGATTGGCCAATTTTTAGATATTCAAACAATATTAAATTCAACTCCCTGTATCTTGAAAACTAAAGCCCCAACGACATATACATAAAGAAAATTTTCCGTCTGTTTTTGCATTTTCTGTGTGACCTATAAATTTGTAACACGTATTCATTAACACCCTGTATATTTATTACAGACCTTAAATCAAAGAAACTGATTTTGTAGGTAAATCATTTCCATAACGAATTAATTGATATTATTATCCTTCGAAAGCGGACATTTACATGTAACAAAATAGTACATTGATGATATATGGCAAAATCCAAAAACAAAAACTCCTAGAATTATTCAAAAATGACTTGTTGAAAGGATCAAACTAGATTACAATAAAATGACTATAAACACTAAAAACTACATAATGATATCACTAAAAACAACCCACAGAATAAATTGTTAATACATTAATTTGGATATTATTATTCCAATGAAAAAAACCAAATTATATTTGTTCCAACACACACAGGAATATGTTCTGAACTGGACAAAATCTACACATATCAAAATTGTTGCAAGAAAGCTCATTCCAAACTTGGCAAACAGGGTGAATTAATTGTTATTGAACCGATTCTAGAACAGAGAATAGGTTAGGTTAGAAAAAGATTAATTTCTAAGATGTGTATGCCGGGCATTTAATTATTTGTTTGCTGCCTCTTGACTTCTCACTATGAGTGCTCAAACTAACTTAAAAAATGATAAATGGTTTATAATATTTATTGTCAAGGAAGCAACGAGAATTGTTTATTTAAAGAGCTCGCTTAACGGGTTGACCGAAATTATTTTCGTCACTAAGTAGGTACAACTGTGCTCTATACGCACGCGTCAACTTGTCACCTCAGAATTATACTGTTGTATGTGCAGTAAACTAAGTTCTGAGAAAAAAGAGAAACAAAATTTTGATGATTGTAGCCCTACGGTTGGTAAAGTTACACTTACCTGGAAAGGTGGTGTATATTAGATTTTGTTAAATTAGCTTATAATTAAGCTAGAAGACTCAAAATAAGTCAGAGATTTCGAGAAATCTGGCTTTGAAAAAAAATATACAACTATGTTATTCTAAGGAATACTTTATTCTTCATAGTCTGATACATAAAACTATGTTATCGTAAAAAGATAAAAAAGAGCATGAATGAATTGATTTAAACAAACATAACAATATTTTATAGTACTCCCACAAATAGAAAAAATAAATATGAATACAAATTTTATTCTGGAAACATTGTCCTATAATATGTCTGATCAATTATCATGTAGTTTCAAAAATTTATATTGTACATACCACTATGTAACTGAAAGAAGTTACATAACCTTCATACAACTATGCAATTATGGTTGCCTACAGTAGAATGATTGAGATAAGGTTTTGAAACTCTACCAAACAAATATTTGCGGAGCAAACAACTTTGTGATGTGGATAACTCGAAAATCATGAAAATGCGACATACAACAGTGTAATTTTGAGGTGACGAACTGTCATTTAGTTTGTTTACAGTGCTCCATTTGGTCAGTTCATCTCAAGTCCCGTTTCAGTTTCGGAGTTATACCCATATTAAATTTTGTTATTTCCTTAATAACCCAAAACACACAAATCCGATCCAATTAAAACTTGGTAATTACTTGTAGAATGCCGACGCACTAATTTTTCCGAAATTTCGTGAACATTGTATCAATAGAAAAAATAATCTTTTTTTCTTCAAAAATTTTATATTTCAGAATCCGCTGAAATTCACACATATCTTCAAGCCACCATTTCACAATCGAGTACCAAATTTCAGCTCGATCAACTATGTACGAGGCGTGAATAGACAATGGAAAACGCGCGCAAAAGCTCCTGACAGTGCTTTCTAAATTTTTTTTTTACATTTTGACCGATGTAAAAACTACGAGGCGTAGATCAGACTGTCTTAATAAACAACATAAACTTGTTTATGACATCATTCATTTCAGATTGCACATGAACAACTGCGCCAAAGCAGACTGACCTCACTTCAGTGCTTTTTTAATTTTTTACAGTATCTGTTTTTTTACAGTTCTTCTGTATTCCACTAATTTCTCACATTATTTCCTTATTATTGAATATTTGATAATGAAACATTAATTTTTTAATGGATTCATCTTATCCTTGAACATACCTTCTATTTTAAAGTATATCCTTAGACTTTCACGAAATGCATAAATTAAATTGAATTTATGTATGTTCAACACCTTTGATTTCACGTAGTTCGAGTGAGGTTCAGAGAAATTTTTCTTTCGGCATAAGCATAGACGCAATTCTATTTCTTTTCTAACACATTCCAATTGTTCATTCAAGAATGGGTTCTAATCTAAACTCAGTTCATCTCTGTGATAGACTGGGGTGTTGGAACAAACTAATTGAATGAAACCAATGTTAATATCCAACAAAATTTCATCAAAATGAAATAAAATAGTCAAATAACAATTTTTTTCACTGAAGGTATTTGCTATTATCACTTACCACGTGTGTGCAATTTGGATCGTCAATTGTACTAACTGTGCCCCCGTTGGAAATTAATACTTCTCTCATATGCTCCTCTTCATCGTCTGGAAATCCCTCAAATCTGATATGAGCACCTTGGAAGGGCTTCAGTTTGTGTTGATACTGTAACGATAGACAACAACATTGAAACTTTTAGAATTTATCATATCAACAGTGAAGGTATAATATTAAGCTACAATGTTTTACTTATTGCATATTTTCAAAAAATACAATACACGTGGCAGTCAGCCTGTAGTCAAATTATGTATATTTCGAAATAAATTTAGCTCTAAAATTTCAACCATATATATGGAACCATTTCCAATCAAACGTATATATTGAAGCTAATTCTTTTTAGTAAAGGAATATAAAATTTTAAATTCAAGCTAAATTGTACTACATAGCTATATATAATTTTTTTTTCCAAATATTGTGTAAAATTCAATGAGCTGAAGACAGAAGGTCATCTTGTCTTCGACAATAAAGAACTGTTCTCCCTATTATTAGTACATACCAGAAAAGTATCATTTGTAGCAGAAAAGTTGAGGTCATTTTTTTCTTCCCACGCATCTAAGACCCAACTCTGATTAAGCACTGGTACTTTAAACAGAGCAGCATACTGATACTTCTGCCCTCCACAGGTGTAAGCTATCAAATGAGTTACTTTTGCAGACATGTCCTTCCGAATTGAACCACCCATGTGATGTATCAAAGGTACCAATTTTGCCTTAAAAACAAACACTTTAATTTAGGAAACCTGTTGTAAGAGCTGAGCCAAAACTTACCAAATCTTCCTTATTTCTGAATCCTGTGAAACACACAACAACTCCAGACATTGCAAGGTTATATAAAGGCCTAGTTTTATTATTTGGAAGAGGTTCGTTTCTTATAACCAACTGCCTCAAGGCAGGTGGCCCTAATATAGGTTGTTTAGCTTTGTATAAATTACTAAAAGTAGTGCCTCTGAACCTATCTATCACAAATATTGTACTGCTATTATTCTCTTGAGCAAAATTGCGACCTGTTTCAGATGTGACAATGGGCAGGTTGTAATGTTCTGCAACACTTCGTATATCATTGTTAAAAGCAACGTCGCCAATGAAACATATTCGTTGATATGAGGACGGATCTGAAAAAATATTTCAACATTATTCACGCTCATAATACCCAAGTTGCAATTTGAAAATCGAATGGGATAGTCCCCGATTTTCAGTTATTTCAACCTTGAATGGCAAGACAACATAACCCTACTTCCCAAAAATTCTGGAATAAATAGTTATCATTTTGATTTTGTACTTACTATCACACTTGCTTAGTTCATCACCATTAGATTCGAAACTGCAGGTTGAATTTTGCGGTACTAGATTGTTCTGAAGAACGATGTTAAATTCGTCCATTTTGACCACAGGATTATTAGTTATAACATTCAAAAAATATTACAAAAAGTGTATAAAAATTGGGACAACAATACAACATATCACTTTAATTGAACACTCGGGTTGATTTCACAATAGTTTTTGACATGTTGATAGATTTAAGTTCCATATTTTTGTATTTTTACTTTGTTTGGTAAGAAAATGCACCATAGTAACTTTGAAGTTAAATAACTCTCTGTGATTGGCTGGAATGCTGGATTCACTTTTTAAACCGTCGCGACAGGTAGGAAAAGGCTAGAAAGAAATCCCAGTATGTTTCTATCCCGTCTTTAGATTTCCCCACAAAATCCAAGAAGAACGCAAAGAATACCCTAATAGGAAATAAGTAGTAAACGAGAGAGAAGAAGCGAGAATAACGTCATAGAGTCATATCATGAAATAGGACCATTCAAGCGCGGTTTCACAGAGTGAGTCAGATGCGCCGACGGGCTCAAAATTAATTACGGGAAATGACTGTAACGTCAAACAACGGCTATTTTTGAAAATTCGTTTGACATGAGCTTTCATCGAGATTTTCATTGATTTTTAATGAAGGACGCTCGAAAACCGTTTATTTCAAATTTAATGTTACACCGTGATTCAGCTATATCAAACAATCAAACAAATTCAAATTGTGATATTTTCCGATTCTCAACCGACTTTTGAAAATGATACTGTCATGAAAATACCTATGATCCATGCATGCGATTTTTTCTCACGTATATAATTAGGTCACTCAGATTAATGACTGAAAAATAAAATAAATCTGAAAGTGCTTTATGGCTACATACTACCTGGAATTTTTGGGGCTCTTGTTCCTCGGAACAGAGGGGCCCTATTCTGAACTTCACTCGTTTTCGACCACTCGTAACGAAAACGAACGGTGGTAATTGCGAACGATAGTTTATATTGCTATTCTCATGTGCCCTTCGCAATGACCGATGACTGAAACGAATTCGTGTCGTCTGAAGACTTGGCAACATAGTAACATTTGAGATTTGAATGTGTTATGTATATGTTATTGGCGCGCTTCTTCATAAATCAAAACGATATTTTATTGTTTGTTGAACTTGAGTGATTTATTTGGTTTTTTCTGTTTGCTTCGATAAGAAAAAAGTAATTATAAATTTCCTAAAATGTAAGTCTCAGTTATTAAGCGGGAAATTTACTACAGAATTTTCTTCGGAATGCCTATGAAAGAGGAACTGAGTACAATGTTAAATAGTATTCCCGGACCAAAAAAAGAATGGAAAACTTGGAGAAAGTTTTGCAATATAATATTGAAAGATTTTACAAGGATTAAGGGTTATTTCACCTCTTCAGACAGGTCTTGGGTCAAGAACAAAATCTAGAGAGATTGTATATCGAATACTTTTTTTTTCTGAAAGTTTTATTCCACTGAAATTGTCGAATCATTTTCGGTTTATTGTTGTGATATATTTTTTTAGAATGAAATAAATTTTTTTCAAATAGAAATCAATATCTATTTATTTATAGCGTGTCTTTTACAATTATACGAAAAGCTAAACATATTATTATATTCCTCTGAATTCTTCATGAAATCAGCTCTGGTTTTTGCTGCCTAATAGCCACTTCCTGATCAATTCCTTCACATTCCAGTGAATTACCTGATTAGTTAAATAATGAAAATATTGGATTTATTTTACCAATTTTTGGGGGAAAAATTACAATGTATGCGTCCTTAGAGTGTATAAGTGATACGGTCACAAAAATTTATGGATGTTCTGCAACACTTGCCACATAAACAATTGTAATTAATAATGATTAATTATTTCACTGAAGCTACAGCTGTTTTTCTTTAATTTTTCTATTTCAAACTGGATATTTGTTATATAGACATTATTTTTTGTTTACTGTGATATATTCTCTAGTATTGGTTATTGAATACTTTTATTTCTGATCCCTTTATTCTTCGTAGACACAGTGAAATATTTTTTTTGTTGTTAGATGTTGTGAGATTATTCAGAACTTCATATTGAATACTTTTTTTTTTAAGTTGTATTCTACTAAGGCATTGTTGAATGATGTTTTGTTTATGGTTGTGATTTATTTTTTAGAATTAAATACATTTTTTTGGAAGAGAAATCTATATCTATTTATTCATAGTGTATCTTTTACAATTCAACGAAAAGCTAAACGTATAATTGAATTCCTCTGAATTCTTTCTGAAATCAGCTCTGGATTTTGTTGCCCCCCAGCCACTTCTTCATCAATTCCTCTACCTTCCGGTTACATTTCTGGAATGAACTAATTGATTAATTAAATAACGAAAATGTTGGATGATTTTACCCATGTCCACTTCGTTTTCATTGTCATCTATTTCGCCATCGTTTCGTTCAATGCAGAACTACAGCAACCTACCAGGTATATCCTTTTCGATTAACATAAGTGTGTTTTGGGTAATTTGAATCTTCAATTTTAGGTGGAAATATTGCATTGTGTGTAACCTATGCAACCTATTACACCAGGGAAGTCGAATTTTCATTGAATATAAAAATATTAATAAACTTAAATAATTTTGCAATATTCTAAAATATCAATACCTACCTTTGCCTTTACCTACTATTCAATTCCGCCAATGTTTGTGGGAATCTAACAAATCTATTCGATATTTCTGGTTTATTTAAAACATCGACAATTTGCAATATGATAATAATTCTGACAATTTAATTATTTTTACTGAACAGATTCGTTAATTACACCGTAAAAATACCAACTTATTTACCAACAACAGATTTGAGGTTACAAAATGTGTAGATAATCAACAAATCAACTGAAAACTGAATGCGAGTGGAATTTCTTCCGAAAACGAGTGCTATATACCACTCGTTTAGAATTTCGAGCGCTCGTCTCACCAAATCATATCATCTGTCAGTTGAGAATAGCAAAACGAGTGAACGTTCGTGATGATTACGAAAACGAATGATAATCGTTCGCAATGTCGACCTCAGAATAGGGCCCCAGAGTGGTTATCAATTTGCCAAATGTCTGTAATTTTCGAATTTTTGGATGAAAATGGTCTTAAACGATTTGGTTTGACTCACTGATCAAGAATCCATGGTCGAAATCGATTCTGTCAGGCCGTCCGTTAACACGATAACTCTCGAACGAAATAATTTAGAGGATTGACATTTGCAGGGTAGGTTTGGAGCGTAAATATCTCGGACGAGTTCGTTAACGGGTGCAATCCACCAAGCGGTTTCAGAGTTATGGCCGTTTCTAGTGGGCAACCCCCCAAGCACTTTCAGAGTCATAGCCGTTTTCAGTAAAAAACATTTTTTATGAAAATTTCCGAAACCGATCACTCGATCTATCTGAAATTTAGCATCAATTTGTAGAATAATGACCTTTATATGCATGCGAAGTTTTGTATTGATCGGGTTGCTGTAAAAGTGTAAAAAAAAAAAAAATTTTTATTTTTGAATTTTATTTCTACAATAACTCTCGAATGAGCTAGGCAGTTGAAATTTTCAGAGTAGGTTTGGTAGATAAATATCTCGGTTATGTTCGTTATTGGGTTTCGGAGTAAGGAACAAAAAAAAAATTTCACATTGCATATTTCAAATTCAATTTTATTTAGATGCAGTTTCCATAAAAATCCATAGATATCATTTTAAACTCTAACAAACTATATAATACTTTCGGAGATATGATTTTTCGAAATTTTAATAATGAATCGTACTTCTATAGGCCCTTTCTATTTGACGCTGTATCACTTCCAAACTGATGCGAAATCAGTTTAAACCACAGAAATAGCCGGAATTTCCCACTATTTCTCTGGTTTGAACTGATTTCGCATCACTTTGGAAGTGATACAGCGTCAAATAGAAAGCTAGGTATGTTTTCACAGAATGCTGTATAGACCATTTCCAGTCAGCTGTTTTTGACAACATCAAAACACGTGCTGAGGGGCAACCATACCAGAGACATACCAGAGACTCTGACCATACTTCATTTTTCCTTTGCCAAGTATAGAAAATGCACATATAAGTTGTGCTGTAAAGGTTTTTATGTGATTTTTGTTGATTATTTCTGGAAGAATGTCTTTTAGGGATATTATGAATCACTCAGCAGTGATGAGAATGAGCGCTATCTACAAAAAATGGCAGTTATTGATGATATTGACCCGTACACCATGAAAGACTGCGATCTCTCAAAAAACGTCTACAAGCCTACAAAGTACAAATTTAATGAATCTGGTATTGTGCAGGAGGTTTTGGCTGTACTATCAATCTGGTGCTTTTGTTGCTTTGGGAAAGGTAAGATTAATACCACTAGTTTTCAAAATGAAGTGTAACAGAGCATTATTGTTGTATTCCATCAGAACAATACATATTTGCAGTGATTCATTATTAATTTTGTTTTAGGAGAAACATTCCCTGAAACTTCTAGTAAAACCAATGAATTTATGCTTAGTTGTTGTCGAAAACAATGACATCTGTGCCCATTGCGTCTGTATGGCTGGTTCGAGTACGGTATGCAGCCACATTGAAAGTTTCCTACAAACAAATACCAGAAGCTTGCGAAGCCATTGAAATTCACAATGATATTGTTGCAAATAACCAATTGGTGAATAGCTTATATGATCCAATTACAGATGTGGAAGTATCTCCTCTTCAAAATTTGAAGGATCAAATTGAAAAAACATCGAGAAGCTTCCATTAACACTCCTAAAAAGTAATTGCTATCCACGAAAGATGGTACGGATACCTTGAGGGGTGAATTTATCATTCAAATGTAATTTATTATCAATTAAGGTATTTATTAATTGTAAATGTCTGAAAATTTAATAACAATTATTACTGTTTCAATCTTGTTTTCTTTATTTTATATTGAATGTCTGATAATTAGTTGTGAAACACCTTTCCATTGGGTCATCTTCCGTATTTGTGGCCACGTTACTACTTGATGTATCACATCTTAACACTCTCATAACCAAGGATTTGGGTTGGAATCCAATCAAGATCGTTTTCATCCTGTAATATGGAAGTTTCGCCTTCAAATATAAAACAAATTTGAGCTTCTTTCTAGACATCTTTCCTCTTTTCAAGCTTCCTATTCACCATTCCCATCGAAGACTTGACAATCGATTTACATCATCTTCTCTATTTTTTAACTCCGCCGGAATTCTAAAAAATGTAGCCTGGTACCTTTCTGCTCACAAAGAGCAGCCGACAAGTCAACAAATCGAAGGCATCTTATCAAAATCTTGCAATAAAATGAGTATAAACTCCATGTAAACAAATAGCGACTAACGCTATTTACGAATTTTATGTAGTGTAATTAATATCTCATAAACGTTATTTGATCCATAAAAGGGGTATATATTGAGAAAAAAATAGTATTTCATAGGTAAGAATGCTAATATCTTCCTTATCTGAACAGTTTGCTCATTTCCATGTTTTCAGGTACCTTGTAATCCAATTTATATTTGTAAATAATCATGATGGATTATAGTGATTACTCTGAAAAACATTCTGAGAGTGACAAAAAGCTCTATATCGATCAAATTTCCATCATTGGTGGTTCGTTTAGATCCTTATACTATCAGGAAGCAGAAGTGTTCAACAAAAGTTGATGACTTTACGAAAATACTGTACCCGGACTTTTTTATGCACCTTGTGGTTACCAAGGACAAATATACTTCAGATGATATGAGTTCTAATAAAAGTTTGGAGGCTTATAATCAGACAGCATGTGGATGGGTGTGGAATATCTCCATAATAAAGACTGGCAATCATAGTTTCATAATTGCAAAGGTATAGGTTCAACAATCATCTTCAAATTCATATATTTCACTATAACTATCATGGATTTATTTGAAGATAAGTATTTGAATATATCATCGAAGGAATAGCAGGATATCGGTAAGCCCCAATCTATCAAACTTTTAGTTCTTAAAATTTGATACTTGTTGGTGATTTTTATCTTATGTGTGCTGTTGAATTTATTAGTGGCAGTAATGAATGATTCTTCAAGGATATTATATGAATGCAGCTTCTATCAACGTTAGTAAAATGATTTATTTATCAATATTTTTCAGGCAGAAGCATAAATTTGACAGTGGTTGAATCTAAATGTATTGAAATAGAAAGCAGGGAGCAGTTGAATATCAAGAGTTTGTTTTAAGCATGTGTAGGATTAAGAAGTATTTCACAGTGACAATGGGTTATTCATGCTCGTCATTACAATGATTTTTGGTAATAGTTTAAACTGAAGCAAGCATATTTAAAAAAATTTACACTAATATTAATAGAGTAAAAAACACATTGTATACTTTATAATTTATTTACAACATTCATCATGTCTAAGCAGTTCTGTTTAAATAAATTAATCTACAATATACATTTTGCTTTGTAACAGCCTTATTCTTGTTTTTGTTTGCTTGGTTTGGACCTGGCATCAGAGTTGGGAAAATTAAATTTATTCATCACAAATTAACTACATTAGATTATAAAAAATAACAGATAAATTACATACACAATCATATTCTATAATGGAATCCAATCAGGATGATTATTATCGGACAAATCTGCTGGCTCACCTAGTGAAAACATGATGTACAATTTTCTATATTCTAACATGAGAAACAAATCAAAATTTTATTTCCTTTCGTATTTATATACATCATACCAAATTTGAGTTTCGAAGCTGTTAAGTCGAATCTCTTCAGCAGACGAATCCATAAATCTCTGGTTTTTGCTGAGGTAACAAATTTTGCGAACTTTATCAAAAACTGATGAAATCCTTTCAATAAAGAAATCAAATTAATTGAGAAATTCATAAAATTTATAATGAAATATTATAGATTCATACATTACTATTCATGCAGCTAACTTAGTGAAACATTTTTATATGTACCTATAATTATACAGAATTGACAAGCTGGAAAGTGTTATTTGTCTTCTAAATTTTCCACAGTTTCCAATCGTAGTGACATACTAATGCAATAGAATTCTTGCCTTTGAAAACAATATACCTAGTTCTTTCTTATAATCTCTCAAGGTGATCGGTTAAGTTCATCAGCTCTACATCATAGACCTTTAAATTAGGTCTATGCTCTACATTCATACAAGATTCAAATTGAAACCAAGATATTAAAATAGATCTATACATTACTCACTTACTTACGCACTTTCTGCATATAAATTTACGTGAAAAATGTGATATTTATACGTTTTTTAGTTCGCCCTTGCTACTGCAGCTCATGAACTTGCAAAAATTTGGCATTTTATTACTAAAAATTAATGTTTATGGAACAAATAAAGATAGCAAAATATTCACTTCACTTCATAAACAGCAATTCAATTGATATAACACTCACAAATATCGAAAAATCCAGGAAAATAAGAGCAAAACAAACAATAACAGTACTAATTCCCGCTTTGTTGGTCCCATGGGGTGGAAACAAGATGCATATGCATCTATGGTGGAAACTCTCTCACTAAAGTCTGGGCAGAGTAATATAGTTCGCGAGGTGCCCGTGAAATTTTGTAGATGTCTCTTCCTCCGCGTTTTGTGGGTCACGTGATGGTTTAACAGCTGTTCGCTGCCGACTTGTTTCAATTCATTAATTCATTTTCAATTTGGAGATTGCTTGCATAGACAAGAGATATTGCTTGTTGTTGAAATTATAAAGTGTTCTGTTTTGCGTAGTTTTGGTTTTGTTTTTAAAGATGGTTAGCTGTATAGTGAAAGACAGGAAAGACTGTTTGAACAGGAGTAGGTTGCACAGGCTTCCTAAAGATGATGAGGTAAGTTCGTTTTTATGTATTTTTAATACTTTATTGCGTACTGAATAAAAACTGTTTCAAACGACTCAAGGACTTACAAGACACTTTGAATGTGTTTCATCAAAAAGATAGTTACCAAAGGGCCAGAAAATACCCACTAAAAGCACTTATACAAACACTAACAGAACAAAATACGAATAGAAAATGGAACATCCATATTTAATCTCTTTTGTTTCCTTGCATATGATTGTTTAAGGCTGAAGGATCTTATTTGTATACATGTATGAGCAATGAAGTACTTAATTGTGATTAATTTATTGATACTTTGATATATCCAAAAAACTTTTATGTCATCATTTTCAGGTTTGGAAAATATGGCTGGAAAGAATAGGACGCCTTGATGCTGACTAGGGCTGCAATTTTAGTGTACGGACATCATCGAATTTGTTCCAGTCATTTTGATCCATCCAACATTGTAATAAATATTAAGAAGCAATTCATTGTACGACCTGTTGCCTTTCCTACTCGAGGCTTGACGATGGATGTTGGAGTACAAGGTAAATGAATTTTTTCCATTTTATTGTTCATATCTTGAATGATTATAGTTGCAGGAGCTTGCACACTACCTCATTAGAATGTGTAGATTCAAAAACTTGTTTTCTCGACCTATCTGAAATACTTACTAACCATGCTTTCTTGTAAAATTAAAGCAATTCATTGATATTTGAATTTCTTTTAATAGATCCAGATTATATTATCGGAAATGGTTCCACACCAGTGCAAGCAGGACCTTCATGTTCATGTAAGATTTCCATTTATTGATACTATTTCATTTAAAGTTATAAATTTCAATGTGATATGTTAATATTATGCATGATATAAAATGCTTGATGATTTTTCTTATTTGAATATCTATTCCTAGATGTCCAAGATGTGCTTGAGGTAGAATATGAGTCTGAAGTTGAACCTGTAATTCCTGCTACCCCAAATAACTTATTTTATTTACTAATCTTGAATGATTTTTGATTATATAAAATTGAATTGTTATAATTTTCTCTTCAGGAAAAACCAGAAGGACACGATTCTCTAAGGTATCGCCAGACGCTAGGGAATACTACAAAATTGCCACTGATCTGCACGTAAAGTGGGAAGGATTGCTGAAAAGAATAAAGGCCTGAAATTTGTAGTGAAAGAGCTACAGAATGCTTGCCATTCTCATGAACCGCTCAGCCACTCGATGAACACACCAACCTTTAATTTTCTCTTGTCTCAAATAAGGTGTAAAAACCTGAAACCCAGAGGAAGGTGCTGTACTTTAGATGAGAAAATTCTTTTTTTGACATCATTTAAAAATAGCCCTAAGGGATACAAACTACTCAGCAACATTTTTGCGGTTCCATCCAGCAAAACTTTGTCAAAATTATTGCATTCAGTAAATTTCAGTACAGGTATCAATTCTAATATTATGGATTCAATACATAATATTAGAATTGATTCAATATCTATATCTACTATATTTCATATTTGATTTTTTCCCAGAGGCTATGGAAATGTATAAATTTGTGACTGCATTTTCATGTACGAAATGTTTTCCACATTATCCATTTTTCATATTATAATTCACATTTGGTTTTGTCCTTCTAAATGTATATTGGAAATATTGTGATAATTCATTAGCTCCTTCATATTCAAGATAATGGATTATTTTAATGTATAATATATTTCCACATTTCGTTGTACTTGCGTAATGATATCCATTTTTGGTGCTCTTGTTTATACTTTATTTCACATTTGATTTTGTCCTTGTAAATGCATACTAAAAATTTTGCAATCATTTATTTGATAGCTCTTTCATATTCAAAGCTATAGATTAGAGAAGATTTCATGAAGAGAATATCTTCCACATTGCGTTGTACATAATATACTTACTGCTATCCATTTTTTATATTATATTTCACATTTAATTTTCTCTTTTCTTCTAAATGATTCGAGATGTATTTTTAATTTTTATATATATTATTTAATAATTCTTCTAATAATTAGTTCACATCAAATGAACAACTTCAATTCATGAATCTGAATAAATACTTTTATTAAAAGTTTTGGGATTTCATTTATTTCCTTTCCATTAGAACTAAAACCATGGTTCCAAAAACATTGTCAAAAGCCAGGTGTTAGACGAATTATCGTCTATTTGGTGTTTGGCAGTGTTTTGGAACAATATGTTAAAATAGAATATAGGATATTATAATGCGAAGTACATTTGAATTTCCCGCTCGGATGTATTTCTTGAGGTGCCCGCGACGTACCGCTAGTGTTCCACGAACCAAAATAAGGCGAGAGTGGCCCATCTATATATATCTCTTGTCTATGGTTGGTCCTCCCTTTCTTTATTCAAAGGGTCCTCCAATGTTGGTCAACTGTCAGAAGTCAGAACTGGTTATGTTAATTCTACCCATGGAGGTACCTCCTACCTCCATGATTCTACCTCGGCGCTGACTGCCGCGTTCGGAAACAGTGATCCAGAACGCGATTCTTTGCAAGAACCTACAAACAGCTGATGATGATCTACCCGATCCCGGGTTACACTTCCCGAAAAGCCCTCTTATTTTCCTATGAGAGATTAATGTCAAAATTGTTTCTGGTTCGTTATTCTTGATATAAAATATACCTCCTGTTCTAGAAAACAAAGTATGATTGAATGCAAAATGACCAATGAAATAACCTCAGCTATCGTAGAATTATGAGGATGATATATTATACCATAGACAAGATTATATTATACTTTTAAGGTGATAATATAATGCCCGTGGATAATCCATATGATGATGGAAATATATTCTTTGGTACGATACATAATCAAATTGGGTTCAGAATATCTCCAGCAAAAACAAAACTACAATGTTGTCTAAGTTTTAATTGATATAATATAATTAGGTAGATAGATCATAATATAGAGTAGATTTGAGGAATGAGTATCTCGGATAAGTTCGTTGTTGGGGAGAATTGGTCCGTTCGAATTTGTTTTCTTTCATGATGAAAGTTCTATCGTAAGAATCTATTTATATAATTCCCAGAGACCAATAATTTCGGAGATATGATTTGTCAAAGTTTGATCAAGAGCGCCAAAGCTCCTGTCCACAGAGCTGGAACCAATTTTTCTCAAACTGATAGCAGCTAATGTACAAGAAAATTTTTCGTACTTGAAATGAACAAGTTAATGTGAGAAATTAATGTTCTGCAGGCACTTTCAAACATAATTCTGGTAAATTAAACACACTATTGTGGAATACAGTTATATCAGTCATAAAATATTGGGGTGAATAAATAAAAATATCGTCAATAAAACCTTTATTAAAATGACTTTCAAAACATATATCTACATGTGCACAAGTCATTACTATTATCATATAGATTCTTTCAGTACCTTAATGTTGAACAATTTCGAAAAATTGTGCAAAGAGCAAAGAAGTTTAAATTAGTCTACATACAAAAAGAGTAAAAAATTATAGGGTCTAAAATATTAAGGTACAAAAAGCAATCTCCTTTTCCGAAGTTCATTGAAAGTAATAGGTAACAGCAGAAAAATTCCTTTTGAATATTGGAATAAATATTATCTAGGCATTTACTATTTCAGTTTTACACAACTGCCTACAATTTCATATAAATTGCCTAATTCAGAATATTTAGGTGTTTAGTAAAATTTTATAAATACTTATGAATGTTGTATATAAAAAATAACAAGAACTTTGGAATTTAGTTATCTTGGTGAATAACTATCTATTAATTAAATTTGCATTGGCTTGGCACTATATTTGTATGTCAAGATTGGTGTTCTAAAACATATAAAGGTTCTCAATGTTGTTTGACCTATCAATTCCTTGATTTTGAATTAAATTTGATGATTGCACCCAAAATGAACTGTGATTGAACAGGGAATTCATGCTGACAATTTGGAGCAATATGAATGTTGTGAAACCCACATGGATATCACAAGTGACATCCACTAAAATAGAAAACTTGATTGTTCTTGATAACAAACTCAGAAATTTTGATTATGCTTATCAAATTTGAGTGTTGAGTATACTCAACACTCAAATTAGCAATATGATATATATACCATATTGCTATTTCCTTTATGTAAACATTACCTGGTTGTGAAATATTTTTATGGCATTAATAAACTGAAGAATTTACAAAAATATAAGTAAATTTCATTAGAATATCTAATTCTCCAAATTTTATATATTCAGAATAAATTATTTCAACAAAGGTTTTAGAAGTTGTAGAAAATTGGACATGTGTAATGTAGATGTCATTTTAATTTGACAAGTAATGTAAATGTAATTTTTCAACTCGAATTTTGGCTTGAAAATTTTTCTAAAATATTTCATATCTTCTGAATGATCCATAATATATTTAGCGTTGACACGGTGATGTTTCAAAAAGGATCATTTGCAAATATTTTGCATATTTTGAAAACAATGTTGAGTATGGTTTTTCCAAATTTATGATCAGCTGAGAATAGAAGATGTCGATTATGATCCTACTGAATTTAGAACATTCAGAATCGTTTTAGTTATTATTCAAGTAATAGATGCTACGTCATCATATTCCATTTAGCATAGGTATATGTTAATCCAATATCCGCAGTTTGAACATATTCTCAAAAAAATTTTTGGCAGCATTTCAATTCCAGAATACGGCACTAAATAAACATTGAAAAGTATTTGCAAGGCACATTTTCATCAACAAGATTTTCAGCAACCCTTCTCTCAATCTCAATTAAAAAAATAACTTTTGCACAAAATATCACACAATATTTGTAGAAGAATCAAGCTTTCTTCATTCACCAGTATTCAGTTTGATTTATTAACAATACTCAACAGCTTTAAATTCAAAATTTTACAATCACTACCACAACTCCAACAATCGAATAATTTATATTTTGAAATAAATAAATAAATTTATATATTTTAAAAACGTAAGACATATACAACAATTGCATCAACAGTCGAATACCTTGCATGTAAGTATAACTTGTAAATTGCGAAATATCAATGTTTTACTGATCCCGCAGGTGTGACATATTCATCGTCCTCATCACTATAATCGTTATTATAATATTCGTTGAGACTAGATGTACTTCGGGCAGCTTCAAATCTGGGGTTCTTTCTTGGGGGCGTTTCGTCGTCCAGGGCATCCAGCTCGCCGTTGCTGGAAGAAGGTGATCCAGGGGGAGAACTTGGGGGACTCAGAGCATTCATGATCTTGTCTTTGGATTCATTCCAGATGGAGGTGAGCCGTTCTTTGCCAAACAAAAGAAGAAAATTCTCAATGAAGTCTCTGGATTTTTCTTCCCATTTTGCTATCATGTCGTCCTTACGTTCTCCAATGGTGTCAATCACTTTACGTCCTTTGTCTTTCAATTCGTGCATCTTATTTTGTAACCTGGAAAAAATATAAAATATTGGTTCATTTTCAATGATGCTGATATCGTTAAGGAATCAGAGTGACTAAAACTATTGAAACGTCGTTTGAACATAGCAGAATAAAATTAGCATCAGAGCATCTTAATGGTTTCCAAGTAGTTATGGATCTTCTTCCTCTACCGCGGTGCCGTCTCAGGCTGAACTGAGGCCTTCTGGCCCATTGTTCTCCCGCTTGACAAACTCGTGAGACTCATTCCAAAAAACACGCTGACAGGAATGCCGCGAGTTTAAAAGGAGAAGTCCCTCTCACCATACGAATCGTAGGTGTTGGGTTGCCTAGGTGTATGACCCTCAATTCTTTAAGGTTGTTACAGTCGAACAGAATATGTTCAGCTGTTTCTTCCATGCTCTTGCACCAGCGACACAGAGCGCTATCGGCCAATCCCATCCTATTCAGATGTTTGTTGAACTGGTGACCAGTTAGTAATCCAGTCACCAGGCTCAGTTCTCTTCTTTCGAGTGAAAGAAGTTTCTTTACTTCAGACTTTGACGATGGTTTCTTAATGAGAAGCCTTGACTGCCTGAGTCCTACTCCCATGTTCCATACACTGGAGAAATTCTTGTCCAAACGATTCTTGAAGAATGTTTTAACAGAGGTACGACATACTGGAAGTGAAGGCTCAGGACCTATATATGGTATCCGAGCCCCCTGCTTCGCCAGCTTATCTGCCTTAACATTACCTGAAATCTCCGAGTGAGCCGGACACCAGATGAGTTTTACAACGTTACCAGCGCCCAGCCTTCGCAGAGCCTTCCTGCATTCGCCTACTAAGTAGGAGTTTATCTTCACATCAGATAGGGATTTTAACGTTCCTTGACTGTCACAACATATATATATGTACTTGCCAGAGTATCCTAGTCGGATGTTTTCCAGCGCGCAGACAAGAACAGCGTATAGTTCTGCCTGTATTATAAAGCAGTTCTTCCCGAGAGGGATGGACATGCTCACTCGAGGTCCCACAATGCCTGCACCTGTCCCTGTAGTCGTTACAGAGCCATCTGTGAACCATGTGGGCCCCTCTGGTTTAAGGAGATCACTCTTTGTATCCCATTGGTCTCTATCAGGAACAATCACCCTATAGGGTTCGTTAAAGCAGAATAAGGAGCCCGCACGGTCACTCCTCCGGAGGAGAGATGCATCATCATCCTCCACCTTCTTGAGTGCCCTCGCGTGTCCCCTAAACATTCCGCTGTCACGCCACTGTCCCTGTTCCTAGATTCTTAAAGCTGTCTTCATAGCCCCCTCCTCAACTACAAGATGCAGGGGAGGTAGCCCCAGCAGGCACTCCATAGCTGTTGTTGGAGTAGATCTCAGAGCACCTGTGATGCTTAAACAAGCTTTTCTCTGAGTTCTTGTCAATTTGTTGCGGATATATGACTTCTTCAAAGAAGTCCACCACACCAATGATGCGTAGGTTACGATAGGCCTCACCACCACAGTATACAACCAGTGAATAATGTGTGGTTTGAAGCCCCATCCATTTCCCACTACTCTCCGAGTAGACCAAAAGATCATCTCGGCCTTTTTTGTTTGTTTCTCAATGTGTTTGTTCCACAGTAGTTTGTGGTCCAGTATCACACCCAGATATCGAACTTGCTCTGTTAGATTGAGCCCTACTCCAAACAGACTTGGTAGTCTTATGTTACAGGGCCCCCTCTTCCTGTCGAAGAGAACCATCTCTGTTTTTTCAGGATTAACCGTAAGATCGTTATTCAAACACCATCGCTCAATCCTACACAGAGCATCCTGCATAAGATCAGCGACGACATTTGGATGTTTACCTCTGATTAGTATCACGAGATCATCTGCATAGGCTACAACCTTTAGGCCAGCCCCCGCCAGCTCAACCAGAAGCCCATCCAGGACCAGATTCCACAGAAGAGGTGAGAGAACACCACCCTGTGGGCATCCCCTGCCTGGTGTTCCCCATGTTATGGATCACTAACCTCTATAAGCAATTACAGACCAATAAGCCTCATATTTAATATTGCAAAAATCCTTGATAATGTATTAAAAAATTGATTGGCAGACTTTTTTGAAGCTAACAATATTCTTTCTCCAAATAACTTTGACTTTGTAGAGCTTAAGCTTACAACAGAAATTGTCACAAACTTAAACGCAGATAAAAAAATGCCCCGCTGTGTAGTTGGACCTGGCCAAAGCATTTGAAAATGTGGCATAAGAGGGAAGGCTTATGAGCTGTTGGAAAGTTATTTATCAGATAGATATCAAATGCTTAAACTGAATAATGTTATAAGAGAGAGACTAAAGATTGTGATAGTTATTCCTCAGAGCACTGTACTGGACCATTGCTGTTTATTTGTTACATTAATCCTTTTTTGAGACTGTCCAACATCAATGGAGTGATCATCTCATATGCTGATGATACAGTACTTGTTTTTGCGGGTGATAACTGGGATAGTGTGGGGTATCTAGCTATTAATTAATGGTCAAGCTGTGGTTATAAATTGGCTGCAAAATTATGAACTATCTTTAAACTTATCCAAAACAAATTAGATAGCGTTCTCCCTTACTAGAGCAAATAGACCACATTTTAATAATATAACCATAGAAAATCCTTGCATACCCGATCACATACCAAATATCTCAGTGTGGTTATTGATCAATTTCATAAGTGGCAGCCTCACATCGATTATGTGTCAAGTAGAATCCGTGGGCTCATTCGTAAGTTTTACCTACTAAGAGAGTTTCTAAATAAAAATACTTTGATAACTATATACAAATCTTTAGTGGAATCTATTATCAGGTATGGGATTATAGTGTGGGGTGGAATTCACAAGAACAGTTTATATAAACTTGGTATAGTACAAAAATATATTTTAAAAATAATGTTCTAAAGGAATAAAAGGTGTCCTACAAATCTGCTATTTTCGGTTGACATAGGCAATGTGAGGTCATTGTACTTGCTGGAAGTCTGCTCTTATATACATAGCCACAAAATGTTGCAAAAATTGCAACAATTGCAAAAAAACAAACGTAACAACATTAAAATTCCTGTGAGTAATAACAGCCTTAATTTAAGATACATCACTTACATTGGACCCAATGTTTGTTTTCGAGCTTTGATTGTATTTCTAAGTTTTCAGTAAAGTTATACCATAGCCTACGTGAGTATCTAGTAAATGGAGAAGGGCAAAAGTAACCTTCATACCAAAAATAGGGAGAAAGGACGGGACTGATCCCCCGATCTTTCAGACCCATTGTCTGACATCGTTTCTACTTAAAACGATGGATAAGGTAGTGGACAACTACATAAGAACGGAGAATCTGGAGAGCATTCCACTTCACAAAAGTCAGCATGCTTACAGGGCGAGCCGATCTACAGAGACTGCTCTGTATCAGCTGACTGAAGACATCCAGAGAACTCTTGATAATAAAGAAATCGCAATGTGTGCATTCCTGGATATATCTGGGGCCTTTGAGAGCACAACACATGTGTCTGTCAAAGATGCACTCGAAAGGCGAGGAGCAAATAAAACCATTATAAAATAGATGTATGAGCTGTTGTCGCCGAGGATAGCCGAGCCACAGGTGGGCAATACGACCACTTCTGTCAAAGCCACTCGTGGAACACCTCAAGGGGGAGTAACGTCTCCCCTTCTGTGGAGCCTAGTAGTGGACAAGCTCCTCCACAGGCTAACAGAGCTCGGCTTCGGTTGTATAGGCTATGCCGATGACATAGTCCTAATGGTCAGAGGAAAATTCGAGGGCACCTTGTGTAACTTACTACAGGAGGTCCTTAGAAATATCGAGCAGTGGTGCTTGTCAAGCAGTCGAGCTTGTCGAGCAGTGGTGCTCAGCATAAACCCGAACAATACCACAGTGATTCTGTTTACTCAGAGAAGGAAACTTCCAGCTGTGAAACCCCTTTCTTTTTGAACGGAGATATTATAGAATGGAAGGCTGAGGTTATATATCTAGGGGTAACACTGGATAGTAAACTTCTGTGGAATAGGCATGTTGAAATCACTGCTAGCACAGCAACAAAGGCTTTAATGACTTGCAGGAATCTAGCCGGTAAGACTTGGGTCTGCAACCCTAAGATACTGCGATGGATGTACGTCATGATTGTGAGACCAATAATTACGTATGGGGCAGCAGTCTGGTACTCAAAAACAAGCCAGAATCGTACGAGGAAAACCTTTGACAAAGTACAAAGGCTGGCCTGTGTGTGTATCACTGGAGCTTTGGGAACCTGCCCTACCAGGGCACTTGAGATTATCACAAATCTCACACCACTTCATCTAGTGATAGAGAAAATGGCCCATGAAGCCATTCTCAGAATATCTAGGAAAGGAACAGGTAATGAGAGTATTAAAAACCAGAAAGCCTGGTCCTCTCTTGCCAGGTACATTTCATCAGCCAAACCTAGTGACGAAATAATCAAGAAAGTAAGCATCGAAAATAACTTCACTACGATGCTAGGCAGGAAAAAAGAATAGAACAGGGAATCCAACACCCAAGTTCTTAAAAAAAATGCCATTAAATGGTACACAGAAGGTTCAAAAACCACTACAGGAGCTGGCGCTGGAGTATATGAGTCAGGCACCAAATGCTCACTATCGCTAGGCTCCTATCCGAGCATCTTTCAGGCAGAAGTATTTGCAATAGAAAGATGAGTGGAAATGAACCTAGAAAGAGAAACTATCAGATATGTGATATAGCAATCCACTCTGACAGTCAAGCTGCTAATCAGCTGCTATCATAATAATTGAATATTCAATTCCTTTTTGACACTATTCCATTCTGTTTGATTGTAAATGAAACAATTTTGGAATAAAGACTGTTGTTGTTGTTGTTGTTGTAATAAAGCCCACGAGATCCAATGTTATCGAATCCAGGCTAATATGGGAGTGCCGAAGAAAACTCAGTGAAGTAGTGAAGTAGGCAAGAAGAACAGGGTCTCCTTGGTCTGGGTTCCTGGTCACGTGGGAATCACAGGAAATGAGGAGGCCAACACACTTGCCAAGAAAGGAGCACAAACCTCCTTTATTGGCCCGGAACCCTACTGTGGGGTTGGTAAATACACCTACAAAAGTGAAATCCGGATGAAAGAAGAAACTGAAAAAGGTATTTTCTGGAGATCTCTCCCCGGAATGTATCACTCCAAGAAATTCCTTCGGAACTTTGATTGTCAGATCCAAGAAATACTTGAACCTCAGTAAGAACACGCTGCACCTCCTCACTGGTTTCCTCATAGGGCACTGCGGCCTTAGGAAGCATATAATGAGATTAGGACTAGCAGAAACTGACGAGTGCAGATTCTGTTGGGAGGAGGATGAAACTCCTGATCACCTAATAACGGAATGCCTCACCATCTCAAACCAACGCAAGGAATACTTTGGGCAAGAAATTCGCAGGAGCGAAGACGTAGCCTCCTTGAAGCCATTCCAGATACTGTATACATTAGAACTCTGGAACTGGAAGGCGAGCTGTAGATGGTAATGTCATCGACAGCTCTGACGGGGGGGGGGGGGGGGGGGGGCACAATAGACCTCAAAGACGCAACGCAGTGCAACGTTACCCCCTACAACAATATACAATATATATAGCCTACGTAATCTAACAGGCCAGAAGGTTACTTCTGCAGCATAACCAATTTTAAATCGGGGGGGCTCTTTGGATTAAACTTACAATAGGTACACATTAAGTAAATTCAGCTGGGAAACGTCATGAAACGATCGCGTCCTTTAGATTTTAGGGAATTTCGCTTTGTCCTATCGTTTCATTAGTGATTTAAGTGAAAATATTCAATTCAATTTGGAGAGTGGATAACTAAGAATCAGCAGGTATGTTATTCACACATTTGTACCTGGTTTTAAGAGTAATTATAAATACAAAAATATTTCCGTATTTCGATTCCCAAAAGACGAAAATGGATCAACGCAATCCATAGTGACAATAGCATCAAAACTAACGACAATACTGTAGTATGTATAAAACATTTTATAGATGTAATATTGTTAAAGAAAACTCTACATCATTTATTAGTAACCCGAGTAGAATTCCTAAATTCCCACTACCGATAATAAAGAGAGAGACGTTTTGAGTTCGTAATTCATGACATATTTTGAGGGTACTTGGGATTTTTATCACGATAAATGTTCATTATGCCAGCAACCAGCAACCGTCTAAAGTTTTATTGAATACATTTTCTCAAATTTTGTGTAATATATTTATTTAGCAATAGCAATTATTCCAAAATGGCTAGTGATAGAATTCCAAGAACAGATATTTCCGGCATTAAATTGCTTTATTCGTTGATGACCAAAATACTTCATTTCATGATAAAAATTCCTAAATTAACTGATGATGTAGGTTAGAATCGTTTTTCTGGGCTAATACTTATTTATTTTTCCAATTTTCGATATTTATGAATGTTTTTTATTTTATTGAATGTTTGAATGCGCCAGAAAACCTATTGTGATTATAACCTTTTGGAACTAGATAATACAGCTACCTACTCGTGGATTATTTGCGATCAAATAATATGAAACTAATGGCAAATAAACGAAATGCTGTATTGCTTTCCTCTATGCAGTTCTTAGTGTATATTGTGAATTAAAGCACATCAAAATGACATTGTTAACTGGGAATGTGAAATGCCCACACACTCTAAGGCCCGGTTTCTCAATTACGAGTTAACTCGAGGTTGCGAGTTGCGCATGTATTTAGCGATATTCCTGAACACTCGGGTTACCCGCAACCTCGAGTTAACTCGCAATTGAGAAACCGGCCCTAAGACAGCTCTGTCTATACCTGCCCGTGCGTTATGGCCCTCCGATGGTAACAGCAGTAACGTCTAACCTTCCGGTCTGTCGGAATATGTAGGCTACGGTTACACTATTTTGTTTCGCTTTTTCCGCAACTGTTGCGACATGATCTCAGCGGAGATTCGATTTCATTGTTAACGCCAAGATCCAAGTGAAGGGTCACTGAGTGATGTTGATTACCTCGAGAACCTAGGACTGTTTCAGCCAATGTACAGCAAGCAACACTTATCTATGTGAAAAACAACACTGCTAGCAGTGCTGAATCAATTAGACTTATTATTAATATGGAGGTGTAAGGTCCAACTGCTTTAAGTTCTTTTCAACATCTTCTATCAAACAAGTATGCGGTTCGTTTTCGTTAGCTCCCTTGAAGGTTTATAATATATCTAAATAACTGTCTCTAAATAGAAGTCCTAGTGCTTAGACCTATGATCTCCTCTTAAGTAAGTATTACTGAGCCTAATGGACGAAAAGCCATATAGACTAAAACAAATAACCTCAAAAACTCCCTAGTGCTCACCTAATTTTCTTCTCACTTAGGTAGGAGATGTTGAGCTCTTTGGCGGTGTAACCTCTGGCGAGATTCCTCCGTACGTATATGTCGTAATCCCTGACTATCCTAGCGACGACGTCCGACGTCGACACGCCCTCTGTCCTCTGGGTAGCCACGAACATGCCCTTCGCCTTCCAAGGGGCGTATATGTCATTACTGTCGTCCGTACCGTAAGGGATGTCGTCGTGGGCTATGAAGTCGATCTTGTGCTTGGCCACGAAGACCTCGTCCACCTCCCAGGGCGCGTCCCTGACTATCTCGTCCACGTACCTGCAATGTCGGACCGCCTCGTACCTCTCAAATTCAGTCATTACCGTTCTGCCCTTCTCTTGGTGCGTCAACTTGTCGCTACAGACTGAAATAGTATATAAAATGGTTAATAGTTAACGGGAATACGGGAAACGAAGAACAGCAGATAAGAAGATCTGGTTTTTCGACATATAACTTTTTATGGACCTACTTCGTTACACCGGCTGATATCTGAAATATTGTTTCCTCAATAACTCTAAAAATACAGATCCGATCGAATTGAAACGTGGTAATTAGTAGTAGAATTTTTGCAGAATTTCGAAGGCATCGTTTCACTCGAGAAAAAAAATGTCTTCGAAGATGTTATATTTATTATTATTATTTATTATTTATTTATTTGAAATAGGATTCCCTAATATACAGGTTAGCTAACTTACATCTAGTACAATAAACTAATTTTATACTAATAATACAAAAAAAAATATCAATATATATATGCATACAGTGTTTAAACTGGACAAAAGAAATATTCAATATCGTTCCTGGATATGTTTCAAAAGTTCATTCTTAAAAACATTCAATGATGGAGTAGATTTAATTGAATCAGGCAAATTATTGAACAGGACAAAACCTCTGAAGAATAAACTGCACATACTACTTCTTGTATTTGTTCTACTTATATGAATGTGACTGTTGTGTCTGGTTGAATGGTGATGAATGTCTTTATTGAAAGTTATCAATGATAACAAATATGGTGGGGTCATTTTATTTAATATATTTCAGAAACTATCTTTCAGATTCCGCACAAACTTTCAATCCATCACTTTACAACTGAGTACCAGATTTCACACGATCAGCTTTGTATTTTAGCAATTATTTTTAAAGTCAAATTTCGAACTGGTTTCAAATCATATAAATCTCAGAACTGTAATAAGTCCTCTATGCCAAAATTTCGCGATATCATTTTGCCCAAATGGCTGTAGTTTTCGAATTTTTTGCCGAAAATGGTCTTAAACGTTTAGGTTCGACTCCCCGATGAAGAATTCGAGGTAAAATTTGATTCCATCCGGCCGGCCTTTGCCACTGAAACTGAAAGAGCAAGCGACTTGAAATTTTCAGGGCAGGTGGCACATCCCAATACGACGCACAAGTTCGTTAATGGGTATAATCGGCAGAATGGTTTCCGAGTAATTATTTTTTTTCAACCGATCAAATTGAAACTTGGTGAATAGTTGTACAATATAAACCTAAGCACGTTTGTGAAATTTTGTGAGAATCGTATCACTAGAAAATTAAAAAAAAATTATTTAGAAATATTATGATGTATGTCACGATAACCTGAGATAGCGACTTGAAATTTTCAGGTTAGGTTGTGCATTTGAATGTGACATTTGAGCTTGTTTATAAGCATGATCGGCCAAAGGGTTTTGGAGTTACACCTATCTCAAATTTTGTTGTTATTTGCTCAAAAACTCGAAAAATACAAAATCGATCCAATTCAAAAATGGTAATAAGTTGTAAAATGCCAGCACGAAAATTTTTGCAAAATTTCGTGAGGATCATATTACTAGACAATTTTTAAAATATTATTGAAAATAATTCTATATATCAGAAACTATTCATCCGACATGGCTGAAATTTGGCGAGAGCCTTCAAAACCTAACTCCATTACCAAGTTCCAAGTTTGAACAGGATCGGATCTATATTGTTGGAGATCCGCGCAGCCTTGGGTAAATTCAGTAGCTGGATGGGTGACCGTTCCCTCGATATCTCTTTAACGAAAGGAGATAGAGACTTTTCAGGGTAGGTTGCGCATCTGAATGGGAGAGTTAATTTCGTTAATCGGCCAAATGGTTTTGGAGTTATATCAATCTGAAATTTGGTTATTATTTCTTCGATAACCCAAAAAATTCGATGCCGATTCAAATCAAATATGGTAATTAGTTCTAGAATGTCGACGCAAAAATGTTTACAAAATTTCGTGAAGATCGTATTAACTTATATGTGTAAATTAGCTTTTAAGCTTACTGTGTCTAAATTTCCATACGATAAATAAATAGGTACTAGAAAATAAAAAAAAATCATTGAAAACAAATTTATAATATATCAGGAAGCAGTTGTTCGAAATCGCATCGCCGAAATTTTGCGAGAACCTTCAAAACCACGAATGTCATGATGACATATTAAATTATAACATAAATGTTCGGGTCGATTCATAATAGAAAGCATGTATCTATGGGAGATGATAGTCCTACATTGGGGTCCAGTAGCGGTCTTCGAACATCTGAAGTTCTGAATAATCATCGTTTGAATTGGCCAGACCTGGTTTTGAAAGAGACCCTCCTAAGGCCAGGAGGGTCGATATTTTCCTTTTTGATATCAAATATTGAAGGGATTTCTAAGAACAAGAGTGAATATCTTTCTGAAAACTAGCGGAGACGATTCTTCTTCAAGAGATCCATGCGGCTACAGAGGAGTGTATTTGTGAGAGGGGACGTTTGAATGGTTATGTATTATTTTCAATGATTTTTCTTCATCAAAAAATAACTCTACTGCCAAAGTTCCGAGTTTGAATACGATCGGATCTATATTGTTGGAGATCCGAGCTAAGTGACTAAGGTGGCACAATGACATAGTACCAAAGCCTACTCAGAACTCGCACATGCTCTTATGAGCAGTTTCCTCGGTAGATCTAGGAGTGTCAGTATAATCATATATACCAAATATCTAACTGATTCTTTACGGATAATACATTCTCAAAAAATGATGGCCTTTAATTAGTCTTCCGTTGATTGAAGTTCAAACATGAATTACCAATTTTCATTGAAATACGTGAATGGTGAAATATAGGCAGTCGCGTGGAATTAATATTCCGCTTATAAGGTCAGTAACCATATTCAAATTAACCATTAAAAAATTATGTATAGATTAATTTTAACATTTTATCAGTAGGTTCACATTCATTGAAATCCTGTAGCATGAAGCCAGTTGAATATACAAATTTTTTTCAAGTTCAATGTTATAAATCCTCCATGTTTAATAGGAAATTAACGAACCTGAACGAACTTGGGTTCAATGGTTTCCCGATTAAAATTCATAAAGTCTGCTGTCTAATGATCACTATCCAAATTCATCAAATTCCTTTAATGATAAGACACTAATGGACCTTGACATCTACATTCTATACAGGAGGTTCTGTGGGAATAGGATATATTAGTTCTATCGTCATTTCGCCATTTTAGTTATCTTCGACCAGGGCGTTTTCTTGGCATTTTATCTAAAACAATATTTCTTAAAATGTTTTGATTTTTGGGATTCCCTTTGATTGTAATGGGAGAAAACAGTTGCAAAACAAATTACCATTGTAGTTCTTCTAGAAACCCCCCAGGCAAAATCTTGAACAAATAATATCCTAAGGCCATTCATATTTATACGTTATAAAAAGTAAAATGGCGGCTCGAGTGTAAGTGCGGAATTTCAGCGGTTTCTGACGGATAGCTTCCCAACGCTACAAGTTTTCCAGTATTCTTTCAATATCCCCACACTATAGATTCTATCGTATACAAATTTGGAACATGTCTGTAGAATTAGGTTTTGAAGGCTCTCGGTTATTTTCATATTTATTCTTAAAGGGTATTATACCCTTTGAGAATAGTCATACAAAAAATTTGGATTATCATTTATAAAAATTATCGATGACGTCATATCTCGAGACACGCTGTATAACATTTTCTTACATCAAAAAGAGCGCAATCTGATATACTAATCGATCTGTCCGGCAATATTTACAAAAAAAGTTCAAGCACTGACGTGAAGTCAGGAGCTTTTGCGCGTATGTTCTATTGTCCATTCTCCTGTATTGGACACTCTTAATCGAATTTACCATGGTGAATTCAATATACAATAGAACATACGCCCAAAAGCTCCTGACTTCACGTCAGTGCTTGAACCAATTTTTTTTTTTTCATATTTTTTTTTTAATTTTCTAGGGGTACGGTTCTCACAAAATTTTACACACGTCTTTATGTCGATATTCTACAACTAGTTACCAAGCTTCTATTCGATCGAGTCTATATTTTTTGAGTCATCGAGGAAATAATATTCCAGATGGGTATAACTCCGAAACCGTTGGGCCGATTAAGGCAAACAGCGAACTTAACACTCCCATTAAGATGCGCAACCTACCCTGAAAATTGCAACTCCCTATCTCCTTTCGTTATCGAGGCAACGGTCACCCATCCAGCTACTGAACTCACACAAGACTGCTTAGATCTCCAACAATATAGATCCGATCGAGTTCAAACTTGGAACTTGGTAGTAGAGATAGGTTCTGAAGGCTCTTGCAAAATGTCTGCCATGTCGGATGAATAGTTTCTGATATATAGAATTTTTTTCAATGATTTTTGAAAAAATTTCTTGTGATATGATCCTGACAAAATTTTGCAAGAATTTTCGCGTTGGCATTATTCAACTAATAACCATATTTAAATTGGATCGGTTCTGTATTTTTCGAGTTATTGAGGAAATAACAACCAAATTTCAGATGGGTATAACTCCAAAACCGTTAGGCCGATTATGCTTATAAACAAACTCAGATGCACAACCTAACCTGAAAATTTCAAGTCGCTATCTCTTTCCGTTCTCAGGTTATCATGACATAAAAAATATTATTTAATAACTTTTTTAAAATTTTCTAGTGATACGATTCTCACAAAATTTCACAAACGTGCTTAGGTTTATATTCTACAACTATTCACCAGGTTTCAATTCGATCGGATTTATATTGGTTGAAAACAAAATTATTACTCGGAAACCATTGGGCCGATTATG
Organism: Halyzia sedecimguttata; assembly: GCA_937662695.2. Taxonomy (NCBI): domain Eukaryota; kingdom Metazoa; phylum Arthropoda; class Insecta; order Coleoptera; family Coccinellidae; genus Halyzia; species Halyzia sedecimguttata. Next base: position 3,934,755 of record OW569413.2, on the reverse strand, counting down.
CCCATTAACGAACTTGTCCGTCGTATTGGGATGCGCCACCTACCCTGAAAATTTCAAGTCGCTAGCTCTTTCCGTTCTCTAGTTATCGTGGTAACGGCCGGCCGGACGGACAGAATCAAATTTGACCTCCAATTTTTCATCAGGGAGTTGAATCCAATCGTTTGAGACCATTTTCGGCGAAAAATTCGAAAATTACAGACATTTGGGCAAAATGATAACGCGATGTTCCCCAGAACATACGCGCAAAAAACAAGTTACACATGCGTACCATATATTAGATTCTTATTGCTTGTCGTTAAAAAGATATTTAACAAACATCAACTAATTCGAAAATGAAGGAATCTCATTCAACTCAACGAAATAATTCAGGCAGTTTCAAAATGGAAGAAGAGGTATTCGTTTCTCGTTTTTTGTCGAACAAAAAAGTTAAATAAAAATTGGTTCAAGCATTGACGTGAAGTCAGGTGCTTTTGCGCGCATTTTCTATTGTCCATTCACCTCTATTGGACACACTTAAGCGAATTGAATCGGAATTGTATTTTTTGAGTTGTTGAGGAAATAAAAACCAAATTTCCGATTGATATAGCTCCAAAACCATTTGATTATGGCTGATTATGACTTTTAACGATTTTTAATGTCTTTCCATCCTCAAGTATCGTGAGATGAATAATATCTTTTATCTATTTTTTGGGCCCTTGTTCCTCGGAACAGAGTGCTTATCAATTTAACCAAATGTCTGTAATTTTCGAATTTTTGGATGAAAATGGTTTTAAACAATTGGGTACGACTCCCTGATGAAGAATACGAGGTCAAATTCAATTCTATCCGGCCGGCCGGCCATCATAAGAATCCATTGATATCATATTCAACTCTAACAAATCGATACTTTCGGAGATATAATTCTTCAAAATTTCAATATTAAATCGTAACTCTATGATTTCATAGCATGCTGTATCTAAAATTATCGTCCGTATCTATGAATTTCATCTGTGTTCATACATTTCATCAATTGATATAATATAATTTTCATAGTGAATTTGAGGAATGAATAGCTCGCATAAGCTCCTTATTGGGTAGAATTGGTAAGTTGGTTTTGCATTAATCATTTTTGGCACTTTTGTTGAATGTAAATTATTTCGTGTTTGAATTCAATTTATTTTATGATGAAGTTATATCATAAGAATCCATTGATAGCATTCCCAACTCTCAGAAACCAATAATTTCGGAGATATGATTTGTCAAAGTTTGAACAAGAGCGCCAAAGTTCCTGTCCACACGGCTTTCCCACTTTTTAAAATTTTCTAGTACTCTACAACTACTTATCAAGCTTTAATTCGATCGAATCTATATTTTTTGAGTTATCGAGAAAACAATAATCCAGGGTATAACTCTGAAACTGTTTGGCCGATTATACCAAACAATGAACATAACTGCAAGTCGCTATCTCTTTCCGTTCGAAAGTTATCGTGGAAACGACCACCTATCCAGCTACTGAACTCGCTCAATGCTGCTCAGATCTCCAACAATGTAAATCCGATCGTGTTCAAATTTGGAACTTGGCTGTAAAGTTAGGTTTTGAAGCCTTCCGCATAATTTATGCGATATCAGACGGATAGAAATAGATTTTTTTTCAAAGATTTTTTAAAAATATTCTAGTGAGACGGTCCTCACGAAATTTTGTAAACATTTGAGCCTCGGCATTCTACAAGTAATCACCATGTTTGAATTGGATTGGTTCCATAAGGAGGAAATAAAAACAAAGTTTCAGATAGGTATAACTCCAGAACTGTTTGCCCGATTATGCCTATTAACGAACTCAAATGTTGCATACGAATGCTAAACCTACCCTGAAAATTGCAAGTCCATATCTCTTTTCGTTCTCAAGTTATCGTGAGATGAATAATATTATTTCATAATTTTTTTTTTAATTTTCTACAGTTATTATTCTCACAAAATAGACGACTTGTCCGTCGTATTGGGAAGCGCCACCTACCCTGAAAATTTCAAGGCGCTATTCCTTTCCGTTGTCAAGTTATCGTGGCAACTGCCGAGCGGACAAAATCAAATTTGACCTCGAATTCTACATCAGGGAGTCGAACCCGATCATTTGCGACCATTTTCGGCAAAAAATTCGAAAATTAACAACTTTTCCCCAAAACATACGCGCAAAAACAAGCAAAGTGACTAGCATCGTATAGTGCTGAGATAAGAGAGTATATTTGTTAGTTTGTCGTTTTGTCAGAAACAACTATTGTTGAAAAATCGGACAAAATGCCGTACTTAACGGAAACCAACAAGATTTAAATTTTAAGGATGAAGTTCTTCATTTATTCAGGGAGAAGTAACCTGATTTACCGCCCATGTCGCAAAGTACCATAAACAAGATTGAAAAACAGTTTCGGGAGAATAAGCATTTAATAAAAATAATCATCGTCAGAGTGTCCTCACTGAAGATGTCGAAATGAATGTACTCCTCTCTGTTCAAGAAAATCCTCATGTCCACACTAGGCAGATAGCTAAGGAACTCGAAATGTATCCAGTCTTCAGTGAGAATTATTAAAATACAGAAATTTCATCCTTATAAAATGACAATCTTCTAAGGAGCTCAACGAAAATGATCCAGATAGAAGTCTACAGTTTTGCCAACAAATTATGGATCAACTAGACAGAAATGTTGTAAATAAAGTAAACGTCCTGTTTTCTGACAAATCAACGTTTACATTATATGGTAAATCGTGAAAATTGTCTTTATTAGGCAGACAACAACCCACACTGGATGAGGGAAGGCCACACTCAATATCAAGAAAAAATATGTATTTGGGCAGTGATTGCTCGTGATCGAGTAATACAATCAATTTTCTTCCAAGGAAATCTCAATAGAGCTGAATGTTTAGAATTCTTGCAGAATGTACTAGTGCCGAGTTTGGCTGCTCTGTTTCCTGATCCGGATGAAGCCGATGTCCCAAATATAAACATCTGGCTTCAATAAGATGGTGCATCTGGAATCTGGATGTATTATCGTGACCATAGCAAGATATTAGTATTACGTACATTGTTTTTTTTAGACATTATAGGGGTAACCTAAATAATATAATTAATTACTCACTTCCAACGATGAGGTAGACATTTGGGAATAGATTTTTCGCCTGTAGCAACTGCCTCGCATGACCCTGGTGGAAGAGATCGTAGATACCATCAGCGTATATTCGAATCGGCCTGGATACGTTGCCGCTTTTCGCCATTTCGATGGTTATTTTTTTGGTATAATCGCACAATTCTCTGTTCCGGATGGCTTCGGGTTCATCGCTGAATGGGGCTTCTCGGCACAGCGACTAGAAAAATACAAATAATTTATCAATAATGCATAACGATTCGAAATAATTTCAAATGTTATGTTTCATATGGGAATTCATAAAAAAAACCTCGTTCGACCAGAGACTACAGAATCGGATCTAAATGGTTTATTATGCACAAAATAAATTTTAATCCATTTAAATCTCTATCAATAAGGTGACTGCAGCAAATTGCTTATAACTAAAAGACAGACGATATTCGTCGATAGTAACCATCAACAAATATACGCATATATGGTACGTATCTGCACTGAATAAAACATTACTCTTTGGGGGAACACTGAGCGATGACGTGGCTAGCCGAGATCACGAGCAAATATTTGTTGATGTTGATGGTTGAAATCGACGAATATTTCACCGCGTGCCTTTGAACCTCTATATGTATATATAGTAGAGTTCACAAGGCATGAAAAGAGCTCTAAAACAGATTTTCGTGGGACCTTCATTTCTAAAATGTATAGACCACTGGGTATCATTCTCCATACCCTTACAATGTAAATTCAACTGGTCGTCAAAAAATCGTCGTGTGCAGGAAGGGGTGGGGGGAATTTTTCCAAAAATTGACAAAAAATTTTTTTCTGTTCATGGTCATCTATATACGGTGAACATCACTCAGACAAACTTCTGTTGAAATATACGATTCAGAAATATTTTTTATTAATTGTCAAAAAAGTCGGATACAATGCTCTTAAATGGAATTCCTTAAGATATAAACGCTTGCCCTGAACACCCATATTAACTATTATGTTCCACTCGGTTTTACTCGAGATCTGTTAGGATTATCGAAAAAATGCTTTTTATGAAAGGTCTGCTCCGAAAACCAACGATTCAGATGCTTCTTTCAAAATTACAATAGGTAGAATAGTTTCCTCACAAAATAAGAAATTGTGACATTAACTCCCATTAAACGAAACCGAACCTGGAGACGCTAGTAAGGCGCAATTTGTAGCGTTAGTCCATGTTAGTGGCGACCTTATGGATTTGAGCTTTGATCTATGCACATAAGGTTCGTTATATCTATCCGACCAACTTTACAGTACTATTCCTGCGTGCCTTCAGAACGCATTTTGAAGATATTGTTTAAATTCCTAATTTTTTATATATATGAGAATTTTACATATAATTCATATATATTTGATTTAATTTTGTTAATTCGTATAAATATGCAAATATGCGAGTTCAAACTTATATTCATTACTTCATAAATCAATTTTGTGACGTAATATTACCACATTTTTGAAATCATCGTTCATTCTCATTAGTAGTAACAAGATTTCCTGAATCCTAGACCAAATATCTGGAAAAGAATTAAGAAGGTATATAGTTGGTATCTATGATATTCAGGGTCTAAAAATTTCTTACATGTCATGATTCATCTAATTCAACTATCACTATCAGATGAAGAATCATCATTTTGAAGATATTGTTTAAATTCCTAATTTTTTATGTATATGAGAATTTTACAGATAATTCATATATATTTGATTTAATTTTGTTAATTCGTTAATAAATATGCAAATATGCGAGTTCAAACTTATATTCATTACTTCATAAATCAATTTTGTGACGTAATATTAACACATTTTTTAAATTATCGTTCATTCTCATTAGTAGTAACAAGATTTCCTGAATCCTAGACCAAAAATCTAGAAAATAATTAAGAAGGTATATAGTTGGTATCTATGATATTTAGGGCCTAAAAATTTCTTACATGTCATGATTCATCTAATTCAACTATCACTATCCCATGAAGAATCATCAAGGGAAGGAAGATTTGAAAAATTTGAAGTACTCGTATTTGCACATGTTTTTTGGGCCATACATTTGCAGGAGCCAATACACGGAATTTGTTTTCTTTTACAGGAACACATTGATCCTGTGCAATCTGAAATGAGAATTTCCATTTCATAAAGAATATTTACGGATCTGATATTCGAAATAATATTTACCTTTCCTACAACTGCAGTTGCTAAGGATAGATGTTTCCTTAGGTAGGATTGGCATCGTCGTTAATTTTGGCAGAAGTTTTCCATTTTCTACATACCACCCACTAAATATAGGATCCGGTAAAGATGGTCATGGTACATTACTATTGATCCAAATTTTTGTTTGGTAATGGACTCGAAGGCTGTGTTGTCTCAAACTATCCAATGTTGGAGGTAATTTACTTATGGATCTTGAAGAAGCTATAATATTCCCCTGAGCCTGTTGATACATTTCACATTTTCGTTTGTCGTATACAGACAGATTACAAATTCAACAATATCATTGAATACTTTCAAACATGGCACCGGAAGTACATGATGAATTCAAAAATAGGAATTTTGTCATTAAATGTTTGATTGGGAATTTTAACCAACTTTCTGTAGATCAGGCGCTAGAGCATATCAACAAAAATGCCAAAGCTGCAGGAGAAACAGTGGTATAAACTGAAAATAGTACTATAGAATGGATGAATGGTTCTTGAGTTACAACATTATTGGTATGAAGTTAGTCACATTACGCTCATCTTTGCATCTTCATTCGGTCAAAATGTCGAAGAAGGTAAAGAAATAATGAAAATTGATGAAGATTCTGAGCAGATACTGCAGAGTGAACTTTCAAGATTTTGAGAATTTGAGAGAATAAGTATTCAATGATATTGTTGAATTTGAAATCCATCTGTATACGACAAACGAAAATGTGAAATGTATCATCAGGCTCAGGGGAATATTATAGCTTCTTCAAGATCCATAAGTAAATTACCTCCAACATTGGATAGTTTGAGACAACACAGCCTTCGAGTCCATTACCAAACAAAAATTTGGATCAATAGTAATGTACCATGACCATCTTTACCGGATCCTATATTTAGTGGGTGGTATGTAGAAAATGGAAAACTTCTGCCAAAATTAACGACGATGCCAATCCTACCTAAGGAAACATCTTACCTTAGCAACTGCAGTTGTAGGAAAGGTAAATATTATTTCGAATATCAGATCCGTAAATATTCTTTATGATATGGAAATTCTCATTTCAGATTGCACAGGATCAATGTGTTCCTGTAAAAGAAAACAAATTCCGTGTATTGGCTCCTGCAAATGTATGGCCCAAAAAACATGTGCAAATACGAGTACTTCAAATTTTTCAAATCTTCCTTCCCTTGATGATTCTTCATGTGATAGTGATAGTTGAATTAGATGAATCATGACATGTAAGAAATTTTTAGGCCCTAAATATCATAGATACCAACTATATACCTTCTTAATTATTTTCTAGATTTTTGGTCTAGGATTCAGGAAATCTTGTTACTACTAATGAGAATGAACGATGATTTAAAACATGTGGTAATATTACGTCACAAAATTGATTTATGAAGTAATGAATATAAGTTTGAACTCGCATATTTGCATATTTATTAACGAATTAACAAAACTAAATCAAATATATATGAATTATATGTTAAATTCTCATATATATAAAAAATTAGGAATTTAAACAATATCTTCAAAATGCGTTCTGAAGGCACGCAGGAATAGTACTGTAAAGTTGGTCGGATAGATATAACGAACCTTATGTGCATAGATCAAAGCTCAAATCCATAAGGTCGCCACTAACATGGACTAACGCTACAAATTGCGCCTTACTAGCGTCTCCAGGTTCGGTTTCGGTTAATGGGAGTTAATAACACAATTTCTTATTTTGTGAGGAAACTGTTCTACCTATTGTAATTTTGAAAGAAGCATCTGAATCGTTGGTTTTCGGAGCAGACCTTTCATATAAAGCATTTTTTCGATAATCCTAACAGATCTCGAGTAAAACCGAGTGGAACATAATAGTTAATATGGGTGTTCAGGGCAAGCGTTTATATCTTAAGGAATTCCATTTAAGAGCATTGTATCCGACTTTTTTGACAATTAATAAAAAATATTTCTGAATCGTATATTTCAACAGAAGTTTGTGTGAGTGATGTTCACCGTATATAGATGACCATGAACAGAAAAAAATTTTTTGTCAATTTTTGGAAAAATTCCCCCCACCCCTTCCTGCACACGACGATTTTTTGACGACCAGTTGAATTTACATTGTAAGGGTATGGAGAATGATACCCAGTGGTCTATACATTTTAGCAATGAAGGTCCCACGGGGTGACACGATAGAGCCCGGTTTGAACTCTACTAATATATATTGTACTTTTTAAAAAAGCATAGTCTATTTTATGGGCGGCCGTTATTTGGATAATGATAGTAATTATAAATGGAGATCGAGGTGAAATATGTTTGGCAGGCATATTTGAACCAAGATATTTATTAGTTTAGAAGTTGCATATACAACGATCAAAAAATTACGATAATTCGTTTAGTATGTCCAGCACTCCTGCAGAAAGGTATGGAAGAGATTCTTCCCCATCTGCCGAAGATCATGGGAAGCAGTCTAGCCTTGGGCCAAGTACCTAGTAAATGGAGAAGAGCAAGAGTAACCTTCATTCCAAAAATAGGAAAGAAAGACGGGACTGATCCTCGATCTTTTAGACCCATTTGTTTGACATCGTTTCTACTTAAAACGATGGAGGAGGTAGTGGACCACAGTGATTCCGTTTACTCGGAGAAGGTTTTGCCTTTGGTCGTATGAAAGAATTAAAAATTCTTGTTTGATTATTCAATTACTATCGCTAGGCTTTTATCCGAGCATCTTTCAGGTAGAAATACTTGCACTCCAAAGATGCATGGAAATGAACCTAGAAAGAAACTATCAGAGGTGTGATGTAGCAATCCATTCTAACAGTCAAGCTGCTATTAAAGCTTTGAGCTCCCATGTTATCGATTCTACGCTAGTATGTAAGTACCGAAGAAAACTTAATGAAGTAAGCAAGAACAACAGTCTCGGTTACTGGTCACTCGGGAATTAAAGGAAAGGAGGAGGTCAACACACTTTGCCAAGAAAGGAGCATAAACCCCTTTTATTGGCCCGGAACCCTACCTTGGGATAGGCAGATACACCTACAAAAGTGAATTTCGGATGAAAGAAGAAACTGAAAGAGGTATACTCTGGAGATCTCTCCAAAAAGTTCATCCGGAACTGCACCTCCTCACTGTTTTCCTCACAGAGCACTGCTGTCTTAGGAAGCATATGATGAGATTAGGGCTAGCAGCAACTGACGAGTGCAGTTTCTGAGGGGAGGAGGATGAAACTCCTGATCACTTGATTACGGAATGCCATCTCAAACCAACGCAAGGAATGCTTCGGGACGGAAATCTGCAGGAGCGAAGACGTAGCCTCTTGGAAGCTATTCCAGATACTGAAGTTCATCAGGACTCTGGAACTGAAAGGCGAGCTATAGATGGTGATGACATCGACAGCTCTGATGGGGGGCACAATAGACCTTAAGGTCGCAGTGCAACTTTCCCCCCTACAACTATATACAATATATAGAATGTCTTTTAAACATTCATGAACTGTCATCGACGAAACCTCCACTTGAATAACCTAACTAACATTATGTGGACAAGTATTTCTTCTTCTTCTATCCTTTACAATGTGCTTGGCAGTTACCATCTACACATCGAACAAACGGTTTGCTGGAACGGATAGCCAACCACTATGCACCAGTGTCGTCTTCTTTTCTGTGTATTCGCAGTGAGTATATTTTACTTCCAATAGTCACTGTATGTGTATTGTGTTCCAACTATTTGACTTTTTCCTTTTTTTTTAATTATTATAATTTTATTTTCTTTTTCTTTTTTCGGAGGTTTCACCCTACCAGGGAACAAGAGGAGTATCCCAACTTGTTTAGACAAATCACTGAAAAAGGAATCAGGGATCAGGATTAAAGGGAACTACAAAATCCCAAGGGACCCAAAGAACGAAAAACAAAAAACAAAAAAAAAACCCAAAACACCTTTACCAAACTACAGCACAGTATAAGAAGGCATACCTACTTCTTCTCTCTAATCATTGTTCTTAGGGCGGGTTGTAACTCAGTTGGTTAAACTCTGGTTTTCCTTAACCATCGGATACCGTTGGTTAACATGTTTGCATGAATACCGGGGGCCCAATTCTGAGGTCGACATTGCGAACGATTATCATTCGTTTTCGTAATCATCACGAACGTTCACTCGTTTTGCTATTCCCAACTGACAGATGATATGATTTGGTGACACGAGCGTTCGAAATTCTAAACGAGTGCTATTTAGCACTCGTTTTCAGAAGAATTCCACTCGCATTCAGTTGATTATGCAAGCCTCTACACATTTTGTAACCTCAAATCTGTTGTTGGTAAATAAGTTGGTATTTTTACGGTGTAATTAACAAATATATTCAGTAAAAATAATTAAATTGTCAGAATTATTATCATATTGCAAATTGTCGATGTATTAAATAAACCAGAAATATTTAATAGATTTGTTAGATTCCCACAAACATTGGCGGAATTGAATAGTAGGTAAAGGCAAAGGTAGGTACCTATTGATATTTTAGAATATTGCAAAATTATTTAAGTTTATTAATATTTTTAGATTCAATGAAAATTCGACTTCCCTGGTGTAATAGGTTGCATAGATTGCACACAATGCAATATTTCCACCTAAAATTGAAGACTCAAATTACCCAAAACACATGTATGTTAATCAAAAAGGATACCATTTGATTAATTTTCAACTGGTAGGTTGTTGAAAAAATATTATAGACCGGAAGGTAGAGGAATTGATCAAGAAATGGCTGGGAGGCAACAGAATCCAGAGCTGATTTCAGAAAGAATTCAGAGGAATACAATTATACGTTTAGCTTTTCGTTGAATTGTAAAAGATACACTATGAATAAATAGATATAGATTTCTCTTCCAAAAAAATGTATTTAATTCTAAAAAATAAATCACAACCAGAAACAAAACATCATTCAACAATGCCTTAGTAGAATACAAATTAAAAATAAAGTATTCAATATGAAGTTCTAAATAATCGAACAACAAAAAAGATATTTCACTGTCTACGTAGAATAAAAGGATCAGAAATAAAAGTATTCAATAACCAATACTAGAGAATATATCAGACCCAAAAATTGGTAAAATAAATCTAATATTTTCATTATTTAACTAATCAGTTGATTCACTGGAATGTGAAGGAATTGATCAGGAAGTGGCTAGTAGGCAACAAAAACCAGAGCTGATTTCATGAAGAATTCAGAGGAATATAATTATACGATTAGCTACGCGTAGAATTGTAAAAGACACACTATAAATAAATAGATATCGATTTCTATTTGAAAAAAATGTATTTCATTCTAAAAAAATATATCACAACAATAAACAGAAAATCATTCGACAATTTCAGTGGAATAAAACTTTCAGAAAAAAAAAGTATTCGATACAATCTCTCTAGATTTTGTTCTTGACCAAGACCTGTCTAAAGAGGTGAAATAACCCTTGATCGTTGTAAAAATCTTTCAATATTATATTGCAAAACTTTCTCCAAGTTTTCCATTCTTTTTTTGGTCCAGGAATACTATTTAACATTGTACTCAGTTCCTCTTTCATAGGCATTCCGAAGAAAATTCTGTAGTAAATTTCCCGCTTAATAACTGAGACTTACATTTTAGGAAATTTAGAATTACTTTTTTCTTATCGAAGCAAACAGAAAAAACCAAATAAATCATTCAAGTTTAACAAACAATGAATTATCGTTTTGATTTATGAAGAAGCGCGCCAATAACATGTACATAAACACATTCAAATTTCAAATATTACTATGTTGCCAAGTCTTCAGACGACACGAATTCGTTTAACTCATCGGTCATTACGAAGGGCACATGAGAATAGCAATATAAACTATCGTTCGCAATTACCACCGTTCGTTTTCGTTACGAGTGGTCGAAAACGAGTGAAGTTCAGAATCGAGCCCCGGACTCCAACCTTGAGATTTCATTAGCCCCTTACAGCTGTGTGTTAGGCAACACACAACATCAAAATCGGTCACTGGCCATGTGCGAAAGTTAAAACAGCAGGTAAAACTTTCGCACATGGCCAGTGACCGATTTTTATGTTGTGTGTTGCCTAACACACAGCTGTAAGGGGCTAATGAAATCGCAAGGTTGGAGTCCGGTATTCATGCAAACATGTTAACCAACGGTATCCGATGGTTAAGGAAAACCAGAGTTTAACCAACTGAGTTACAACCCGCCCTAAGTGTTCTGTGATTCTTAAACCGTGGTTTCAGCCAGAGATATACAGCTTGATCTTTGAAGCCAACAAAAAGTTGTACATTAACTTGTATATTGTAATATCAATTGAGAATATTAGATCATAAACATTTATAGGCAGAGAAGTAATAGCATTGACTTTAATTAAATCATCGTACAACTTCGAGTAGTTCTGAGAATTCTGCAGACAAGAAAAAAATATGTGCATTATATCGCCCCTGTCCCCACAGGTACATAAGTCCGTCTCAACAACTTGAATCCATTACAGATGTGAAGGAGAACAACAATGGTTGGATCTTAGTCTATTTATGGTGACCACATTGCCTCTCGGGAGGTCCATCCCATGGAACCAAGGTTTGTTGCCCAGGACCCCAGGGAAGACATACCGAGAGTAGGTACGATTCCCCATCTGAACCTTCCATTCACGTTTCCACTTTTCCCAAATGGTACGTCTGTATCTAGGCCAAAAGTCAGTGATATTAGCTCTAGTGATCACTGACCTGTCAATCTCTTGCTTTGCAAGGTGATCGGCTCTGTCATTTCCTGGGATGTTAGTGTGACTTGGCACCCATATAAGTCTGATCGAAAAGGAGTTTTCCCAAAGATAATGTAAGTTGGCTCTAATGTCTAGAGTTATATGATCATTTTTAGCAGAAATCCTCCAATTAGATATCTTCTCAAGAGCGCTTTTTGAGTCAGAGATGATCAAACATTTTTTCAGCTCCCTTCATTTAATCTGCCAAGTCGCCTCCAGGATAGCAATTAGCTCAGCCGAGCAGATAGAAACATGATTTGGGAGATAGAAATTCCTATGGGACTATGGATACCTATACCTGTATGAGCGACTGTTTTAGAAGCATCTGTGAAGACCATTGTGTAGTCTGGAAACTTATCCATACAGGCAGAGTTGAAATCTGATGAATTATCTAGAGAGGACCGCGAAAGGCCCAAAGAGCAGTATCCAATAAATGTAGTATGCACATTCAATTCACGTTCAAAACAGGGAAGCTGAGATGACGAGTAAAATGCTTCCGAATCAGTAACAGATATCAGGGCCTCAACTAAGGGGGGAGGATTGCCAAGGGATATCCAGTGTTTAAGGGTAGTTAGCTTAAGGAGAACAGGATCGTTATGGACTCTATGCAGTTTGGTGACAAACTTAATGGCTAGGAACAATCGACGGTATTTAAGGGGCAACTCATAGGTTTCCATAAGAATGATCGGAATTTGAGTGGATTTCATGTAACCTAATGCTGTTCGTAGTGCAAAAAATTGAGTACGGTCCAATTTTTGTAACAGTACTTTGAAGCATTTCCCGTAGAATAGACTGCCATAGTCCAGGAATGGAGGTACCGTGGACCTATACAGAAGCTGCGTTGCTGGGTGGCAACCCCACCAAGTTCTGCACAGGGCCCTCATTATATTAATACTTGAAGGGATTTTGAGCACATGTTGGTGATGTGTTGGGACCAGTTAAGGTTTTGGTGGACAAGTACTACCGACATAGACGCATAGAATATCAAGGCGTAGGCACTTCCCCACTAATACCCATTAAAATTTTCGTCCAAAAAACGGAACTAGAATTGTCAAATCTTTTTCTACGTCACTCTGTAAACGATGATGGCGCTAGAGTCGATTTGGCCGATTCTGACAAGCGACAAATTTGTTAATTATCATCAAATTATTATTTGTGTTCTGTGATTATCATTCCACTTTGCGGACAGCAACAAAGTGGTTGAGGAGTTCCTTATTCATTATGATTCAATCGATTCAATTATTATTTAGATAAAATAATCAGTGATTCGAATGAAGCATTTTATTCATGAAAATGTAATGAAAAGTCACAATCACAATTTAAATAAAAATAGCTATATTCAGTTTTCCACATAAAGAAGTGAAACGATGACAATCAATTCTGGAAACAAAAGTTAATTAAATTAAACGTAATTAAAATGAATAATTTTATTTAATACCTTGAAAGAGTTGTGATGTGAGATGTGACTACAGAAATGATTGAAATTAAACTTCACACTGTGACTGCTCCGCAAATTTTCAGTCAACGCCCCTCTAGAATAAACTAGCTTTCAATTTAATTTGACATGTCAAAGAGTGTCAGCACCATGTATTCTATGCATCTTACCAGACTAGCGTTACGTTCGACTATCGAAGACATACTTCAATTTAGTTTTGAATGCACGTTAAAATCGATTAGAAAATAGAAATAAATACAGAAAAATTTATTACGATTATCACAAATGATCAATAAAAAAAAATAAATATTCGATCGAATTGAAGTTTACCATGGTAAATTCGAATTAAGAGTGTCCAATACAGGAGAATGGACAACATAATTTACCATGGTAAATTCGATTAAGGGTGTCCAATACAGAAGGATGGACAATAGAACATACGCGCAAAAGCTTCTGACTTCACGTCAGTGCTTGAACCAATTTTTTTTTTCGTGATTTTTTTGAAATTTTCTAGGGGTACGGTTCTTAAAATTTTTTTTTTTCGTCATTTTTTTCAAATTTTCTAGGGGTACGGTTCTTACAAAATTTTAAACACGTCTTTATGTTGATTTTCTACTACTAGTTACCAAACTTCAATTCGATCGAATATTTATTTTTTGAGTTATGTATTAAGGAAATAATATTCCAGGTGGGTATAACTCGGAAACCGTTAGACCGATTATGCCCAAAATCGAACTCAACTCTCCCTTTCGGATACGCAACCTACCCTGAAAATTGCAAGTCCCTATCTCCTTTCGTTCGAAAGTTATCGAGGCAACGGTCACCCATCTACTGAACTCACACAAGAATGCTCGAATCTCCAACAATATTTAACCGATCGTATTAAAACTTGAAAGTTGGTAGTAGAGTTAGGTTATGAAGGCTCTTGCAAAATTTCAGCAATTTCAAACGATCAGTTACTGATATATAGAATAATTTTTTTTTATTTTCAATGATTTATTCAAAATTTTCTACGAATGCTATCCTCACCAAATTTTGCAAACATTTCCGCGTTGGCATTCTACAACTAATAACCATGTTTGAATTCAATCGGTTTATTATTTTTCGAGTTAATGAGGAACAAAAAACCACCAAATTTCAGAAAATTTCAGATGGCTATAACTCTAAAACTGTTCGGCCGATTATGCTCATAATCAAACTGAAATGTCGCGTTCTAGTGCACATCCTAACCTGAAAATTTGAAGCCGCTATCTATTTCCGTTCTCAAGTTATCGTGACAACAAAAATATTTTTTAATAATTTTCTAGCCATACGATTCGCACAAAATTTCACAAACGTGCTTAGGTTCATATTCTACAACTACTCACTAAGTTTCAATTCGATCGGATTTATATTGGTTGAAAACAAAATTATTACTCGGAAACCGCTGGGCCGATTATGCCCATTAACGAACTTGTCCGTCGTATTGGGATGCGCCACCTACCCTGAAAATTTCAAGTCGCTAGCTCTTTTCGTTCTCAAGTTATCGTGGCAACGGCCGGACGGCCGGCCGGACAGAATCAAATTTGACCTCGAATTCTTCATTGGGGAGTCGAACTTAATCGTTTGAGACCATTTTTTTCAAAAAATTCGAAAGTTACAGACATTTGGGCAAAACTATAACGCGATGTTCCCCAGAACATACGCGCAAAAATGTTAACTACGATTATCAAATGAAAAATACAAAAATATTTTCTATTATTTGATATGAATAGATAAAATTATTTACTTGAACTGATATTAACAGGTTCCCGCTCCTTACTCGATTTTTTCGGACAAATTATTGATTTCCGGTAACTGAATTTAGCGTATTTGCATGTTTAATTAGTGGTATTGCGTCGTTCAAATCAAATAATACATGTTCTGAAATCAAAATGGCGAAAAGACGTTTACAGCATTTATAACATAAAGATAAAATAAAAATGGGTTCAAGCCCTGCGGACAGGAGCTTTCTGGCGCTCTAGTTCAAACAGACAAATTATATCTCCGAAAGTATTGGTTCCTCAGAGTTGGGAATTATATCGATGTATTCTTATGATAGAACTGCGTCATAAAGGAAATTCAATTCAAATAATAGTTTATTTATCAAGATTAAATGAGCATTATTGAAAGGATTTTTCTGGGTTTTCTCTCCCAAACTCTGAAAAATATCTGTAAAATAAAAATTAATTATTTTGTGATTTGCTTCTGCGTAAGAAACACAAGATATTTGTCAGAAGTAATCAATTGAACAATGTTGCCTAAAATACAACAACGAAACAACATCAACGAAGAAACAACTATATCGTAACGTTTCGGAGTCTATATCAGACTCCTTCGTCAGACGCTTAATGAAAATCTTTAGAATTTTTTTGTGGATAGTTAAATGAGCAATCTGAGAATGAGAACTGCACCATGGAAGAAATAAAATTAAAATAGCTGAACTGAATTTGACTCTCTCTTATAGAACAGGATGAAATGTACGAGTATGAACACACACCATATAATAAAGATTAGATAGAATAATTATAGCATTCTGTGAAAACATAGAAGAACGATTCATTATTGAAATTTAGAAAAATCATATCTCCGGAAGTATTAGCTTGTTGGAGTTGAAAATGATATCGATGGATTTTAATGGTGAAACTGCATCTTAAATAAAAATTGAATTTGAAATTTGTTGCTTAAAAAAAATTTTTTTTTCGTTACTCCGAAACCATCTGGCCTATTTTGCCCAATAACGAACTTAACCGAGATATTCATCTCCCTAACCTACTCTGAAAATTTCAACTGCCTAGCTCATTCCGTTCGAGAGTTACTGTAGAAATTTTTTTTTTTAATTTTGAAGATTTTTTTTTTACACTTTGCGGTAACCTGGTCAATACAAACTTCACATGCGTATAAAGGTCATGATTCTAAAATTTGATGCTCAATTTCAGATCGAGTGATCGGTTTCGGAAATGTTCATAAAAAATGTGTTTTACTAAAATCGGCCATAAATCCGGAACCGCTTTATGGATTTCGCCCATTAACGAACTTGTCCGAGATATTTACGCTCCAACTCCTTTCGTTCGAGAGTTATCGTGCCTACGGCCGGCCGGCCGGACCGGCCGGACAGAATCGATTTCGACCTAGGATTCTTGATCAATGAGTCGAACCAAATCGTTTGAGACCATTTTCAGCCAAAAATTCGAAAATTACAGACATTTGGGCAAATTGATAAGCACTCAGTTCCGAGGAACTAGAGCGCCAAAAATATATGGAGATTTTGGCTTAGTGTCTGACGAAGGAGTCTGATCTAGTCTCCGAAACGTTACAAAATAGTTTTTTATCGTCGATGTTGTTTCATTATTGTTCTAAGTAATCATTAAGGATACTGTGGGAGGTATATTCATCATTGAATGGTTTCTTTCTGGGTTTTCTCTCCCAAACTCTGAAAAATCACAAAATAATTAATTTTTTATTTTATAGATATTTTTCAGAGTTTGGAAGAGAAAAACCAGAAAGAAACCATTCAATCATTATTGTTTGTCAGACAACATTGTTCTATACATGTATATTATATTATACTATGTTTTATTTTAAATATATTTTTTCTACAAGCGTGCGCGTTCAACCCTTTTTGGCGCTCTAGTTCCTCGGAACTGAGTGCTTATCAATTTGCCCAAATGTCTGTAATTTTCGAATATTTCGATGAAAATGGTCTTAAACGATTTGGTTCGACTCACTGATCAAGAATCCGTGGTCGAAATTCATTCTGTCCGGCCGGTCCGGCCGGCCGGCCGGCCGGTCCGGCCGGCCGTAGGCACGATAACTCTCGAACGGAATGAGCTAGAGAGTTGAAATTTTCAGAGTAGGTTTGGGGGATTAATATCTCGGCTAAGTTCGTTATTGGGCAAAATCGGACAAACGGTTTCGGAGTAACAAAAAAAAAATTTTTTTTTTACGAAACAAATTCCAAATTAAATTTTTTTTAATAAAAAGTTTTATCATGAGAATCCAATCATATCATTTTTAACTCTAACAAGCTAATACTTTCGGAGATATGATTTTTCAAAATTTCAATAATAAATCGTATTTCAACGTTGTCACAGAATAATATTATTCTATGTATGAATATGAATTGTCATAATGTCAAATGATGTTCCTGAGACTAATCAATCGAAGAATTGTGAGCGAAGTGAGAAAAATCTCAGATATGATTTTTCAAAATTTCAATAATAAATCGTATTTCAACGTTGTCACCATAGATTAAAGACCTTTAATCTATGGTTGTCACAGAATGATATTATTCTATGTATGAATATGAATTGTCATAATGTCAAATGATGTTCCTGAAGTAATCAATCGAAGAATTGTGAGCGAAGTGAGTTAAATCTCAGTTGTTTGCTCCGATATTAGTTTTTCTCAGAAAATTCTTACATTTCGGAACTGAACATGAAGTAAGAGATCTGAGAGTGGTGAGACTGCTTTTCATCCATAGACATAGATATAACTCTCGAACGGAATGAGGTAGGTACTTGAAATTTTCAGAGTAGTTTAGGGAGATGAATATCTCGGTTATGTTCGTTATTGGGCAAAATTGGCCAGATTTAATTTGATTTCTTCCATGGTGCTTTTCTCATTCTCATGATTGCTCATTTAATCTTGATAAATAAACTATTATCTGAATTGAATTTCCTTTAGGATGCAGTTCTATTATATGAATACATTGATATAATTCCCAACTCTGAGAAACCAATACTTTCGGAGATATAATTTGTCTGTTTGAACTAGAGCGCCAGAAAGCTCCTGTCCACAGGGCTTGAACCCATTTTTCCGCACACATTTCGAATCGTAAAGAGTCACATTTCCAAACAGTGCGGAAAAAACGCCTGCTAATCCATTTCCGCACTGTTCACTTTTATATGAATATACTGAATTATCTAATATTTCTCTGCATCGAACGCTTACGACGAGGTTACTATGGAAACAACATGTGAATTGACAATTGTCATTCATTTATTTGAAAATAGCAAATTGATTTCAATCCGTACGTAATATTTTCGGTAAGAATGGATATATCTGATGATGACCTGCCCTCGGACATATTAGAAGCATCTTATGAAGCCAATTTGAAGTTGCTTCCACCCAAATCAATCGAAAAATATGAGAAGCGCTATTCTCAATTCATTGCCTGGTGTGATTCCAAGAAAGTAAAACCCAGGAAGGAGGAAGTCTTTTTGGCTTATTTTTTGGAAATTTCGAAAATTTTTAAACCGAACACATTATGGTCCGTATATTCTATGATAAAGAGTGTTTGTAAATTGAAGCAAGATTTGGATATTGGAAAATTCCATAAATTAACTGCCTTCATTAAAAGACAAAATGTTGGTTTTCGTCCGAAAAAAGCCCAAATTTTTAATGAAGAGGACATATCCAAATTTATGAGTGAGGCACCTGATGAAATTTACCTAATGATCAAGGTGGTAACGATTTTTGGATTGGCTGGTGCTTGCAGACGGGAAGAATTAACAAAAATAACTATCGACGATATAGATGATAAAGGAAACATGATTATTGTCAACATTAAGGACTCCAAAAATTATTCATCGAGATCATTCGTTATCTCCCAAGACACCAACGACGGACATTTTTTAAATATATATCGAAAATATGCCAACTTACGTCCGAAGGAAATAGACCATCGCCGATTTTTCTTAAGGTACAATAAAGGAAAATGTACAATGCAACCTATAGGAATAAATACGATAGGAAGAATACCTTCCGAAATAGCCGGATTTTTACGATTACAAAATCCAGAATTATACACAGGTCACAGTTTTAGGCGCTCTTCTGCTACATTCCTAGCTAACCGTGGAGAGGGAATCACCAATATAAAACGATTAGGAGGGTGGAAGTCAACTTCTGTTGCTGAGGGTTATTTGGAAGAATCAGTAAACAAGAAAAAAGAAATGTCTAGCAAAATTCTTAATTTGAATGCTCCTTCAACTTCAACCTGTTATTCAGAATTATCTTCTTCGACGGAGCAGCTGACTTCGACCAACATGATGGCTACCAAAATTCTGAATTTGAATGCTCCTTCCCATGTTCCTTCCACTTCAAACGATGACATTGATGACAGTATAGGTATGATGGTAACGACATGCAAGGATTACGCTTGTCATTCATGTGTAGGTATTATGAATTAATAATATCAAATTTGTTCTGTGTGTTGAACTCAAATCGATCTCATACCTATAATAAAAGTGCTTGTAGAAAAAACATTGTTCCTAACTCGAGCGAAAAGTGTCTTTCCCGCACTCAACTGCTTATCCGAACTCCGCTTCGCGTCGTTCGGCTAACGGCCGTTTCGTGCGGGAAAGTATCACTTTCCGCACTTGTTAGGAAAATAACTATTTCAGAGGTTGTGAGAGAAAACCCAGAAAGGAACCATTTACTATTTTCTACTTTATGTGCACAGGGTGATTCACGAAGATCATTCGTTAGAATATTTCGAAGAAAGACTCGAGACAGTTGAAATTTTAGTTTTAGTTAAGCATTGTTAGGAGAGATGAATTATTGGAAAAAATTTCTTGTTCGTTCAACTACCGGAAATAATAATAATAATAATAATAATAATAATAATTTATTTGCAGATATTATACAGGTATACAGGTCTACAAATAATAGTGATTCCCACAAAGGCTTAGCCTGTCCGTGGGATGAACCACCGAAATTAAATGATACCAACTTTCGTTTTTTAAATGTAATACCCAGTTTTTTCATTGATAATCAGATTACCCATTGAATTCTACATTGCTTTAATGTGTCACTTACATATTATTCTCAGAAAATTCGAGTGCAATTTGAAAAATTGGTTCAAGCCCTGTGGACAGGAGCTATTGGGCGCATGTTCATCTTCCTTGTGGCCCGTACTGACCAGTAAAGAAAAAAAGCAGTATCATGTTGAATACCTTAATATTATTCTGGAACACAAATTTTCCATTACAATAATCTTCATCTAGCTTCTATTTAGTATCAATTCCTGTAGAACGTGATCATAATAAGTGTTTTCCATATAATAAAATGTGTTTGAACTTGGTATGTAGGAAATCTGACATCAATTATTGGAATTAATTGATTTGACAAACAGCCGTCAAATGAGGTAAATAGATTTTTGTGACGATTTTCTGTGACCATAGAACGTCAAAACACGCTGGAATGTGAATTTTAAGCAATATCTTCTGGAATTGAGATCGTATCGAACTGAAATTTTGCACACTCGTGTAGAATGCTTGATTTAACGTCGGTACAAATTTATTAAAAAATTTTCCAACTGCCCGATCCCAACAATACTTAGATAATATTATATCCATAAATTAAGCATTTCATTATTGCATTTCTTGAAATAGGTACCTTTTCAAGTCGATCAACATCGTCCTTCTTTCGACGTCTAAACTATGACTTGATTCTTTATGTTTATGTCTTTGAATTTGTTTTCGGTGGAATTCAAAGAGTTCATAGAATAATCGATGAAAATACTGAGAGAGACCCAGGAAATTTGACACATTTTGTCTTATATCTCCAGAAATTGAAATCGTATAGAGCCAAAATTTTGCACAATGTTGGAAAATACTACAATTGACGTTAGTACAAGTTTTTGTTGCAATCTGATGAATAGTTCACGAAAAAAAAATTTTTTTTTCGAAAAAATTAAAAGAAATATTTTTTTAAAAATTACCAACATTTCGATCATAACAGAATTTTGCCAAAAGTTGCGCGTTTATATCCTCGAACTGACTACCAAGTTTCGATTCAACATCTTCTTTAGTTCCTGAAATATCAGGGAAATAACCTCAAAATTTTAAATGTCTATAACTCCTAAACCGTCCGGCCGATTTTGCCCGTTAACGAACTTAACCGTCGCATTTTGATCAGAAACCTACCCTGAAAGTTTGAAGTCGATAGGACCTTATGCTCCTGTTATCGTGCCTACGGCCGGAAGTACGGCCGGCCGGCCGGCCGGCCATACGGCACCCAAAAATCTGACACCGGATTCGTGATCAGGGAGTCCGAATTAGTCTATTAGCCAATTTTCAGCTCGAAATTCGAAAATTACAGACATTTGGACGAAATGATAGGACGATGTTCCCCTAGAACATGCGCCCAAAAAACCCCTTTAAAATTTCTCAAATAGGGCTTCATTCCAATGTTAATAACTTTTTGCATGAAAATTGCTAATTTTCTAGCTTCTATCAGAAAAGATACCAATACTTCTCCTTCGTTAATTAAAAATTCAATTGTACATACAGGGTGTTTCTATTTCAATATCGAAGTCAGTCATGACAAAAACCTCAAAACTTTTTTTTTTTCAAATGAGAATCCATTTTTTAATATTCAGTTGGAATCTACGTTAAAAAAAAATATTTTTTATAATACATACTCCTACTTTACTTAAGGAATTTCTTGGGAAATAAGCACTTTAGAGAAGTAGTATTTATTATAAAAAATATCTACTCTATTTTTTAATGTAGATTCCACCTGACCAATAAAAAACAGACAAATTATATCTCCGAAAGTATTGGTTTCTCAGAGTTGGGAATTATATCAATGTATTCATATAATAGAACTGCATCCTAAAGGAAATTCAATTCAGATAATAGTTTATTTATCAAGATTAAATGAGCAATCATGAGAATGAGAAAAGCACCATGGAAGAAATCAAATTAAATCTGGCCAATTTTGCCCAATAACGAACATAACCGAGATATTCATCTCCCTAAACTACTCTGAAAATTTCAAGTACCTACCTCATTCCGTTCGAGAGTTATATCTATGTCTATGGATGAAAAGCAGTCTCACCACTCTCAGATCTCTTACTTCATGTTCAGTTCCGAAATGTAAGAATTTTCTGAGAAAAACTAATATCGGAGCAAACAACTGAGATTTAACTCACTTCGCTCACAATTCTTCGATTGATTACTTCAGGAACATCATTTGACATTATGACAATTCATATTCATACATAGAATAATATCATTCTGTGACAACCATAGATTAAAGGTCTTTAATCTATGGTGACAACGTTGAAATACGATTTATTATTGAAATTTTGAAAAATCATATCTGAGATTTTTCTCACTTCGCTCACAATTCTTCGATTGATTAGTCTCAGGAACATCATTTGACATTATGACAATTCATATTCATACATAGAATAATATTATTCTGTGACAACGTTGAAATACGATTTATTATTGAAATTTTGAAAAATCATATCTCCGAAAGTATTAGCTTGTTAGAGTTAAAAATGATATGATTGGATTCTCATGATAAAACTTTTTATTAAAAAAAATTTAATTTGGAATTTGTTTCGTAAAAAAAAAATTTTTTTTTTGTTACTCCTGTAGTGGCCCAATTGGCCCTATAGCATATCATATTACTCATGCCATTGAGTTAATCAATCCACAAGGATTGTTTGTATAATTGTTTATATAAATCACATGTATCTTTCGATTGTTGATCAAGAAGTTTATAAACGCTACCTTGAATGGTAAATATAAACACCGTCTCCAAATGGGAGCGGTCAGTCATTCCAGTCATTCTAGTCTAGTCTAGTCTAGAGTCTACAGTACTCAGACAATGTGTGATTAAACCTATCATCTCCGAGAGTGAGTGTTTTACTTGTACCCCTTCGGCATGCTAGATTAAGGCGAACCACCCGAGAACATCACATGGCGATCCTGCCAGTTGTATGCCGATACATGGGTTTTTCATCAACGAGATAAGAAGTGCATCACCATCACATGGCTGAAGTCAGCCAACAATACAATTTGAATTATCGAGTTCCACGCCAAGATGCTACGACTCCATAGCAATGCAAAAATGATGGCCAGACCCGGACCATCACAGAGGCAAACATCTGCAGACACCCAACCAGTGGACAAGGAACACAAATGGAGGATAGAAGAAAAAGGAAAACCTGCAGTGTAAGATAAATTTTAAAACTATGGAAAGTGTCGAATTTAATCAAATTTTGAAAAAATTATCAAGACGTGGCTAGTGGAAATTGTTGTTTTATTGTTTTTTTTATATAATGATTTTCTATAGGATAATTCAAATATCAATGTGGGAACTAACCATGTTGAATTAACCCAAAATATGATATAGCAATAATCTTATAAATAACGAGATTGACGAGTTCGTGAAAGATATGGAAAATTATTAAATTAATTGAGCAAGTTTCACTCGTTTTCAGGGAAATAAATATATCAGTTTGTGAATTTCAAGTAAAATTATGGAAAAATGTCTCATTTGAAAGGATATTATCCGAGTAGAGGTCAAGTTCAAGTAAGAAATATCAACAAAACGTTCATCGAAACGGCACCAGATGGAAGGTCAATATCATTTTACCGATGGCTCATAAACAATAACAATTAGTACTTTTACCGTATACATACTCACGTCGCGTCGAAAATTTGGTGATGATACGACAGAAAAAAGTTTATCAACAAACGCGAATTAGTTTATTAGCGTCGAATGATTATTTATCGAGCAAGTTTGTATTGTAAACTATCACGTGTTATTTCTCTTAATCTGAACGTTGAATCGCAATACCACCTAGATGGAGATGCGAAGTTATTGAATATTGTTGCACTGAAAATAAGATGAATGTGTGATTTTGATACGAATTTCAATATGCGAAGTTCAGTAAGCAATTAACGAAATTCAGACTAATTTTGACAGAGTATGATTTTTACTTGTATTATGTAGAAGAAGTATGTTACTGCATACGCACTTTCAAGACAAAAGTATAAGACTCAAAAGAATTGATCACTCTTTTCTAGTCGAAGTGTTAAAGCGTCCAATCATAGCTATAAAGTTACGTTACTGCCAATATAAGATGACTAACTTTCTAAAATTGATAAAAAGCAACCAAATAATTTGAATTATAATATAAAGTGCAATAAAGATAATATTGATGAAGTCGATAAAGAAATTATCTATTTTAACCAGAATTTCCGATCAACGTCTGACTTAGGTACGTCGTTGAGGAATCTGGAACAATTGTGCACAAATAATAATATTGAGGAATTATGTATAATGAGAAGCGCTCTAAATACTCAATCTATTTAAACCAGAATTTCCGATCAGCGTATGACTTAGGTACATCGTTGAGGAATCTGGAACAATTTTGTATAAATAAGAATATTGAGGAATTATATATAATTAGATGCGCTATAAATAAGTACTCAATTTTTGAAATGTTGCTGAAATGTAAAAATAAAATGATTGGAAAGTTATAAGCTAAATATTATAAGAGACGTGCAACGAGTTGAAGATGAGAAAATTACGGATATTATTCTGAACAATTAACGAGACGAAGATGAGAAAATTAGGCATATTATTCTGAACAATTTCCATATCATTCATATAATAACACTGTGAACTCGTCAACACTCTACATATTTAATTTGGTTTAAAGAACTATTAGGATTATATAAATTCAGATACTTCTAAGATAATAGAATCAGAATTTTGTAAATATAGCTTAGGAAAACATGTATATATAGGATTAAGAAGTGTTAGTGTTAAGGAAGATGAAATTTTTTTTTACTTTTTAAATAACCAAAAAAAAATTTTTTTTTAAGGGGAGAGGTGTAGTGGCCCAATTGGCCCTATAGCATATCATATTACTCATGCCATTGAGTTAATCAATCCACAAGGATTGTTTGTATAATTGTTTATATAAATCACATGTATCTTTCGATTGTTGATCAAGAAGTTTATAAACGCTACCTTGAATGGTAAATATAAACACCGTCTCCAAATGGGAGCGGTCAGTCATTCCAGTCATTCTAGTCTAGTCTAGTCTAGAGTCTACAGTACTCAGACAATGTGTGATTAAACCTATCATCTCCGAGAGTGAGTGTTTTACTTGTACCCCTTCGGCATGCTAGATTAAGGCGAACCACCCGAGAACATCACACTCCGAAACCGTTTGTCCGATTTTGCCCAATAACGAACTTAGCCGAGATATTAATCCCCCAAACCTACTCTGAAAATTTCAACTCTCTAGCTCATTCCGTTCGAGAGTTATCGTGCCTACGGCCGGCCGGACCGGCCGGCCGGCCGGACCGGCCGGACAGAATGAATTTCGACCACGGATTCTTGATCAGTGAGTCGAACCAAATCGTTTAAGACCATTTTCATCGAAATATTCGAAAATTACAGACATTTGGGCAAATTGATAAGCACTCAGTTCCGAGGAACTAGAGCGCCAAAAATGATTGCTCAGTTGGAAACTGGCGAGAAGAAGAAGAAGAAATACATCGCAGGAGAGTTTAGCAGACCGGCCAATACATTGTAACATTTGAAGATTATATTAATGTAGATGAGGATATGCATACAATGGGTTTTTCGACGGTACAAGGCATTTTAGAAATAATCATAGAAAATCTTGTTTCTAATAGGCATATTCTGTTGTTGAAATTTTAAGAAATTGTGTATCGCCTAGACTCTCTAGAGAAAATGTTCCACATCCAAAATACAGCTCCTTAAGTCTGGTTGAAGATTTTATAGATAAAGAAAACAAGTTTAATTTAATTCGAACAGATTTCTTTACATTATATTTTTTTGCGCGTATGTTCTGGGGAACATCGCGTTATCATTTTGCCCAAATGTGAAATTTAATTCTGTGGTGCCGTCCGGCCGGCCGGCCGTTGCCACGATAACTTGAGAACGGAAAGAGCTAGCGAAATTTTCAGGGTAGGTGGCGCATCCCAATACGACGGACAAGTTCGTTAATGGGTATAATCGGCCCAATGGTTTCCAAGTAATAATTTTGTTTTCACCCAATATAAATCCGATCAAATTGAAACTTGGTGAATAGTTGTAGAATATAAACCTAAGCACGTTTGTGAAATTTTGTGAGAATCGTATCACTAGAAAATTTAAAAAAATCATTAAAAAATATTATTTATATGACACGATAACCTGAGAACGGAAGCAGATAGCGGCTTGAAATTTTCAGGTTAGGTTGTGCATCTGAATGCGACATTTGAATTTCTCTATAGGTATAATCGGCCAAACGGTTTTGGAATTATACCCATCTGAAATTTGGTTGTTATTTCCTCAATAACTCGAAAAATACGAAACCGATATAATTCAAACATGATTATTAGTTCTAGAATGCCAACGCGAAAATTCTTGCGGAATTTCGTGAGGATGGTATAACTAGAAAATGTCAAAAAAATTATTGAAAATAATTGAAAAAAATTCTATATATCATAAACTATTCGTCCGGCATGGCTGAAATTTTGGAAGAGCCTTCAGAACCTAACTCTACTGCAGAGTTCCAAGTTTGAACACGATCGGATCAATATTGTTGGAGAACCGAGCAGCCTTTTGTGAGTTCGGTAGCTGGATGCGAATCGTCGTATTTTTGCGAGAACCTTCAAAACCATGAATGTCATGATGACATATTTTTGCGCGTATGTTCTTGGGAAAATCGTGTTATTTCATCACAAATCTATGGGAGATGAAAGCCCTACATTAAGGTCCTGTAGCGGTCAGACCTGGTTTTGGAAGAGATCCTCCTTAGGAGGAGGCAACTAAATATTGAAGGGATTTCTATGAACAAGAGTGAATATCTTTGAGAAATAGAGAAGGCGATTCTTCTTCAAGGGATCCATGTGCCTGCAGAGGAGTATATTTGTGAGAGGGGACTTTTGAAAGGTTATGTATTATTTTTAATATGATTCTGCTGAAGGCTTCAAAACTTAACTTTAAATTAACCACACTTTCTGATCTTGTAAGGTGAGAGGCTCATTTGTCGATATTAAATCTCGTGATGGGTAGAGAGGAATTTTAGGCCAGTTTTTTTATCACTAATGAGAATATATCTTTATGTTTCACCTCAACACGTTTAGATCTATCAATGGGAATTTATTGGTTAAGAATAAGTAATTGAATATTACTGGAATTCAATTGAATTTCATTCAATATGTTAGTAACTAAACTTATAATTTTTTTTACTTTGATTATTTAAATATGACATTAATTCCAGTAATATTCTTCTAGAATAATTATGTATTCTTCTCCTAAAGAAGAATTGAAGGTAGACAATAATGTGTTAATTTTTTCATCATTGCTTTCTATCCTGACTTACGAAAAAAAAATTGGTTCAAGCACTGACGTGAAGTCAGGAGCTTTTGCGCGTATGTTCTATTGTCCATTCTCCTGTATTGGACACTTAATCGAATTTACCATGGTGAATTCTATTGTCTATTCTTCAGTATTGGACACTCTTAATCGAATTTACCATGGTGAATTCGATTAAGAGTGTCCAATACAAGAGAATAGACAATAGAATTCACCATGGTAAATTCGATTAAAAGTGTCCAATACAGAAGAATGGACAATAGAACATACGCGCAAACACTCTTGACTTCACGTCAGTGCTTGAACCAATTTTTATTTTTGCGCGTATGTTCTGGGGAACATCGCGTTATCATTTTGCCATAATGTCTGTAATTTTCGATTTTTTTGCCGAAAATGGTCTCAAACGATTGGGTTCGACTCCCTGATGAATAATTCAAGGTCAAATTTGATTCTGTCCGTCCGGCCGGCCGTTGCCACGATAACTTGAGAACGGAAAGAGATAGCGACTTGAAATTTTCAGGGTAGGTGGCGCGTCCCTATGCGACGGACAAGTTCGTTAATGGACACAATCGGCTCAACGGTTTCCGAGTGATAATTTTGTTTTGAACCAACACAAATGCGATCGAATTGAAACTTGGTGAGTATAGTTGTAGCCTGAGAAAGGAAAGAGATGTCGACTTGAAAGTTTCAGGTTAGGTTGTACATTTGAATCTGATATTTGAGTTTGTCTATAGGCATAATCGGCCAAACGGTTTTGGAGTTATGTATACCCATCTGAAATTTGGTTGTTATTTCCTCAATAACTCGAAAAATACAAAACCGATCCAATTCAAACTTGGTTATTAGTTGTAGAATGCAAACGCGAAATTTCTTGAGGATCCTATCACTAGAAAACTTTTAAAAAATAATTGAAAAATATTCTATATACAAGCAAGTATTCGTCTGAAATAGCTGAAATTTTGTGAGAGCCTTCAGAACCTAACTCTACAGCCAATTTCCAAGTTTGAACACGATCGGATCCATATTGTAGGAGATCCGAGCAGCCTTGTGTGGGTTCAGTAGCTGGATGGGTGACCGTTGACTCGATAACCTTCGAATGAAAGAAAATAGGAACTTCCAATTTTCAGGGTAGGTTGCGCATCCAAATAGGAAAGTTAAGTTCGTTTTTGGGCATAATCGGTACAACGGTTTCGGAGTAGTATCCACCTTAAATATTATTTCCTCGATAACTCAAAAATATAGACTCGATCGAATTCAAGCTTGGTAACTAGTTGTAGAATATTGACATAAAACCGTGTGTAAATATTATCATGATTAACAATACTAGAATATTTTAATAAAATTACGGAAAAAAAAATTGGTTCAAGCACTGAGGTGTAGTCAGGAGCTTTTGCGCGTATGTTCTATTGTACATTCTCCTGTATTGAACCTAGTATTGGACACTCTTGGGTGGGTATTTGGGTCGTTCTATTTTTGGGTTTTTTGCGCTCTTGTTCCTCAGAATAGAGTGCTTATCAATTTGCCCAAATGTCTGTAATTTTCGAATTTTGAACTCACTGATCAAGAATCCGTGGTCGGAATTTATTCTGTCCGGCCGGCCGTAGACACGAAAACTCTCGAACGGAATGAGCTAGACAGTTGAAATTTTCAGAATAGGTTTGGGAGATAAATATCTCGGCTAAGTTCGTTATTGGGCAAAATCGGTCAAATGGTTTCGGAGTAACAAAACTTTTTTTTTTTCATTACAAATTTCAGTAATTCTCAAGATGCAGTTTCACCATAGAAATCCATTGATGTAATTTTTAACTCTAACAAGCTTATACTTTCGGAGATATGATTTTTAAAAATTTCAATAATAAATCGTACTTCTGTGTTTTCACAGAATGCGATAATTAATCTATCTATGAATTATTATAAAATGATCAGTGTTGATACATGTCAACTTATTTTCCTGAGACATGATATGTCAAATTTTGATATTTAATGCCCATGGTGAATCCATATGATGATGGGAATGGTAATGGTAAGTTAATAATAGTGAGTTCAGAATATCTCTAGTAAAAACAGAACTGAAATATTGGCTTAAGTTTCGATTGATCTAATATAATTTTCAGAGTGGATTTAAGGAAAAAATATATCGTTCATCATAGAATTGAGGAACGAATATTTCGGATGAGTTCGTTGTTGGGTAGAATTGGTCTATTGGTTTTGGATTAATAATTTTTGGCACTCTTGTTGAATTTAAATTCTTTTATGACGTTTGAATTTAATTTCTGCTATTATGAAGTTCTATCATAAGAATCCATTAATATAATTCCCAACTCTGAATAATACTTTCGCAGATATGATTTGTCAAAATTTGAACAAGAGCGCCAAAGCTCCTGTCCACAGGGCTTGAACCATTTTTTTTATAAATAGTTTAGATTATACTATTATGTATTTATAACGACATATGTATTATATAGCTTCCTAATTCAATATTTACAAATTGTTACATGTGCCATTGTAGTACCTAATAACTAAAAAAATGGTAATTATATATTTTAAACGTATTTTTCTACAACTCGAGTTTTCCATAATTCGAATTTTTTCTGTGATCCCTTGTGGATTCTAGTTCGGAAAGTTCCACTGTATTTCGAAAGAACACGATTTTCAAAATATCCAAGGAAGTTCTAGATTACATTTTTATAACATCATACAATGAATATTCATTTACATTTCCAGTAAAATCGATATATCCTCTTCATCAAATAGAAATGTACTACCAATACATTTCTTATTTCATCTTATTACTTACTGTTTCTAGGACACATAAAATTGTCCTTCAGGACATGTGGATAAGCGCAATGAACAAACATAATCCTCGGTGATTTAACATTACATAATACATATAGATGTTTGAATACAGGAGGATCAGTCGTAAATACTCATTTTAGGAAGTAAACATCTGAGATAATGTAGTAAAAATCATCGTGAGACTTATTGAATTATTTCAAATATTCAATGGGGTTTTTGATAAAAATGGATAAATTAATTCAAAATTTAATTCGAGGAATTAACCGTTATAAATTTATCTTTTCAAAACATTGTCGATTCGACTTTAGCGCCGCTACTGTTCATAGAGAGAAGTAGCCGTCACTTGACATTTATCACGACCATTTTTGGGAAGGTACTTTTCGCCGTATTCATAAAGCATAAACTTAATCTGAGTTGATCAAGCCCTAAGCGATGAAAGAAAACTTACATTATAAACGTGACGAGATTTTTTTCCTGTTAATTTTTTCCACATTATGGAACTTCAAACAGTATTATTGAATTAAGGTACTTTAAGAAACACTAACTGTAGCTAATTGTGCTATACCTTGCTTGGGGAAACCTTATCAATATTATTTATCAGTACATATTTATTCCAATTTCCTTTAGAAAACATCGGAAGCGGCGTATCGCTTCTTATATTTTAGCAAATGAATGAATTTGTATTAATAATAAAATTCTTCTATCAACTGAAAATCGTAATCATCTCGTATTCGCAATATACTACTTCTTTCTATTTCACCTACACTACGGAATTTTCTACTTTTTTGGCCATAAAATTCCTCATAACTCGGAAACAACTGTGATTGAACACTACGGTAATTGAAAATATACTATTAGTGTCCACTATACAGTGTGGAAAAGCCAAATGGAATGAATTCATTGTATTGGATAATGTACATATTTTTTATGGAAATCACTTTCATGTCTACTGCAAAAACTACTAAAATCAAGTGATTAGCGAAAATTGGTACAATGTCAAAAACTAAAATGTAATACAAAATGTAGCAAAAAAATTATGAATGTTAATGAAGTCGATGTTCAAAGTGTTCACCGTGAACGCCTTGGTTCGCCTTGGCAACATCCTAACATCTCAGGGCCTAATCGCAAGCGTTATTCGATCTTAGTTCATTCCGATCAAGGAGTTTAGTTTTTTACACAATGCTCTTCACATATCCCCATAAAAAGAAATCTAATGGGTTATGATCAGGGTATCGCGTTGGCCATTCGATCGTTCGTCGCCTTCCTATCTACCGATTTGGAAATATTGCGTCGAGGTACTGCCGGACAATGCGTTGATAATGTGGTGGTGCTCCATACTGTTGGAACCATATCTTATTCCGTGGAACTTGAGGATTTCCTTGGTCAGGATATAAATTTTCCAAAGTTGGAACGACATCATTTTGAAGTAGAGCTAAATAATTATCGCCATTCAAATTGCCCCCAATGAAAAAGGGGCCTAAGATATGGTTTCGAACGTGTTCCTCTCTCATCCAGTGAAGATTTTCGGTAGACGAGTAGCGGCAATTTTGACGATTAGCAAGGCCGTTGGGGCAAAAAGTGCACACATCAGAAGAGAAAACTTCTACTAATTGGATAATATTGTTATCCAACATGTCCATTATTTGTTCACAAAAACAAGTTCTTCTATCAAAATCGTCTTCCAAGAGCTCCTGAGTAGGTATCATTTTATAGGGATGCGTTTTATTTTGTTTTAATAGGTTTAGAATCGATGTATGGCTGACATTGAATGTTGTGGAGGCATCTCTTCTCGATTTATGTGAATTTTCTTCAAAGTCTAGCATCACATCTAATTTCACATCCTCACAAAGATTATTAGCAGCTGCTTTTTTAATCTGCCTTACATGCCCAAACTCGCGAAACTGCTTCTCTATTTTATTTATTGTCCCTTGGGTTATTTGTGGCAAATTCGGAAATTTCTCATGAAACAAACGACTTCTTTATGTGTTCGGGTGTTATCTCCGTAATCATTTGTAAAATTGTTATTTTGTGCATTTCCGTTAATCGAACCATTATTCGAAATTGAAGGTAATGAAATTCAAACACAAATTAGACAATTTATAAACTACAACTTATCACCACAAACAATTTGCGGAAGCGTTCTAAAGAAACTAACATTGCCACAGTGTTATACGTAGTTTTCATGGTATGTTTCATCTGGAAAACACAATGTTATGGTTTTTTTTTCATTTTCGTTTTATCAGATCTTGAAGGCAAATAAGTTTAGTATTATTGTAATAAGATTTGGGAATATTCAGGGAATATTATAATGAATTTCGGTAATCACAAGATTTAATTTTTTTTCTATTTTGAGTTTTGCAATCATGAAAGTGATAACATTTCTGAATAGAGAATGACGCGACCTTTTGAACGATGTATCACAAGCCCCTACTTCCTATTTGAAGAAAATGGGGGTTGTACCTGTCTTCCGAAGGGGGTTGAAGGTAGGATTCGCATGAATTTGACGTGATTTTTCCATAAATATGTGCAGTAACCAAGAAAATGAATTTATTCCATTTGGCTTTTCCACACTATATAATTCAACCATGACACACTGCTCATGATTTAGAATAAAACAAATTCATTGTGATGGCCCATTACCGTAACGGTACATTCTTCAATGTTGAATGAATATCTGGCAAAATATCCGTTATAATGTTCAGATTCTAGAATACTCTTTGAAAGCCCATATTAAAGATGTTATAAATACATATAAACAGATTTACTCAGACTGGGGAGGCCAACAAGGAGAACATCGACAGAAAGATCTCAAGTTTCTGAAGATCTAAGAACACACGAGTTAACTAAAATGCTCAAATGTCTCTGAGACCAATATCTCTGCAATCTGTGGCCTCCTTAAGTACTTGCCACAAAGTGTTGAAAAAACAATTGAATTTCTACTCCTATAATATCACGATGGTACCTACTGCCACTTCTACCGATAGATGTTCCACGTCGCCTAGAGTACTGTCACTGGTTTCTAAATAATCTCAACGAGGAAAGATTGTTGGGTACCTAAAATTTTTGCTGTTCTGGGGAACAGCGTGCTATCATTTTGCCCAAATGTCCGTAATGTTCGAATGTTTTGCCGAAAATGGTCTTAAACGATTAGGTTCGACTCACTGATGAAGAATTCGAGGTCAAATTTGATTCTGCCTGCTGTTGCCACGGCTTGAAATTTTAAGGGTAGGTGGCGTCCCTATACGACGGACAAGTTCGTTAATGGGCATATAGTCCGGTCAATTTAAGCCAAAAATAAGGAGGAAGGGTACATAAATTCCCAACAAGCTGAAAATTGGCATAGTTGTTCTAAATATCATTATAAAGAAAACCTCAAAAGTCCTCATCGTTCCGAGGTGTGCTAAAAATTTGGCACGGGGTCAAAGGTCAAAAAAATTATGTTTTTTGCGATTTTTAGCGAAACGGTGAGTTTTTTCGCAAAATTACCTCAGTACAAAATTGTAGATCACGAAATTCTCTACAAAAAATATATCAATAATTTTTTTCCCAAAAGCCACCATTTTGGAGATATAACGGTTTGAAAAGTTGGATCAGTCGTAATACCCTTATTTTGCACACGTACGCCACATATGAACGTCACTAAAGGTGTTATAGAACCAAAATAAGTTTGCTATTAGTGATTGTAACTTGCCTATGTAAAATATAAGTTAAACTATGAGAATCTCAGGTATAATGAAACCCTGTAGAGCGATAGAGCAATTTAGTGTGACAAATAAAACTGTTGTTGTTGGTGAGGATGTTGATTTACTCTCTTACTAACTGTTCGAACTCCAACTGAAAAAATTATTTATTTTTTTAAACCCGGAAAAGCCCTAAATCAATCGGAAATATACTCATCAAAAAGTTTATATACTTTTCCTGAATGTCAGGATCATATATTATTTCTACACGCAATAACTGGCTGCGATACGACATCTGCCTTTTACAGGAGAGGAAAAACTACGGTTTTCAAAATGTTTGAAAAAAAAGATTTACT
Source organism: Halyzia sedecimguttata (assembly GCA_937662695.2). Lineage (NCBI taxonomy): Eukaryota > Metazoa > Arthropoda > Insecta > Coleoptera > Coccinellidae > Halyzia > Halyzia sedecimguttata. The sequence goes on along the minus strand of OW569413.2, from coordinate 3,900,265 downwards.
ACAATGTGATGAAGTTTTTAAAAATTGTAATTCAACTCAACAACACGTAATCACCAATGGAGTTCAATTTCTTCTTGCTATGTACGGAGCTCCTAAAAAAACGACTTGTTTAGATAAGTTGCGATACGCATCTTTCGTTGAAAATACGCGTAACAAAAAACAAGTCAACTTAGCTTCTCTTCCTCCAACCTCAGTAGCTGCTCACCAACATCTGTTTCGGGTATATTATCAAGTTCAAGTGTGGCTTGGTAATCAGCTGGATCCTAAAGACTGGGGTTGGAAGTTGGTCGACAATACACTAGAGCCAGTTCAAATCAAACTTTACTTCCACCAGCACCTGAGAAACTTCTCAACACAATATTTTGCAACTGCAAAAAAGGATGTAGTGCAAAATGTGGTTGCAAAAAAGTTGGACTGTTTTGTTGCCTGGCATGCACACACTGTCAAGGCCGATCATGCTCGAATGTTGAGTCACCAACTCTCGAAGATCATTTGAGACCGATCAGGAATCGCTATCGGGACAGTTTACGTGTGAAATGGAAGAAGAAGAAGAAGAACAAGAGGACGAACAGGAAGAAGAACGAGAAGAAGATCAAGAAGAAGAAGAAACAGTAATCTTAGAAAATTATGAATCACACTAGTAGCTTTTTGGCGCTCTAGTTCCTCGGAACTGAGTGCTTATCAATTTGCCCAAATGTCTGTAATTTTCGAATATTACGATGAAAATGGTCTTAAACGATTTGGTTCGACTCACTGATCAAGAATCCGTGGTCGAAATTCATTCTGTCCGGCCGTAGGCACGATAACTCTCGAACGGAATGAGCTAGAGAGTTGAAATTTTCAGAGTAGGTTTGGAGGATGAATATCTCGGCTAAGTTCGTTACTGGGCAAAATCGGACAGAAGGTTTCGGCGTAATAAAAAAAAATTTATTTTTTTAAAAAACAAATTCCAAATTAATTTTTTTTTAATAAGCAGTTTTATCATAAGAACCATTCATATCATTTTTAACTCTAACAAGTTAATACTTTCGGAGATATGATTTTTCAAAATTTCAATGTAAATCGTATTTCACAGATTGATATAATTATTCTATGTATGAATTGTCATAAAGTCAACTTGACAGAAGGGAATATTGTAACTTCAAGAATATTGGGGTTGAAATACTCGTATTTTAGCGATGCAACGGGGACCTCACCCGAAAATGTTTGAAAATATTACGTAATTATTGAAAGCATAATTCTGTAGTTCGAGAGAGGAGAAAATTTTGTGAACGTAGATCAGGAAATTTTTGATCGATTACAAGGTAATTTATTATTTAATACATGTTTTATGGAATACCTACTATTTGTAGGTACTTTAAACCTGTTTTGGGCAATTGTCATACGAAACTTGTTTTTTTGGCGCTCTAGTTCCTCGGAACAGATTGCTTATCAATTTGCCCAAGTGTCTGTAATTTTGGAATTTTTGGCTGAAAATGGTCTCAAATGATTTGGTTCGACTCACTGATCAAGAATCCGAGTGCGAAATCGATTCTGTCCGGCCGGCCGACCGGCCGTAGGCACGATAACTCTCGAACGAAAGGAGTTAGCGGATTGAAAATTGCAAGGTGGTTTTGGAGCGTAAATATCTCGGACAAGTTCGTTAATGGGCGAAAACCATCAAGGGGTTTCGGAGTTATGGCCGATTTTAGTAAAAATATTTTTTATGAATATTTCCGAAACCGATCACTCGATCTATCTGAAATTTAGCACCAAATTGTAGAATCATGACCTTTATGCGCATGTGAAGTTTTGTATTGACCAGATTACCGCAAAGTGTAAAAAAAAAATTAAAAATGTGGTGCAGTTCTCATTCTCATGATTGCTCATTTAATCTTGATAAATAAACTATTATTTGAATTGAATTTCCTTTTTGATGCAGTTCTATCATATGAATACATTGATATAATTCCCAACTCTGAGAAACCAATACCAGATATAATTTGTCTGTTTGAACTAGAGCGCCAGAAAGCTCCTGTCCACAGGGCTTGAACCCATTTTTATTTTAACTATTTTATTTTTTATTACACCGCCGTTATTTTTACCAACTATTATGTACAATATTATTTTCCAATAGTTTTAAAACATACAAAATCTCAGCAGACCCGTGGAATAGGCCTACTGGGGAAACCACGTTAAAAACAACGCGCTAAGTACACTACCTCACAGGTGGCGTGGAAATAAGGGGATTACGACTGATCCAACTTTTCAAAGCGTTATATCTCCAAAATGGTGGCTTTTGGGAAAAAAATTATTGGTACATTTTTTGTAGAGAATTTCGTGACATATAATTTTGTACAGGGCAGCATAAGACTATGTGGAAATCTCAGAGACAGTTCGTGAACATCACCACGAAAAACCAATTTGGACCTTAAGTAAGAAGGATTTGACGTCGAAATAACACGGTATACAAAAGCCGCGAGTTGTCTTATTTTGCTAGACACGCGATCATATTTTTTTATTCCAAAAACAAATCGACAAAAACTATTCTGAATCTTCTGCAACCTAAACTTGGTGACCTGGTCCTAGCAAGGATAGAACACCAAAAGCTCATAATTAAGAATTGACATAACCATAGTCTCACAAAGCAGTTTGCGCAATTCAAAGTTCAAAATACCTCTACTTCTATATAACTGACGCAAAACTAGATAAGATTTTTTTAGCAGAAGGGTAACGTGTTCCAGAAAACGAAGGGTACAATCATAAATGATTCCCAAATTTCTGCAACCATTTACTGCGCTCAATGGTTCTTTATTGATAACTAGTATCAGATTTTCCTGAACAGTAGATCTGGATGTATCTGAACAAAATAAGAGTGAATTACATTTCTTAGCATTAAGCCTAAGATTATGATTAGTTGAATACACATAAATGGCCTCTAAATCCCGATTTATTTTTTGTGAAGCTAAGTTTACAGAGTGAGGTTCGAAGGAAAAAGACAGCTGCGTATCATCTGCAAATGAATGCAATTTCAAATTATTCAAAGGCTTAAAAATGTCAGAAGTATAAACTGAAAAAAGAAGAGGCTCGAAGACAGAGCCCTGAGGTACCCCTCAAGTGACTGATGTAAAATTTCACGAGCCACCCACAACAAGCACTCTCTGATATCGGTTTGAAAAATAAGATTCGAAAAAACGTAAAGAAATGTCATCAAAACCAAAGTATTTTAGTTTAGCGAAGAGAAGAGCATGATATATAGTGTCGAAGGCCTTAGAAAAAAACAACAGAATGACTGACGCAGCTTTACCCTCGTCCAATGATCGAAGCACGCTATCCGTTAAATCGAGAAAGGTAGTTGCGCTCTATAGAGAACCTGCGTGACCTTGAGATTCGACACTAGCGCTCATGGTGGAGAATTTTAGCATTCATTACGTGAGAGAAATAAAATTTTGTACTGATCGCCATACAAAGTAATTATTAATTATTATTTATAAGAATTATATCTTGTCTATGGTAATTATAAATTTTGAAAAATTTCAAACGTTTTATTTATTAAAAGAGGTTGTCAAACAAAAAAGGTGAAAATGTATTCAGAAGTAACCATGCTGAAAATGTAGAAGAGTGGAAGACAAACTAATATTAAACCATTTGATTATTGTTATTTATTAATATCATTTAAAATATCAAATAAAGATATGAACTTGTCAAAATAAATTTAATTCTATTTTCCTACTTTAAAAATAGGTTTTTGTAAGTTTACTAGTACACAGCATATATGAATAATTAAAACGGCAAAGTACGGCACAAGATCAATGTGATATACAGTAAATGGTAGTGGCATAGTTTCTTACATATTCTCTTTTACTAGGCCAGAAAATATATTTTTTTGTTTTCTGCGCTAGTGAATCTAGATCTACATGTTGGATATACATAACAAAAATTAAGTACCATAAAAATATAGACCTGTCTGTATTTAAGTATAAAAAATAAAAATTAGTAATTTGTTTCCAGAGATATTTTGTTGGATTTTGATCAGTGGTTACACATCTAATAATAATTTAAAAACTGTTCCCTTTACAGCGGTTATAGCCAAAAGTTGTTTCTCATTTTTTATAGAAGTACATCCTCGAAATCGATAATGAAATTGGTATGTCAGGTCCACAAAACACTCTTTGACTCACGATCAAAGTCACATGAAAAAACAAAGTCATCACTTATGTGCTCAAATGAGACCACTGGAATCGATCTATCGACTGTTGAATTGATCCTTGTAGCTAACTGAACACCTTCAGATAAATCATTTATTAATTTCTTCACTATCATCACATGACACTTCAGATACTCATGTTCTTTTTTTCCAACTATCTACATTGGATGTTTAACGCTCTTTAAATCTATAATTACATAGCTTGAAAAATTGTCGTATGACATGATTACTGCATATTCTTGAGTTGTTTGTAGATAGCCATGGGGTACCATCGGCACTAAAAAAAGTAAAAAATTAATGTGGTAATAAAGATGATTTCAACACATTTACCATTTACACTTACTTGATCTTGATACGATGTACGGCTTTCATCCACTTTTGTTGACGTTCTAACAAATTTGGTTTTGAATAAAATGTTATATTTGTATCAGTCTTTCCATAAGTATTAAAGTATTATGACATGATACAATACAACAATTTGTGTTACCAGATCTGGATTTGTTTTTAACGTTATTTCCAATCATAATCACCCAATTATAATTTTACATGTTTGGATTTCTACGTTAAGTGACAGTTCAACATCACGTATAAGCTTACGAAATTACCGAAAGAGGCGCCACTAGTGTTTACGCAGTTTCTCTATAACTCAAAATATACATATTCGATCCAATTGAAACTCGATAATTACTTGCGGAATGCCCACGCGCAAATCTTCTACGAATTTGGTAAATATCGTATCCTGAAATTACTTGAGAAGTAAGTGTTTTCCTATATCATTAGATTTCAATTCAGTATTCTATCTGAATATGTCAGAATAAAAAATTCTGTGATCATAGTTGATCGTCATTATTCATGTTTGTCATTAAAATGGTACGAAATGTATTCATATCTTATAAAAGCTGAGAAAACGGTCCATAGCGAAGGTAAATTCGAATAAGAGTGTCCAATAGAGGTGAATAAAACATTATTAACAGTAAGTTTATCGGTTAAATTTTTTTCAGCTATCTTGAAAAATGTTATATTTCAGAAACTATGCTCGATCGACACTTCGAATAAGGCGTTTATAGACAAAAGAACATGCGCGCAAAAGCTCCTGACTTCACGTCAGTGCTTGAACCAATTTTGTTTAATAATGAGACTTCAAAATTCGAAAATTACAGACATTAGGGCAAAATGATAACGCGCTAGCTCGAGCGCGCAAAAAAATATGGTGACGGTACATTTTCACATAAGATATAACCATATCTAAACTCCGCTGCGGTTTTTTCCGTCAATCCCATTCGAAGTATGGCGAATTTTCACATCCGATGGCAATTTCACTTTATCAATTTGAATGAAAAAAATTGGTTCGAGCACTGACGTGAAGTCAGAAGCTTCTTCGCGTATGTTCTATTGTCCATTCTTCTGTATTGGACACCCTTAATCGAATTTACCATGGTAAATTATGTTGTCCATTCTCCTGTATTGGACACTCTTAATTTGAATTTACCATGGTAAATTCGAATCAAGAGTGGACACTTAATTCGAATTCACCATGGTAAATTCGAATTGAGAGTGTCCAATACAGGAAAATGGACAACATAATTTACCATTTTAAATTCGATTAAGGGTGTCCAATACAGAAGAATGGACAATAGAACATACGCGCAAAAGCTTCTGACTTTACGTCAGTGCTTGAACCATTTTTATGTTTAAAAATGATTCCTTTTAATAATGGAGATTGCAATTGCGAGAATACGAAATAAAATCAAATGAACTTTCGCCCATAAAGTTCAAGATCAATGGATTGAAATTGAAAACTCATCAACGAAATGTATGTATCCGCCTTCAAATATACAATTTGACTCATTCGATCAATTATATAGTGATAAGATATTCCTTATTATTGTTACGAATTCCATAGTTATGTTATCAATGAAACACGTTTAATAGTATAAGTATACTATTTGACAATTAAACAGTTTTTCTGGGTACCTATAATCAGAAAAAAAAACTATGAAAATTGACCTCATGTCAACGCTTTACACGAAAATATTCTATTTTTAATAGAATCATCCAAGCAATAACTGTCTTGGATTCATTTATTTAACTTGTGTTTTGCCCAAATCTTTGTTATCTTAAAATTTTGAGCCGGAAGTGATCTGTAACGATTCCATTCGTATTTCCAAAACTAAATATCGAATCTAGAAATAAATTGGTATTTCGCTGCTGGGAAACGATTTCAAGGCTCCTGCATATCACTAGAAGCGGAAAAAAAATTGTATTGAGAATAATTCAATTCTCGGAAACTGATTGCCAAAATTCGATGAAATTTCGTATGTACATAAAGGACAAAGATAAAAAGGACAAGGATAAAAACATAAAATGCTCTAGATTTTCCACAAAAATAATAGAAAAAAATTGTATCGAGAAAAATTCAATTCTCTGAAACTTCTTGCCAAAATTCGATTAAATCTGGTAGATACATAAAGGACAAAGATAAATGAGTTGACTTAGTAATTGCTCTAGATTTTGTCATAAAAATAATATCAAAAAATTGGTTCAAGCACTGACGTGAAGTCAGGAGCTTTTGCGCGTATGTTCTATTGTCCTTTCTCCTGCATTGGACACCCTTTATCGAATTTACCATGGTAAATTAGGTTATAAATGCTCTTGCAAAATTTCAACAATTTCAAACGAATAGTTACCGATATATAGATTTTTTTTTTCAACTTTCAATGATTTTTTAAAAATTTTCTACAAATACTATCCTCACGAAATTTTTCAAGTATTTTCGCGTTGGCATTCTACAACTAATAACCGTGTTTGAATTCAATCGGTTTAGTATTTTTCGAGCTAATGAGGAATTTTTTAATAATTTTCTAGCCATACGATTCGCACAAAATTTCACAAACGTGCTTATGTTTATATTCTAAAACTACTCACCAAGTTTCAATTCGATCGGATTTATATTGGTTGAAAACAAAATTATTACTCGGAAACCATTATTATGTCCATTAACAAACTTGTCCGTCGTATTGGGATGCGCCACCTACCCTGAAAATTTCAAGTCGCTATCTCATTCCGTTCTCAAGTTATCGTGGCAACGGCCGGACGGCCCGACGGCCGGCCGGACAGAATCAAATTTGACCTCGAATTCTTCATTGGGGAGTCGAACCAAATCGTTTGAGACCATTTTCGTCAGAAAATTCGAAAGGTACAGACATTTGGGCAAAATGATAACGCGATGTTCCCCAGAACATACGCGCAAAAAATGGGTTCAAGCTCTGTGGACAGGAGCTTTCTGGCGCTCTAGTTCAAACAGACAAATTATATCTCCGAAAGTATTGGTTTCTCAGAGTTGGGAATTATATCAATGTATTCATATGATAGAAATGCATCATAAAGGAAATTCAATTCAAATAATAGTTTATTCATCAAGATTAAATGAGCAATCTGAGAATGAGAACTGCACCATGGAAGAAATCAAATTAAATCTGGCCAATTTTGCCCAATAACGAACTTAACCGAGATATTCATCTCTCTAACCTACTCTGAAAATTTCAACTACCTATCTCATTCCGTTCGAGAGTGTTATTGTAGAAAAACTTTTTTAAATTTCAAAAAATTTTTTTTACACTTTGCGGTAACCTGGTCAATACAAAACTTCACATGCGTATAAAGGTCATGATTCTACAATTTGATGCTAAATTTCAGATAGATCGAGTGATCGGTTTCGGAAATATTCATAAAAAATGTTTTTACTAAAATCGGCCATAACTCCGAAACCGCTTGATGGATTTCGCCCATTAACGGCCTAAGGCCGGCCGGCCGGACAGAATCGATTTCGACCTCGGATTCTTGATCAGTGAGTCGAACCAAATCGTTTGAGGACATTTTCAGCCAAAAATTCGAAAATTACAGACATTTGGGCAAATTGATAAGCACTCTGTTCCGAGGAACTAGAGCGCCAAAAAAACAAGTTTCGTATGACAATTGCCCAAAACAGGTTTAAAGTACCTACAAATAGTAGATATTCCACAAAACATGTATGAAAGAAGAGAAGTAATAATGAAAAATTACATTGTAACCGATCAAAAATTTCCTGATCTACGTTCACCAAATTTTCTCCTCTCTCGAACTACAGAATTGTGCTTTCAATATTTACGTAATATTTTCAAACATTTTTGGGTGAGGTCCCCGTTGCATCGCCAAAATACGAGTATTTCAACACCAACCTAATATTTTGAAGTTATAATATTCCCTTACGTCAGTGCCGTAATTAAGTGAGAGAACTGATCATTCTATGTCTATGGATGAAAAGCAGTCTCAGATCTCTTACTTCATGTTCCGTTCCGAAATGTAAGACTTTACTGAGAAAAACTAATTTCGGAGCAAACAACTGAGATTTTTCTCACTTCGCTCACATTTCGGAATACACTTTATTCTCATAATTCTTGGATTGATTAGATAATGTCAGGTCTCAGGAAAATAAGTTGACATTATGACAATTCATACATAGAATAATTATATCATTCTGCGAAAACGTAGAAATACGATTTATTATTGAAATTTCGAAAAATCATATCTCCGAAAGTATTAGCTTGTTAGAGTTAAAAATGATATCATTGGATTCTTATGGTAAAACTGCTTATTGAAAAAAAATTAATTTGGAATTTGTTGTGAAAAAAAAATTTTTTTTTGTTACTCCGAAACCATCTGTCCGATTTTGCCCAATAACGAACTTAGCCGAGATATTTATCTCCCAAACCTACTCTGAAATTTTCAACTGTCTAGATCATTCCGTTCGAGAGTTATCGTGCCTACGGCCGGCCGGACAGAATGAATTTCGACCACGGATTCTTGATCAGTGAGTCGAACCAAATCGTTTGAGACCATTTTCATCGAAAAATTGATAAGCACTCAGTTCCGAGGAACTAGAGCGCCAATTATACAGAGTTGAGATATAGTATGGAACCATCTATCTTTGAAACGAAGAGGACGATGTTTATGAAACTTTGTAGGCAAGAACAATGGCGCATACCGCATTTGATGCCATATTTTTTGATGACCCTCAACTTTGTTAATTTAAATGGGATACCCCGTATTGTTTTGCAGATTTTAAAAGATCTTGTAATTTCGAATTCATACATACTAAGTTTAGTGGAAATAATTCGTAAAAATTGGTTCGAGCCAATCGCTATCTCTTTCCGTTCTCAAGTTATCGCGAGATAAATCATATTTTTTAATATTTTTTTTTTCAATTTTCTAGTGATACGATCTTTACAAAATTTCACATACGTCTTTATTGTGATATTCTACAACCAAATTTCAATTCGATCGAATCTGTATTCGACAAAATAAGTACTCGTGAACCTTAGGCCGATTATGTCCTTTGACGAACGTGGTATTTGTACGCGCCACCTACCCTGAAAATTTCAAGTCGCTATCTCTTTCCGTTCTCAAGTTATCGTGGCAACGGCCGGCTGGAGAGAATCAAATTTGACCTCGAATTCTTCATCAGAGAGTCGAACCTAACCGTTTGAGACCATTTTCGAACGTTACAGGCATCTGGGCAAAATGATAGCACGATGTTTCCCAGAACATGCGCGCAAAAAAATGAAAATGAAAAGTTACAGCTACAGGAAGTGAGCCCGGTACCTTCAGCTTATTAGTCAAACATATTAATCCATGCGTTACAATAGCTGTATGTAGAATCTGCAATGAAAGGGGTATATGAATTAATTTGATTACTTTTACCCTTTTTTCAGATTTCTAATTTTTCAGCTTTCTAATTTCTGTAAAATATCATCATGTTGCATATTATTCGACGCTTTTTAACCCTAATCTTCACCTTCTGCCTAGTTTCCTGTTCGAAAACAGTCAGTATCGGCATATTTTGGTCGAAAGAAATTGAAATTCTTTCGAAAATACCAGATTTCCTTACGTCTATTTCGAATATAAAAGTTGCGAACCTGAAAACCCCACATATTTTATTGAGCGGATCGATCTTTCGACATAAAATCGCGAGTAGGTCCTACTTTGGAGCGTGCATCCATATCCACTCTACTTTTCGACTATCGATTTCGTCGCGATTTGAGGTCCGGACGTGAACTTTCGTAAATCCTTCGGAAATGAATAGATATTGAAATTTCGTCTTCGGCTTTCACTTCTTACCGTTCCAAAGTTTCGGTAGCGTGCTTTGATCGCCTTCGAAACGACCCCTAAATTTTAAAATAAATTCCCAAAATTCTCGATTTACTTAGGAAAAATAAATCACCTTCGGAATTTTTTTAAAATTATATGAAATTTTTTCAAATCATGTCTTATCGGCATTTTCAACCATACGCTTTCCCCCCGTAACCTCAAAATCCCCTTTTTTCCACCTTTTTCCCTCGAGACGTCCCCTCATTTACACAAATTTTCCCTAAGTAAAATTCTAAACGTCCTTTGTCAGAAACTGAACTCGCCCAACGATTCTCGGTTTCCAGTATTTCTTTTATAACTCCTACAATATAGATTCGATCATGTTCAAATTTGAAACTTGGCTTAAAAATTAGGATTTGAAGCATGTTGCAACAATATTGGACGAATAGTTTCTGAGATACATAATATTTTTACACGCATATTCAATATTTTTTTTTAATTTTCTAGATATACGATCCGCACGAAATTCCGCACATATTTTTGTGTTGGCATTCTACAACTAACTACCAAGTTTCAATTCGAACGGTTTTGTATTGTTCGAAAACAAACTTTGTCCTCGGTATGTACCCGTTAGGTCGATTACGCCCATTAACGAACTTGTCCGTCACATTTGGATGCGCAACATACCCTGAAATTTTCAAGGCGTTTGCGCAAAATGATAGCAAGCCTTTTCCTAGAACATGCGCGCCCAAAGGAGAAATAATTCACTTTGAGGTTCTAGAATAGGTAATATCATTCAACTTTATACTGATGAGAATAATAATTTAAACAAAATCACTTCAAATGTTCAACATGCTCCCCGAAACCGTCAGAATTATTTGTTATTGATGGATATCGTTGGCCTCCTCTGCGGAAATTAACTGGACGTTCTCTATGTCTGATCTAGCATAAGTTGCTATGCAATAATGGCATAGCCATGAATTATTCCTCTCGATTTCATGTCTACTTCAGTTGCGACGTGAGTTTCTTGGACAACTGCTATATCGATATTTCGGCTAAGCCTAATTTGTATCTAGAAATATGTGTCCATATATATTGTATAGAGTGTGTAAGGCGCCATACGCTAAATAAATAATAAATTTGTTATTGAACACGTAAGTATTCTGAAATTTGTAACAGTCCTTCACACAGTTCCACTTCACAGTTCTACCTCTGTCTTTAACGAATTCAGCCAAATATGGCAATTCCAACTGAGCAATTTGCGAAATTATTGTCTCTGTTCAGCAAAATAGTCCTGTCGACTCGTTAAGTTTCCTTTTTATGTCATCAGAATCTTTGTTGTTTACAATGGTAAATCCGATTTAATTAAGAATGTCCAATACAGGAGAATGGACAATAGAACATACACGCAAAAGTTTCTGACTTCACGTCCGTGCTTGAACCATTTTTTTTCGTAATTTTTTTAGAGTTTCCTAGATGTACGGTTCTTACAAAATTACACACGTCTTTATGCCGATATTCTACAACTATTTACCAAGCTTCAATTCGATCGAGTCTATATTTTTTGAGTTATCGAGGGAATAATATTCCAGGTGGGTATAACTCCGAAACCGTTGGAACGCTAATGCCCGAAATCGAACTTAACCCTTCCATTCGGATGCGCAACCTACCCTGAAAATTGCAAATCCCTACCTCCTTTCGTTCGAAAGTTATCGAGGCAACGGTCACCCATCCAGCTAATGAACTCACACAAGGCTGCTCTGATCTCCAACAGTATAGAACGGATCGTGTTCAAACTTGAAACTTGACAGTAGAGTTAGGTTTTGAAGGCTCTGCAAAATTTCAGTGATGTCGGACGAATAGTTCCTGATATATAGAATTTTTTCAATGTTTTTCAATATTTTTAAAAAAAATTTTTAGTGATACGATCCTTATACGAAATTGCGCAAGAATTTTCGCGTTTGCATTCTACAGCTAATAACCATGTTTGAATTGGATCGGTTTCGTATTTTGCGAGTTATTGGGGCAATAAAAACAAAATTTCAGATGGATAAACTCCAAAACCGTTTGGCCGATTATGCCTATAAACAAACTCAAATGTCGCATTCACATGCACAACCCAACCTACAAATTTCAAGTCGCTATCTCTTTCCGTTCTCAAGTTATCGTGGCAACGGACGGCCGGACGGACAGAATCAAATTTGACCTCGAATTCTTCATCAGAAAGTCGAACCCAATCGTTTGAGACCATTTTCGGCAAAAAAATCGAAAATTACAGACATTTAGCAAAATGATAACGCCATCTTCCCCAGGACATGCGCGCAAAAATGGTTCGGCGTTTATCAACATCAGACAGAATAGAAATTCTGATTATTAGTGACCTGAGGAGAACACGTACCCATCAAAAAGTTTGTGAATATTTCAATGAAAAATATCCTAATATTGAACCTTTAACACAGGGCGCAATTAATAAAATAATCCGTAAGTATGAGAAGTTCGGATGAGTTAAGGATCATCCAAAAAGTGCAGGTCGATCGGCAATTCCAGAGAAGGTAGAATTGAACATTTTATTAGAGTTGGAGGAAAATCCTCATTTGTCTTCGAGAACTATAGCGGCAAATAGCAACAGTGTGGTCCAACGAAGACTTAACACCTCGATTTTTCGGCTTTAAAATGAAAATGTGGAAAATTGCTCGGACCCGTCAATTTCTGATTCGAGGGGGAATAACTTTTCCGCTCTTTGCATTACCGTAACTGCAACCTCCTAACGGGGGTGAGCACAACCCCTGGACTTTGAATAGGGATGAGAGGTGTTGCGATTCCTCATTCCTCCTGAATTTTCGCTTCAGAATTTCCATCGATAACGAAATAACAGGTAAAATAGTGGAGGAGTACTTACTTTTGTGATTAGTTTATTAAATGCTGAAAATGGACACCATTCACTTCCATGCAGTAATATAAGTTTTGCTGAAAACATTCACTCATAAATTACTCAAGATTTCTGTTGTAGTTTGACGGCATTCATTAATGATCCGAGTTCGCAAACAATCCAGTGACTCAGGCTGGGTAGCGTAAATCTTGGATTTCAGGTGAAAAAAGTTCAGTGGTGCCAAATCAGGTGATCTGGGTGGCCACTCAATATGTCCCCTTCTTCCAATGAAGGCGTGAGGTAAATATTCATTTCAGAACTGACGCACCAGACGAACCAAATGAGGTCGTGCGTCATCTTGTTGGAAAATGATCGTTTGATGGTTGGATGGCTGCATTCTCCAATACTTGCACTAGTGCTGGATAAATAGCGTTCCCCAATAGATCTGAATAAATTTGGCCAGTGAGATTACCGGGTATAAAATAGGGCCGATTATGTGATTTCCATAAATACCCGCCCAAACATTTAATTTTTGGGGATGCTGAGTATGCACCTCACGAAATAATCTTAGATTTTCATCTGACCAATACCGACAGTTATGCCGGTTTACAATGCCGTTAAGGTAAAATGAACATTCGTCCGAAAAACAGATATCGAACAAGTAGTTTTGATTACCGTTAATCATTTCTCTGACCACTTCACTGAACTGGAGTCGGTGATCGGTATCATCCTTATTCAGTTACTACACCAATCGTATCGTATAAGGATGGAATTTATGTTGTTTCAGGATTCTCATGATTGTTGTGCGTGAAACACCAGATACATCGGACAATTTCCTAGTACTCAAGGTCGGATCCATTGCTACATGACCTAAGACAGCCACGTCCCTCGCTTCGTCTCTTTCATGCACCCTCTTTTTGTTTCCGACTGAACCAGTAGCGTCAAATTTGGCAAACAGTTTCACAACGTAAGCAGCGGATACTTTTTTCCAGGATGTCGTTCGTTAAATAAAGCCGCTGTTGTTCGCGCAGAGTCGTTTTTCCTAAAAAATAATGTTATCATTTCCACCCTTTCTTCTACGGAATACACCATTTCTACTACAAATTTACAATCGCTTTGACACACTTGTAACGTTCTTGGAATTTCACGATAGACTAAGGTGAATCAAAAATATGGTCCGTCTACTTTTTTGGTCAAGAAATTAATACTTTTTCGGAAAAAAAACAACATGACTACTACATACCTTTGAAAGGTCGGATACGAATAATAGGCTCGAGATGAATTCCACATTGCCTCTTTCACTATTTTCGCTGTTATTTCATAATCGATGGATATTTTGAAGCGAAATTTTAGGGTCAAATAGTACTCGATACGATCTTCAAAATTAGTTATCGCAACACCCCTCATTCCTATTCAAAATCAAGGGATTGTGCTTTCCCACGTTAGCGGGTTGAAGTTACAGGGATGAAAAAGGAGGAAAAGTACTTCCCCCTCGAATCAGAAATTGACGGGTCCGAGCGATTTTCCACATTTTCATTTCAAAGTCGGAAACTCGAGATGTTAAGTTTTCGTTGGATGACTTGTATTGCAAACATCGTTTTCTGAAAAATAAAATGCTATAAGTGGCATCCATTCAAGAATAATTTAGTGCTCGAACTGAATGGAGATGGTTACCGCATAATTCAGTTTTGCGAACAAATGATGGACCTTTGCAATGGCGATGAAGAATACACAAATTCCTGGAAAAGTGAATGTATAGACTGGAACGTGGTTGAAGGGCCTGTCTTCATTGAAAGACCGTTAACAGGTCTAAAATTTAGATTCATTACCTTATTCCGGCGTTGGCGAGCCTTTTTTCGAGCGATGCAGATCCAGATCTACCAAATGAAACGCTATGGTTTTAACAGGATGGAATTCCATCCCATGTTTTAAAGATGTACAATTTTACCTGAACGAAATGTTCCCGAACAGGTGGATTGGTCGTTGAAGTTTTATTGAATGGCCGACTCGGTCTCCAGTACTGACTCCGTTAGACTTTTTCTTATAGGGATATATATCAAAAGAAAAGTTAACCTCTATCGGCCAAACAACATTGAGGAGTGGAAACAGAGGATTCGGGACGGAATAAGAGCAATACTCTCCAGAATGTTTGTTCCAAGTTTCATGCTCGATTGGCCTACTGTCAAGAAGTGAATGGCCATCAATTTGAACACTTACTACAATCATTTTTTGGCGCTCTAGTTCCTCGGAACTGAGTGCTTATCAATTTGCCCAAATGTCTGTAATTTTCGAATATTTCGATGAAAATGGTCTTAAACGATTTGGTTCGACTCACTGATCAAGAATCCGTGGTCGAAATTCATTCTGTCCGGCCGTAGGCACGATAACTCTCGAACGGAATGAGCTAGAGAGTTGAAATTTTCAGAGTAGGTTTGGGGGATGAATATCTCGGCTAAGTTCGTTACTGGGCAAACCGGACAGAAGGTTTCGGAGTAATAAAAAAAAATTTTTTTTTTTACAAAACAAATTCCAAATTAAATATTTTTTAATAAGCAGTTTTATCATAAGAATCCATTCATATCATTTTTGACTCTAACAAGCTAATACTTTCGGAGATATGATTTTTCAAAATTTCAATGTAAATCGTATTTCACAGATTGATATAATTATTCTATGTATATTCTATGTATGAATTGTCATAGAGTCAACTTGACAGAAGGGAATATTGTAACTTCAAGAATATTGGGGTTGAAATACTCGTATTTTAGCGATGCAACGGGGACCTCACCCGAAAATGTTTGAAAATATTACGTAAATATTGAAAACATAATTCTGTAGTTCGAGAGAGGAGAAAATTTGGTGAACGTAGATCAGGAAATTTTTGATCGATTACAAGGTAATTTATTATTACTTACCTATCTTCTTTTATACATGTTTTATGGAATACCTACTATTTGTAGGTACTTTAAACCTGTTTTGGGCAATTGTCATACGAAACTAGTTTTTTTGGCGCTCTAGTTCCTCGGAACAGAGTGCTTATCAATTTGCCCAAGTGTCTGTAATTTTGGAATTTTTGGCTGAAAATGGTCTCAAATGATTTGGTTCGACTCACTGATCAAGAATCCGAGTGCGAAATCGATTCTGTCCGGCCGGCCGACCGGCCTTAGGCACGATAACTCTCGAACGAAAGGAGTTAGCGGATTGAAAATTGCAAGGTGGTTTTGGAGCGTAAATATCTCGGACAAGTTCGTTAATGGGCGAAAACCATCAAGGGGTTTTTGAGTTATGGCCGATTTTAGTAAAAATATTTTTTATGAATATTTCCGTTACCGATCACTCGATCTATCTGAAATTTAGCACCAAATTGTAGAATCATGACCTTCATACGCATGTGAAGTTTTGTATTGACCAGATTACCGCAAAGTGTCAAAAAAAAAAATTGAAAATGTGGTGCAGTTCTCATTCTCATGATTGCTCATTTAATCTTGATAAATAAACTATTATTTGAATTGAATTTCCTTTTTGATGCAGTTCTATCATATGAATACATTGATATACATCCCAACTCTGAGAAACCAATACCAGATATAATTTGTCTGTTTGAACTAGAGCGCCAGAAAGCTCCTGTCCACAGGGCTTGAACCCATTTTTTAAATGACACCTTGAAGTATCGTTTTTGCAAAAAAATGTGTTTATTTGGTGAAGGCTTCATTTCAAATTTTTCACAGGTTTTTCAAATTTAAAATGTCGAGAATTATTGGCCCAAATGGCATTACATGTGCATTACTGAATTCAGAATTAATGATTTATCAATGACAAAAAAACTAGGGGCTGCAATTTAAAAAAAATCGATGATGTCACTGCGTGGTAACTCGAAATGGTAGAGTAATAAAATTTCGGGAAAGGGGAACAATATAACCATCATACCATAGTTTTGATGCTCATGGTATGTTTCATTCGAGTTAATATGGATTTGCATCTGCATAAAATAAAAGTCACAAGCATTCAACATTAATAATTATTGTTCTATTTCCGTACTATGGCGATCCCTTCCAATTTTTCAACATGCATTCTAACAATTGAATCATCGATAGATTATGAACGCGCCTGTTTTTCGAGAAATACATATCAATGACGTTAGGCTGAGTAATCAACCTATCTTTCTCCGATGAGACAATTTCTAGATTGAAACATCGCCTGATTCTCAATATCGGACGCGGATACGATTTGTTGACCTATTAAACGGCATGATAAAAAATGTTGCAAATTTGACACAAAAGTTCATCAAGTACTTCAATATCCTTTGATCAACGTTTGTACCTCCTGATTTTTCCAAATCGTCACCGTCACCATCCTTCGTTATACAGCGAACAGGGTACGCGGTACGGAGAAAATTATCTCTTTCTATGGTTCCAAGAAGTACTTGCCAATCACCACGAAGGGGAAAAGAATATACGCAGGGATCTATAGCTTTGAGTTGCCGCAGCGAGGAACTTGGTTGATTTAACGCCAGGTGTCACTTCTGTCTACTTTCTACTCCCCAAAGATACCAACATTTTCAATTTTTCTGAGTTCATCGCATAGAAAAGGGATATATAGGGTTCATCGTCAAACATTAATAAACATTCCTCATTTGGTTGTTCAGTTCAGCCCCCCCCCCCCCTGATCTCTTATGTTAGTGGTATCTTGGAAAAAATCAGGTTCTATGTTCAAAATAAGAACCGTTTTCAAGACACAAAATGATCTAAGGTTAGGTCTTTATTAACAAAGACAAAACCCATTAATGAAAAAGAAAAATCCAAAAACTGTATATATAATATTCCTTTTATTTGTGGTCAATCGTATACAGGAGAAACCTATTTTAAAATCATATAAATGTGCAATCCATTTCTATCAAGATTTAGGTAATTTTGGGTATTTTATTCAAAAATTTGCAATCACTAATGACAACATCGTAGCTGAAGATTTCACTTGTTTCCCTGATATCATTGATGATGGAGATGATATGACCGAGATGAACTATACCATTCCTAATATAGAATTGTTAACACATTCCAATGTTTTGATTTTTATGAATTCTGATACTGCTTTTTTTCAAGAACTCTTTGGATGAGAATAGGACTGGACAATGCCTGATTGCAACAAACACTGTGATATTATTTATTGTCGTATGCATATATACTCTATATATGAATGAAAATGATTTTTATTATTGAATTAGAAAATTAATAAATACATTCTTGAAATTTATTATTCCACTTTTACACCTCTAATTCAACTATTCAGTTTATGTATCATCAATGTAATTTTCTTACAATTATTCATGGATATACTGAGTTGATCAGATTTTATGAAACAGAGGTCTGAATTTACATTGAAGATGAATAAATACAATGCCCCAGAAAGTGCAATTGTATGGTATAAGGTATCTTGAGGACATGCATATATTCAAAATTCCCGCCGTTTGAATTATCCAACAACCGAAAAAGATGGCGGCCTTGACCCCATCTTTGTTGCCTCGGATTGGTACTAAGCTTTCACTTCTTATATATCAGTGTTCTGTGGGAGAAACATCGATACCACTAGAAGTAAGAATGTCGGAACATGAGAACAACTCAAGAAATAAAGAGATACAGCAATCAAAAAAAGGCTGAACATGTACGAGTATGTACAATCTAAGGAGATAACATGATGGATTGGAGTAAAACAAAGATTCTGATGACAGAGTCTGATTACATTCAAAGGAAACTTAAGGAGTCGACTTATATTTTTTTGAACAGAGAATGCAATTTTGCAAATTGCTCAATTGGAATTCACCATTTTTGGTTGAATCTGTTGAAAAAGGAGTCAAACTTGGAAATTTCTATGCAAAGTGAAACTATACTCCATTCACTTTTATAAAGTCTCCCGCTTGGCCATGAAAATTTGACACATTTCAGTATTTCACCATGTATATTTTGAAAATGTTAGGTTATAGTCATTTTCCTGTCAGATAACTATGCAAAGTTGTCCTCTCTACATATAGAATTACGTATTTTCACAATGTGAATTTACTTCGGAAAAATAATGAATTTGAGAAGATATTATGTGCATTCAATAATTCCACAGTCCTGGCGACTGTTGAAGAAAATTTTTCCTCTGTTGTTACTCGAAATATTTCACATATATAAACTGGTTGGCATATTGAATTATGCTATGCTTTGCCGAGTCATTCTTATACCACAATAAAATATAATGATAGGAAACTAGTAATTTCATTCGAGAGTTCAACATGTCAGAATGAAGTTTTCCTATTGCAGATTTCGGTTCTGTATAGCACTTCATGATACCAATAATTGTTTCTGCTTCTTCCAAACTGCTTTCGGTATTTTCAATTTCAGAGGGAAGAGTTCTTTATTATTCGGAGATAATGATCTGTGATAATATCTTGTCTAAGATGGAACATTATGTTGATTTATTGAGAGTAGAAATTGACAACGTCTCAGAGAATTGTTTTGACATTGACGATATTTCAGAAGTGCCAACCTGCCTTTGTTTTAGTTACAAAAACGGAATAGACCTAAATCATGGCCAACCGGGAGACTTTATAAAAGTGAATGCATTATATCTGACTATAATGATTTTTCAGCGAGGATACCGCTTATAACCCGGTTATTAACAACGGTTTGTCATCAATGTCAAAAGTTTATCCCCACCCCATAATGTTACTGAAGTTGTCAGTGTTGTCGACGACGCTATATTACAATCTGAAAAGATCGGAACCACCGAACTACATTTTTTAAAACTTTTTTCGTCGTGGTATCGCGGGAGGAATTTTCGCGAGCGGCGAAGCCGCGAGCCCGTTAAGCGGGGAATATAGCGACGGAAAGGGCGAGGACTGACGTATCGCCGAAGGCGATTTTCGTCGAGATAGGAACGTCGCGAGTATTTTAAAAAAATTCTGGAAAAGTCGCTAAATCGGGAAAATAGGCGAAAGCGGGGTCGCTCGAATTCCTAAGGCTTTTTCGTTCGGGACGACTTTTAACGGTACGAATCGAAAGACGAAATATATACGGATAAACGTATCGCGCCACTTTTTTCCTATTCATTTCCGTTTATTTTCTACGAGCGTTCGAAGATCGCCAAAATGGGGAAGATCGACCGTTTTTATGGGACTATAGAAATAAAACGACCCGAGCGAGGCCGAAATCGAACGATCCTCTGAATCTAGGATGAAGATCCCGTGCGGCGAGAACTCACGAAAAGCTCGAAGTAAATTAAAGGATGAAATAGCAAACGCACATCTCTAATATTTTGAAAGGAATAAGCTAGAACGCTACAAGCATTCCAAGGTCAGTAATGTCATTCAGAACGGCGGCGCAAATTTTGAAGAGGAATTAACGAAAATTGATCGATTATGGATCGGAAATGTGCCGAGAATTATTCAGAAACGATAAAAACCAGATTCGATTTGATACTTTCCACGGAAATTCATATTTACCACGATCGGTACGTATTCGCCGGTTGAAATGAATAACCTCAAAATGGACTGAACGGATGGGTTTTCGTGAAAACAAAGATACGATCTGTTATAAATTACGGGGAATATCACTCTATAAGTAAGTACTATAAGGTAATTACTACTTTACTTAAATTTATAAAGAATTCGACGATTTTCAGGTCAGATGATCTCCCAGTGTAGGAACTTAAATAGTACTACAATTTCGGATTTTTCCTGGATATATCACGATAGAAAGTAAGTATTCATGCTTATATCTGGATATTTTCACTTTCCAAAGATTTTGTTCGAACTTGACTTTTTCCATTGGTCGTTTGAACCTGTAAATATCGTGGTTTTTTGAAAGATTCTTGCTTCTGGCAATTCTGTAGGAACATGAATCAATAAGGATTTTATAACGATAACAAATTATTCTTTTTGCAGTTTTTTTTATCAATTTCCGAGGATCTGTGATAATCATCCTGTGTATTAAAGGCTATACATACATCTGGGAAGTGGTTTATACAGATATATATTGAATACTTACGTTAATTTACATTATCTACATATTTCCATACGTAAGTATTTTTTAAACATTTTTTGCGCGTATGTTCTGGGGAACATCGCGTTATAGTTTTGCCCAAATGTCTGTAACTTTCGAATTTTTTGACGAAAATGGTCTCAAACGATTAAGTTCGACTCCCCAATGAAGAATTCGAGGTCAAATTTGATTCTGTCCGTCCGGCCGTACGGCCGTCCGGCCGTCCGTCCGTCCAGCCGTTGCCACGATAACTTGAGAACGAAAAGAGCTAGCGACTTGAAATTTTCAGGGTAGGTGGCGCATCTCAATACGACGGACAAGTTCGTTAATGGGCATAATCGGCCCAGTGGTTTCCGAGTAATAATTTTGTTTTCAACCATTATAAATCCGATCAATTTAAAACTTGGTGGGTAGTTGTAGAATATGAACCTAAGCACGTTTGTGAAATTTTGTGCGAATCGTACGGCTAGAAAATTTTAAAAAAATTATTAAAAAATATTTTTGTTGTCACGATAACTTGAGAACGGAATGAGATAGCGGCTTGAAATGTTCAGGTTAGGATGTGCACTAGAACGCGACATTTCAGTTTGATTATGAGCATAATCGGCCTAACGGTTTTAGAGTTATAGCCATCTGAAATTTTCTGAAATTTGGTGGTTTTTGTACCTCATTAACTCGAAAAATACTGAACCGATTGAATTCAAACATGGTCATTAGTTGTAGAATGCCAACGCAAAAATGTTTGCAAAATTTGGTGAGGATAGCATTTGTAGAAAATTTTTAATAAATCATTGAAAATAAAAAAAAAAAATTTTATATATCAGTAACTATTCGTTTGAAATTGCTGAAATTTTGCGAGAGCCTTCATAACCTAACTCTACTGCCAATTTTCAAGTTTTAATACGATCGGTTAAATATTGTTGGAGATTCGAGCATTCTTGTGTGAGTTCAGTAGATGGGTAACCGTTGCCTCGATAACTTTCGAACAAAAGGAGATAGAAACTTGCAATTTTCAGGGTAGGTTGCGTATCCGAAAGGGAGAGTTGGGTTCAATTTTGGGCATAATCGGTCTAAGGGTTTCCGAGTTATACCCACCTGGAATATTATTTCCTTGATAACTCAAAAAATAAATATTCGATCGAATTGAAGCTTGGTAACTAGTAGTGGAAAATCAGCATAAAGACGTGTTTAAAATTTTTTTATTAAATATTTAAAACTGTAATTAGTTCTTTGAAATACCATTGAATAGAGAAATTCTTGTAAGTTAACAAAATATCTTTATTTGAACAATGAAAAAATTGGTTCAAGCACTGACGTGAAGTCGGAAGCTTTTGCGCGTATGTTCTATTGTACATTCTCCTGTATTGGACACTTATATTCGAAAAAAAAATTGGTTCAAGCACTGACGTGAATCAGGAGCTTTTGCACTTCTTAATCGAATTTACCATGATGAATTCTATTGTCCGTTCTCCTGATTGGACCCTTTTAATCGAAAAAAAAAATTGGTTCAAGCACTGACGTGAAGTCAGAAGCTTTTGCGCGTATGTTCTATTGTCCATTCTCCTGTATTGGACACTCTTCTTAATCGAATTTACCATGATGAATTCTATTGTCTATTCTCCTGTATTGGACACTCTCTTCTTAATCGAATTCACCATGATGAATTCTATTGTCCATTCTCCTGTATTGGAGACTCTTCTTAATCGAATTTGCCATGATGAATTCTATTGTCCATTCTGGACAATAGAATTCATCATGGCAAATTCGATTAAGAAGAGTCTCCAATACAGGAGAATGGACAATAGAATTCATCATGGTGAATTCGATTGAGAAGAGAGTGTCCAATACAGGAGAATAGACAATAGAATTCATCATGGTAAATTCGATTAAGAAGAGTGTCCAATACAGGAGAATGGACAATAGAACATACGCGCAAAAGCTTCTGACTTCACGTCAGTGCTTGTTTTTATTTTTTTTTATTATAATAGAAGTTACAAGCAATCAGAATAATGTACATTCTATAAGCTCATTTGATGGCTTCAGAGCTGAACGCTCCTAAGTGTCATGATGAGGTCCTGTCCAGTGATAAGTCCTCTTTAAGTCTCCTTCAAATCTGCTGGCCATTTTCTTTCAAGTCGCCGATCGTTCTGCAATTGAGTCAGTGGTTGTAGCAAAGTGTTTGTGTGGCTCTCAAGCTTTGTGTGATGTTTGGTGCTGTTTTCTGTTATGACGTCCTTTACATACGGTATCTTCAGGTCTTCGTGTAGGGTTTGATTTGTAACGTACCACGGGGCATTAGTTATCATTCTGAGGATCTTAGATTGGCTTCTTTGGATGATAGACATGTTCGATTTGCTAGTACATCCCCAGATCTCGATTCCATAGGTCCAGATAGGCTTTATTATAGATTTATAGATGAGAATCTTATTTTCCAGTGATAGTTTTGACCTCCTACCAATGAGCCAGTGTAATTCCTTAACTTTCTGGTCTATTTGCTTTCTTTTTTTGACTACATGCTCCTTCCAGGTAAGCTTTTTGTCCATGTGTAATCCGAGGTATTTCACTGAAGGGGATTCCGGTATCTGGATGTTGTTCATTTTTACTGGTGGACACTGGCCTTTTCTTAGTGTGAAATTGACTTGTACAGATTTGGTCTCGTTGATCTTTATTCTCCATTTATGCAGCCATTCTTGTATCTGGTCTAAGTGAGTCTGTAGCAAGTGAGAAGCTTCTACCGAGTCTTCATCGCTCGCTAGTATGGCTGCGTCATCCGCGAATGTGCCCATTACTGTGTTTGGGTTGGTTGGTAGGTCTGCAGTGTACAATAAGTACAAAGTGGGACCAAGAACACTGCCTTGTGGTACTCCAGATGATATGGGAAAATTGTTTGTTATTTTGTCGTTCACTCTTACCCTGAATTTTCTTGTATCTAGATAGGACCTCAAAAGTTTGTAGTATGTTATTGGAAGATATTTTTTCATCTTGTACAGTAGGCCGGGGTGCCAAACCTTATCAAAAGCTTGACTCACGTCAAGGAAAGCTGATGTGCAGTATTTCTTCTGTTCGAGTGCTTCGTTTACGACATGGCTTAATCTGTGAGTTTGTTGCACTGTTGAGTGAGCTGCTCGAAACCCAAACTGGTGATGTGGTATCCATTGTTCAGTATTTGGATCTGTGTTGATTCTACGCAGGACAAGTCTTTCGAGGACTTTGGAGGTGACAGGTAGCAAACTAATTGGCCGATAGGAGGTCGCACTGCTTGGATCTTTACCTGGTTTTAGAATTAAAATAATTTCTGCTATTTTAAACTGATGTGGCCAGTAATTTTGTTTCAGTATAGCATTGTAAATATACTTCAGTAGAGTGATTCCCTTTTCTGGCAACTCTCTAATCATTTTCGGTGTTATTTTGTCAATTCCTGCAGTTTTTCTTGTATTGAGGCGACTGAGTTCATCCTGGACTTCAGTCGTAGTGAAAGGTTTAATTGGTGCTGTGATGTTGGGTACCTCCAGGAGTTCTCTTTCTATCTCGTTATCTCTGGCGTCGTTGTGGGGGGTGAATACTGTGGCTAGGTGTTCGGCAAATAGCTTGGCTTTTTCTTCGTCACTTCTGGCCCAATGTATGTTAGGTGCTGATGTATTACATATAGCTGATGTATGCGTTGTTGGTTTTTTGGAGTTCTTTATTGGTTTCCATATTGAATTATCAAATCTGCTTAGATTTGAGATATACTCTTGAAATGAGTTTTCTTTTAATTCTTTGATTTTCGCTCTGAGTCGATTGGTTGTTTTGTTCAAGGTGTTTTTATCAGCTGGGGAGTGTGTTTGCTGCCACCTTGCTCTTGCTCTTCTCTTTTGTGCAATTAGTGCCTTGATTCCTTCAGTGATATTGTAGGTATCATTTGCTACATTGATTACAGGTGTTGCTTGTTCCACTGCTTGTATAATCAGGTTGTTGAATGTTGATAGCACTTCTTCTATTTCATCAGGGGTTTTCAGGCTTACGTTCAGGCTTATCGTCTCCTCAATATTTTTTCGGTATTCGTCCCAATTGGTTCTCCTATTGTGCAGTCTGGGAATTTGTTTTTTGTGGATTATGAAAGCACTGATTGTTGCAATTATGGGAGAATGATCCGAAGACAGGTCGTAGCTTGCTGTAATGTCCATGTTAGAATGAGATAAGCCGTTTGCTACGAAGAAATCCAGCAGGTCCGGAATCTTATTGGGATCCGTCGGCCAATATGTGGGAGTGCCTGTAGATAAAATGTTGTAGCCATTTTCTTGTATGAGACTTGCTAATGCTTTTCCTTTCGCTGTTGTAAGACGTGAACCAAATAGGGTATTTTTGCAATTGAAATCTCCTCCGGCGACGAATTTGGGGCCCAGTGTTGAGAAATAGTCATTGAAGTTTTCTTTTTTGATGTTGTGACGTGGGGGGCAGTAAACTGCGGAGACTGTTATTTCAAATGATGCAAGCTCTACCTTGATTGTTGTGGCCTGTAGCAGATCTTTCCTATATTCTGGCAGTTCAATATGCCTAATCGAGTTTTTCACAATGATGGCGGAGCCGGCGTGAGCAGTGTTATCTGGATGATTCGTGTGGTAAGTAGTATAGTGCGGTATCTTGAAGTAAGACCTTTCAGTGAAGTGTGTTTCGCTTACCAGTAAAATGTCTATAGAGTTATGATGGAGGAAAACTTCTATTTCATTTTTGTGTCGAAGAAGGCCATTGGCATTCCATTCTGCAATTTTTAGGAAGTTACTGAATTTTACTGATGAGAGTGGTTAACATGTTCAGCATCATAGTGTTTTGTTGGATTAGCTGTTGGAACATAATTTTGAATTCTCCCAGGAATCTGTCCATTACATTAGTGATATCATTTGGTTGTTCTGGTTTGTTCATGTTGTTGGTTGCGTCTACATAGCTCCTTGTGCGTTGCTGGAAGTGATGTGGTAGTTGGGATTGTTCCTGACGGCTTGATCCTAACCTTGGAAATTGTTGGTTATTCAGAGCTGGTGGTGTTTGCTGTATTTGTGTTGTGGAGGATATGTTGTTGTTGAGTGTCCTATTATAGTGTTGGATGTTTTTTCTATTGTTTGAATTATTGTTTATTAATAGTTTGTGATAGAACTCGCAGCCCTTGTAACTTGCTGGGTGGGCTCCACCACACAAGGCACATGTCGCTGGGGAATCTTTACTTTTCTTACAGGTTGTAGTGTTATGTGGTTCCCCACATTTAACACATACGAATGGTCTGTTGCAATATGTTTTAGAGTGTCCATATTGCT
The DNA here is from genome assembly GCA_937662695.2 of Halyzia sedecimguttata. Classification (NCBI taxonomy): domain Eukaryota; kingdom Metazoa; phylum Arthropoda; class Insecta; order Coleoptera; family Coccinellidae; genus Halyzia; species Halyzia sedecimguttata. Next base: position 3,873,778 of record OW569413.2, on the reverse strand, counting down.
GGCACCTTGTACATTGTGTGATTCCTCTTGTTTTTATTGGTGGTTCGAATTGTACTGCTCTGTTTTGGAGGTATTTCAGTTTGTACACATCTTTATTATTTTCAGAGGGTTCTAGATCTACAAAGAAGAGGTTTAGCGGCTCTTTAGTTTGTCTATGCCTACCATTGATTATGTTCCTTACTTTATGTCCATAATTTTCCAGATCTTGCCTAATTATATTGATGTCTGTTGTGTAATGCAGGTGTTTGATCACTACTCTATATGCACGCTCTTCTTTGGGTTGGTAGGTATGGTGAATTATATTGCTGCCACGCATAAACTTTATGAGTTTTCTGTAGGATTCTGATGTAGTGCTGTTTACCTTGATTGTGTTGTCTGCCAAGCATTTGGTGGTGTATTCTTCATCTTTTACAACAGCTTTTAATTTTCTTGCCATCACTGCATAATCCACAACCCCATAGATGAATATCGGGGGTGGTTTAGGGATTTTACTTGGGCTGGTGTTGGGTTGCTGGGTATCCTCATTCATCCTACTCAGAGGATTAAATGTATTCTGAATTTCTATGGGGGTTGTAATGCTTGCATTTATTTTTCTTCTTTTTGTATTTGTTGTTTTAACTACTTGCCATTCGTTATTGCCTGTTGCATTATTTTCGAATCCATATTTTTTTTTTTTTTTTTTAAACATAGGTGGAATTTAAGCGAATAACCAAAACACAGTGGTTCCCCTACCAAACATAACTGATCGGTTATGATAGAATAGGGTTGGTCTTATCAACTGTTTTCGGGGAATTCACTTAAATTCGTCTATAATATACTTTCTTCCTGAGTTAAATTTTCTACAAGTTTGGCATCAGTTCAGTCTGTCATCTTGATTACGATGATACTGATTCCTAATTAATGGACTGAGGAAACACATTACACGGTCGCTTCTCAATGAAAATGCATTGGATTCTTCGAATTCAATAAACTTGCTGCCTGAAATACAATTAGTTTCCCGTTTCTCTGCCATCAATTATAAATGGATGTCAGACTGAACTGATTCATGTAATAATAACCTCTGTCTAAGTCATCTGTTTTAATGGAAATTCAAGAGTCTGGACGTCATAATGTGTTGCATACGTACCACACGTGGGATCAGTTTATCCTTACCTTTGTTGTAAACGAAGGGTATTAAATAATAATAAATAATGATATTTTTAGGTAAAGAAATTTTAAAACTATTAAGTTTGGTTCGGTTTTTGAATGTATACCTACAGTTGACAGGATGGTTATTAATATGATTTTCATCTTTTACCGGATAGCTCTTTATTCCATTGTAATAGTGCTCTTCTCATCACAATTTGGAAAATTTAGTGACAATTTTTGATTAACAGTACCTATTTGTTGTAAGTAAACGAATTTTAACAGTTTATAATTATTTCAGAGCGGGAAGTGGACAACACATCTTTCCAGAATGGAGAATAATTTGATATGATATACCTAGAACAAGATGAAAGTGTAAAAATCATGTTGAAACAATATATTACATACAGGATGGTTCTTCATTTTTCTACTCATCCCATTCAATCCAAAATCTATCCTATTATTAATTATCATAAGAATTGATAATATAAATCACATTAGGTAAGATTATTTTCCCATCTATTGTATGTTATTATACTGATCCTCCTAGATCTTCCCCAAGGAGACCCCTCATAAGCTCTCGAAGAGCTTGAGCGAGTAAGGAGAACCAGTTGTGTGCTGCGTAGGCTTTGTTACTGTGCCCTTATGCCAGCTTATGTACAGCACTGTTAATTATTGACCTAACAGTGAATGGTGGCCACCTATGCCATATCTGTTCAATTTTGATCCAACAGTAAATATATAATATTCCATTCCATGAACATATTTCAACTGTTGATTCATCGAGTGGGTAGTTTAGATGTGATTAAGTTAGTTATATGGATTTAATAGCTAAGTAATTGGTTTATAACTATGAACTTATGCCATGTTTAGCACAGCACTGTTAATTTTCTTCCCAACAGTGAATGTAAATATTTCAACAAAATTAACTGCCGAAGAAAAACCACTATACAGGGTGTTTTTAGTAAAATGTCATCTCGAGATATATATCAAGAGGACAATTATAAACTTTGTAAAACCGTTGCAAGAGGAAAACCACTGCTATACAGAGCGTTTTTCGAAAAATAAGAAATAAAAAAGGGCTTGACCGATTCTGATGAAACTTCGTGTGCGTGTGTTGCGGCGGTTCCCAATTGGTCCCGGTAGGTGGCGCTTCAATCGATCTATAGGAACTCAAAAACGACTGGGCCAAATTTGATGAAACTTTGTGTTTTGGTGTTTTTCTGGTTCACAATAGCATCCGGTAGGGGGCACCCCAAGATAAAACGTTGTGTGCATGTTTGAGTGGGTCTTAGAGTCACAATATGAAATCGGAAGCTGGCACTGTATCTGGTTTATAGGATGAACGGCTCGACCGATTTCAATTAAACTTTGTGTCTGTATCTGGGTATATGTCAGGTCTACAATATACCCCGCTAGGTGGCATTGCTATCGCAGAAATGGCTAGCTCAGAAATGGCTCGACCGATTTTGATGAAACTTTACTTTAAAGTTACTTTTTGTGATCTGAATCTTAATAAACATTATTATTATTATTGTTCAAGTGGATGTCAAGGTTACAATAGAAAACCGGTAGGTGGCGCTATATTCGGTTTATAGGAACTCAAAAATGCTTCGACATTTTTCGATGGGACTTTCGTGTGTGTGAACTACCGGTTCAATTGATCTACAGATAATATTGATCTACTAAAAAATGTAGATCTACCAAAAAAATGTGGATCTATGGCTAGGTAGATCTGCTGGCTCATCTGAATCCCAAAATATGGACTGCTGGACACTAGTTTACTTTACTAACGCCAAGATCTCGGGATCACAGAGAGAAGTCAAAAAAGATTTTTTCCTCGAGGAGGTCGATATTTTCGGTTTTTTCGTGGGTGATTCGAGGGGTGAGGGGGGATTCGAGGTGTAAACGGGAACGAGAAAAGACGAAATTTTCTCCGGGTATCCGTCTTTGACGAGAGAAAACGTGGGGAGTATTTTTAAATAAATCGTAAATTCGGGCGAAAACGCCCTTTTCGGCTAAAGGTGCAAATCGGTATGGGAGAGATCTGGCGAGGATGCGACGCTAGAAAAGGTATTTGGTCGGGGTCCGAAAGACGAGATTCGTAGGTAGTCCGTAACAGATCTCGATTTTTGATAAAACGTTCTATTTTTCCGTAAAAAGATCGCGAACTTTGACATATTTTGAAAACCTCGGTGAAATGTGACATTTAGACCGGTTCGGCTTCGCTCGACCGACTTCGGGTCCGCTATTAAGGCAAAATGTGCATGATTTGTTTCGGCCACAGATGATAGAAACTTCTGTTAGCTTGAATTAACGATGTTTTCTTTCCGAATGAGCGGCGTTAAATGTCAAATAGAACTCGAATTTCGAACGGAATTTGTCGAAAATCTTGGATTTGCGAAGATAAATGTCTAGAAATATGAACGAGTCGCCGATTTCGAGCGATCGCATGACAGAATTTGTGATATTCGAGAAATAATGTGTTCTACTATCAAATTCTAAGTTGAAATGACTGGGTAGGTACCTACCTATCTTCGAGGAAATATTTTTGATGAAACGGGCCGGAAGAAGTGAAGAACGTGAAATAAGGTAATTATCGATCTATGTTTTCGATGATATCACCGATTTATATAATATAGTATGCTATATGGCGATATTCTTCAGAAAGGTGAAAAGTACCAGAATCTTTCTGACGTTTATACTCTTTATCCGCCAATTCCGAGAATTCGCGTACAGCCCCGCTGGTGTATAGGTAAGGAGGCTAGCTTTCTGGTTCAGAAACCCGGGGTCGAATCCCGGAACAGTCATACATTATTTTTCAATATTTTTCGATTGATATACACTGCAAAAATATTGATCTATAGCTATAGTAGTTCTGCTGTTTCAATACTAAATAATACTCACGTGAAGAATTGGAGTCATCGAAGAGGATTAAGGGAAACATTTTGAAAATGTCGTTCGTGTTTTTTTTTTGATGTTAGGAGAGGGATTTGGCGGGAATCTCGAGGGTTGATTTTCGGAAAATGTCAACACCGAAACGACATGAACGATTGTGATGGAACTTTGTGTGTGTGTTTCGGTATATCTCGAAGAGGTTAATATTCACAATTGGATCCGGTAGGTGGCGTTACAATCGAATTACAGGAACTCAGAAACGGCTATACCGATACAGATTAATCTGTGACACCGATTTTGATGAAGTGTTTCTGTGGCCTGGGGCCTGGGGTTCACGATACGATCCGGTAGGTGGCACCACTATCGGTCTATTGGAACTCAAAACGGATGGACCGATTTTAACAAAACTTTTAGAATGAGATTTAGTGGGCCTGAGGTTCACGATAGGATGCAGTAGGTGGCGCTGTAATCAATTTGTAGGAACATAAAAACGGCTGGACAATGTTGATGAAACCTTGTGTATGTGTTTCGGTGGGTCTCTGGTTCAAAATAGCATCAGGAAGGGGGCGACCAATCGATTTATAGGAACTCGAAAACGGCTCAACCGATTTCAATGAATTTTTGTATCTGTGTAGGTCTCAGGTCCACAATATACGGTCAACAGAAACTGAGAAATGGCTGAACCGATTTTGATGAAACTTTGTGTTTTTGATTCGGCGCGTCTCTGATTCACAATAGCATACTGTAGGGGGCACCCCGATCGATTTATGGTTACTCAAAAAAGGCTCGATCAATTTCGATTAAACTTTGTGTTGTGTTGTGTATATCGTTGAAAATAAACCATTACTATACGGGGTGTTCTTTTTTCACGGCACAATTTTACACGATTGAATTGATTCGTGCCACAAACAAACCGTTATCTAAATAGGAATCTTGGATGGATTCTTATAATGTATTTTTGAGAAATCTCTATACAGGGTGTTTTTCTTTTAACGTCAATCGCAATCGCTTTTCAAGACAAATCGTACTATTTTATTCAATTATGATAAAAGATGAACTTTCGGGACCTACATCGTTGAATATAAACCATTACTATACAGAGTGTTCTTTTTCTATCGGCACAATATTACGCGATTGATTTGATTTGTGCCACAAACAAAGCGTTATTCAAATAGGAACCTTGGATGGATTCTTATAATATATTTTTCAGAAATCTCTATACAGGGTGTTTTTCTTTTAATCAATCAATCACAACTTGCTGCTTTTCACGAAGAATCGTACTATTGTACCTACATCGTTGAAATTAAACCATTACTATATAGGGTGTTCTTTTTCTATCGGCACAATATTACGCGATTGATTTGATTTTTGCCACACTCAAAGCGTTATTCAAATAGGAACCTTGGATGGATTCTTATAATATATTTTTCAGAAAACTCCATACAGGGTGTTATTCTTTTAACGTCAATCGCAACTTGCTGCTTTTCACAACAAATCGTACTATTTATTGTATTCAATTGTGATAAATGATATACTTTCGGGACCTACATCGTTGAAAATAAACCATTACTATACAGGGTGTTCTTTTTCTACCGGCACAATATTACGCGATTGATTTGATTTTTGCCACAAACAAAGCGTTATCTGAATAGGAATCTCATGGATTCTCATAATATATTTTGCAGAAATGTGTATACAGGGTGTTTCTCTTTTTTATAATTCCATTTTATTTATAATTTAAATTTTTTTTATAGTTAAAATTTTTTTAATAATTTTTTTTTCTTCAATTTTAAAATTTTCAAAATATTTTTTTTTATAATTTTTTTTTTCAATATTTTTCTCAATTTTTTTTAAATTTTTTATTTTTTTATTAAATTATACCTATGAATAAAAACTACTGACTAATCGAAGCCTCCAACAATAGACTGCGGGCCACTAGTCCCAATACTAAAATGAAGATGGGTTTCATCGAAAAGGAACAAAAAAACATTTTTGAAAATGTTACTAAAAACGTGACGTTTTTTTGGACGTTAGGAGGGGGGTTAGGGGGAAATTTCCAAGGGGTTTATCGAGGAAAAATACGGAAGTTTCGTAGGGTTTCGCGTTTTCGGAGCGAAAAGACGGGGGTGTATTTTAAAAAAATTCACAAAAACGCCGATTTTGGCAAAAGGTGCAAAATTGTGTGGAGGCATCCGGAGAAACGGTGGCGTTCGGAACGACGGTATTTGCGGGAACTCGAAGACGAGATTCGAAATTAGTCCGTAACACGGCCCTTTTTTCGATTCTCTCTTTCGTTTTTTCGGAAGAACGATAGGAAAATGTGACTTTTTCGCGAAAATCGAAAAAATTCTGACGTTTCACGTATTTCTGTGGCGAATTTCAACGCGGCTCCTACAAAGTCGACGTTTTCGGTCCGAACGAGCCACGATAAATGTCAAATCGAATTTGAATTTCGAACGGAATTACTCGAAAATCTTGGAATCGAATAGAAAAATTGGTTCAAGCACTGACGTGAAGTCAGAAGCTTTTGCGCGTATGTTCTATTGTCCATTCTTCTGTATTGGACACCCTTAATCGAATTTACCATGGTAAATTCGAATTAAGTGTCCAATACAGGAGAATGGACGACATAATTAACCATGGTAAATTCGATTAAGGGTGTCCAATAGAGAAGAATGGACAATTGAACATACGCGCAAAAGCTTCTGACTTCACGTCAGTGCTTGAACCAATTTTTTTTTCGTGATTTTTTTTAATTATCTGGAGGCGCGGTTCTTAAAATTTTTTTTTTCGTCATTTTTTTCAAATTTTCTAGGAGTACGGTTCTTACAGAATTTTAAACACGTCTTTGTGTTGATTTTCTACTACTATTTACCAAGCTTCAATTCAATCGAATATTTATTTTTTGAGTTATCAAGGAAACAATATTCCAGGTGGATATAACTCGGAAACCGTTGAACCGATTATGCCCAAAAACGAACTCAACTCTCCCTTTCGGATACGCACCCTACCCTGAAAATTGCAAGTCCCTATCTCCTTTGGTTCGAAAGTTATCGAGGCAACGGTCACCCATCTACTGAACTCACACAAGAATGCTCGAATCTCCAACAATATTCAACCGATCGTGTTAAAACTTGAAACTTGGCAGTAGAGTTAGGTAATGAACGCTCTTGCAAAATTTCAGCAATTTCAAACGTATAGTTACTGATATATAGAATTTTTTTTTTTTTTTATTTTCAATGATTTATTAAAAATTTTCTACAAATGCTATCCTCACCAAATTTTGCAAACATTTTCGCGTTGGCATTCTACAACTAATAACCATGTTTGAATTCAATCGGTTCAGTATTTTTCGAGTTAATGAGGAACAAAAAACCACCAAATTTCAGATGGCTATAACTCTGAAACCGTTTGGTCGATTATGCTCATAAACAAACTCAAATGTGGCATTCATATGCACAACAAGCCGCTATCTCTTTCCGTTCTCAGGTTATCGTGACAAAAAAAATATTTTTTTAAAATTTTTTTAAAATTTTCTAGCCATACGATTCGCCCAAAATTTCACAAACGTGCTTAGGTTCATATTCTACAACTACTCACCAAGTTTCAATTCGATCGGATTTATATTGGTTGAAAACAAAATTATTACTCGGAAACCACTGGGCCGTTTATGCCCATTAACGAACTTGTCCGTCGTATTGCGATGCGCCACCCACCCTGAAAATTTCAAGTCGCTAGCTCTTTTCGTTCTCAAATTATCGTGGCAACGGACGGCCGTACGGCCGACGGACAGAATCAAATTTGACCTCGAATTCTTCATCGGGGAGTCGAACTAAATCGTTTGAGACCAATTTCGTCAAAAAATTCGAAAGTTACAGACATTTGGGCAAAACTATAACGCGATGTTCCCCAGAACATACGCGCAAAAACCGTGAGAAATATGAACGAGTGACCGATTTCGATCGATCGCTTGACAGGATTGACGATATTGTGAAAATCAAAAGACGGAAATCGTCCCAGTACTATCAAATTTACCATGGTAAATTCGATTAAGGGTGTCCAATACAGAAGGATGGACAATAGAACATACGCGCAAAAGCTTCTGACTTCACGTCAGTGCTTGAACCAATTTTGTGGTATATATCCAGCCAGATTGCCTTCATTCTATTACCGTTTAATAAAAGATTCGCTATTTGGCGGTCTGTAATGACGAAGTAATCCACTCCTGGGTAGTTTAGAGTATATTCAAAAAATTCTACGCTTTCCTTTTCCACAGCCATTTTAATTTCTTTGAACAGTTTCAAACTTTCAATACTTTTGACAAATTCAAAGTTTCAACAGATGTCAACCGCTATTAACTCACCTCAAGAGACAAATTTAAGCCAATAACCGGAACAGTGCGGTTAAGACCAATCCCTTGCTATTATAACCGATCGGTTATGTTTAGCAAGGCATTGGTCTTAACCGCTCTGTTCCGGTTATTCGCTTAAATTCTACTAAGGAGCCGGTCATAAATTTTGATACCGGTATCAAATGTCAAAATGACAGCTTTGGAGGGGAACTTCCGTTACCGCTTGTAACCACTCTCGAATGTAGAAATTATAACTGTTTGATACCGGTATTAAGCGGTTACGTCGCTAAAAAACGATTAAAGATCTTCAAAGACTGTCAATGTGACAATTTTTGAATTTCAGAATAACAATCAACAAAAAATAATTCTGAAGATTTTCGCTTGGTGTCTAACGAAGGAGTATGATATAGTATCCGTGTGTTTTTACTCTTTACATGGATTTCTGCTAGTCCGTTTATTTGAAGGTTATTTCCATTTTTGCGCGTTTGTTCCGCCAGGAACGGCGTGTTATGCCCAGATGTCTGAGTTTTTGGAATTTATTGCCGAAAATGGTCTCAAACTATTGGGTTCGACGCACTGATCCAAGGGTGCACTTCAATTTTGTCGGCCTGGCCGTCCGTAAGCACGATAACAAAATGAATTAGAAAGTTGAAATTTCAGGGTTGGTTTGGAGCATAAATATAATATCTCGATTGAGTTCGTTAATGGGCAAAATCCGCCGAGTGGTTTTGGAATTAGAGCCATTTTGAACTAAAGCTAAAGAGCTTTAGGTCAAAATAGCTCTAATTCCAAAAGTGCAGACAAAAGTCTGCATATTTCCGAAACTACTCTATCGATCTATCTGAAATTTAGCACCAGATTGTAGAATTACGATCTTTATATGCATGCAAGGTTTGTATTGATTGGATAACAACGTATAGAAAAAAAAGATGTATTTGTAAACTTTGTTCTACCAATAACTCAAAAAATACTGATATCGGTAGTTAGATGAAAAATACCAACATAAAGACTTATGCAACATTTCTGGCGAATCGCATGACTAGAAGAAATTAAAAAATGTTGAACTATTTTGTGGAATATTTTGCTTGAAATTCCGAAACCACATATCGGATCGAGTCTGAACTTGGCTGTTCCTACGCTAATAAAGGAGGAGGAAATTTTCGGTCTTTATACTCAAAGTGAACTTATAGTAAGGTGTTTTTTTCTGGGTTTTCTCTCCCAAACTCTGAAAAGTATCTATAAAATAAAAACTAATTATTTTGTGATTTGCATCTGCGTAAGAAACACAAGATATTTGTCAGAAGCAATCGATTGAACAATGTTGCCTAACAAACAACAACGAAACAACATCAACGAAGAAACAACTATACCGTAACGTTTCGGAGTCTATATCCTTTCGTCAGACGCTTAATGAAAATCGTTAGAATTATTTTGTTGATAGTTATTTTGTGAAATTCAAGAATTGTCACATTGAGCTAACGACTTGCAATTTTCATGGTAGGTTAGGCATCCGAATGCGACAGTTCTTTAATGGGCATAATCGGCGAAGCGGTTTCGTTGTTATACACATCTAAAATATTGTTTCCTCAATAACTCAAATACTGTCAATGTGACAATTCTTGAATTTCACAAAATAACTATCAACAAAATAATTCTAACGATTTTCATTAAGCGTCTGACGAAGGAGTCTGATATAGACCCCGAAAAGTTACGATATAGTTGTTTCTTCGTTGATGTTGTTTCGTTGTTGTTTGTTAGGCAACATTGTTCAATTGATTGCTTCTGACAAATATCTTGTGTTTCTTACGCATAAGCAAATCACAAAATAATTAATATTTATTTTATGGATATTTTTCAGAGTTTGGGAGAGAAAACCCAGAAAAAAACACCTTTCAATAATGAGTATACCTCCCACAGTATCCTTTAATGATTACTTGAACTTATAGTAACAAAGATTCAGTTCTGATTTTCAGGCGCATGTATTAGGAAACAGCGTGCTTTCATTTTGCCCAAATGTCTGTAATTTTCGAATTTTCTGCCGAACATGATCTCGATCGGTTAAGTTCGACCCACTGATGAAGAATTCGAGGAGAACAAATTCGTTTCTATCCGACTGACCGTCCATTGCCACGCTAACTCTCGAACGGAAAGAGCTAACGACTTGCAACTTTCATGGTAGGTTACGCATCCGAATGCGACAGTTCTTTAATGGGCATAATCGGCGAAGCGGTTTCGGTGTTATACACATCTAAAATATTGTTTCCTCAATAACTCAAAAAATGCATATCCAATTCGAATTGAAACTTGGTAATAAGTTTTAGAATGCGAACGAGCACATGTTCGCAGAATTTATTGAGGATCGCTTCTCTACAAGGAAAATTAATATTTTTCAAAAATTTTATATTTCAGAAACTATCTGTCAGATTCTGCTGAAATTCACAAACCTTCGTCCCGCCATTTTGCAATCGAGTACCGAATTTCAGCTCAATCTGCTTTGTATTTTAGCAATTATTGTGAAAATAACATTTCAAACTGGTATCTACATCATCTGAAATTTCAAATCATGTAAATCTCAGAATAGTATCAACACCTCAATAGCCAAGGGGTTAGCCTCCTGGCCTCAGCAGTGAAAAATCTTTTTTTTCTTATTTAAAAGGGACACACTATATTCAGTACCGCTTTTCAATTATCTGGAACTTCCTGCATGCTCTTGTTTACTTTTCACATATTTTTGTTCAACAGTTTTCGAAATATTTGTCATTTTGACAAAAAAATGATACTTCACGAATCCTTGCACATACCAATTACAGCTTTATATGGATTGAATGACAAGACGACTTCAAAGTATCGTAGCCAGCTATAATAAAGTATCTCCAGCATATGAAGTATCCACAAAAAGACTATCAACATGACGAATTTCAAATCGATTTATCTTTTTTTTTTCAAATGCAATACATAATGCATATATTTTTTTTCATCATTGTAATCACTATTCATTTTACTTCACTTTTTGTCAAATACATGATTGCATAGTTTTAACCAAATATAATTTTTCAGAACAGAAACATTTGGCTTCGAACAGTCCGTGTGTGCTACGTGGATTTTTAAAAATAACGAGAATTATTGAAGATAAGTCAGATGAAAATTCGTAGCTGTAGGTTAATTTTTATTTGAGAGGAAATCACTGAAAGCATACATTTTTTCTTTCATGTTCCAGGCATCAGCTGACGTCCACTATGTTATAGCCAGCTGATTGTTTTTTTTTCTTCGAGATATAGGGTTAGCTACAATTTGACAAATTTTTAGCAAGGAGGAAATGATTGAATGTATTTTTATTTTCTTCATGCGTGGAAGGCTGCCTCCGCTCATCGCCCCAACGGAACCGCAGCTGACGTTCACGAGGCTTTATGTTAATTTTCACCTGGCTCCCGAACTATTAGGAAAATATCTAGAGAAAATATATGAATATACCTGAATACTTGGATATACATGAATAATGCTAACCCGAAATATTCGAAAAAATATTTAATGAATATTTGAAATTATTATTTATACTGAGATTCCTATTCATAACTGGTCATGAATATGTATGATATGACCAATATACAGGATGATTCAAAACTCGAGGCGAAAAATTAAGAAACGTATACAGGCTAATATTCTTGATAAAAAATGTAGAATAAAATGTTTTGAATTTGGCTTTGTTTCCGAGATATCAAACCTCAAATTTTCTGCATGTCATCAATTTTCAACTTTAATGCATAATATAAAAATACAAAAATAAATTAATCAAATGTTCAAAAATATCACTATTAGCATCGATACAGGCTTGACAAAGCAAAATTAGGGAATCGTTTACTATTGCATGTTTTGTTCCATTAATAATTCGTTCCATTAATTGTTCTTGATAATTAATTTCTACTGTATGAATAAGTTATTTTAAATGTCACATACAAAATAATCCAAAGGACTCAAGGTGATCTCGCAGGCCATAGCACCACGTCGACCAATCCAACTCCTATTAAAAGTTCGGTTTAATCAGGCGTGAGGATTTTCTAGAGACCTGCAATGCAATTCCTCCCGCTTTTAAAAGAAGAGGATTTCAACAAAGATTCTCTATTAATGTATTGGGGTGGAGTATTTAACGGACAATTACTTCAAATTCAAGTTCTTCCTAATCGTTTGAATGCCGATGCGTACCTGCAATTTTTGGAAAACGAGTTATTGAGGAAATAACAACCAAATTTCAGATGGGTATAACTCCAACACCGTTTGGCCGATTATACCTATAAACAAACTCAAATATCCCATTCAGATGCACAACCTTACCTGAAATTTTCAAGTCGCTATCTCTTTCCGTTATCAGGTTATGGTGACAAATAATATTTTTTGATAATTTTTTATACAGAATATTAGCCTGTTTACATTCCTTAATTTTTCCCCTGGAGTTTTGAATCACCCAGTATATAATATTCCTAAATACTTGCTTATCCATGAATAATGCAAACCCGAAATATTCGAATGAATATTTGAGTTTATTATTTATACTGAGATTCTTATTCATGACCCGTAATGAATAGGTATGACATGAATATTCACCAATATACACGGTTCGAGTGCCTATTAGACGTTTCTGGAGAACTGGACATATTTGAAATCTGAAAATTGGGACTATGATATTGCTTGAAATTCTCTACAGAGCTAAAATATTTTCGAAGACCAAGCACCGGTTATACAGGGAGTAAAAATAAATTTGATGAAAAAATATTTTTTCAAGTTTTGCATTCCTGGTATGATCAAGTATTCAATGCTGAATACATTTCTGTTCAAACCATTGTATTCATTCGAAAAGTTTTCAAAATATCGAAAAAAAACCGGAAAAAAATTCAAATATGTTTAATCAGTATTATGTTCATTATTCTTATTTTAAACATCCTGAGCATGAACCGTTTTTACAACATCAAAGAGGAAAAATGTGGAAAGGTCATGCATCTTTTGGAATTTCAGAAATATCATCACAGAGTGTTTCAAATTTTGTGTCTGAAATTGTGATCAAAAATTGGCCAAAACTTCTGGTTTTCAAATTAGAACCCCATTTTTTTATGATTGCGTTGGATTCTGCGGTGAAAAATAATAATAGTTTTCTCACCTGATTTCACTCCTAAATTAAAAAAAAATCAGAAATTATTGAACTTAGGAGCATAATCATGTTAGAAAACTATCATTATTTTTCACCGCAGAATCCAACGAAACCATAATAAAATAGGGTTCTAATTTGAAAAACAAAAGTTATGGCCAATTTCACTTCCTGAGCGGTCTACGCTCAGGATGTTTAAAATAAGAATAATGAACATAATACTGACTAAACATATTTGACTTTTTTCCGGTTTTTTCCGATATTTTGAAAACTATTCGAATGAATACAATGGTTTTAACAGAAATGTATTCAGCATTGAATACTTGATCATACCAGGGATGCAAAACTTGAAAAAAAATTTTTCATCAAATTTATTTTCAAATGAATTGTTGAATATTCATGACTAGTCATGAATGACTTATTCGAATAATCGAATAAAATAAAGAATTAATAATCGAGTACAAAAAGGAGAAACAGGACCATCCCAAGTACAGACTCAATCTCTTCATTTTCTCCGAATGTGTTGGCCCCTTTCCTTTCCAGCAAGTATTTGGGGACAGCTATATGTAATCCTCATTCATCAACGGGTATGATTCAATTTCAGTGATCGTAAGGTTTTAGGTTAGACGAATACGTTGATTTTAATCACGAATCTTAATGAAGGTGGAGAATTCATTAAGCAAGTAATTAATTCCGTTGTCCATTCAAATTGAATGGACGCTGCCAGAATATTACGAAGGTGATATTATTTCATATCCTTTCGCACGGTAACACAGTCACATCATAATCGTGTTTCATAAATGTAAAGTTATAAAAACACTGACATTGAATTTTTTTTATGACTTTGGAAGAAACGCTAGTCGGGTTCCACAAAAATTCGATTAACTTGATTGTATATTTCATTCAATAGTTGGGACAAAAATTAACCGAGTGCTATAAACATGTGTTACTCGTCCCTTACGCCAGCATAAAAATGCCCAGAAGGGACAGCATGAACTCCAAAAAAAATGGTTCAAGCACTGACGTGAAGTCAGGAGCTTTTACAAGTATGTTCTATTGTCCATTCTCCTGTATTGGACACTTCAATTGTGGGTATATATAACTCCGAAATCGTTGGGCCGATTATGCCCAAAAACGAACTTAACTTTCCCATTTGGATGCGCAACCTAGCCTGTAAATTGCATCCCTTTCGTTCAAAAGTTATCAAGGCAACGGTCACCCATTCAGCTAATGAACTCACACAAGGCTGCTCGGATATCCAACAATATAGATTCGATCGTGTTCAAGCTTGGAACTTGGCAGTAGAGTTAGGTTCTTAAGGCTCTCGCAAAATTTCAGCGATGTCGGACGAATAGTTTCTGATGTATAGAATTTTTTTCGATGAATTTCAATGATTTAAAAAAAAAATCTAGTGATCATCACGAAATTTCTTGTTGGCATTCTACAACTAATAACCATGTTTGAATTGGATCGGATTGGATTTTATTGAGGAAATAACTACCAAATTTCAGATGGGTATAAGTCCAAAATACTTAGGCCGATTATGCCTATAAACAAATTCAAATGTCGCATTAGGATGCACAACCTACCTTGAAAATTTCAAGTCGTTATACCTTTCCGTTCTCAGGTTATCGTGACATAAATAACATTTTTTTAAAAAATTTATTTATCTAGTGATACGATTCTCACAAAATTTCCAAACGTTCTAAGGTTTGTATTCTACAACTACTCACCAAGTTTCAGTTCGATCGGATTTTTATTGGTTGAGAACAAAATTATTACTGGTCTACCATTGGGCCGATTATGCCCATTAACAAACTTGTCCGTCATATTGGGTTGGGATGCGCCACCTACCCTGAAAGTTTCAAATTAGTATCCTCACCAAATTTTGCAAAAGTGTTTGCTTCGGTCTTTTGCATCTAACTACTGAGTTTCAATCCAATCAGATCAGTATTTTTCGAGTTACGTGGAAACAAAATTTTAAAATTTTTGAATTGTGTTTTGCCACTTTATAGCCATCCGATCAATACAAAACTTCGCATGCATATAAACTCGATCAGATCGATATTACTGGAGATAATAGGAAGAAATTATATTTTTTTCTGACGCTAATCTTTAGGCGAGTACAGTACCTGGATAGGTGAACGCTCTGGCTATAAATTTGAACAGCGCGCCAAAACCCCTATCCACAGAGCTTTTCCAACTGGTTGCTACGTCAAATTCATCAAAGTCATTCAAACATCTTTACATGGTTCCTGCGATATCCCAATTAACTTCCATTTAAATCTCACCCCAGGGTTAAATTGATAATTTGTCTTGCACCTTCAAGAGTTATAGCTCAACCCTGAGTTAAAACTATAAAAATTTGATACCGCAAAATAATAGGGTCAAATCGCTAACTCCAGGTTAGTTATGTGAAAATTGACATTTCAAATTTGAATAGTTTCGATTTGTGATGAATTTCTGGTAAATAACAAATATTAGCAGTGATCAGTAACTTGCTTGTCTTGATTGTGTGGTTGTATGATTAATGATGTACTACTTTGTGAAGATGATGAAGAAATCATAGAATATATAACATCCGATTTTTATGATATCATTACAATTCCCTGAAAGACAACCCATTTCATAGGACATTTCGCACCAAAAAAGAAAGTCCTATATTTGTTGAACAAAATTAAACTTCCATTCAAGCTTATTTCTTTATATTTACATATGATGTCGCAAAAGAGGATATAATAGCTATTATTCTTAAATATTGACAATTTTAATTTGTCAAAACACCATATAATACGAGATCCACAGATTATCATAGGGCAAACAGCAAAAGATATACAATAGTTTATGAACTAGAATAAAAACCAGAAGAACGCCGTACCACGCTATAAAAATCAAAGAATAAAATGGGTTACCCAACTCGGAGTTAATTTTCTAAAGCGCAATTTAACCCAGCATTACACGCAAGTGGGCCTTAGATGTACTGCAGAAATCAATCGATGCACATCAACACTTGGTAAATCGCTCATTTTCTCATAAATATCGAGATAGCAACATATACAGAAAATATGTGTTTACTTCTATATATCTACTATATTGCAACAATTTGGTAAAAATTCAAAGACTGAAAGCGAAAGCAAAGCGGTAACTTTTATTGCTTTGTATTGTATTCAGTGAAGGCTTGTCAGGGTATGCACGGTCGGCGAGCCAACCCAATAATAATAGAATAATCGAGGACTAGAAAATAATTATAAATATTTTATTGTTATCAATTTCGATATTTAAATTTCGAGTAACTCCCTGGATATATCTTGTTTCCCCTTCCACAGGAAACTTCTTTGGATCAGCATGACACCCCGAATTATTACGAACGATTTCCGAGTTCTCTTCTCTATCATCTTTCCTTATTCTAATAATTACAGAATTACACTGGATCGGCCAGCCGAGAGACCGCTTCAAGTGATGGTAATAAGCCAGGGGTGGGAGTGGTGTAACTTGCACATGGGGTGGAAACTCTCTCACTAAAGTCTGGGCAGAGTAATATAGTTCGCGAGGTGCCCGTGAAATTTTGTAGATGTCTCTTCCTCCGCGTTTTGTGGGTCACGTGATGGTTTAACAGCTGTTCGCTGCCGACTTGTTTCAATTCATTTTCAATTTGGAGATTGCTTGCATAGACAAGAGATATTGCTTGTTGTTGAAATTATAAAGTGTTCTGTTTTGCGTAGTTTTGGTTTTGTTTTTAAAGATGGTTAGCTGTATAGTGAAAGACAGGAAAGACTGTTTGAACAGGAGTAGGTTGCACAGGCTTCCTAAAGATGATGAGGTAAGTTCGTTTTCATGTATTTTTAATACTTTATTGCGTACTGAATAAAAACTGTTTCAAACGACTCAAGGACTTACAAGACACTTTGAATGTGTTTCATCAAAAAGATAGTTACCAAAGGGCCAGAAAATACCCACTAAAAGCACTTATACAAACACTAACAGAACAAAATACTAATAGAAAATGGAACATCCATATTTAATCTCTTTTGTTTCCTTGCATATGATTGTTTAAGGCTGAAGGATCTTATTTGTATACATGTATGAGCAATGAAGTACTTAATTGTGATTAATTTATTGATACTTTGATATATCCAAAAAACTTTTATGTCATCATTTTCAGGTTTGGAAAATATGGCTGGAAAGAATAGGACGCCTTGATGCTGACTAGGGCTGCAATTTTAGTGTACGGACATCATCGAATTTGTTCCAGTCATTTTGATCCATCCAACATTGTAATAAATATTAAGAAGCAATTCATTGTACGACCTGTTGCCTTTCCTACTCGAGGCTTGACGATGGATGTTGGAGTACAAGGTAAATGAATTTTTTCCATTTTATTGTTCATATCTTGAATGATTATAGTTGCAGGAGCTTGCACACTACCTCATTAGAATGTGTAGATTCAAAAACTTGTTTTCTCGACCTATCTGAAATACTTACTAACCATGCTTTCTTGTAAAATTAAAGCAATTCATTGATATTTGAATTTCTTTTAATAGATCCAGATTATATTATCGGAAATGGTTCCACACCAGTGCAAGCAGGACCTTCATGTTCATGTAAGATTTCCATTTATTGATACTATTTCATTTAAAGTTATAAATTTCAATGTGATATGTTAATATTATGCATGATATAAAATGCTTGATGATTTTTCTTATTTGAATATCTATTCCTAGATGTCCAAGATGTGCTTGAGGTAGAATATGAGTCTGAAGTTGAACCTGTAATTCCTGCTACCCCAAATAACTTATTTTATTTACTAATCTTGAATGATTTTTGATTATATAAAATTGAATTGTTATAATTTTCTCTTCAGGAAAAACCAGAAGGACACGATTCTCTAAGGTATCGCCAGACGCTAGGGAATACTACAAAATTGCCACTGATCTGCACGTAAAGTGGGAAGGATTGCTGAAAAGAATAAAGGCCTGAAATTTGTAGTGAAAGAGCTACAGAATGCTTGCCATACTCATGAACCGCTCAGCCACTCGATGAACACACCAACCTTTAATTTTCTCTTGTCTCAAATAAGGTGTAAAAACCTGAAACCCAGAGGAAGGTGCTGTACTTTAGATGAGAAAATTCTTTTTTTGACATCATTTAAAAATAGCCCTAAGGGATACAAACTACTCAGCAACATTTTTGCGGTTCCATCCAGCAAAACTTTGTCAAAATTATTGCATTCAGTAAATTTCAGTACAGGTATCAATTCTAATATTATGGATTCAATACATAATATTAGAATTGATTCAATATCTATATCTACTATATTTCATATTTGATTTTTTCCCAGAGGCTATGGAAATGTATAAATTTGTGACTGCATTTTCATGTACGAAATGTTTTCCACATTATCCATTTTTCATATTATAATTCACATTTGGTTTTGTCCTTCTAAATGTATATTGGAAATATTGTGATAATTCATTAGCTCCTTCATATTCAAGATAATGGATTATTTTAATGTATAATATATTTCCACATTTCGTTGTACTTGCGTAATGATATCCATTTTTGGTGCTCTTGTTTATACTTTATTTCACATTTGATTTTGTCCTTGTAAATGCATACTAAAAATTTTGCAATCATTTATTTGATAGCTCTTTCATATTCAAAGCTATAGATTAGAGAAGATTTCATGAAGAGAATATCTTCCACATTGCGTTGTACATAATATACTTACTGCTATCCATTTTTTATATTATATTTCACATTTAATTTTCTCTTTTCTTCTAAATGATTCGAGATGTATTTTTAATTTTTATATATATTATTTAATAATTCTTCTAATAATTAGTTCACATCAAATGAACAACTTCAATTCATGAATCTGAATAAATACTTTTATTAAAAGTTTTGGGATTTCATTTATTTCCTTTCCATTAGAACTAAAACCATGGTTCCAAAAACATTGTCAAAAGCCAGGTGTTAGACGAATTATCGTCTATTTGGTGTTTGGCAGTGTTTTGGAACAATATGTTAAAATAGAATATAGGATATTATAATGCGAAGTACATTTGAATTTCCCGCTCGGATGTATTTCTTGAGGTGCCCGCGACGTACCGCTAGTGTTCCACGAACCAAAATAAGGCGAGAGTGGCCCATCTATATATATCTCTTGTCTATGAACTTGCATTCCACAGAACCACAGAACGAGACAGAAAACATATGTAAATATTTATTACTAAATTTTGGAATCTTGAACCATTTATAGTGTAAATTTCATGTGGTTTCTTGGGTTATTGGTTCTTTTTGCGGGCGTGTTCCGCAAGGAACAGCGTGCTATCATTTCGTCACAATGTCTGTATTATTCGAATTTTTTTTCGAAAATGGTCTCAAACGATTGGGTTCGACTCCCTGATGAAGAATTCGAGGTCAAATTCAATTCTGTCCGTCCGGTCCGGCCGGCCGATAGCACGATTACTCTTGAACGGAACGACTTAGAGCGTTGAAATTTGCAGGGTAGTTTTGTAGCGTAAATATCTCGGACAAGTTCGTTAACGGGCGAAATCCACCGAGCGTTTTCGGAGTTAAGGCCGTTTTTAGTCAAAACGTTTTTTATGAATATTTCCGGAACCGATCACTTGATCTTTCTGAAATTTGGCATCAAATTGTAGAATCATGACCTTTATATGCCTGCGAAGTTTTGTTATGACCGGACGGCCCTAAAGTGGCAAAAAAAAATGTCAAAAATTTTAAAATTTTGTTTTCACGATAACTCGAAAAATACTGATCTGATTAAATTGAAACTCAGTAGTTAGATGCAAAAGACCAATGCAAACACTTTTGCAAAATTTCGTGAAGATCACGTGACATGAAAAAAATCAAAAAATTACTACTATTTTGCGGAATACTTTGCTTAAAATGCCGAAACCTATTTATTTGAGGTTCATGCTGCCTTTTCCGGGCATTTTTCGTTGTGCGCATGCGCAGATGAGAAGTCATTTAACTGATGTAGTTTTCGTCAGAGAGGATTGGGGTTTTGGGGTGGCGGATGCTATTCCTCCATAGAATCCAGATCCCTGATGAGGGTCTGCGCATGCGTAGATTAAAGATGCGGTATCTCCCGAACCACTAGTGTTGGAGAATCGGAGTTTTTTGTAAGGTGTGTTATTTTGAGAGGACTTTTAGCCGCGAGTAGATTGCGCATGCGCAGAAGAGAAGTGACTGTTTTTGAATTGGATGGGTTATGTTGGGAGTGCTGAGTCGATATTGTGAGGTTTTAAAAGAATATTCATAGCAATTCAGTTCAAGGACAAGTCAGTTTGGGGGATGTAGCTTTGTTTCCGAGTTAAAGTCTTCGTACCGTGGCCCTTGGGCTAATTTTGAAATTGATGTTACCCCTTACAGGCATTTTTCGCTATGCGCATGAGCAGACCATCAGTGATTTAACTGGTGGTGTTTTCGTCAGAGAGGATTGGGGTTTTGGGGTGGCAGATGCTATTGCTCCATAGAATCCCCTGTTGAGGGTCTGCGCATGCGTGGATTAAAGATGTGATACCTCCTGAACCACTAGTGTTGGAGAATCGGAGTTTTTTGTAAGGTGTGTGACTTTGAGAGGGCTTTTAGCCGCAAGTAGATTGCGCATGCGCAGAAGAGAAGTGACTGTTTTTGGGTTGTATGGGTTATGTTGGGAGTGCTGAGCCGATATTGTGAGGTTTCAAAAGAATATTCATGGCAATTCAGTTCAAGGACAAGTCAGTTTGGGGGATGTAGCGTTGTTTCCGAGTTAAAGTGTCCGTACCGTGGCCCTGGGGCTAATTTCGAAATTGATGTTACCCCTTACGGGCATTTTTCGTTATGCGCATGAGCAGACCATCAGTGATTTAACTGCTGGTGCTTTCGTCAGAGAGGATTGGGATTTTGGGGTGGCGGATGCTATTCCTCTACAGGGTCTTTCACGAGGAACCTCACCCATATTTATACGGGAAACTACTGAACGTATTTTCATGAAATTCAGCACTTATAAGTATTTCACGATGCTGATGAAATCTAAAATATTTTCAAGGCATGAGCACCTCCGGTTTTTCCGGAAATGACGTCAACTTCCGTTTTTCAAATTAGAACACCATTTTTTTATTGCAGAAATAGATTCCTTAGAAAATTTCAAGTTATTTTGATGTAACATTTTTCAGTTTTGGTTGGAAAATTCTCTCTGAGCGGGAAAATTCGAAAATAAAATCGAAAATAGAGCTCCGCTGAAACAAGAATAACTTCGAGGTTTTTGGATGGAAAATTTTCATTTTTGGGATTTTTCAAGATGTAAGATTGATGTATCCACTTTAAAAATCGAAATCGCGATTCATGATACAGGGGGTGAAAAAATCGCTTTCAAAGTTAGGGATGACAAAATCGTGAAAAATCAATTTTTTCAAATTAGAACCCCATTTTTTTATGGCAGATATTGAATCTACGTTAAAAAATAATGTGAGTGTATGCATCACACCCTTGCCCTAAAATGGATATTTTCTGAGTTATTCAGAAAAAACTGTTTTTCGTCTTGAATTTTCAGCTATTTCTTTTCCCTTCACGCCAAAAAGATGAAATTTTCAGGAACTGTTATTTGAACCATGCTGTAGATTTTTCACCCCTTCTTGAAACCGACTTCAAGTTACTATTAGGAGAACCATGGCAAACTCTCGCAGTTATAACTAGAGAAGATGCTCAAAGTTTTGACCGTTAATTTCTAGACATTTATTTATACGTCTCAGGAATGCTTCGTGCGTTGCTCTTCTTATTTCATCGGGAGGAAGAGATCTGCAAAAGTGTTTAAAAACCAAATTGAGTTTCAAAACTATGAATCTAAAAATCTAAACAAACCTGAACGCATTTCTGACTCGTTCTATGCAGTCCTCTTTATCAGTCAGGGGAGTTGAGTAGACAATATTTTTTATCCTACCCCAAACATAATAGTCTAAAGGAGTTAAATCGGGAGAACGTGGTGGCCAAAGATGTGGACCATTGTTCGCCAACCATCGATCTTCAAATAGCCTGTAGAGGATATTTGACACATTGAGTGAATTGTGTGGAGGCGCGCCATCTTGTTGATACCATAAGTCATTATGGTTCTGTACTAGCGGCTCAATTATTTGAGTCAATATGTCAGAATATCTATCTCCTAAGGGAGAACATTCTTTAAATAATGCAAACATGTGTAGTGTTCTATCTTACCAGTTAAAGTCCCATCATAAATGTGAACATCGAGAATTGCATTATTTTTGATAGCGCAAAAAACATTGAAACTCCAGGTCTCTTGAAAGTTCCATTGTCTGAAGTGGTGGTTGTTCTCTTCATCCCAATAATGACTGTTATGCCTATTGAAAGAACCATTCTTTGTGAATTTAGATTCATCTGTCCAAATTATACAGTCCAAAAAGTTTTCATTCTCTTGAAATCGAATCATCATAGCTTCGCAAAACTCTGTTCTCCTGACGAAATCAGTTTCCTTCAAAAGCTGTACCCTATTGAATTTATATGGGTGCATTTTATGTTTTTTTAATATTCTCCAAACACTCGATTGAGATAATCCCAGATCAATCTCGGCATCTTTGAGAGAATTTTGAGGATTCACACGAAAATATGCAAGAACTGTAATTTCGTTGTTCTCATCTTCTACTACACTTTTTTCTCTGTGTATAGCTTTCTTAACGAAAGATCCGACATTTCTCAAGTTTGTCATGGTTCTGTTAATGGTATCTCTCGTTGGTCTGGGTCGGTCAGGAAACCTCTCAATGAACAGTCGAATCGTTCTATCTACAACTTTATTACATTCTCCATGAAGTAGAATGAGATTTAAATAATCTTCATTGGTAAAATTAGGCATAGTGATCGATTTTATAACTTAATACGAATTATCACCAAATTAATAGTGAAAACAAAATGCTACTGAATAAAGAGGAATTTGGCAGATGTAATTAATGATATCTATCATTAAAAAAAAAGAATGTAAAACATGGTAAGTTTTTGCATATGGTTCATAAGGAATTATTTATTTATCACTGGAGAGAAAACCGATGGCCGATTAGTTGAAATAAAGAGGTTTCCGATACAAATTCGAATCAAAATTCGCCATCTATTTAGGAACAACCTGTAACTTTTTTCTCTTGCATATTAGGGTAGTAAAATCTAAAACATGGTTTAAGTAACAGTTCCTGAAAATTTCATCTTTTTGGCGTGAAGGGAAAAGAAATAGCTGAAAATTCAAGACGAAAAACAGTTTTTTGTGAATAACTCAGAAAATATCCACTTTAGGGCAAGGGTGTGATGCATACACTCACATTATTTTTTAACGTAGATTCAATATCTACCATAAAAAAATGGGGTTCTGATTTGAAAAAATTGATTTTACACGATTTTGTCATCCCTAACTTTGAAAGCGATTTTTTCACCCCCTGTATCATGAATCGCGATTTCGATTTTTAAAGTGGATACATCAATCTTACATCTTGAAAAATCCCAAAAATGAAAATTTTCCATCCAAAAACCTCGAAGTTATTCTTGTTTCAGCGTAGCTCTATTTTCGATTTTTTTTTCGAATTTTCCCGCTCAGAGAGAATTTTCCAACCAAAACTGAAAAATGTTACATCAAAATAACTTGAAATTTTCTAAGGAATCTATTTCTGCAATGAAAAAATGGTGTTCTAATTTGAAAAACGGAAGTTGACGTCATTTCCGGAAAAAACCGGAGGTGCTCATGCCTTGAAAATATTTTAGATTTCATCAGCATCGTGAAGTACTTATAAGTGCTGAATTTCATGAAAATACGTTCAGTAGTTTCCCGTATAAATATGGGTGAGGTTCCTCGTGAAAGACCCTGTATAGAATCCCCTGGTGAGGGTCTGCGCATGCGTGGATTCAAGAAGCGATATCTCCTGAACCACTAGTGTTGGAGAATTGGAGTTTTTTGTGAGGTGAGTAATTTTGGGAGGACTTGCAGCCACGAGTATATTGCGCATGCGCAGACGAGACGTGAATGGTTTTGGGTTGTTTGGGTTATGTTGGGAGTAATGAGCCGATATTGTGAGGTTTTAAAAGAATATTCATGTCAATTCAGTGCACGGACACAATTCAGTTTGGGGGAAATAGCGTTGTTTCCGAGTTGAAATGTCTGTATGGTAGCCCTGAGGCAAATTTATAAATAACTTTATTCGATAGATCTATATTAAAATACGTTCGGATTTGGAGAAGAGGCAATTGCGTTCCTAACGGAGGTCCCACAACCGCAATTTTTTTTTATCTACGTTAAAGCTAACATCCAAACTGTATTGATAGCTATATTTGTTAAAGGAACTTGAAAAAAAAAGCACTGACGTGAAGTCAGTACTCTTTGGCGCGCGAGTTCACGGTGGCTAATTTTAATTGAATGATGAGTACTTCAAGCTCAGTGGATAGAGCGGGCCGAAGATCTACCCAAAGGATAGTGGACACCATTCACTGTCGGTTCAAAAATTAACAGTGCTGTATCTAAGCTGCCATCAGGATAGAGTAACAAAGTTTGAAAAGAACACAACTGACTCTCCTTAGTCGCACAAGATCCTAGAAGATTTGGGAGGGTCAGTATAATCCTAATCATGTTTATAGCACGCGCGCAAAAGCAGAGTGACTTAACAATGAAAGAAAAAGTGTAAAAAGTCAATCTGCTTTGGCGCGCGTGCTATAAACATGATTAGGATTATACTGACCCTCCCAAATCTTTTAGGAGCTTGTGCGACTAAGGAGAGTAAGTTGTGTTCTTTTCAAACTTTGTTACTCTATCCTGATGGCAGCTTAGATACAGCACTGTTAATTTTTGAACCGACAGTGAATGGTGTCCACTATCCTTTGGGTAGATCTTCGGCCCGCTCTATCCACTGAGCTTGAAGTACTCATCATTCAATTCAAATTAGCCACCGTGAACACGCGCGCCAAAGAGTACTGACTTCACGTCAGTGCTTTTTTTTTAAAGACAATATCAAAATCAGTTTACAGTTAACCTATTTATTACTACGTTTCGCTCGAAGTCCTCCGAGCTTCTTCAGGCTACAACAAAAATATACATTTAAAAAACATCTATTTCATATTTAGTTCAAGCAAATCCTAGCTTACTTAGTTATTCTGGGAAAAATGACTGGATTACTAAAGATTTCCAAAAACAACTCCAAAAATATCCGGCAATGATCTCAAAAGGGTAGAAATTAAATGACATATGTCGCTGCTAGACAGGCGTCATTCGGCAGTGACAGTTGACGTGTGGTCCAGGGATGTGAAAAGGCTCGGTCGACTTGCATGGTGGTTCATTTTTTTTAATCTGTATCATTTCAAGGAATTCTCTTTTTTTAACATTTTTTTCGGTGGTCAGAATCTTCGTGTCTTCATAGTTGAATTCATGATTTGTAGTTCTTTTATGTTTACTCAATGCCGTAGAGCAAACTTTTGTGTATTTGTGTCCTTTTATCCTATTCTCTAGATACTGCGATGTTTGACCGATATATACTCCACTGCAGGATGGCTCATTGCAAGGAATCTGATATACTACATGCGTTTTTCTGTTCTTTGGGATTTCTGATTTTAATCTGGAAAAAGTTGTTTTTTCGAGGGTGTTGTGTGCTTTGTATACAAATTGAAAGTTAAAATTTTTCAGGGTTTTGGACAAACCTTCCGAGAGTCCATGTATATAAGGTAATCCAATGTATATTTTTTGGCTGGAGGAGTCTCTAATTTCCTTGGTTGAATTATTGTATAAACGGTCGACTCTACTTGCACATATGACATTAATTAGAAAGGGAGGGAAATTGTTTTCTTTTAGTGTTTGTTTCGCCTTTTTTATTGTCAAATGCCTGTATTCTGGATCAGACAGGGAGATAGCTCTATCTATTAAGCCTATTATCACTGATTTCTTCTGGCTTATGGGATGTTGGGATTCAAAATTCAAATATCTTCCAGACCATGTCTCCTTTGTATACCATATTGTCCTAATCTTCTGTTATTTGCGGAGCAAGGTCATATCCAAAAAATGTATGCTGTCATCCTTTTCCTCTTCGATTGTAAATACTAACTTAGGGTGATAGGAATTGAAAACTACTTTTATATTCTCAGCTTTTCCTCTGGGTATCAATGCGATACAGTCATCAACATATCTTCTGTAAAAAGGTAAGACAAAATCCAGGGTTGGTATCACAGTTTTTTTCCAAATCTTCGAGTATGAACTGAGGAATAACACCAGAGAGGGAGGCACCCATAGCACATCCTTCTATTTGTTTATATGTTGTGTTATTGTATTGGAAAAATGTAGAAGTTAGGACATACTCTACTCCTGTTTGAAATTCATTGAGTGGTAAGGTTGTGTACTTTTGGATACCGTCCCAGCTTCTATCGATGACATTTTTAACAAGAAAAAATAGAAGTTCGATCCAATATTTGTGACACTATTAAGAACTTCAGAAACAACAACAAGCCTAGGAACCTGAAACAGAGGATATTACACCAGAAACTAGTTGAAACTAAACAATTCATAAAATATAACGATAACATAAAAATTGTAAGACCTGACAAATCGAATAAAACAGTAATAATGTACTCTGACGAATATGATTCCAAGATGACAGAATTGTTAAACGACGAAAGCACCTATAAAGAAATAAAAGCTGATCTGACTAAGGTATGCCAAACTAAGAACAACAACCTGATAAAACGCTGGGAACAAAGTGAATATATCACGAAGAGTGTAGCTACATCATTAAAAATACAGAATGCTCATCCACCTAGAATATATGGGCTACCTAAACTACATAAAGAGAATATCCCGATGAGACCCATTGTTTCATGCAACCAGTCACCTTTTGAAAAACTATCCAAATATTTATCTGACATATTGAGTAAATGTGTTGGAAAAAATGATTATTACATCAGAGACTCTTTTCAATT
Source organism: Halyzia sedecimguttata (assembly GCA_937662695.2). Lineage (NCBI taxonomy): Eukaryota > Metazoa > Arthropoda > Insecta > Coleoptera > Coccinellidae > Halyzia > Halyzia sedecimguttata. Next base: position 3,846,320 of record OW569413.2, on the reverse strand, counting down.
CAATACTCAATTGGGCAATGTAACTGTACCAGAAAATCACGTACTGATCTCCTTAGATGTTATTTCCCTTTATACGAACTTTCCACTAAGTTTGGTTAAAAATGTCATCGATAGAAGCTGGGACGGTATCCAAAAGTACACAACCTTACCACTCAATGAATTTCAAACAGGAGTAGAGTATGTCCAAACTTCTACATTTTTCCAATACAATAACACAACATATAAACAAATAGAAGGATGTGCTATGGGTGCCTCCCTCTCTGGTGTTATTGCTCAGTTCATACTCGAAGATTTGGAAAAAACTGTGATACCAACCCTGGATTTTGTCTTACCTTTTTACAGAAGATATGTTGATGACTGTATCGCATTGATACCCAGAGGAAAAGCTGAGAATATAAAAGAAGTTTTCAATTCCTATCACCCTAAGTTAGTATTTACAATCGAAGAGGAAAAGGATGACAGCATACATTTTTTGGATATGACCTTGCTCCGTAAAGAACTGAAGATTAGGACAATATGGTATAAAAAGGAGACATGGTCTGGAAGATATTTGAATTTTGAATCCCAACATCCCATAAGCCAGAAGAAATCAGTGATAATAGGCTTAATAGATAGAGCTATCTCCCTGTCTGATCCAGAATACAGGCATTTGACAATGAAAAAGGCGAAACAAACACTAAAAGAAAACAATTACCCTCCCTTTCTAATCAATGCCATATGTGCAAGTAGAGTCGACCGTTTATACAATAATTCAACCAAGGAAATTAGAGACTCCTCCAGCCAAAAAATACATATTGGATTACCTTATATACATGGACTCTCGGAAGGTTTGTCCAAAACCCTGAAAAATTTTAACTTTCAAGTTGGATACAAAGCACACAACACCCTCGAAAAAACAACTTTTTTCAGATTAAAATCAGAAATCCCAAAGAACAGAAAAACGCATGTAGTATATCAGATTCCTTGCAATGAGCCATCCTGCAGTGGAGTATATATCGGTCAAACATCGCAGTATCTAGAGAATAGGATAAAAGGACACAAATACACAAAAGTTTGCTCTACGGCATTGAGTAAACATAAAAGAACTACAAATCATGAATTCAACTATGAAGACACGAAGATTCTGACCACCGAAAAAAATGTTAAAAAAAGAGAATTCCTTGAAATGATATATATATATATATCGGTTTAAAACGTGCGACGACGTTGTCCGATGTCTAGATTCCATTGTTTGCGATTTTCCCATTGTCCTGTTTGTAGGTTTCGATCGCTCATTGCTTTTCGTATTCCCTCCATCCAGTTCTTTCTTGGTCTTCCTCTTCGTCTTCTCATATTTGGTATCCACTCCATCGTTTGTTTCGGCAGCCTTGTTTGTCCCATCCGTTGAACGTGTCCATACCAGATCAGCTGTTTCCTCTCTATATCATCCATGATTGTGCCTTCTACTCCCATTTGATCACGTATTTCTTGGTTTCTTATTCTTTGCATTCTCGATATTCTAGCCGATCTCCTCAACGCATCCATCTCTGCAGCTTCTATCCTCCTCTTATTCCTTTCTGTCAGTCTCCATGTCTCAGATCCATATGTTAGTTGGCTTTTGATCATTGTATTGTAGATGTCGAACTTTCGTGATCTAGTTATGTTTTTGCTCCATAATATTCCATTTAAACAACCAATCACCTTTCTTGCCTCTGTTACTCTTGATCTTATCTCATTGTCATCTGTACCGCTTGTGTCGAACTTCACTCCCAAATACTTGTATTCTCTGCAAGGTTGTATGCTGTATGTACCCTCAATATCCAGTCCACTCATTTCATCTCCAATACAAAGGTATTTAGTTTTTTCCAGATTTATATCTAGTCCCCAATTTTCATATGTTTCTTTCAGTTTACGTGTCATGTATTCTAGATCTTCTTTGTCTCCTGCAATTATTACCTGGTCATCCGCAAATTGTAAGGTGTAGATGTTTGTATCATTCAAGGGTACGCCCATTCCAGAACATTTTCGTTTCCATTGCATTAAAGCATGCTTGATATAGATTTTAAATAAAGTGGGTGATATGGTGCATCCCTGTCGTAATCCCTTATTCACATAAAATGGACTTGACAATTTGATTCCTTCTTTAATTCTAGATGATGAGCGTTAGTATAGATTCTTCAATGCCTCAATCAAAGTCTGGTTTATATTTGTGTTCTGTAGTGTTTCCCATAGCTTACACCAAGGTATTGAATCGTAAGCCTTGGTTAGATCTACGAATAAAATATGCGTTGCTAGGTTTACTGAACTTCTTTTTTCAACTATCTGTTTCATACAAAACACATTATCCGTGCAAGATCTTCCAGCTCTGAATCCACATTGCTCCTCCTCTTCGCCAAATTCTTTTTGGATTAGGGTTCTTAAAATTCTTCCGTACAGTCTACTAAGGGTACTTGTAACTGAGATGCCTCTGTAGTTCGAGCATATGTCCTTTCTGCCTTTTTTATGGACGGAAGACACATAAGCCTCTTTCCAAATATCTGGAACATCTTCTCCGTTGATGTATCGGCTGAATACTACAGTGAGCAGATGGAAAAGTTTTTCAGTACCGTTCTTGATAAGCTCTGCATATATTCCTTCTGGCCCGCACGATGTACCTTGTTTTAGACGTTTAATATTATCCACCACCATTTCCGTATCAATTTCGATGTTCTCACCTTGAATGCTGACTGGGTTTTCCATTTCTTCGTATTGTGGACGTCGTTCTTGTAGTAATTCTGTATAGTGCTGTATCCATTGTTGTTGTCGAATTACGCTTATGTTAGATTTTTCTTTTCCTGTTGATTTAACATTTTTTATAAATTTCCACACTTCCGTAGATTTTCTTCCTCCTATGTATGTATTTATTTCTCGGCATTTTTTATCCCACAGTTCGTTCTTTGCTTTATTAATCTTGTGTCGTGTTTCTCTTTTCATCGCATTATAGGTATCTCGATCCTCCTGTTGCCTTGTTGTTATCCACTTCAAATAAGCTTTCTTCTTTAGTGCTATCATTTCTTCTACTTCACCGTCCCACCATATTTTAGTACTGCAAAATTTTCTTTTCTCTCCAATAGCTTCTCTTGCTGCTTGATGTATACTCTCAACAATATTCTGGTATATATTGGGTGTTCTTTGGTTTTCCGGGGATTGTAAATACATGTCAAGTCTACGTTGATACAAATACTTTGTAGAATCGTCTAAAGGGCCCTCCAAATTATATTTCGGGTAATCTACTGTTTCACTTGCTTCACCATGTTGGGTATCTGTTTTTTTTTCTTTGATGAAAGTTCTTGCAATCTTAGCCTTCAAAAGATAGTGATCTGATCCACATGTGATTCCTCGATGAACCTTTACATCCTCTATTTTCAAAGTTGCCTTTTGGCGTGTGATAACATAATCTATGATTGATTTCAATTGTCTTGTTGGTTGTTCCCAAGTATATTTATGGATCCATTTATGTCTGTAGAAACCGTTTGTAATTTTTAGTTCGTTTTGTCCACAAAAGTCAATCAATCTAGTTCCATTGTCATTAACGGTATTCTCTCCATATGGTCCCACCACGTCATCGTCTGTCTTTGATCCGGTCCTACTGTTAAAATCGCCCAACAATATAAGCTCTCTGGTGTTCCCTATTTGAACAACTGTGTCGTTAAGCTTTTCAAGGAACTCATCCTTTATTTGAGCTTGTTCATCATCTGAAGGTGTATATTATACTGCTATAACAGTGAGGTTCAAACCACAGAAAGAGACAGAAAATTACTTTATGGTTAGAACCGAAACTAAACCGTGTCTGTGTGAACGCTCCGGTTGATCTGTATTCCCTACACACGAATCCAAACCTGATAGAAACCTATTCGTGTCGAGGGAGTATTCGGTGCTGTACGGTTTCTATTCGGTACCGAATCTAAACCGGAGCATCGTTTCACACTTGTCGCCAGCGACCGAATTGAAACCGAAAACGAAACGAACCGAATGGAACCGTATGCATGTGAAACAAGCCTAAGAAGGCTTGTTTCACAATCACATGCATACGGTTCCATTCGGTTCGGTTCGTTTTCGGTTTCCATTCGGTCGCTGGCGACAAGTGTGAAACGGTGCTTCAGTTCAGATTCGGTACCGAATAGAAACCGTATAGCACCGAATACTACCTCGACTCGAATAGATTTCAATCAGGTTTGGTTCGTGTGTAGGGAATACAGATCAACCGGAGCGTTCACACAGACACTGTTTAGTTTCGGTTCTAACCATAAAATAATAAATATTTACATATGTTTTATGTCTCTTTCTGTGGTTTGAACCTCAAATCGAGCAGATATCATTCCCAAATATAGAAATATAAACATAGATACATATGTTCGGGATATATCAGTATTCATGGGAAAACGATGGTTTACCAAATGTGGATCGACTGATTTATGTTGTAAATCTAAACCGGTGCTGTGGGAGAAATCTTCCGAAAAATGTAAGGATAAATTAAAGACGCAAGAAGCAATAATGATGCTTGTGTTCAGATTTTGAATGACTGATGAATCTGACGTCGCGAAAATTGGAATTGTGATTGGGCATTTGTTTCGAAAGATAACATAAAACCTAATATGAACCGTATTTGCGTTTCTGTTGAAACCGTAAACGAACCGAACCGAATGGAACCGTATGCATGTAAAACAAGCCTCACATTGGGTTTCACAAAGCTTTGATAGCTCTTAATTGCCAAATTAGTGCGATTCTATGTCGATTTTCAGTTCATTTTTGATACAAGCATCGAAATAAATCCACGATTAAGCTAATCGAAGCTTCGTGAAACCCAACATTAGTCTCTCGAAAACCAACCGAACCGAATGGAACAATATGCATGTGAAACAAAACTTATCCTTCCACAAAACTGTATCATTTTTTGTACATTACAGCACGTACTTATATTCATCCACCAAGGATATGAATAATCGATTTTTTTCATTAGAGAAATTAATGCTCGTCTATCCATATTTGATTCAATACTAATGAATGAGCAATTAATGAGAAAATTTCAAAATACACCGGTTATAACAATAAAAGAGCGCGTAGAAATCATGATCTGTTTAAAATATCTGTGCACAGAACACATAAATGGGACTCTTTTAATAAAACAGACATTTTGAGGCTAAAATTAACTTGTCTGTTTAAAGTTAACTTCGGTACACCGACCCTTAGTCTGGTCTTATACAGCCTGAATGTCTCTCTGAATTTCTATTCTTAATTACTCAGATTTACCTAAATTATGAATCAAGAATATGAATTCAGAGACAATCTGGCTGTTTGAGGGCAGCTTTACTTGGAAATAATACTTAGACAAAATAGTTACGAACGAAGCACAAAAGCAAAAACTCACCAGTGAATTATTGTTGTTTATCATTTTTGAGTGCACAATAAAATTATCCTAGGAAACCAATACGAAACTAACAAAAAAGACACGGAAGAACAGAACCAGTCGACACACATCAACACAGAAATGAGCACTTGCTGAGAATTCTGAAACGGATGGACACTAATCGTCTTACTATTACTGCTAAATCTTCTACCGGTTTAAATCGCATTAGGTGCGAAAGTCAAACAGTCCCAAAATCATTCTCTGTCGAGTGATTTATAAACGGCTATTATTCGAAAACAAAACGGCAGATTCCAAAGAAATCGGTTCATACATTTTGGACGACCAGATGCGCATAAATAAACGCGTGCGAAGAGTGGAGGCAATATTATATTTATACTTCCTGACGTGAAGTCAGGAGCTTTTGCACGCCTGTTCCATTGTCTATTCACGCCTCATACGGTCGATCGAGCTGAAATTCGGTACTTGTATGTAGAATTTCAGGTGATTCTGACGCATAATTTCTAAAATATAAAATTTTTTAAGAAAAAAATGTTTTTCTTCCAACTCTAAAGACTTGAGTAATGATAGACTTGAAAGTCTAAGATTACAGAATTTTATATTCTGAAATATGTATTCTAACGGAATTGAAATTAATTAAATAATATGCAATAATAGACGAAAGGGTTCAAGCCCTGTGGACAGGAGCTTTCTGGCGCTCTAGTTCAAACAGACAGCGCGTAGGCATTCTACAAGTAATTAACGAGTTTTAATTGGATCTGATTTGTATATTTTGAGTTATAGAGGAAATAACACAAAATTTCAGATGGGTGGTATAACTCCGTTCGGCCGTTTATGCCTATTAAAGAAATTAAATGCGGCATTCGGATGCGCAACCTACCTAGAAAATTGCAAATCTGTTTCCATTCTCAAGTTATCGTGACATACATAATATTTTTTCATAATTTTTATAAAAATTTTCTAGTAATACGATACTCAAGAAATTTTGCATATGTATTTGCGTCGGTATTATACAACTAGTTATCATATTTCAATTCGATCGGATATGTACATTTCGAGTTATAGAGAAAACAATAAGATGGGTATAACTCCGAAACCGTTTGGCCGAATATGCCCAACAACGGTCTTAACTGTTGCATTCGAATGCGCAACCTACCCTAAAAATTACAAGTCGCTATATATCTTTCCGTTCAAAAGATATCGTGGCAACAGTCTCCCATCCAGCTCCTGAACTCACCCAATGCTGGGATCTCCAACAATATAGATCTGATCGTGTTCAAATTTGGTATTTGGCTGTAAAGTTAGGTTTTGAAGGCTCTCGCAAAATTTGAGTGATATCAGACGTATAGTTACTGAGATATGGAATTTTTTCAATTAATATTTTTCTAGTGATACGATCAAACCATGTTTGAATTGGATGGGATTCGTATTTTTTGAGTTATTGGGGAAATAACAAAATTTCAGATGGGTATAATTCCAAAATCGTTTGGCCGATTATACCATTAACGAACTCAAATGTCGCATTCGGATGCGCAACCTACTCCAAAAATTGTTACATAATATTTTTTTTTCTAGTGATGCTCACAAAATTCCATATACGCCTTTGTGTCGGTATTCTACAACTAATAACAAAGTTACAATTCCGGATCAGTATTGGTTGAAAACAAAATTAGTACTCGAAAACCGTTGGGTCGATTATGCCCATCAACGAATTTGTCCGTCGCATTGGGAGGAGCTACTTACCCTGAAAATTTCAAGTCGCAATCTCTTGCCGTTCGAAAGTTATCGTGGCAACTGCCGGCCGGACAGAATCAAAATTGACCTCGATTTCTTCATCCGTGAGTCGAACCTAATCGTTTGAGACCATTTTCGGCAAAAAATTCGAAAATTACTGTGATTTGGGAAAAATGATAGCACGTTCTTCCCCAGAACATGCGCGCAAAAATAAATTTAATGTTTTTCAAAATATACTTAGTGACATTGGGCTCAAGGCGGGTTTATATTGCAAATAAAATAAAACAAGTTACGAATTAAAATAATATAATCATTTAGGGCTAAAACGATTGGTTTATACAGATGATCTAAAACACAATTGAAAGAAATGAGGATTAACCAATCAAATCGCACATTTTTACTCGTTCTGGGAAACATCGCGTTATCATTTTGCCCAAATATCTGTACTTTTCGAATTCGAAAATGGTCTCAAACGATTAGGTTTGACTGGTGAAGAATTCCGAAGTCAAATTTGGTTCTGTCCAGCCGTCCGGCCGGCCGTTGTCACGATAACTTGGGAACGGGTATAGATAGCGACATGAAATTTTTAGGGTAGGTGGCGCATCCAAATACGACGGACAATTTCGTTAATGGGTATAATCAGCCCAACGGTTTCCGAGTAATAATTTTATTATGAGCCAATACAGATCCGATCGCACTGGTAGCTAGTTGTAGAAAACCAATACAAAAACGTTCATGAAATTTTGTGAGAATCGTTTTAAAAAAAATATTATTTATGTCACGATAACTTTAGGTTAGGTTGTGCATCCGAATACAACATTTCAGTTTATGAATAGGCATCATCGGCCAAACGGTTTTGGAGTTGTATCCATCTGAAATTTGGGAATAGATTTTTTAACCTTAACAGGCGACCGGAGCAGACATAATATCAGTCTAAGGACCGGAGCAAGATTTCTGGTCGAGAATGGTCTCAAACGATTAATTTCGACCCACTGATGAAGAATCTGAGGACGAACTAAATTATGTCTGGCCGTCAGTACGATTAATCTCGAACGCAATAAGTTAGAGAGTTGAAAATGCGCCGGTTAAGTTCGTCAATGGGGAAAATTCACCGAGTGGTTTCGGAGTCATCTAAAATTTTGTTTTCCAAATAACTCGAAAAGTAATGATCTGATCGAATTAAGGCTTGGTAGTTAGTTGTAAAATATCGGCACGAGAAGGATCGTATGACTAGAAAATTAAAAAAAAATATTTTCAAAGATTCTGTATCTCGGAAAACATCCATCAGATATCCGAATTTTACAGCAAAGTTCTAGATTTAAACAGATCTATATTGTTGGAGATATTCGCCAAATATCGAAATATTACAACAGTTGTAGAGTACTGGTCCCCTGTATTACACTTGAACAAAAAACTTGTCAACGGTTTTTGTTTTTTTGACGCGAAGTCGAACGAATTTATAATGCAGTTTGGATTGATTGAATAAGAAATGCCATGTCTGTGGTCATGTCAATTTTGGCATTCTTGTTCCTAGGAACAGAGTGCTAATCAATTTGCCCAAATGTCTGTAATTTTCGAATTTTTGGCTGAAAATGGTCTTGAACGATTTGGTTCGACTCACTGATCAAGCATCCGTGGACGAAATCGATTCTGTCCGGCCGGCCGTCCGTCCGGCCGTTAACACGATAACTCTCGAACGGAATGAGCTAGACAGTTGAAATTTTCAGAGTAGGTTAGAGGGATAAATATCTCGGTTAAGTTCGTTATTGGGCAAAATCGGTCTAATAGTTTCGGAGAAACGAAAAAAGATATTTTTTTACATTAGAACTTTTGAATTCAATTTTTTTAAGATGCAGTTTCATCATAAGAATCCATTGTTATCATTTTCAACTCTAACAAGCTGATACTTTTGGAGATATGATGTTTCAAAGTTTCAATAATACATCGTAAGTTCTATGTATTCACAGAATGTGAACACAGAATCTATTGGTTTGGTATTCAATGATATTTGAGCAAAAATATTCCTCCGACTTGATTATATTTCAAAGGAGATTTAAATAAACATATTTGTAAATACCGAAATGGTCGAACGATAAGTTTTATCAATTACGCAGTACGCACTAATCGGCTGAGAACTGCAAGCCAGCATATATGCGTACTGGTACGTTTTCCATCTCGGGCCCCCCAATAGTTATAATACATTTCTGCTGATTCAGCTAGCAGAAATTCACTTTTTGGAGATGAAATTAAGTCGAGTTAGTTAATCAAGCGAACCTCTGAAATAAACTTTACTCTCTCTTCGTATCCGCGTTAATAAGATAAATATAAGTATCTCTTTATATCCCGAGTTTTATTCAAGTTATTAATTCCATATCCTAATAGGTTATGGGCCCAGGAAACTCTTCCAGCTGTGACTTGTGTTAAATTTAAACAATTGTGAAAAATGAGTGTGAGAAGAAACATTAAAAAATATATATTATTGTTATGAATATTATATTATTGGACCCCCTATATATTATATCGTTATGAATGTTGTATTGTTGGTATTAACTAATATTAAGGACCTATTTGGTTGTAAGGTTGATAATTTGTTTGTTAACATGATTGTAATTAATTGGTGCACGCATTCGTGTTTCCAAAATGTACCAAAGGAAAGAATACCAATATTATCAATTGGGAGTAATCAGTAGCCTCTTGTGTTGTGTATACAGGGTGATTTTTTTAAGTGTTTCATTAGAAGATTTCGAGGAAGGAATTGTAATGCAGATTCAAGATTTTGGATTTTCGTTTTAGAGTACATGAAATTTAATTGTAAAATATTTTCAAGAGGAATCTACTTCCGGTTTCACCGGAAACGAATGTAACTTCGCTATTTCAAATGCTACACCCTGTATATTTTTACGTATTCGAATTCTTCGTTTAATTCTACACTGATTTGATGTATGATATGTGCAACCACTCAAGCGGTTCTTGAATTATAGCCTGATTATCAAATTTTTTGAAAAAAAGGTTGTCTCAAATTAGTGTCCATATCTTCAAAATCCCTCATTACAAGAATTTCTTTTTGCGAAAGTGGAACAAAAGAAAGTACGCTGATACTGTTTCTCGTATAACTTATGAGGAACTATTTACAGGGTGTCTCAAAAAGGGCCCCAAAATGAGCCTCAATAAAACTATGAAATCTCACTTTTTTCAAATGGCAACCCTATAATTTTGTAATTCCAATCGATTGCTCGTCAAAAACCAGTTATGGTGTCCCGAACATTTCATGCCTCTAAAATCAGTAGTTTTGCCGTTATTGAATAAAATTCGATTTTCAGGATTGAATCAAGGTTTCTTAGTCTAACCATAGATTTATTAGGATAGAAGTTTTCAAGAAGGCTATGTCTGTTGATTTATAATGCATTTTAGAGAACTGTCATTTATACTTTTTTGATTAATCGGGCACTATGCAAAATATGAATTACAGTAACCGTGATGTATTGAATATGTTCTTCATTTATGGTGAATGTAACAAAATATTAGAAAGGGCAGTCAGAACTTTTAACGAAAGAAATCTACATTTACCACCTTTAACAAAATCGAAGTTCAGGAAGTATCAAAACAATTTTCTCTGTAGTGGAAGCATTAACCCAAAACGGAATCGTGTGAATACAGTAACAGATAATGAAGAAAATCAAATAAATATTCTAGGACATATTCACGCAAATCCAAGAGGTTCCATCAGACAGGTTGCACAGGAATTAGAAGTCTCATATTCGTCATGTCAAAAAGTGCTCAAAAATGCCAATATGCATAATTATAAATTCCATAAAGGTCAGGCCCTGGTAAATGGAGATCATCAGAGAAGAACTGTATTTTGCGAGAACCTTACTGGAATGCTGAACGGTGATCCCCAAATTTAAAAAAAAAATTATCTGCACAGAGAGAACAATATGTTTGGAGTAACATTTTCGATTTCTTCGGGTCATATTTCTTATGGATTAGTAAATGTTCTTGGTCATTAATATATGACGGTAGCTCGAAAAAAATGCATATTTTTCCAATGACCCAATAATTTCTTAGAAACGATTTGTTTATATGAAACGTGCTATATTTCTCACTGAATCATATAGTTCCCTAGAACCATATTATATCTTACTGCAGAATGAACTATATCCTTCCCTTAAATATATTATCACTTTATGGATACTTCGTACATTGTGCATAGTACACAATATTTCTTAGAGAAAATATATCTATTCGGTAATGTCCACTGGAAGAAATTTACTGTTGGAAGTTAAGAATATTGAGTTCTCTCCAAAATATGATTTCTTCCCATTTACCCTGGCATTGTTTCCTATTGATCGTATCCTGTTTCTAGGCATATAAATTCGATATTTCTTTCTTCGCCACTAAGGGCCGGTTTCTCAAATGCGAGTTAACTCGAGGTTGCGAGTTGACGCATGTATTTAGCGATATTCATGAATGCGTAACACTCGGGTTACCCGCAACCTCGGGTTAACTCGCAATTGAGAAACCGGCCCTAACACGTGCAAATGTTTTCGGCGTAATCGAGTCACCCCGACTTTCATCGTAAGTCTACGGCCTATATAGTAACATCTATCTCGCTATCGCAGGCATAAACTTGTCCATCGGCCATCGCTCATCATCATCATCTATTTTGACTTTTGCTTGTTCTTCTGTGTTAGTGCAACGGTTAATAAAGAATTATGAGTGAAAATATTTCCAACTTACTGGTTGAATGGGGATTGCCAGAAATGGTTCATTTGTTTGAAGGTAAGTAGGAATTTTGAAACATTATCTTATTTGCCTAATTGTTTTGAGAGAAAATTCGACTGATCTACAAGGGGAAATGTGGAAAATTTTTTTGGTTATTATTGGTAATTTTAAAACTCTAACGCAAGTATCTAACTGAACTATGGGTGCATTTGTGTCGCCTAGTAGGTATTTCCTCTTAATTAGTCTCGTTATTCCGAATTACTTCTCTGATGTTTCTACTTTTGATGTAGGTAGATGATGTAGGTCAGAAATGTAACAAATCCGATTGGAGAAATATTTCATTCCTTTTTTGTACTCGAGTCTAAGAAAACACAAATATTTAATATCAGCTATGCAGTATAACCGAATATTTATGCCGTACTATCCCATTGGTCTCAAATTAAAAACAAAATATCGTTTAATACAATATCATACGTATGAAATATTCTTCTACGCAATAGGTATTATGAATTTGGGCAGTGGCGTAGCGCAAAATTCGGGGGCCCTCCCCGCGAATCCACAAGTTCAATCGTACGGGGGCCCCTTTAGTACCGGGGCCCCCCCGCATCACGGGGTCTGCGGGGGCCTACGCTACGCCACTGAATTTGGGTAATTCTTTGGTGTTATACGATCCCTCGTGACTTTGAGTAGTACCTACCTTCCTATTGTTACAATAAGTTGATGTTATGCTTATGGGGTTGTTTTGAAAATTCTATTTTTTATGTTAAAATTCATCACATTGTTAACACATTTTTCCTAACTTACAATTAATTCACTAATTCCTTTTCAAATGAAAAAAATAAGGGGAAGAAAGATAATCCTGAAGTCAATTCAAAAATGTATAAGTTTTATAGATAGCAAACAATACTAATGAGCTGAAACTTTTTGCAGACTATTTTCACTACACTCTTTTTTCACTGCTTGCTTGTCTATTGCCATGCACAACCAAATGTTGTTTAAAACTTGGGAACAAGCAGTGGCGGCCGAAGACTTTAGACATCAGAGAAGCCCTCATTTTACGCGTAGAGGTAAAATTTCTATACTATTTCTATTTTCTACACATGAATGTGCAAAGTTGTTTTCTGTTTTAGTTACCTGGAGATATTGAAAATGCCATTATTTCTAGAAGGGAAAAAGTAAAATCCTTGGGACTTCAGCTGGGCCCATTCATCATAGTTCAGAGCAGTGGGATTTTGGTAGAAAAAATTTTTGTATATTGCAATGGTAAACTCTATGAAACTGAAACAATTCTCAAAGCAATAGACGTGTGCTTTATGTTCTACCATGTGCTGCACATTCAATACCAAACCGAGGTTGAACATGTATGGTATTTTATTCAGAGTGCAATTTACAAAATCAAAACAAGGTGGGATAAACCAATACCTGGTATTGTAGATATAGTTAATAGGGTTAGATAAAGACAATATATATTTGGTATATAAATAATTTTCTATGCTGAATCTTCAATATTTTGTGTTCTTTACAGTTATGAATAGGTACCAAAGATTTTGTATTTATATTTAGTTGAAACACATAGTTTATTTTTCATGGAAGACGAGCTACATTTCTTTTATTCCGTTAAGTTTATGAAGATGTTAAAGATATGATATTAATTCAGTTTAATGACAGCTTAGCTTTCTCAAAAAAATTTTTTACTGTAGTTCATGTTTCAAAATATATTCAAACCATCTTAATTATATAAACCATATACGAGGGTCACATAGATTTTTGGAGGCGTATGAATGCGGTTATTTATCATGCGAAAGTTCGTTCAATACAATAAGTGCGCTCAATAAACACATAAAAAAACATGTTGAACAACCATCAAGGCTCATTGAGGAGGGCAGTAGGTCCAGCGCAACTAACACCCCCAAAAAAAGTTACTATGGAAGTGCTGATAACAACTGTGACAACATATCATTCCATATATGAAAGCAATAGAAATCGACGCAAATGGTTACCAATTTGATATTATCAATTTCAAAAATGTGAAAGATCAGAGACCATTGAATGCACATAAGGTAATTGGAGGTAAATATGTTTTGAGTGTGTTTGATATTTCCTGAGTTATATTATTTCAAAGAATTATGAATGTCGAACTACGCCTTCAGACTTCTGAGTAACCCTTCGTTTTCGTTCATATGTTCTTGTTATATTGATGTTCCTGATGTTCATTTTGTTTATGTGTTGTGATAAAATTACAGAAAATATATTGTTTTCATTATGACTTTATGTCTTTCTGTACCTGGCCTATTTATAATTTTTCAGTGCTTTGATCAGTTTAATGGATCGGTTCGTTTTCAAAATTAGATAATGGTGCAACACTTAACTATAATATTTTGATAAAAAGAAAATAGACCGTTCATGCAAAACGATATACATTTGTGCTTAATTTTTTCATGTCATGACTTCAGATCATAATTTGACTGAAGAGGTGTTGTTTTGAAAAAGTGTAATTTCCAATTCTATATATTTTTGTTGTTCTGTGAGCTCCCTTCTCTCCTAGTTACTGCTTTTTGGAATTGGGGAGAATTTTTTTTTAATGATATTCAACCAATACAAAATTCCACCAATTCTCAGGGGAACTTACTCAGAGTTGTATTAGCAAAAAAATTTCAATGTCAGGATTACATTAATTTCAGATGAACAATGGTTAAAATATATTTAATTGGTCAAACATGGTGATTCAGTCTAACCACACTACTCATTCTTAGGAACCTTGATATATTTTCACGTGCAACAAATAATGATTTATGATGAAGTTTAATTAGTTTATCTATCTGTAACTTCCTCTGTAGAATATTTCATACATTTTCCAAAAAGAAACCATTCGTTCAAAAACAACTGATACTTCACCATTAGTGTAGAAGGTATAGTAAGTTTTGTTTTAAGATGTATTCATTTATTCGAGTGAGGCTATTTAGTGTTATACGAAAATTATCTTTAGTTGGGAAAAAACAGTAACTGTGGTTTCTAAATATATTAAGAAACCCCAATAAATGCATTTACTGTGTGTATATATTTAGAAACACCCAGTAAATAAAGATAATTTTGGTAGCATTAAGTAGCCTTACTCGAATAAATAAATGAATCTGCATACAAAAATTACTATACATTCTACACTAATGATGATGTTGTTTTCGAACGAATGGTCTCTTATTCGAAAATATATGAAATCTTCTACAGAGGGATTAATGGATAGATAAACTAATTAAACTCCATCATAAATCAATATTTGTTGCACGTGAAAATATATAAAGCTTCCTAAGAAAGAGTGGTTTGGGTAGACTGTATCACCATATTTGACCAATTAAATATATTTCAACCATAATAAAGTAAGTATCAGTTGTATTTGAATAGATTGTTTCTTACCTGGAAAGATATGATAGCGTTCTGATCATAATAATATGATGTATGTAAACTCATTAACACTTCAACACAAATCAATTATTTGTTCCAAGTGAAGAAATATCAAGCTTCCTATGGAAGAAAGATCACTTTGGGTGAAGTGAATACCCATGTTTGACTAATAATATATAAATTATTCTCAAACATTTCATATTTTAACGATAATGAAGTTTAAGTTGTATTTGAATAGATGGTTTCTTTCCATGAAAGATATGATAGCGTTCTGCACAAAAAGCATGATGTGCGTAAACTAATGCCACCTTCGACACAAACCAATGATTTATTACACATGAAGAAATATTGGTTCCACATGAGTCACAGATATTTCTTAATATCTAATAAGGTTTCTTAGAAAAATGGCAAGAAATAATATCTTACTCAATACTGCGATATTTGTTGCGCCGTATTTAAAGTCGATCTTTGTTTTATGCAAAAAAATTTTCTTCAATTGGAAGAAATCGTTCTCTCGGTGTGGACAGATAATGCCAAATTTTCACAGGATGGAGTGTTCAATTCAAGAAATAAACATTTTTGGGCGGATACAAATTTTTGTGATAGTTTTAAACTAAGAGATCATTCATTATCTATTACTGTATTCACTCGAGTCCGTTTAGGGTTAAGGCTTCCAGTACCGAGAAAATTGTTTTGATACCTCCTGAACTTTGATTTCGTTAAAGTCAGTAAATGTGAATTTCGTTCGTTGAATTTCTAATTACCTTTTCTAGGAATTTGTTACATTTGCCGCAAATAAAGAACATACCCTTGATATATCATTCCACTGAAATTATTATTGCATGTTTTGCTTAGTGCTTGATCTGTAAGAAAAAGTAAGAATGACATAGCCTACTTCAAAAATGCAAGCTTACAAACTGTGCGAAACCTGTCTTTGATCGTGAAATTCGAATTTTATTGAATAACGGCAAAAATACTGATTTTAGAGGCATGAAATGTTCGGGACACCATAACTGGTTTTTGACGAGCAATCGATTGGAATTACAAAATTATAGGGTTGCCATTTGAAAAAAGTGAGATTTCATAGTTTTATTGAGGCTCACTTTGGGGCCCTTTTTCAGACACCCTGTATAATATTTCCTCATAAGTTATACAAGAAACAGTATCAACGTACTTTCTTTTGTTCCACTTTCGCAAAAAGAAATTCTTGTAATTTGGGATTTTTAAGATATGGACACTAATCTGTGACAACCTTTTTTTCGAAAAATTTGATAATCAGGCTATAATTCAAAAACCGCTTGAATGGTTGCACATATCATACATCAAATCAGTGTAGAATTAAACGAAGAATTCGAATACGTAAAATATACAGGGTGTTGCATTTGAAATAGCGAAGTTACATTCGTTTCCGGTGAAACCGGAAGTAGATTCCTCTTGAAAATATTTTACAATTAAAGTTCATGTATTCTAAAACGAAAATCCAAAATCTTGAATCTGCATTACAATTCCTTCCTCGAAAACTTCTAATGAAACACTTAAAAAAATCACCCTGTATATGAGAGCACGAATAAGTGCTGACGAATGAAGAGATCCGCGGAGAGAGCGGACGGAAGACGGAAGGTTTTCAGTCAGTCAGCAATCAGCATTAGAATTCCTCAATTCGAGAAGGAATTGAAGTGGAACTGTATAAAGCGCATTTTATGTAAAACATTAAATATGTTTTAATCAGAAAAGTGGTTTGATTAATAATAGGCCGTTGTAATAATATATTTTTTTTTAATAACCACCATTTTAGGGTAAGGCGATTGAGGATGCCGGATCAGTTTGACCAAGACATTTCTCAGCCTTCTGCATCCACATGATTGCGTTGGATGGTAAGTTCAATTCTTGCAGATGTTGTATAGTCTTTCGGTGTACAAGGCCATTCGTACTTATGATCAGGGGCATTATATTCACGTTTTTCAGCTGCCACATATCCCTTATTTGTTGCGCCAATACCTCGTATTTTGAAATTTTCTCTCCATAGGTCTTTGTAAGGTTATAGTCCTGAGGCACCGCGAAATCTATGACTAGGGCTGTCTTCTCTCTCTTGTTCCATACCACCATGTCAGGCCGGTTATGCTCCACTGCTCTATCTGTTATGACTGTCAGGTCCCAGTATATCTTATGCTGTTCGTTCTCCTGTATTGCTTGTGGGACGTAAATGTGATGTGGTGTGAAGTGCCGCACGAGTTGTTTCTGGAGGCACAGTAGCTGGTGAACCACTTTACCCATATTATCATGCCTGGCCAGATACTTAGTTCCTGCAATTGTCGAGCATCCAGATGAGAGGTGCTGAACCGTCTCCTCAGCACTGTTACAAAGCCTACACTTTGTTGTTTCCACTTGCTGTTTCATAATGTGTTTCACGTATGTTCGCGTTGGCACTACTTGATCCTGTATAGCCAAGTAGGTCCCCTCTGTTTGGGGAAACAAGTATCCCTGTGTCAGGTAAGTATTAGAGACGCCTATATCCACTTCCGCCTGATGCAAGCTGGCGTAGAACCTTCCATGTAGAGGTTTAGACTGCCAAGTTCTTTTGAGCTTTTCATATTGATTTTCTCTTCCAGGTGCATCTGCGCTGATTATTCCGGGTGAAATGGAGGTACGGTCGTATGCAACCACCCACCTATGAGCAGGTAAGTTTGTATTGTTGAAGTATTTGCTTATATTTTCCTTCTCTTTTAGGCACGCCTCCTCCAAACTAGTCATTCCACGTCCATATATATATATATATATATATATATATATATATATATATATATATATATATATATATATATATATATATTATTATTATTATTATTATTATTATTTATTGTTGAAGAGTAGAGGTAAAACCTATAAACTCACAAGTTAACAAAAAAAAAGAAATATTCCACATTTAAAGTAAAGAGAAAGAACAGAAAAAAAAAAATATATGTCCAGAATAATGAAAAATTACGTACACGCACTATAAATGCACTTCACAAAGCACTCCCGTGGAGTCTCCATCCATCGTAGCTGTTCTTAAATGTATTCACACTACTGGACTCAACAACAGATCTGGGTAAACCGTTCCACCGATCGAATATTCTATTGGACAGAAAATGTTGCCGTGTACTGGTCCTAAATGGCTCCTTGGCAAGCTTGTGACCATGTCCCCGGAGGTTATTCCTGTTGAACTATATATATATATATATATATTTTTTTTATATATATTATATATATATAATTTATATTTAAATATATAAATATATTCGGCAGTTTCCGAGAAAATTGGGGTTACCAAGATAAGTGAATCACCCTGTACATACCGAGCGGGAAAGTGATATATTACCACAGATTAATCTGTGATATTACAGCCGAACGGCAAGATTAGCATACCGAGGTATGCAGCAGACGTGAGGCTGGAATGATTTTCCCCAAGGTTTGTATACTATTTTACTCACAATCTATCACATTAATAAAAATTGGTTCAAGCACTGACTTGATGTCAGGAGCTTTCGCGCGTATGTTCTATTGTCCATTATCCTGTATTGGACCCTCTTAATCGAATTCACCATGGTAAATTATATTGTACATTCTCCTGTATTAGACACTCTTAATTCGAATTTACCATGGTAACCAATTTTTTTTCCTAACTTTTACAACATTTTGTAGGGGTACTACAGTTCTAAAAAAATTTTACACACTTCTTTATGTCGATATTCTACAACTAGTTATCAAGCTTCAATTCGATCGAATCTATATTTTATGAGTTATCCAGGAAATAAGTTTCCAGGTGGGTATATCTCCGAAACCGTTAGACCGATTGTGCTCAATAACGAACTCCGGATACGCAACCTACCCTGAAAATTGCCAGTCCCTATCTCCTTTCGTTCGAAAGTTATCGAGATATCACCCATCTAGCTATTGAACTGACACAGGGCTGCTCGGATCTCCAACAATATAGATCCGATCGTGTTAAAACTTGGAACTTGGTAGTAGAGTTAGGCTCTGAAGAAGGCTTAGGACGAATAGTTTCTGATATATAGATTTTTTTTCAATGATTTTTCAGAACTTTTCTAGTGATACGATCCTCACGAAATTTCGCAAGAATTTTCGCGTTGGCATTCTACAACTTATAACCATGTTTGAATTGGATAGGAGTTTTATTTTTCGAGTTATTGAGGAAATAACAACCAAATTTCAGAAGGATATAACTCCAAAACCGTTTGGCCGATTATGCCTATCAACAAACTCAAATGTTGCATTCAGATGCACAATCTAACCTGAAAATTTTTCGCTATCTCTTTCCGATCTCGGGTTACCGTGACATAAAATTTTTTTTTTATAATTTTTTTGCGCGTATGTTCTGGGGAACATCGCGTTATAGTTTTGCCCAAATGTGAAATTTGATTCTGTGGTGCCGGCCGTCCGTCTGGCCGTTGCCACGATAACTTGAGAACGGAAAGAGCTAGCGACTTGAAATTTTTAGGGTAGGTGGCGCATCCCAATACGACGGACAAGTTCGTTAATGGGTATAATCGGCCCAATGGTTTCCGAGTAATAATTTTGTTTTCAACCAAAATAAATCCGATCGGATTTAAACTTGCTGAAAAGTTGTAGAATATAAACCTAAGTACGTTTGTGAAATTTTGTGAGAATCGTGTCACTAGAAAATTTTAAAAAAATTATTAAAAAATATTATTTATGACACGATAACCTGAGAACGGAAAGAGATAGCGGCTTGAAATTTTCAGGTTAGGTTGTGCATCTGAATGCGACATTTGAGTTCGTTTATAAGCATAATCGGCCAAACGGTTTTAGAGTTATAGCCATCTGAAATTTTCTTAAATTTGGCTGTTTTTTGTTCCTCATTAACTCGAAGAATACAAAACCGATTTAATTCAAACAAGGTTGTTAGTTGTAGAATGCCAACGCGAAAATTCATGCAGAATTCCGTGAGGATGGTATAACTAGAAAATTAAAAAAAAAAATTATTAAAAATAATTGAAAAAATTCTATATATCATAAACTATTCGTCCGGCATGGCTGAAATTTTGGAAGAGCCTTCAGAACCTAATTCTACTGCAGAGTTCCAAGTTTGAACACGATCGGATCTATATTCTTGGAGAACCGAGCAGCTTTGTGAGTTCGGTAGCTGGATGCGAATCGTCGTATGATATGTTGTCTATGGTCGTATTTTTGCTAGAACCTTCAAAATATGAATGTATTGATGACATATTTTTGCGCGTATGTTATGGGAAAATCGTGTTATTTCATCACAAAGCTATGGGAGATGATAGCCCTACATTAGCGGTCAAACCTGGTTTTGAAAGAGATCCTCCTTAGGAGGAGGCAACTAAATATTGAAGGGATTCCTATGAACAAGAGTGAATAATCTTTGAGAAATAGAGAAGGCGATTCTTCTTCAAGAGATCCATGTGCCTTCAGAGGAGTATATTTGTGAGAGGGGACTTTTGAAAGGTTATGTATTATTTTTATTTTTAATATGATATCGCTGAAGTTTTGCTGAAGGCTTCTGATCTTGTAAGGTGAGAGGCTCATTTGTGGATGTTATATCTCGTGATGGGTAGAGAGGAATTTTAGGCCAGTTTTTCTATCACTAATGAGAATATATCTTTATGTTTCACCTCATCACTTTTAGATCTATCAATGGACATTTATTGGTTAAGAATAAGTAATTGAATATTACTGGAATTCAATTGAATTTCATTCAATATGTTAGTAACTAAACTTATAATTTTCTTTACTTTGATTATTTAAATATGACATTAATTCCAGTAATATTTTTCAAGAATAATTATGAAGAATCAAGAAGAATTGAAGGTAGACAATAATGTGTTAATTTTTTCATCATTGCTTTCTATCCTGACTTCACAAAAAAAAATGGTTCAAGCACTGACGTGAAGTCAAGATCTTTTGCGCGTATGTTCTATTGTCCATTCTCCTGTATTGGACACTTTTAATCGAATTTACCATGGTGAATTCTATTGTCTATTCTCCTGTATTGGACAAAATTCGATTAAGAGTGTTCAATACAGTAGAATGGACAATAGAACATACGCGCAAAAGCTCCTGAATTCACGAAAAAAAAATTGGTTCAAGTACTGACGTGAAGTCAGGAGATTTTGCGCGTATGTTCTATTGTCCATTGTCCTGTATTGAACACTCTTAATCGAACTTACCATGGTGAATTCTATTGTCTGTTCTCCTGTATGAGACACTCTTAATCGAATTTACCATGGTGAATTCGATTAAGGCTGTCCAATACAGGAGAATAGACAATAGAATTCACCATGGTAAATTCGATTAAAAGTGTCCAATACAGGAGAATGGACAATAGAACATACGCGCAAAAGCTTCTGACTTCACGTCAGTGCTTGAACCAATTTTTTATCCTTAACTGGGGACCCCAGTTAGGACTTAACGAGGATTTAATGCTTTGTGAATACGGCGGATTATCAATTAAGAAAGCACGCAATTGCCTACTATTCATCCATTCTCAAATCTCCTCACACGTTCTGATTTTTAAGAATATTAATTTTTCAGATCGATCTTTAAGAATGATACTGACGAGCGTTATGTATTCCGGATCTGAAATTTTAAGATTATTAATTCATAACGCACCTCTTTCCATGTATTTCTTTAGAGGGAACACACTCGCCGGAATTAAGATTATGAATAATCTCGTTGCACCGAATAATGCCACGGAATATATCAAACATAACCTATAAGCGGTTAGGTATAAATATCTATCTGCCGATATTTCTACAGCAAATAAAAGCATACAACTCTCTAGCCTCAAATATCTCAAGCCTACAAATATAATCAATCTTGCACGAGTTTTTGGCTGAACTGATAAATCTGGAAACTTTTGTTGTTATGCATAAGGTAAGATTAATACCCATACTTAGTTATTAAAACGAAGTGTAACAGAGCATTATTGTTGTGAACCACAGGAAATTACAGATTAGCTCTGATTCATTATTAATTTTGTTTTAGGTGACGCAGAAACTTGGAGAAAAACCTTTGGTTGTTCTCAAAAACTGCGACATCTTTTGAGCCCCCTCTTCGTTCAAGAGAACTATGCAACCATATTATTTTACCTGATGTCTAACCCCGGTGAGGTACTGTCCTCTTTACTCAAAATGTCGACATGTTAAGAATTATGGATATGGAAAACTATGAAAACTAATGATCTCAATAAAGACAACGGAATTGACTGATAATAAATTACACGAGATGGTTGAAAACTTCAAGAATGTAGTCTACTCTACTGCAATTGCTGGCGTAATAGAACCATTTGCTGAGCTTGTCATCCTTTAGATTATATCTACAAAGGAAACTCATCTAAAGTATCCTATAAACAAATACTAGAAGCTTGCAAGAATATTGTCGTTTAGGACGACAAATCGAACAAACATTGAAAAGCCTTCATAAAAAGTATTTTCTATCCTCGAAAGATGGTATTGCATTCAAATGTAATTAATTTAGGTATTCATTGAATTATTGTTGAAAATTTGATAATTTAATAAAAATTATTAATATTTCATTCTTAATTCTTTATTTTATTGAGTATTTTCTAAATAAGGCCTGATCTCAGAGTAGTGAGACTTTGTGATTCAATTTTACATATTATATGACATTTTATTTCGGTACCAAAGTATTTTCTCGTTATAGAATTTCAAATCACTGAACAGGTATTTCAAATCATCTGGAGTTAGTTCCGTTTGTGTACAGACACTTAGATAATTAGTTGGGAAACACCCTTCCATTACTACATCTTCCAATATTATATCATGTTTCAAATTTGAGGTCATACGACCTATTAGGTACTTGATGTAGAAGAAAACTGAAATAGTTTCAATCTGTTTTACTATATAATATCATCTCCATAAGCAAAACTTGACAATCAAATTAATAGAATAAAATAAATGTAGAGCCCGAACTTGTGATCTTTCGACAGACTTCACGTCATACTCTTATATTTTTGGGTGGTAATGCAATCAAGATCGTTTTTGGCGCTCTTGTTCCTCAGAACAGAGTGCTTATCAATTTTATCTTTTATCTTCTTCAAATAAATGAATTAATTTCAGCATTTTTCAAGAACGTTTCAGACAACTTTCCTCTTTTCAAGCTTCTCATCCAACATTCCCGTCGAAATCTTCAAATTCAATTTACATTATCTTCCCTATTTTTTAACTATCCAAAACAAAAGATTTCAATAACATGAATGCAAACTCCGCGTCAACAGAAAATTATTAATCTATTTTTATAGTGTATGACAAGTGACAAATGATCAGTGTAAATTTTTAAAACAAGTTTCCAGAATTCAGATTATGAATTCAGAGAGACATTCCGGCCGTATAAGGCTGGCCTAACACATGCAGCGTTATAAACTTGCACAATACTCAGTACTTCGCTGTACTCCAGAGTAAATCTTGTCAAACCTTCAAAAACTCTACTCTACTCCGTGGAGTTAATATTCGAACGCAACCCAGAACGGGAGACGGGAGAGTTACGTAGGCATCTAGGGATGTAACATTCTACATAAAAAATGAATTTTTAATTAATCGATATTTTTTAAGCATGATAAATCGATTAATAAATAATCGATTTGTCTCAAAAAAATAATCGATTTTTTTATATTAATCGATTTTTTTCTAATTTGTCAATTAATTTCAAAATAAACGTCATAAATATTATATTAATCATAGTTTTGTTAATCGAAAATACACAACAAAAGTAATAGTTTCAAAAATAATCTAAACAAATTAAAGGTTCAGGATAATCAACATCAAAATATTTTTCTTTCTTTGAACATAAATTAACAAAATTAAACTATTCAAATAAAAAAAATCCGTAGGTTGAGGAATAACAACTTAAGTAAGCGTTTTGATAATATTCGGCTCCAGGTCTTTGTTAATATGGAGCCAGCTTCCGAGAATTATCTCTCTGCTGGAGCCGAAGAAGCTGGTATCAAAATGCTTCATATCCAGATTTCAGATTATGAATTTAGAATATTAATTCAGAGAGATATTCCGGCCGTATAAGGCCGGTCTAACACATGCAGCGTTATAAACTTGCACAATACGTTCTCCCTTAAACAGGATCTTAATTATCCAAAATTTAGCGGAAAAATATGGTTTTTAACGCGCACAAAAAAGACATTAATATCATTACCTGGAATGCAAACGGCACTTTCAACAAAATTAACGAACTTGAAATACTCACGGACAGAAATTTAAACACGACAGATGACATTGACAAATGCATACACAACTTTACGAAACAAATAAAACAAAATATCTTTAGTACAACTACAAAAACTATACAACCCTTCAACGAACTAGAAGTTCCCCCAAATATCCTGGAACTTATAAAAATTAAAAACAAACTACGGAAACGTCTACAACGGAACTACAACATTGGACTCTACCAACAATACAAAGACTCGATCAATCTAGTCAGAAGTGCAATAAAATCTCTTAAAAAGACCAAATGGGAAAACTTCACAAAAGACTTGACAAACACAAACAAAATGTGGCAAATAGCGCGCTCACTTAAAGGAAACAAAACTTTCGGCATACACACACTACACGGACCTCAAGGTTACATTCTCGAAAACGAAGACAAGGCTCAACATCTAGCTGACACATACGCAAACATACATAACTCAAACCATGACAAGTCCGACAACGAGACCAAAACATTAGTTGAAAGAGCTATCCAAACCTTAAAAACCCAAATCCACGAAATACCTCCCGAGCACAAATCAGAAACCGCACCCTAAAATCACTCCCGCGGAAAGCTATTGTCCCACTCACTTACATCTTCAACAGTTGCCTCAAATTATCATACTTTCCATCCACATGGAAAAATGCTATCGTCCTATCCTTTCCAAAGCCCAAAAAAGATCATAAATATGCCACAAATTACCGTCCCATTAGCCTTTTACCGACAATGTCAAAGCTACTCGAAAGGATAGTCTCAAACAGAATTAAAGATCACGAAAACATTCACAATGAAATTATTGATGAACAATTCGGATTCAGATCATCCCACAATACAACCCTCCAACTGGCCACAATTACCGATCAAATCACAAAAAATTTCAATTTCCGAAGAGTCACGGCAATGCTCAATTTAGATATAGAGAAAGCCTTTGACACCGTGTGGCATGAGGGCCTCATATTCAAACTCCTCCAAACCAAACTCCCAATACACATAATCAAAATCATACAATCCTACATCTCGGGCCGAACATTCCAAACCAGGGTTGAAAAATCCCTATCCAACAAATCCCCCATCCTTGCTGGGTTTCCACAAGGAGGTATCCTCTCCCCAACCCTCTTCAACTACTACATAAACGACATTCCAAAAACAGACTGAACGAAACTGAACATTTTCGCCGACGACACCGCGGTAATAGCAGAATCCCTCCATCCAACTCAGGCAGACAAATACATACAAGAGCACATTCAGAAACTCGAAAAGTACTACGACAGATGGAAAATCAAAATTAACGCTAATAAAACTACTCTGGTACACTTTACACACAGGATAAAACGAAAATCGACACAAAACGTTACATTCAACGGCCAGACCATAAAACAGCAAAACACAGTCAAATATCTTGGTATAACCCTAGACGACAAACTGAACTATAACTCACACATTATAGTAGAGTTCAAACCGGGCTCTATCGTGTCACCCCGTGGGACCTTCATTGCTAAAATGTATAGACCACTGGGTATCATTCTCCATACCCTTACAATGTAAATTCAACTGGTCGTCAAAAAATCGTCGTGTGCAGGAAGGGGTGGGGGGAATTTTTCCAAAAATTGACAAATTTTTTTTTTCTGTTCATGGTCATCTATATACGGTGAACATCACTCACACAAACTTCTGTTGAAATATACGATTCAGAAATATTTTTTATTAATTGTCAAAAAAGTCGGATACAATGCTCTTAAATGGAATTCCTTAATATATAAACGCTTGCCCTGAAAACCCATATTAACTATTATGTTCCACTCGGTTTTACTCGAGATCTGTTAGGATTATCGAAAAAATGCTTTATATGAAAGGTCTGCTCCGAAAACCAACGATTCAGATGCTTCTTTCAAAATTACAATAGGTAGAATAGTTTCCTCACAAAATAAGAAATTGTGTTATTAACTCCCATTAACCGAAACCGAACCTGGAGACGCTAGTAAGGCGCAATTTGTAGCGTTAGTCCATGTTAGTGGCGACCTTATGGATTTGAGCTTTGATCTATGCACATAAGGTTCGTTATATCTATCCGACCAACTTTACAGTACTATTCCTGCGTGCCTTCAGAACGCATTTTGAAGATATTGTTTAAATTCCTAATTTTTTATATATATGAGAATTTTACATATAATTCATATATGTATATTTGATTTAATTTTGTTAATTCGTTAATAAATATGCAAATATGCGAGTTCAAACTTATATTCATTACTTCATAAATCAATTTTGTGACGTAATATTACCACATTTTTGAAATCATCGTTCATTCTCATTAGTAGTAACAAGATTTCCTGAATCCTAGACCAAAAATCTGGAAAAGAATTAAGAAGGTATATAGTTGGTATCTATGATATTTAGGGTCTAAAAATTTCTTACATGTCATGATTCATCTAATTCAACTATCACTATCACATGAAGAATCATCAAGGGAAGGAAGATTTGAAAAATTTGAAGTACTCGTATTTGCACATGTTTTTTGGGCCATACATTTGCAGGAGCCAATACACGGAATTTGTTTTCTTTTACAGGAACACATTGATCCTGTGCAATCTGAAATGAGAATTTCCATTTCATAAAGAATATTTACGGATCTGATATTCGAAATAATATTTACCTTTCCTACAACTGCAGTTGCTAAGGATAGATGTTTCCTTAGGTAGGATTGGCATCGTCGTTAATTTTGGCAGAAGTTTTCCATTTTCTACATACCACCCACTAAATATAGGATCCGGTAAAGATGGTCATGGTACATTACTATTGATCCAAATTTTTGTTTGGTAATGGACTCGAAGGCTGTGTTGTCTCAAACTATCCAATGTTGGAGGTAATTTACTTATGGATCTTGAAGAAGCTATAATATTCCCCTGAGCCTGTTGATACAATTCACATTTTCGTTTGTCGTATACAGACAGATTACAAATTCAACAATATCATTGAATACTTTCAAACATGGCACCGGAAGTACATGATGAATTCAAAAATAGGAATTTTGTCATTAAATGTTTGATTGGGAATTTTAACCAACTTTCTGTAGATCAGGCACTAGAGCATATCAACAAAAATTCCAAAGCTGCTGGAGGAACAGTGGGATAAACTGAAAATAGTACTATAGAATGGATGAATGGTTCTTGAGTTACAACATTATTGGTATGAAGTTAGTCACATTACGCTCATCTTTGCATCTTCATTCGGTCAAAATGTCAAAGAAGGTAAAAAAATAATGAAAATTGATGAAGATTCTGAGCAGATACTGCAGAGTGAACTTTCAAGATTTTGAGAATTTGAGAGAATAAGTATTAAATGATATTGTTGAATTTGAAATCCATCTGTATACGACAAACGAAAATGTGAAATGTATCAACAGGTTCATGGGAATATTATAGCTTCTTCAAGATCCATAAGTAAATTACCTCCAACATTGGATAGTTTGAGACAACACAGCCTTCGAGTCCATTACCAAACAAAAATTTGGATCAATAGTAATGTACCATGACCATCTTTACCGGATCCTATATTTAGTGGGTGGTATGTAGAAAATGGAAAACTTCTGCCAAAATTAACGACGATGCCAATCCTACCTAAGGAAACATCTATCCTTAGCAACTGCAGTTGTAGGAAAGGTAAATATTATTTCGAATATCAGATCCGTAAATATTCTTTATGAAATGGAAATTCTCATTTCAGATTGCACAGGATCAATGTGTTCCTGTAAAAGAAAACAAATTCCGTGTATTGGCTCCTGCAAATGTATGGCCCAAAAAACATGTGCAAATACGAGTACTTCAATTTTTTCAAATCTTCCTTCCCTTGATGATTCTTCATGTGATAGTGATAGTTGAATTAGATGAATCATGACATGTAAGAAATTTTTAGACCCTAAATATCATAGATACCAACTATATACCTTCTTAATTCTTTTCCAGATTTTTGGTCTAGGATTCAGGAAATCTTGTTACTACTAATGAGAATGAACGATGATTTCAAAAATGTGGTAATATTACGTCACAAAATTGATTTATGAAGTAATGAATATAAGTTTGAACTCGCATATTTGCATATTTATTAACGAATTAACATAATTAAATCAAATATACATATATGAATTATATGTAAAATTCTCATATATATAAAAAATTAGGAATTTAAACAATATCTTCAAAATGCGTTCTGAAGGCACGCAGGAATAGTACTGTAAAGTTGGTCGGATAGATATAACGAACCTTATGTGCATAGATCAAAGCTCAAATCCATAAGGTCGCCACTAACATGCACTAACGCTACAAATTGCGCCTTACTAGCGTCTCCAGGTTCGGTTTCGGTTAATGGGAGTTAATAACACAATTTCTTATTTTGTGAGGAAACTATTCTACCTATTGTAATTTTGAAAGAAGCATCTGAATCGTTGGTTTTCGGAGCAGACCTTTCATATAAAGCATTTTTTCGATAATCCTAACAGATCTCGAGTAAAACCGAGTGGAACATAATAGTTATTATGGGTTTTCAGGGCAAGCGTTTATATCTTAAGGAATTCCATTTAAGAGCATTGTATCCGACTTTTTTGACAATTAATAAAAAATATTTCTGAATCGTATATTTCAACAGAAGTTTGTGTGAGTGATGTTCACTGTATATAGATGACCATGAACAGAAAAAAAAAATTTCTCAATTTTTGGAAAAATTCCCCCCACCCCTTCCTGCACACGACGATTTTTTGACGACCAGTTGAATTTACAGTGTAAGGGTATGGAGAATGATACCCAGTGGTCTATACATTTTAGCAATGAAGGTCCCACGAAAATCTGTTTTAGAGCTCTTTTCATGCCTTTTGAACTCTACTATTAACGACTTATCGCGAAAGGCGTACATAATTCAACGTAACATTTTCCCCTTACTGAACAAGCACAGTAAGCTAAGCCGGAATTCAAAACTTAGAATTTATAATCAAGGAATCAGACCAGTGTTTTTATATGCGAACCCAATATGGAGCAATACATCGAACACAAATTTCAAAAAGTTACAGATTATTCAAAATAAATTCCCCCGAATAATTTTAAATAAACCAAGATCCACTAAAATTGAAGACCTACATAAATCCGGAAACGCGGACACGATACACGACATAATTAAAAGTCAGACAATAAAATTTTACAAACACACGACGAAGAAATTGGAAAAAACACAACACCTCGGGACAACCACGGCGGAAAACACAAACATCAAAATTAAACATAAATTATCACATCACCTCATCCTGCAGGAAGATTGTTATCGTTAAAACGACAACAAGAACTCCTGAAATCCTTCATCCCATCTGAGAAGTATACAGGGTGTCCGGGGAATAACTGTACATACTCTTACCAGATATAGAGTTGGACTAGCTGATTACTGATTGACTACAAAAAATGTATTTCTGGTTTTCCCTAGAAAGCTACAGGGTGATTTTCCAACTTCATGGAAATACTTAGACCATCATAAAATCTAAACTTATTGACGGATATTATTGAAACTTGGGAGGTTATTGGCACATGCTAAGGTCGAGTCAGAAAGATATCAATTATTTCATTATTCCAGGGCCGGACTAATCTTCATTTAAAGTGTTCAGGGTAAAAATAACACTCTGTCTTTCGAATTACAAATAATTGATTCACTTTATAGAAATAAGCTAAATTATGCTTCAATTTGTGGTATCGCATAAAGTTGTCACATCAACAATTATTTTGTTATGAATTTTTGAATTTGGATAAAGTTCGAAAAATTGATATTTTCACCATGAAGAGAACTGAAAATCTCATGTTTGAATATAAAATGAAAAAGTATCAGTAGAAAATAGTAGAAATTCTCAAAAAAGTTCAGAGCTTGAAAATAGGAACGAATGAATTGCGAACCAGAAGTGGTTCGAAATGAAAACCATTAGCTTGTATACATTTCTCTTGCCGAATCTTCAAATTGGATACAGCCTTGCGAATCATATCGCCATTATTTATTAAAATATCGCAACAGTTGATAATTCTGTTCATCAGCTTTTGTGTTGACTGGATTTCTTCAGAATCTACCATATCCTTGAATTTGCCCCATAAAAATAATCTAGCGGGTTGAAATCTGGAGATCGAGGAGGCCATGGAATAGGTCCTTCTCGACCTATCCACCTATTTGTATAGGTATTGTCGAGGTAACTTCTCACTTCCAAGCCAAAATGAGGTCCAGCTCCATCATGCTGGAAATAAATTCCTCTAAAACTTATTCCTTGTAGCATGCCAGGTAAAATATTTTGCAAGAGATCTAGATAAATCGCACTTGTAAGGCGACCGTTAAAAAAATGAGGCCCTATCAAATGTTTGTTTATCACAGCATACCAAACATTTACTGAAAATTTTTGTTGTGAATTTCTCAGTCTTATAATGTGTGGATTATTTTCGGCCCAAATGTGCGAGTTATGAATATTTAACACACCATCTCTGGTGAATTGAGCGTCATCACTGAATATTGTTCTGTACAAAGTGACTCTGTGATTTGCTATCCAATGTGCAAAATTCAGTCTTAAGACATTATCGCCAGGTAGCAATCGTTGTACCTGTTGTAAGTATGTGGTACGGGTACATATTTTCCTCTTTTAATATTCTGTGCACCTTATGCTTCGGCAAATGTAATTGTGCACTTATATACTCTCTTATACTAGTTGAAGGTTGTGCTTGAACTAATTGGAGTACTTCATCACCTCTTTCTAGATTCCTTTGGCGATCCTTCATCCTATCTGGCACTCTACCATATTGCGCTATACAACTAAATACTGCAGAAAATGTTTGGTGATTGGGAATTCTGCGCGTCGAAAATCTCAGACGATACTCTCTCACAGCAGCTCGACTATTTCCCTCACATTTACCATACACGAACATCATATCAGCATATTATCTATTTGTGAAATTGGCCATTTTGGTAATTTCACTATTTTATAATAATCAAAACACAAGCAACAAACAACAATCTCAAATTTCAGTTCTCAAAATGTTTGAAATTTATCACAGAATATGTTATAGGAATTCATATTTTATCTTGAAGTAAATTTTATTTCGGTGCATTTTTGAGCTTGAATCTTTGAATCTAGTAAGATATTCTCCCTATCTGATAATCATATCTTCACTTTCTCAGAGTACTTCATAATATTGAATAAGTAAACTTTAAAGAAACAGACTAACAAATTGAAAAATCACTACTCATACTTCTCGATTTACTAATTCAGTTAGAGGTTTTTACATTGGAAGAAGTGTCACTATGGTGTATATCTTTGTTGTCGAACATCCGGTATACATACGAATAATTTTGAAATATGCTTATGTATACCCTATACAATTCACCAATTATTTTTTTCGAAATATACCTTCATTTACTCCATCGCAATGAGATCCGCGTCTGAGGTGGCCACCCAGTATATCAACCAATTATTATAGTCTTCCTCACCTTCGGTGACTTTTGTAAGGAAATTTATTATTTATTTTCGACCTCCACAAGATGACTAAGTCCTGTTCAGGTAAATAAATTAAAATTTTCGAACTTTATCCAAATTCAAAAATTCATAAAAAAATAAATGTTGATGTGACAACTTCAAGAGATACCACAAATTGAAGCATAATTTAGCTTCTTTCTAAAAAGCGAATCAATTATTTGTAATTCGAAATACAAAGTGTTTTTTTTTTACCCTGAACACTTTAAATGAAGATTAATTAGTCCGGCCCTGGAATAATGAAATAATTGATATCTTTCTGACTCGACCTTAGCATGTGCCAATAACCTCCCAAGTTTCAATAATATCCATCAATAAGTTTAATTTTATAATGGTCTAAGTATTTCCATGAAGTTGGAAAATCACCCTGTAGCTTTCTAGGGAAATCCAGAAATAATTTTTTTATAGTCAATCAGTAATCAGCTAGTCCAACTCTATATCTGGTAAGAGTATGTACAGTTATTCCCCGGACACCCTGTATGTTTTTTATTTGATTCGACATACATCTAGAAAAATTGTTACATTCTTCTACACATCTCATGACAGATACATAATGTTATATTTTTAGATAAGATCCCAGAGATCAGGCACTAAATGTAAATCCTTAATGTAAGCGATTATTTCTTGTATATTTCCCCTTGTAAATAGACCTGTATATATAGTTTAAGAAATTTCAAATTAAAAATTGCTGAAAAGCAAATATGTCTTTTATTTGGGGAGAGTTACGTAGGCGCATTATGCCTACGAATTATGCCTACGATGGGATGCCTAAGGCATTCCATCGGTAAAGCTGCTTATAAACTTAGCGCGGCAAACTCTCGAACACTGATACGCACGGCGGCCTCGGCCTCGCGCGTACCAGACGGGAATTCCTCCCCCGGCAACTACGTGTAGTACGTGTACAATACATAGCGCTAGGCTGATTCGCGAGGCAATGTTCAAGGTTTTTGGATGAAAATGGTCTTAAACGATTTGGTTCGACTCACCGATCAAGAATCCGTGGTCAAAATCAATTCTGGCCAGCCGTAGGCAAGATATCTACTGAACTGAATGAGTTACACAGTTGAAATTTTCACAGAAGGTTTGGAAGATAAATATCTCAGTTGAGTTCGTTATTGGGCTAAATATGCCCGATGGTTTCGGAGTAACGAAAACAAAATTTCGATGATACTTTCCTTAGGTATTTCGAGTTGTGGAAACTATGCACCGAGTGTAAGTTGCAACAACCCATTCCACGAAGTTGAAACACTGCAGATTGCTCATTTAATCTTGATAAATAAACTATTATTTGAATTTAATGCAGTTATGGTGCAGTTCTATTACAAGAATCCATTGATATCATTCCCAACTCTGAGAAAACATTACTTTCGGAGATATGGTTTCTCAAAAATTGAACAAGAGCGCCAAAGCTCCTACCACAGGGCTTTCCCCTTTTTGGCACTCTTGTTCCTCGGAACAAAGTGCTTATCAATTTGCCCAAATGTCTGTAATTTCAGAATTTTTGTCTGTAAATGGTCTTAAACGATTTGGTTCGACTCACTGATCAAGAATCCGTGGTCGAAATCGATTCTGTCTGGCCGTCCGTCCGTTAACACCATAACTCTCGAACGAAAGGAGTATTGAAACTTGCAGGGTAGGTTTGGAGCGTAAATATCTCGGACGAGTTCGTTAACGGGCGAAATCCACCAAGCGGTTTCGGAGTTATGGCCGTTTTTAGTAAAAACATTTTTTAAGAATATAACCGAAACCGATCACTCGATCTATCTGAAATTTAGCGTCAATTTGTAGAATAATGACCTCTACATGCATGCCAAGTTTTGTATTGATCGGGTACCGTAAAGTGTAAAAAAAAATCAGAAATTTAAAAAAAAATTTTCTACAAAAACTCTCTAACAGAATGAGCTAGGCAGTTGAAATTTTCAGAGTAGGTTTCTTTCATGATGCAGTTCTATCGTAAGAATCCATTTATATTCCCATTCCAAGAGACCAACAATTTCGGAGATATGATTTGTCAAAGTTTGAACAAGAGCGCCAAAGCTCCTGTCCACAGGGCTTGAACCAATTTTTATTATAATATTACAAATTCTTTTCAAGTAATCTGTGAGTTCGTTGCTTGGCAACATAAAAAGTTGATTGTTTCAACCATAGATTAGATCACCTCCATAAAGTTAGCAGAGCCACTTGCGAAAATTTCAATGAAACCTATTGCATTAATTGTCGAATATTTGTCGCGAAAGAAAAAAATTTGTCGCGCGGTTAGTTCATTTTATATGGGGTGGCTCTGCTAACTTAATATTAAGTTAGCAGAGCCGCTTGCAAGAATTTCAATGAAACCTATTGCATTAATTGTCGAGAATTTGTCGTGAAAGAAAAAAGTTTTTCGCGCGCTTCTTTTTTTTTGTATGGGCTAAATTAATATTTGGCTAAAGGGGCCACACACAAATCGTATTTTTTTTCAACCAGAAATGAGCTAAATAATTGTCGAACGACCAAAACATATTCGTCTTTGTTAGAAAAAAGTTTGTCGCGCGCTTAGTTTTTTTTTATGGGGTGGCTCTGCTAACTTAATATTAGGTTAGCAGAGCCACTTGCAACAATTTCAATGAAACCTATTGCATTAATTGTCGAATAATTGTCGAGAATTTGTCGTGAAAGAAAAAAGGTTGCGCGCGCTTCGTTTTTTTTGTATGGGCTAAATTGATATTTGGTTAAAGGGGCCACACACAAATCACGTACGTTGGTTAATCGTATTTTTTTTCAATCAGAAATGAGCTGAATAATTGTCGAACGACCCAAACATATTCGTCGTGACAGAAAAAAGTTTGTCGCGTGCTTAGTTTTTTTATATGGGGTGGCTCTGCTAACTTAATATTAAGTTAGCAGAGCCACTTGCAAGAATTTCAATGAAACCTATTGCATTAATTGTCGTGAAAGAAGTTTTTTTTTGTATGGGCTAAATTAATATTTGGTTGAAGGGGCCACATACAAATTACGTAACTTGGGTAATTGTATTTTTTTTCAACCAGAAATGAGCTAAATAATTGTCGAACGACCAAAACATATTCGTCGTGACAGAAAAAAGTTTGCCGCTCGCTTAGTTTTTTTTTATATGGGTAGGCTCTGCTAACTTAATATTAAGTTAGCAGAGCCACTTGCAACAATTTCAATGAAATCTAGGCTTAACCGTGAATAGAATGCTTACCTGGTCTGACCATATAACCGCCATCACATCCAAAGCAAAGAAGATGTTGTACATTTTCCATAAGTCATTCCCAGGTATGGACGTTTCAACCTGTGCCTTACTGTAGAAATCCTACATACGACCTATATTGGAATTTGCTGGGCCCGTTTGGTGTGCGATCCATCAATATGACATGGACCTCCTGGAGTCGGTGCAGCGCTTCGCGACCAGATTGCCTTATGGGTGGCATGGCCCCGACTATCCAACCAGACTGAAAATTTTCTTTTTGCCAAGTGTTCGTGATCGCAGGATGAGGGGAGACCTCATTGTGACGTACAGGGCTCTCAAGTCTCAATGATCTGTTTGGCCTTAATCTGTCGGATATGTTTGTGTTGAACACAAATATAAATCTTCGCGGTCACAGTTTGAAGCTTCCTAAGGAGAGGTTTCGGACATCGGTCCGACAAGGTTTTCTCTCGAATAGAATTTTCGATGTGTGGAATGGCTTGCCGGTGGATGTAGTGAATGCGGCTAGTGTTAACTCCTTCAAGAACAGGTATCATGTGTTGAGAGTTCGGCTTCCGCAGCAGTGATGTTGTGATCCAGTGGTTTCTGCATGCTTCGTTTGTTTTATAATTGTTTGGAACTGTATTAAGTTTAGTATGTTTTTCTATCTATTTTGTAAGCACTTGTTTCTTTAATAATTGTTAATTGAGTAACAATAGACTAAGGCCTCGACTCTATCCTTCTGTTAATAATAATAATAATAAACCTATTGCATTAATTGTCGAGAATTTTTCGTTGAAGAAAAAAGATTGTCGCGCGCTTCGTTTTTTTTTTGTATGGGTTATATTAATATATGGTTAAAGGGACCACACACAAATCACGTAACTTAGGTAATTGTATTTTTTTTTTCAACCAGAAATGAGCTAAATAATTGTCGAACGACCAAAACATATTCGTCGTGAAAGAAAAAAGTTTATCGCGCGCTTAGTTTTTTTTATATGGGGTGGCTCTGCTAACTTAATATTAAGATATCAGAGCCACTTGCAACAATTTCAATGAAACCTATTGTATTATTTGTCGAATAATTGTCGAGAATTTGTCGTGAAAGAAAAAAGTTTGTCACGTGCTTCGTTTTTTTTATGGGCTAAATTAATATTTGGCTAAAGGGGCCACACACAAATCACGTAACCTGAGTAATTGTATTTTTTTTTTTCAACCAGAAATAAGCTAAATAATTGTCGAACGACCAAAACATATTCGTCGTGACAGAAAAAAGTTTGTCGCGTGCTTAGTTTTTTTTATATGGGGTGGCTCTGCTAACTTAATATCAAGTTAGCAGAGCCACTTGCAACAATTTCAATGAAACCTATTGCATTAATTGTCTAATAATTGTCGAGAATTTGTCGTGAAAGAAAAAAGGGTGTCGCGCACTTCGTTTTTTTTTATATGGGCTAAATTAATATTAGGTTAAAGGGGCCACACACAAATCACGTACGTTGGTTAATCGTATTTTTTTTCAACCAGAAATGAGCTAAATAATTGTCGAACGACCCAAACATATTCGTCGTGACAGAAAAAAGTTTGTCGCGCGCTTAGATTTTCTTATATGGGGTGGCTCTGCTAATTTAATATTAAGTTAGCAGAGCCACCCCATATAAAAAAAACTAAGCGCGCGACAAACTTTTTTCTGTCACGACGAATATGTTTTGGTCGTTCGACCATCATTTAGCTCATTTCTGGTTGAAAAAAAATACCATTACCCAAGTTACGTGATATGTGTGTGGCCCCTTTAACCAAATATTAATTTAGCCCATACAAAAAAAAACGAATCGCACGACAACCTTTTTTATTTCACGACAAATTCTCGACAATTATTCGACAATTAATGCAATAGGTTTCATTGAAATTGTTGCAAGTTGCTCTGCTAACTTGATATTAAGTTAGAAGAGCCACCCCATATAAAAAAAAAAACTAAGCGCGCGACAAACTTTTTTCTGTCACGACGAATATGTTTTGGTCGTTCGACAATTATTTAGCTCATTTCTGGTTGAAAAAAAAATACAATTACCCAAGTTACGTGAATTGTGTGTGGCCCCTTTAACCAAATATTAATTTAGCCCATACAAAAAAAAACGAAGCGCGCGACAACCTTTTTTCTTTCACGACAAATTCTCGACAATTATTCGACAATTAATGCAATAGGTTTCATTGAAATGTGGCTCTGCTAACTTAATATTAAGTTAGCAGAGCCACCCCATATAAAAAAAACTAAGCGCGCGACAAACTTTTTTCTGTCACAACGAATATGTTTTGGTCGTTCGACGATTATTTACCTCATTTATGGTTGAAAAAAAATACAATTACCCAAGTTACGTGATTTGTGTGTCGACGATTATTTAGCTCATTTATGGTTGAAAAAAAATACAATTACCCAAGTTACGTGATTTGTGTGTGGCCCCTTTAACCAAATATTAATTTAGCCATACAAAAAAAAAAACGAAGCGCGCGACAACCTTTTTTCTTTCACGACAAATTCTCGACAATTAATGCAATAGGTTTCATTGAAATTGTTGCAAGTGGCTCTGCTAACTTAATATTAAGTTAGCAGAGCCACCCCATATAAAAAAAACTAAGCGAGCGACAAACTTTTTTCTGTCACGACGAATAAGTTTGGGTCGTTCGACAATTATTCATCTCATTTCTGATTGATAAAAAATACAATTACCTAAGTTTCGTGATTTGTGTGTGGCCCCTTTAGCAAAATATTAATTTAGCTCATACAAAAAAAAACGAAGCGCGCGACAACCTTTTTTCTTTCACGACAAATTCTCGAAAATTATTCGACAATTAATGCAATAGGTTTCATTGAAATTGTTGCAAGTGGCTCTGCTAACTTGATATTAAGTTAGCAGAGCCACCCCATATAAAAAAAACTAAGCACGCGACAAACTTTTTTCTGTCACGTCGAATATGTTTTGGTATTTCGACAATTATTTAGCTTATTTCTGGTTGACAAAAAAATACAATTACTCAAGTTACGTGATTTGTGTGTGGCCCCTTTAGCCAAATATTAATTTAGCCCATAAAAAAAAACGAAGCACGCGACAAACTTTTTTCTTTCACGACAAATTCTCGACAATTATTCGACAAATAATACAATAGGTTTCATTGAAATTGTTGCAAGTGGCTCTGATATCTTAATATTAAGTTAGCAAAGCCACCCCATATAAAAAAAAACTAAGCGCATGACAAACTTTTTTCTGTCACGACGAATATGTTTGGGTCGTTCGACAAGTATTCAGCTCATTTCTGAGTGAACAAAAATACGATCAACCAACGTACGTGATTTGTGTGTGGCCCCTTTAGCCAAATATTAATTTAGCCCATACAAACTTTTTTCTTTCACGACAAATTCTCGACAATTAATGCAATATGTTTCATTGAGATTGTTGCAAGTGGCTCTGCTAACTTAATATTAAGTTAGCAGAGCCACCCCATATAAAAAAAAAACTAAGCGCGCGACAGACTTTTTTTTTCTACGACAAATTCACGCAAATATTCGACAATTAATGTAATAGGTTTCATTGAAATTCTAGCAAGTGGCTCAGCTAACATTAAGTTAGCAGAGCCACCCCATATAAAAAAAAACTAAGCGCGCGACAATTTTTTTTCTTTCACGACAAATTCTCGACAATTATTCGACAATTAATGCAATAGGATTCATTGAAATTTTCGCAAGTGGCTCTGCTAACTTTATGGAGGTGATTAGATCTGACAGTTGGGCTAATTCTGATTTATTTCGATGCTAGCAGGAAAAGTGACACAACTAGCCGGTAGTATGTAAGTATGTAATAATTCGCTTACCGACTGTTCTTAAGGTCAGAAATCCATCGATTGCAAATCGATTGTGAGTAGAAATATTTTCTTACCAATAGGAAACCAATCTTGTATTTGTTGTAAGTGCTGAAATATAGACTCGACGTTTGTATGAATGAATTAGCAATGATTTAAATTTCTACCTACCTAGATATCATATAATATCATATTATGTATAATAATAATAAAAAGTCCTACTTGGGCGAATTTAAATCGGTATCGATATTTCTATGAACGACAGATAATATACCTATGTATTAAATATACCTACCTCTATAAAAAATGAAACTTCCAAATAATGTTATTTTATTTTTAAATACGTAAATACATATATTTTATAGATAAGAATGATTAGGAATAATGATTTTTTTAACAACATAAATTTTTTTTTTAATTTTATCTTAACGGTCTAGTCTTACATTTCGATTTTTGTTTTCAAATTATTAAACAAAAGTGCCAACAAAACTATGCCATTCGCTACCGGATAACTATTATCAGATTTCTGATCATGAAATAATGTTTCCCAACAGTAATTTCAGCTCTTCTTTTAGAGCAAAGGAAAATAGCATAGGCAGTAAAATCATCGATATAATGCCAAATGAATTCATTATCATTAATTGTTTCATTAAACAACCAAAGTTTTCACTAATAATAATGAAATGATATAACGCGATGTTAAATTTGAATCTTTTGCACTATATCACGTAATAATTTTCTACCCCTTTCAGTTACCCATGAATAATAGCCTATAACCCTTTCTCTCTTTAATGTTGGAGTCAATATTTGATTAGGGAAGATAGGGGATACCGCATGCCGTACTACGCAACGCTATCGATCTTAAACCAAAACTTTGACAGTTTGGTGGACACCAAACGATGTGGTGGACTTGTGTTACACATAATTTATTTATTTATTTATTTATTTATTTATTTATTGGGGACATAGGGATACAAACAGGTTCAAAAGAGACACCCACTAGAGTATCCACAAATTACTATACATAATACGCTAAATTATATACAATGAGAAGACCTAAATAGTGAACGGACTAAACAGCAAGAAGCATAAAAAAGGAATAATAGTTATCATCTTTACATGTTTCCTAAATCAGAAGTCACCCCTGTACCTCCTTAGAGCACTCTTTATCACAGGGAGCGACATTAAAAAGAAATCAACATTATTGTGAACCTTATTACTATACCTCATTATACGACAGAGGGGTGAATTCTGCGCCGAGTATGTGTGCCTAAACGGTAGGTGAAATAATTCACTCGCCCTTAGAGACCTCTGGGGGACATTTATGAATATTTGTGCGAGAACATCGGGGTTGTTTATTAAATTATTAAGAATTTTGTACAAGAACAGTACATCCGAAATTATTCTCCGATCCAATAAAGACATCATGCGAAAGTGATCCCGCGCTAGGCGATAATCACCATCAGGGATTAAATAGTTGGTTCTATAAGAAATAAATCTCAAAAATTTATTCTGAATCCTTTCCAGGCGGTCTATGTACACCCCCTGTCTTGGACTCCAAATAATGCTGGCAAAGATTAATTTTATGAGTACAAAAGAGTTATATAAACAGAGAATCGATCTAACATTTCTGAATGCCTTACACTTCCTACGGATATAACCCAACATCCTAGAAGATGAGTTAACAACAGAGTCGATGTGTAGATCAAAAATAAGCTTAGGATCGAATATAACCCCAAGGTCTTTTGTTGAGGCCACTTTACGTAGAGGTGCATTTTTTATATGATAAATATGGCTTAGTTGATTCAAGTTTCGCGTGAAGGTCATCGAAATACATTTGTCCAAATTAAGAAATAAACCGTTATCATCGCAGAACACGGCAAGACGATCAAGGTCGCCCTGCAGCCTGTCACAATCATCAGAGTTACTTATGGAAGTGTAAACCTTTAAGTCATCCGCATATAGCTGGAAATCACAATTGCGGAAGCAATGCTTAATATCATTAATATAAACAATAAAAAATAAAGGCCCCAGATGTGACCCCTGGGGTACTCCGGACGTGGCAACGAATGATCTTGAAGAAAATCCCTGGATTGAGACGTATTGTGAACGATTCGTAATGTAAGATTCGACCCATCTTAGAAGACATCCACCTACACCGACTCCAGCCAGACGGTTAAGCAAGATGTTATGACTGATTTTATCAAGAGCCTTACTGAAGTCGGTATAGACAGTATCAACCTGAACTCGGGCGTCCATATTTCTGTGCAGGTATTCGGTAAAAATAAACAAATTTGTTTCCAAGGATCGGCCAGGGAAAAAGCCTTGTTGCTCCGAAATTATTACATTTTTTACCAATGCGAAAAAAGGTTCATATAATAATTTTTCCAGTAGTTTAGGTATGATCGAAATTTTACTTATGGGTCGATAATTCGTAACATCACTTTTTTGACCACTTTTAAAAATCGGCACGACCTTGGCAGCCTTCCACCTTTCAGGAAATTCGCCCAATTTTAAGGACATATTGAAAATAAGTGTTAATGGTACGCACAAAGATGAGGCACACTTTTTTATGAAAACAGAGGGTAATCCGTCGGGGCCAGCACCCCTTCCAGAATTCAGACACTCTAAAGCTCCCAGCAGAGTATCCTCGCCAAAAACAATGTTCTGCAAACTAACCCGGTCCAGAGACAGAGAGGTGGCTCCAGGATCAAACTGAAAGCCTTCTGGAACGAAAACGCTTTCGAAATATTCCGCAAATAAATCGCTCATTTCAGGATCACCCCCTGCACATTAGTCTCCCCAGTGAATCTCGCTAGGCATCTTACTAACTTGTTGTTTTTTAACAGAGGCATAATTCCAAAATCTTTTAGGATTATTTATTAAGTCATTCTCCACTCCATGGGTATATTTCAGAAAGTCACTTCCAATTAAAAATTTACATCGCGTCCTTAAAGTTTTAAACAGATTATAATCGTTAACGTTTTTATATTTTTTCCATTTTTTATGTATATTATTTTTTTGCTTAACTGTTCTTACTGTTTCTTGAGAATAGAATATTGGAAAATACTTATTTTTGGAATAGGATGGTACATATTTTTGCTTGATGCTATCTATTTTACTATAAAATGTATCTAAACAAGTATTTAGAGATTTATTATGAAATAGTAAAGCCCAGTCGTTGTCAGAAATTTCCCGATTCAAACTTACATAATTTGCTTTATTGAAATTATAGTAGGTATTACAATTAAATTTTAAGGGTTTACTTATGCTAAGATCCATAAGGAATTCGATGCATGGATGATGCATATCTTCCTGCACAAGAGGGCTCAGGCAACGACCAATCTCACTAATTTTGAATCTATTACATAGAATTAAATCAAGTATCTTATTATTCGCATTTGGGACAGAACTAAACTGCATCATATTTTGAAAAGAAAAAGTGTCCAACAATAATGAGTACTTAGCCTCGACATTTAGGGGTTCTAAATAACTGTTACCATCAACCAGTGCCCAACGCGTGGATGACATATTCAAGTCACCACAAATTAGAACGATATGATTTTCTCTCGTATGCAAAGTACTCAATTTAGTAGAGAAACTCACGTAGGCACCAATGTCATTTGGAGGCAGGTAAACACAGCAGATAATCAATGCCCTACCCTCTTCCAGTTTTACACTTATCCATATATCTTCGGCATTACTTTGATATTCAGGTACTAAAACTGCACCATATTTACTTTTCACTGCAATTAATACACCACCCCCATCAGATTTTGCGCCATCGATGGTTTCGCGATCTCGACGAAAAACGTCATAAATATTCAGATCCACCAACTCATGGTCAAAAACAGTACTCTTCAACCAGGATTCAGTGACACATAGGATATCAGGGCAACTTACATACAGATTTTGTTTGAAGTCAGTTAACTTTGTTCTTAAGCCATGAGTATATTGATATATGATTCTAAAAGCCATAGGTTTCCAATACAGACAACAAGAAAAAACAGTTAAAATAGTTTATAGGTTATCGAGATCTTCTGTCTTCGCAATACATACAATAGTTGAATTTTCTTCCCTTCTAACAAGTATGTTGCCGTTCTGGACCCACACAAACTTGTAACCTCCAGTTTTAGCCCTCTCCCTCGCTTGTTTAAGAAGCAATTTAATTTGAGGGGATATGTGTTCATTAATATAGAATCTGCTGGAGACTCCCTCGAGTTTGAATCCCTGGTTATGTCCAAGATTTCTTTTGGCAATCTT
Organism: Halyzia sedecimguttata; assembly: GCA_937662695.2. NCBI lineage: Eukaryota > Metazoa > Arthropoda > Insecta > Coleoptera > Coccinellidae > Halyzia > Halyzia sedecimguttata. Next base: position 3,802,979 of record OW569413.2, on the reverse strand, counting down.
AGCTGCTGACAGAAACCCATCCCGGGAAAGTTTAGATAAGAATCTCACAATTATATGTTTAGGCTTGCGTTCTACCTGAGTTTGAACCCTAAACACGTTATCCAACATCGATACTTCCAACTTGTGATTCAGCATGTTTGCAACATTCTTCACAATCGAGACCAAATTCTCGTTTGGTCTTTCCGGGATATCCTGTATCTCTACATTGTATGAGCGATTGAACTGCTCAAAGGTGCTCAGCCGGTTGGTTACCTGAGCAATTTCTTTTTTTAGTATGAGGTTTTCGACTTTCAGTGCCTCCGTAGTCTTGAACAAATGTTCAAATTTCTGCAATTTCCGCTCAAAGTCCGTGATTTTATCAGAGCAGAAATCAACAGAATCACGCAAAAGCTTCATTTCCTGCTTGAAAGATTCCATAAGCTCAAGCATGCCATGGGCGGCATTCAGATCGTCAGCCGGCGATGCGTCTCCTTCCGTCTCAGCGTTCGATCGGGTACGGCTCCTGAGTGACCTGCGGCACGACTGACATGACCACTGCAGGCCCGGTGAACTGTTTAAGGCTGTCAGCTGATTTCTGGACTAATCCGAACAGGTGGAATTCGCATGATAAGAGGAACCACAAAAACCGGAGCAAGCGAGACCCGGTGCGTTCTTTGTTATTACTTTATTACACACAATGCACATAGACATGTTCAATTATTAATTGTTTCGCACTATTTTGGCGACTAGAACAGTGATAAAACCTTTACCAGGGATCAGCACACCGTATCACTCTATTTAGGCAAATAAAATATAACAATCCTCCACTCTAAACCAACAAATTTAACGATTCTATTGAGAAGCAAAGTCCGATATTGTAGCCCGTCCGCAATTCTACAAATGGTAGGATGTGCAGCTTACAGCTGTAAAAGCCACAGCACGAAAAAAGATCCTGGTTCTATGGTCATGTGGTGCCCATTTGGTTTCAATGTCAGGGGATATGTTATCAGTCCTCTCTCTTCTATAGTCTAAGGAGTCAATGCTATGAACGGCTCACCCACGCAAGGGCGCATTTAGTTATTATTGGATCATTGGTGGAGGGTGGCTAAATTTGCGTTGCCCTTGCACATGGTTACGATGCAAGATGAGATACTTCTGAAATAATTTTGAAACCAAATGAAACATGAGTTCGAATATTGTCCTACCGTAATTTTAACTGACCTATATCACCAGGTACCCGCCCCGTCCACCTTTCTGAAGAAAGTCCTACCGAAATAAAATATCAGCCGAGGAATGCCGGGACGAACCAACCTAATTTAACTTGAAAGAGATTGAACCAACTAGGAAATTGAATGTTTGCGTGCCTGCCTACACAGCCTACCACCTTTATAAATGTATAGAGTTCACAGGAGTCGGATTCTTCGTTCTATTCTTATCGTTGCTGAACACATTCGGTTGATTGCAAATGGTACCTTAATAATTTACAGTCGGAAGTGATTTTTTGTTTTATATTGGTAACTCCTGGAATTTGAAAGTTATCAAAACCCACTTTCGAAAAAAGGAAAAGATTAGAGTCGATACCTTCGATTATAATCTAATAGATTTTAACAATATTTTATTTTCTTATTCTGCGATTCTATCATTCTGTGTTTATTATGGAATGAAATTAATATTGAATGTGGTACCTAAGACGGAGATCAATCTCGCATCAGTTCAGTCCGTGACCTTGATCACGATAAGACTGATGCGGATTGATAGACTGACGAAGCACATTAATATTGTATCATCCGTCTTAGACGGAGGTTACAAGGTCAATCTGGTATCAGTCTCGCATCACGTCAATCATGGATTGATATCAGATTGACGGAAAATTGGTGGATTTATGGTCCGGATTGATTGAATATTAATACATATTAATTGGCTCAGTGGTAGAGTAATTGACTTGGGAGCGGAAGCCCCAAGTTCAATTCCGGGGCTAGGAAAGAAATTTTCTAGTCACGGTAATCGCCACCATTCGCTGTTGGGTCAAAAATTAACAGTGCTGTGCCTGAGGTGGCGTAAGGACACAGTAACAAAGCCTACACAGAACACAACTGGTTCTCCTAACTCAGGGCAAGCTCTTAGAGCTTATGAGGGGTCTCCTTGTGGAAGACCCAGGAGGATCAGTATAATAATAATAATAATAATAATAATAATAATAATAATAACAAGACCACGCAAAGAGGACGCCACAAGTGGACACCCGAGCAACATGAAAAACTGACTGTTTTATACCGAAGATCCAGACCAGAAAGAAGGGGATATATGGGTAGACTGCATGGTCTGTGGTGTGAAAATAATCCAGATCTTAGTTTTATGACTCAGCAAAACCTGCGAGACCAGGTGAGCCATCTGAAGAAGAGAGGAATCTTGCAGCAGCTTCAAGAGCCAGAAGGAACAGAAGAACAAGCTGAAGAGCAGGTGAGAGATGCTCGGAACCAACAGCAGCAATCCACGATTCAAAGGAGAGAAGAACAGGATGGAAGGCAGGTGAGAGATGCCGCAAACATCCAACCTCCAATGCCTGGATCGCAAGTCGAAGCACTGGACATGGAGCAGGTGACAGCTGCCCCATTCCGAGTGGAACATCCTGCACAGTGCAACAGGCGAAGAACGGAACAAGTGAGAGATGTTCCGGAACCAGTCATCAACAGAAAGGAAGCATTCGAGGCTGCAGTAGGGGATCCGAACAAAACGACTGCACGGTTGAAAACGAGACTCCAGGCTGAAGACCTAGCCATGATGAATAATATCATCAACGATCACCTAAAGGAGGACTGCTCACTAGAAGATGTCGTGGCTGCAGTGAGAGCTGCTACTTCACTTCTATGCCCTCCAGGTAGAACAACAACAAGGGATGACAAACATAGGTCAAGAATGAAGAAGCTAGATAAGAAGATGAAGATCGTGAGGCAGCAAGCATCTTGGTACCAATGTATCATAGATGTTATGAAAGGACAACTGAAGCCTAGCATGAAGATAGAGGTCATGATGGGGGAGCTACGTGCGTTGCACCGTACGATTAGCTTGCCCATCATCAATCTACTGAAGCAGAAAGCTGTCGATAAGATAAGATCACTAGCGGCAGCGAGGAAGAAGCTGATCAGGAAGCAGAAATGGATAGAGGACAACAACACATTCACCGCAGAACCCTCAAAGCTATTTCAGCCTAAACAAATAGAGGCAAAAAACTCGCCATCGCCAGAAGAAGTCGAACGGTTCTGGAAGAAACTGTACGAGCGACCAGTGGAAACCAGGGATACTCCAGCACTTCACAGATTCCAGACATTATGCGATCAAAGTCTGCAACCGACAGAAGAAATGACTGAAGTAACAACCGAAGAAGTTAGACAAGCCCTAAAGAACAAAAATGATTTCACGGCACCTGGACTGGATGGGATCCAAAACTACTGGTGGAAGAACTTTCCAGCTACTCATCAACACGTAGCCAGATTATTCAGTGGGATAATAATTCACCGTGAGGCAATTCCATCATGGTTGGTAGAGGGCAGAACTGTACTGATACCAAAATCAGGCGATCTAGGACAGCCAAAGAACTATCGCCCTATCACGTGTCTCAATACGCTGTATAAAATACTCACAAGTGTCCTTCAAAACCGGATTCTGGAGGCTAGTGCACCAGTGTGGAACCAAATCTACGAGCAAAGAGGAGCACGGAAAGGAGTACAGGGGTGCAAGGACAACCTACTCATAGACAAGAGCATTTGTCAAGATGCAAAACACTACAAGCGCGATCTACATACATCCTGGCTGGATTACGCGAAAGCATTTGACACATCGTCGCACAGCTTGATATTACAGCTGCTTGAGATGCTCAAAGTCCACACAAATATCGTCCATGTGATGAAAAACATCATGGCGCTATGGAAGACTAAGTTCGCCGTTCGATCGGAAGGTCGAACCACGTATACGGGATGGGTGAAATACAGGCGAGGCGTATTTCAAGGAGACTCGCTAAGCCCTTTACTGTTCTGCATAACACTCCTACCATTAACAACGGAGTTGAGGGAAAGCAGAATAGGGTACAAGGCCGGGCCACCAGGCAGAAGGGAACATCTGGTTTCACATCTCCTGTACATGGACGACTTAAAACTGTACGCTCCCTCCAAGGCAGCGCTACAACAACTTCTTAACATCGTTGCGGAATACACCACAGCAATAGGAATGTCATTCGGTTTGGAAAAATGTGCTGTTTTCCATCTGAGCAGAGGAAGAACTGAAGAAGTAGGAGAAGACATCGAACTGGAAGGAGGAATAATCATTCGGCACCTCGATGAAGAGGAAAATTACAAATTCCTTGGAATGCAACAAAGAGGCGCACTGGAGACAACTCGAATCAAGGATGCTTTAACAGCCAGCTACAAAAAGAAGATCCGAGATATATGGAAATCACAGCTGTCTGGTAAAAACAAGGTGTCAGCTACGAACATCTTGGCAGTTCCGATAGTCACATACTCTTTCGGAATAATCAACTGGACAGTTAATGAGATTCTCGAACTAGACAGGGCCACACGTAAAGTGATGAACATGAATCGGAGCCTGCATCCCAACTGCTCGGTTCAAAGAATATATCTCCCACGAACGCAGGGTGGCAGAGGTTTGCAGAGTTTGGAATACCAACACCATCAACAAACGTTGGAAATGGCAATAAGGATATTGAGAAGTGAAGACCCGCTCCTCAAAATGGTAGCTCATCATGAAATCAGGAACCAAGGAGCTTTCCTATTTAGAGCTGGACGGAGAGCCTTGGAAAAACTCAGCATAACTGGAGTATCCATCGACTATGATCTAGTGGGAACACCTATCACGCCAACAGACCAGAGAAGAGTAGGCAGAGAGATCAGACAGGCACAACTGAAGACGTTACTCGAAGACCACATGAGTAAAAGTCTGCACTCTATATATTTCAGGAGTTTGAAAGATCAGGGCCTATCAGAGGAACTATCCTTTGCGTTTTTGAAGTCGGCTGGTCTAAAGTCGGAAACGGAGGGATTCGTTATGGCTTGTCAAGATGGAGTGATAAATACAAGATGGTATAAGAAGAACATCATGAAAGTGGACACCCCAACAACTTGCAGAGCATGCCACAGTCAGCAGGAAACTGTCATGCATATCTTGTCTGCTTGCAGAGTCCACGCTCCATCAGGATACACAGAAAGACACAATGCGGCGCTTCGGATTCTCTACTTCCATCTGAGAGAAGTTTATGATATAGACAAGGAGCCAGTGCTACCATTTGTGCCTCTGGAAATTGAATCAGTCATCGAAAATGATAGAGCTCGAATCTACTGGAACTATGCTTTTCCAACAACTCGGCAGATCCATGCCATAAAGCCAGATATAGTACTGGTGGACAAAGATCTCAGGGAATTATTTGTTGTCGAATTTTCCTCCCCCGCTGAAAATAATGTGGTGATGAAAGAACAACAGAAGAGGGAGAAATACAAGGATTTGCTGTTTGAGCTGGGAACCCTATATCCAGGGTATAAAGTAAAAATGGTCGTTCTGATCATAGGATGCCTTGGCGGAATGAGAGCGAACTATGTGACAGAATTGAAGATTATTCCGGCCTGTACATCCTTGGCCGAGGTTTTGGCGAACAGAATGCAAAAAGCAGTGTTGCTCGGGTCACTACGAGTGATGAGGTCCCATCAACTATGAAGGCCACTTGCAGCTCATCTCTTTTGTTAAGGGACGCTGTAAGGGCAGGACGAAGAACAGTCCAAGAATAGTGAGAGGTTTTTTAGTGAGTAACCAAATAACATCTGGAGTCTCACACTGCCGCTTGCGGCGCCTATAAAAGGTTTTTCCTCTTACGTGACAAAAAAAAAAAAAAAAAAAAAAAAAAAAATAATAATAATAATAACTACAGCTAATAACTACAGCTTCCGACGAGGACATCGAGGAGGAGAGAGAAGTTGCCAGTCGCATAGGGAATCTGCGCTCGCAAGAGCAACCCGTAGTCGGACCCGGCAACAGGAACAAGACCACGCAAAGGGGACGCCACAAGTGGACACCCGAGCAACATGAAAAACTGACTGTTTTATACCGAAGATCCAGACCAGAAAGAAGGGGATATATGGGTAGACTGCATGGTCTGTGGTGTGAAAATAATCCAGATCTTAGTTTTATGACTCAGCAAAACCTGCGAGACCAGGTGAGCCATCTGAAGAAGAGGGGAATCTTGCAGCAGCTTCAAGAGCCAGAAGGAACAGAAGAACAAGCTGAAGAGCAGGTGAGAGATGCTCGGAACCAACAGCAGCAATCCACGATTCAAAGGAGAGAAGAACAGGATGGAAGGCAGGTGAGAGATGCCGCAAACATCCAACCTCCAATGCCTGGATCGCAAGTCGAAGCACTGGACATGGAGCAGGTGACAGCTGCCCCATTCCGAGTGGAACATCCTGCACAGTACAACAGGCGAAGAACGGAACAAGTGAGAGATGTTCCGGAACCAGTCATCAACAGAAAGGAAGCATTCGAGGCTGCAGTAGGGGATCCGAACAAAACGACTGCACGGTTGAAAACGAGACTCCAGGCTGAAGACCTAGCCATGATGAATAATATCATCAACGATCACCTAAAGGAGGACTGCTCACTAGAAGATGTCGTGGCTGCAGTGAGAGCTGCTACTTCACTTCTATGCCCTCCAGGTAGAACAACAACAAGGGATGACAAACATAGGTCAAGAATGAAGAAGCTAGATAAGAAGATGAAGATCGTGAGGCAGCAAGCATCTTGGTACCAATGTATCATAGATGTTATGAAAGGACAACTGAAGCCTAGCATGAAGATAGAGGTCATGATGGGGGAGCTACGTGCGTTGCACCGTACGATTAGCTTGCCCATCATCAATCTACTGAAGCAGAAAGCTGTCGATAAGATAAGATCACTAGCGGCAGCGAGGAAGAAGCTGATCAGGAAGCAGAAATGGATAGAGGACAACAACACATTCACCGCAGAACCCTCAAAGCTATTTCAGCCTAAACAAATAGAGGCAAAAAACTCGCCATCGCCAGAAGAAGTCGAACGGTTCTGGAAGAAACTGTACGAGCGACCAGTGGAAACCAGGGATACTCCAGCACTTCACAGATTCCAGACATTATGCGATCAAAGTCTGCAACCGACAGAAGAAATGACTGAAGTAACAACCGAAGAAGTTAGACAAGCCCTAAAGAACAAAAATGATTTCACGGCACCTGGACTGGATGGGATCCAAAACTACTGGTGGAAGAACTTTCCAGCTACTCATCAACACGTAGCCAGATTATTCAGTGGGATAATAATTCACCGTGAGGCAATTCCATCATGGTTGGTAGAGGGCAGAACTGTACTGATACCAAAATCAGGCGATCTAGGACAGCCAAAGAACTATCGCCCTATCACGTGTCTCAATACGCTGTATAAAATACTCACAAGTGTCCTTCAAAACCGGATTCTGGAGGCTAGTGCACCAGTGTGGAACCAAATCTACGAGCAAAGAGGAGCACGGAAAGGAGTACAGGGGTGCAAGGACAACCTACTCATAGACAAGAGCATTTGTCAAGATGCAAAACACTACAAGCGCGATCTACATACATCCTGGCTGGATTACGCGAAAGCATTTGACACATCGTCGCACAGCTTGATATTACAGCTGCTTGAGATGCTCAAAGTCCACACAAATATCGTCCATGTGATGAAAAACATCATGGCGCTATGGAAGACTAAGTTCGCCGTTCGATCGGAAGGTCGAACCACGTATACGGGATGGGTGAAATACAGGCGAGGCGTATTTCAAGGAGACTCGCTAAGCCCTTTACTGTTCTGCATAACACTCCTACCATTAACAACGGAGTTGAGGGAAAGCAGAATAGGGTACAAGGCCGGGCCACCAGGCAGAAGGGAACATCTGGTTTCACATCTCCTGTACATGGACGACTTAAAACTGTACGCTCCCTCCAAGGCAGCGCTACAACAACTTCTTAACATCGTTGCGGAATACACCACAGCAATAGGAATGTCATTCGGTTTGGAAAAATGTGCTGTTTTCCATCTGAGCAGAGGAAGAACTGAAGAAGTAGGAGAAGACATCGAACTGGAAGGAGGAATAATCATTCGGCACCTCGATGAAGAGGAAAATTACAAATTCCTTGGAATGCAACAAAGAGGCGCACTGGAGACAACTCGAATCAAGGATGCTTTAACAGCCAGCTACAAAAAGAAGATCCGAGATATATGGAAATCACAGCTGTCTGGTAAAAACAAGGTGTCAGCTACGAACATCTTGGCAGTTCCGATAGTCACATACTCTTTCGGAATAATCAACTGGACAGTTAATGAGATTCTCGAACTAGACAGGGCCACACGTAAAGTGATGAACATGAATCGGAGCCTGCATCCCAACTGCTCGGTTCAAAGAATATATCTCCCACGAACGCAGGGTGGCAGAGGTTTGCAGAGTTTGGAATACCAACACCATCAACAAACGTTGGAAATGGCAATAAGGATATTGAGAAGTGAAGACCCGCTCCTCAAAATGGTAGCTCATCATGAAATCAGGAACCAAGGAGCTTTCCTATTTAGAGCTGGACGGAGAGCCTTGGAAAAACTCAGCATAACTGGAGTATCCATCGACTATGAGCTAGTGGGAACACCTATCACGCCAACAGACCAGAGAAGAGTAGGCAGAGAGATCAGACAGGCACAACTGAAGACGTTACTCGAAGACCACATGAGTAAAAGTCTGCACTCTATATATTTCAGGAGTTTGAAAGATCAGGGCCTATCAGAGGAACTATCCTTTGCGTTTTTGAAGTCGGCTGGTCTAAAGTCGGAAACGGAGGGATTCGTTATGGCTTGTCAAGATGGAGTGATAAATACAAGATGGTATAAGAAGAACATCATGAAAGTGGACACCCCAACAACTTGCAGAGCATGCCACAGTCAGCAGGAAACTGTCATGCATATCTTGTCTGCTTGCAGAGTCCACGCTCCATCAGGATACACAGAAAGACACAATGCGGCGCTTCGGATTCTCTACTTCCATCTGAGAGAAGTTTATGATATAGACAAGGAGCCAGTGCTACCATTTGTGCCTCTGGAAATTGAATCAGTCATCGAAAATGATAGAGCTCGAATCTACTGGAACTATGCTTTTCCAACAACTCGGCAGATCCATGCCATAAAGCCAGATATAGTACTGGTGGACAAAGATCTCAGGGAATTATTTGTTGTCGAATTTTCCTCCCCCGCTGAAAATAATGTGGTGATGAAAGAACAACAGAAGAGGGAGAAATACAAGGATTTGCTGTTTGAGCTGGGAACCCTATATCCAGGGTATAAAGTAAAAATGGTCGTTCTGATCATAGGATGCCTTGGCGGAATGAGAGCGAACTATGTGACAGAATTGAAGATTATTCCGGCCTGTACATCCTTGGCCGAGGTTTTGGCGAACAGAATGCAAAAAGCAGTGTTGCTCGGGACACTACGAGTGATGAGGTCCCATCAACTATGAAGGCCACTTGCAGCTCATCTCTTTTGTTAAGGGACGCTGTAAGGGCAGGACGAAGAACAGTCCAAGAATAGTGAGAGGTTTTTTAGTGAGTAACCAAATAACATCTGGAGTCTCACACTGCCGCTTGCGGCGCCTATAAAAGGTTTTTCCTCTTACGTGACAAAAAAAAAAATAATAATAATAAAAGGGGCTCTGGGATGTGTCTCAGAGTACGGGCTTAGCAAACCCGAGGTACCTTAGCTACCTGGCAGTAGGTATAAAACGCAAAATCGCACGGGGGTACTACTTAGTAGCATACGGGTGTGACAAGCCCGCGAACCCCGGTTTTTATCTCAACCAATGATGAGTAACCAACTAAGAGGCCTCGGAAAACAGCTGCTGCCTGGGGATCACCAGGGCACGTCTGGGGTTGGTGCTAGGCGTGACAGCATGCGAACCACCAACGGCAGGATGCTGAGGAGGCGGGCGCCTGTCATACAAGAAACTACAGCTTCCGACAAGGACATCGAGGAGGAGAGAGAAGTTGCCGGTCGCATAGGGAATCTGCGCTCGCAAGAGCAACCCGTAGTCGGACCCGGCAACAGGAACAAGACCACGCAAAGGGAACGCCACAAGTGGACACCCGAGCAACATGAAAAACTGTCTGTTTTATACCGAAGATCCAGACCAGAAAGAAGGGGATATATGGGTAGACTGCATGGTCTGTGGTGTGAAACTAATCCAGATCTTAGCTTTATGACTCAGCAAAACCTGCGAGACCAGGTGAGCCATCTGAAGAAGAGAGGAATCTTGCAGCAACTTCAAGAGCCAGAAGGAACAGAAGAACAAGCTGAAGAGCAGGTGAGAGATGCTCGGAACCAACAGCAGCAATCCACGATTCAAAGGAGAGAAGGACAGGATGGGAGGCAGGTGAGAGATGCCGCAAACATCCAACCTCCAATGCCTGGATCGCAAGTCGAAGCACTGGACATGGAGCAGGTTTCAGCTGCCCCATTCCGAGTGGAACATCCTGCACAGTGCAACAGGCGAAGAACGGAACAAGTGAGAGATGTTCCGGCACCAGTCATCAACAGAAAGGAAGCATTCGAGGCTGCAGTAGGGTTGAAAACGAGACTCCAGGCTGAAGACCTAGCCATGATGAATAATATCATCAACGATCACCTAAAGGAGGACTGCTCACTAGAAGATGTCGTGGCTGCAGTGAGAGCTGCTACTTCACTTCTATGCCCTCCAGGTAGAACAACAACAAGGGATGACAAACATAGGTCAAGAATGAAGAAGCTAGATAAGAAGATGAAGATCGTGAGGCAGCAAGCATCTTGGTACCAATGTATCATAGATGTTATGAAAGGACAACTGAAGCCTAGCAAGAAGATAGAGGTCATGATGGGGGAGCTGCGTGCGTTGCACCGTACGATTAGCTTGCCCACCATCAATCTACTGAAGCAGAAAGCTGTCGATAAGATAAGATCACTAGCGGCAGCGAGGAAGAAGCTGATCAGGAAGCAGAAATGGATAGAGGACAACAACACATTCACCGCAGAACCCTCAAAGCATTTTCAGCCTAAACAAATAGAGGCAGAAAACTCGCCATCGCCAGAAGAAGTCGAACGCTTCTGGAAGAAATTGTACGAGCGACCAGCGGAAACCAGGGATACTCCAGCACTTCACAGATTCCAGACATTATGCGATCAAAGTCTGCAACCGACAGAAGAAATGACTGAAGTAACAACCGAAGAAGTTAGACAAGCCCTAAAGAACAAAAATGATTTCACGGCACCTGGACTGGACGGGATCCAGAACTACTGGTGGAAGAACTTTCCAGCTACTCATCAACACGTAGCCAGATTATTCAGTGGGATAATAATTCACCGTGAGGCAATTCCATCATGGTTGGTAGAGGGCAGAACTGTACTGATACCAAAATCAGGCGATCTAGGACAGCCAAAGAACTATCGCCCTATCACGTGTCTCAATACGCTGTATAAAATACTCACAAGTGTCCTTCAAAACCGGATTCTGGAGGTTAGTGCACCAGTGTGGAACCAAATCTACGAGCAAAGAGGGGCACGGAAAGACGAGTGTGAAACTAGCAACAGTTTTACAGCAACACTTTTACGGCGTGCACCGTAACTGGCGGTCCCAGAAAATGAAATGTTATTGATGGATAGGGGTTCGAATATGGGTTTGGAAACGAGGGAATTGACAGATTATATTCAAACTCTCAAGTATGATAATCGTAATCATTCGTTATCGATTAAAAAACATTGACGATACAAGGTAACGTTGAAATTACCTAGTAGTGAATATTTTGAACATCTACGAATTATGAAAACGTCGCTGTCGGAAATCGAGGAGTGGATATTTGTAATATTTATGACACCAATTAGATATTATAATGACCGAAATCCATTGTCGGGCTTCAGGGGGGGTAGAAGGTGACTTTGAAAATACCTACTAGTGATTATTTTGGAACTTCTACGAATTATAAAAACGGCGCTGTCGGAAATCGAGGGTTGCATATTTGTAATATGTATGATACCAATTAGATATTATAATGACCGAAATCCATTGTCGGGCTTCAGGGGGGTAGAAGGTGACTTTGAAAATACCTACTAGTGATTATTTTGGAACTTCTACGAATTATAAAAACGGCGCTGTCGGAAATCGAGGGTTGCATATTTGTAATATGTATGATACCAATTAGATATTATAATGACATAAATCCAGTGTCGGGCTTCAGGGGGGGTAGAAGGTGACTTTGAAAATACCTACTAGTGATTATTTTGGAACTTCTACGAATTATAAAAACAGCGCTGTCGGAAATCGAGGGTTGCATATTTGTAATATGTATGATACCAATTAGATATTATAATGACCGAAATCCATTGTCGGGCTTCAGGGGGGGTAGAAGGTGACTTTGAAAATACCTACTAGTGATTATTTTGGAACTTCTACGAATTATAAAAACGGCGCTGTCGGAAATCGAGGGTTGCATGTTTGTAATATGTATGATACCAATTAGAAATTATAATGACCGAAATCCATTGTCGGGCTTCAGGGGGGGTAGAAGGTGACTTTGAAAATACCTACTAGTGATTATTTTGGAACTCCTACGAATTATATAAACGGCGCTGTCGGAAATCGAGGGTTGCATATTTGTAATATGTATGATACCAATTAGATATTATAATGACCGAAATCCATTGTCGGGCTTCAGGGGGGGTAGAAGGTGACTTTGAAAATACCTACTAGTGATTATTTTGGAACTTCTACGAATTATAAAAACGGCGCTGTCGGAGATCGAGGGTTGCATATTTGTAATATGTATGATACCAATTAGATATTATAATGACCGAAATCCATTGTCAGGCTTCAGGGGGGGGTAGAAGGTGACTTTGAAAATACCTACTAGTGATTATTTCGACCTTCTACGGATGATGAAAACGGCGCTCTCGGCAATCGAATGTTGCATATTTGTAATATGCATGATACCAATTAGATATTATAATGACCGAAATCCATTGTCGGGCTTCAGAGGGGGGGAGGGGGGGGGTTAAAGGTGACTTGAAAATTCCTACTGGTGATTATTTTGACCTTCTACGAATTATGAAAAAGGCGCTGTCGGAAATCGAGTGCATATTTGTAATACGTATGATACCAATTTGATATTATAATGACCAAAATCCATTGTCGGGCTTCAGGGGCGGGGTAGAAGGTGACTTTGAAAATACCTACTAGTGATTATTATGAACTTCTACGAATAATGATCATCTTTATGTAACATACTTGTATGTAAGTATGGATATTACAAATATGCAGGCCTCGATTTCCGACAGCGCCGTTTTTATAATTCGTAGAAGTTCCAAAATAATCACTAGTAGGTATTTTCAAAGTCACCTTCTACCCCCCCTGAAGCCCGACAATGGATTTCGGTTATTATAATATCTAATTGGTATCATACATATTACAAATATGCAACCCTCGATTGCCGACAGCGCCGTTTTCATAATTCGTAGAAGATCAAAATAATCACTAATAGGTATTTTCAAAGTCACCTTCTACCCCCCCCCTGAAGCCCGACAATGGATTTCGGTCATTATAATATCTAATTGGTATCATTCATATTACAAATATGCCTCCCTTGATTTCCGACAGCGCCGTTTTTATAATTCGTAGAAGTTCCAAAATAATCTCTAGTAGGTATTTTCAAAATCACCTTTTACCCCCCCTGAAGCCCGACAATGGATTTCGGTCATTATAATATCTAATTGGTATCATACATATTACAAATATGCAACCTTCGATTTCCGACAGCGCCGTTTTTATAATTCGTAGAAGTTCCAAAATAATAACTACTAGGTATTTTCAAAGTCACCTTCTACCCCCCCCTGAAGCCCGACAATGGATTTCGGTCATTATAATATCTAATTGATATCATACATATTACAGATATGCAACCCTCGATTTCCGACAGCGCAGTTTTTATAATTCCTAGAAGTTCCAAAATAATCACTAGTAGGTATTTTCAAAGTCACCTTCAACCCCCCCTGAAGCCCGACAATGGATTTCGGTCATTATAATATCTAATTGATATCATACATATTACAAATATGCAACCCTCTATTTCCGACAGCGCCGTTTTTATAATTCCTAGAAGTTCCAAAATAATCACTAGTAGGTATTTTCAAAGTCACCTTCTACCCCCCCTGAAGCCAGACAATGGGTTTCGGTTATTATAATATCTAATTGGTATCATTCATATTACAAATATGCAACCCTTGATTTCCGACAACACCGTTTTTATAATTCGTAGAAGATCCAAAATAATCACTAGTAGGTATTTTCAAAGTCACCTTCTACCCCCCTTGAAACCCGACAATGGATTTCGGTCATTATAATATCAAATTGGTATCATACATATTACAAATATGCAACCCTCGATTTCCGACAGCGCCGTTTTCATAATTCGTAGAAGGTCAAAATAATCACTAGTAGGTATTTTCAAAGTCACCTTTTACCCCCCCTGAAGCCCGACAATGGATTTCGGTCATTATAATATCTAATTGGTATCATACATATTACAAATATGCAACCCTCGATTTCCAACAGCGCCGTTTTTATAATTCGTAGAAGATCGAAATAATGACTAGTAGGTATTTTCAAAGTCACCTTCTACCCCCCTTGAAACCCGACAATGGATTTCGGTCAATATAATATCTAATTGGTATCATACACATTACAAATATGCAACCTTCGATTTCCGACAGCAACGTTTTTATAATTCGTAGAAGTTCCAAAATAATAACTAGTAGGTATTTTCAAAGTCACCTTTTACCCCCCCTGAAGCCCGAAAATGGATTTCGGTCATTATAATATCTAATTGGTATCATACATATTACAAATATGCAACCGTCGATTTCCGACAGCGCCGTTTTCATAATTCGTAGAAGATCGAAATAATGACTAGTAGGTATTTTCAAAGTCACCTTCTACCCCCCCTGAAGCCCGACAATGGATTTCGGTCATTATAATATCTAATTGGTATCATACATATTACAAATATGCAACCCTCGATTGCCGACAGCGCCGTTTTCATAATTCGTAGAAGATCAAAATAATCACTAATAGGAATTTTCAAAGTCACCTTCTACCCACCCTGAAGCCCGACAATGGATTTCGGTCATTATAATATCTAATTGATATCATACGTATTACAAATATGCAACCCTCGATTACCGACAGCGCCGTTTTCATAATTCGTAGAAGGTCGAAATAATCACTAGTAGGTATTTTCAAAGTCACCTTCTACCCTCCCCCACCCCTGAAGCTCGACAATGGATTTCGGTCATTATAATATCTAATTGGTATCATACATATTACAAATATGCAACCCTCGATTTCCGACAGCGCCGTTTTTATAATTCGTAGAAGATCGAAATAATGACTAGTAGGTATTATCAAAGTCACCTTCTACCCCCCTTGAAACCCGACAATGGATTTCGGTCACTATAATATCTAATTGGTATCATACATATTACAAATATGAAACCCTCGATTTCCGACAGCGCCGTTTTTATAATTCGTAGAAGTTCCAAAATAATCACTAGTAGGTATTTTCAAAGTCACCTTCTACCCCCCCTGAAGCCCGACAATGGATTTCGGTCATTATAATATCTAATTGGTATCATACATATTACAAATATGCAACCCTCGATTTCCGACAGCGCCGTTTTTATAATTCCTAGAAGTTCCAAAATAATCACTAGTAGGTATTTTCAAAGTCACCTTTTCCCCCCCCCCTGAAGCCCGACAATGGATTTCGGTCATTATAATATCTAATTGATATCATACATACTACAAATATGCAACCCTCGATTTCCGACAGCGCCGTTTTCATAATTCGTAGAAGGTCGCAATAATCACTAGTAGGTATTTTCAAAGTCAACTTCTACCCCCCCTGAAACCCGACAATGGATTTCGGTTATTATAATATCTAATTGGTATCATACATATTACAAATATGCAACCCTCGATTTCCGACAGCGCCGTTTTTATAATTCGTAGAAGTTCCAAAATAATCACTAGTAGGTATTTTCAAAGTCACCTTCTACCCCCCCTGAAGCCCGACAATGGATTTCGGTCATTATAATATCTAATTGGTATCATACATATTACAAATATGCAACCCTCGATTTCCGACAGCGCCGTTTTTATAAATCGTAGAAGTTCCAAAATAATCACTAGTAGGTATTTTCAAAGTCACCTTCTACCCCCCCTGAAGCCCGACAATGGATTTCGGTCATTATAATATCAAATTGATATCATACATATTACAAATATGCAACCCTCGATTTCCGACAGCGCCGTTTTCATAATTCGTAGAAGGTCGCAATAATCACTAGTAGGTATTTTCAAAGTCACTTTCTACCCCCCCTGAAACCCGACAATGGATTTCGGTTATTATAATATCTAATTGGTATCATACATATTACAAATATGCAACCCTCGATTTCCGACAGCGCCGTTTTTATAATTCGTAGAAGTTCCAAAATAATCACTAGTAGGTATTTTCAAAGTCACCTTCTACCCCCCCTGAAACCCGACAATGTATTTCGGTCATTATAATATCTAATTGATATCATACATACTACAAATATGCAACCCTCGATTTCCGACAGCGCCGTTTTCATATTTCGTAGAAGATCGAAATAATGACTAGTAGGTATTTTCAAAGTCACCTTCTACCCCCCCTGAAGCCCGACAATGGATTTCGGTCATTATAATATCTAATTGGTATCATACATATTACAAATATGCAACCCTCGATTGCCGACAGCACCGTTTTAATAATTCGTAGAAGATCAAAATAATCACTAATAGGTATTTTCAAAGTCACCTCCTTCCCCCCCTGAATCCCGACAATGGATTTCGGTCATTATAATATCTAATTGATATCATACATATTACAAATATGCAACCCTCGATTTCCGACAGCGCCGTTTTTATAATTCGTAGAAGTTCCAAAATAATCACTAGTAGGTATTTTCAAAGTCACCTTCTACCCCCCCTGAAGCCCGACAATGGATGTCGGTCATTATAATATCTAATTGGTATCATACATATTACAAATATGCAACCCTCGATTTCCGACAGCGCCGTTTTTATAAATCGTAGAAGTTCCAAAATAATCACTAGTAGGTATTTTCAAAGTCACCTTCTACCCCCCCTGAAGCCCGACAATGGATTTCGGTTATTATAATATCTAATTGGTATCATACATATTACAAATATGCAACCCTCGATTTCCGACAGCGCCGTTTTTATAATTCGTAGAAGTACCAAAATAATCACTAGTAGGTATTTTCAAAGTCACCTTCTACCCCCCCTGAAGCCCGACAATGGATTTCGGTCATTATAATATCTAATTGGTATCATACATATTACAAATATGCAACCCTCGATTTCCGACAGCACCGTTTTCATATTTCGTAGAAGTTCCAAAATAATCACTAGTAGGTATTTTCAAAGTCACCTTCTACCCCCCCTGAAGCCCGACAATGGATTTCGCTCATTATAATATCTAATCGGTATCATACATATTACAAATATGCAGTCCTCGATTTCCGTACAAGTTCCAAAATAATCACTAGTAGGTATTTTCAAAATCACCTTCTCCCCCCCTGAAGCCCGACAATGGATTTCGGTCATTATAATATCTAATTGGTATCATACATATTACAAATATGCAACCCTCGATTTCCGACAGCGCCGTTTTTATAATTCGTAGAAGATCGAAATAATGACTAGTAGGTATTTTCAAAGTCACCTCCTACCCCCCCTGAAACCCGACAATGGATTTCGGTCATTATAATATCTAATTGGTATCATACATATTACAAATATGCAACCGTCGATTTCCGACAGCGCCGTTTTTATAATTCGTAGAAGTTCCAATATAATCACTAGTAGGTAATTTCAAAGTCACCTTCTACCACCCCAGAAGCCCGACAATGGATTAGGGTCATTATAATATCTAATTGGTGTCATAAATATTACAAATATCCACTCATCGATTTCCGACAGCGACGTTTTCATAATTCGTAGAAGTTCAAATTATTCACTACTAGGTAATTTCAACGTTACCTTGTATCGTCAATGTTTTTTAATCGATAACGAATGATTACGATTATCATAATTGAGAGTTTGAATATAATCTGTCAATTCCCTCGTTTCCAAACCCATATTCGAACCCCTATCCTTCAATAAGATTTCATTTTCTGGGACCGCCAGTTACGGTGCACGCCGTAAAAGTGTTGCTGGAAAACTGTTGCTAGTTTCACACTCGTCACGGAAAGGTGTACAGGGGTGCAAGGACAACCTCATCATAGACAAGAGCATTTGTCAAGATGCAAAACACTACAAGCGCGATCTACATACATCCTGGCTGGATTACGCGAAAGCATTTGACACATCGTCGCACAGCTTGATATTACAGCTGCTTGAGATGCTCAAAGTCCACACTAACATCGTCCATGTGATGAAAAACATCATGGCGCTATGGAAGACTAAGTTCGCCGTTCGATCGGAAGGTCGAACCACGTATACGGGATGGGTGAAATACAGGCGAGGCGTATTTCAAGGAGACTCGCTGAGCACGTTAATGTTCTGCAAAACACTCCTACCATTAACAACGGAGTTGAGGGAGAGCAGAATAGGGTACAAGGCCGGGCCACCAGGCAGAAGAGAACATCTGGTTTCACATCTCCTGTACATGGACGACTTAAAACTGTACGCTCCCTCCAAGGCAGCGCTACAACAACTTCTTAACATCGTTGCGGAATACACCACAGCAATAGGAATGTCATTCGGTTTGGAAAAATGTGCTGTTTTCCATCTGAGCAGAGGAAGAACTGAAGAAGTAGGAGAAGACATCGAACTGGAAGGAGGAATAATCATTCGGCACCTCGATGCAGAGGAAAATTACAAATTCCTTGGAATGCAACAAAGAGGCGCACTGGAGACAACTCGAATCAAGGATGCTTTAACAGCCAGCTACAAAAAGAAGATCCGAGATATATGGAAATCACAGTTGTCTGGTAAAAACAAGGTGTCAGCTACGAACATCTTGGCAGTTCCGATAGTCACATACTCTTTCGGAATAATCAACTGGACAGTTAATGAGATTCTCGAACTAGACAGGACCACACGTAAAGTGATGAACATGAATCGGAGCCTGCATCCCAACTGCTCGGTTCAAAGAATATATCTCCCACGAACGCAGGGTGGCAGAGGTTTGCAGAGTTTGGAATACCAACACCATCAACAAACGTTGGAAATGGCAATAAGGATATGGAGAAGTGAAGACCCGCTTCTCAAAATGGTAGCTCATCATGAAATCAGGAACCAAGGAGCTTTCCTATTTAGAGAGTCTTGGAAAAACTCAGCATAACTGGAGTATCCATCGACTATGAGCTAGTGGGAACACCTATCAAGCCAATAGACCAGAGAAGAGTAGGCAGAGAGATCAGACAGGCACAACTGAAGACGTTACTCGAAGACCACATGAGTAAAAGTCTGCACTCTATATATTTCAGGAGTTTGAAGGATCAGGGCCTATCGGAAGAACTATCCTTTGCGTTTTTGAAGTCGGCTGGTCTAAAGTCGGAAACGGAGGGATTCGTTATGGCTTGTCAAGATCGAGTGATAAATACAAGATGGTATAAGAAGAACATCATGAAAGTGGACATCCCAACAACTTGCAGAGCATGCTACAGTCAGCAGGAAACTGTCATGCACATCCTGTCTGCTTGCAGAGTCCAGGCTCCATCAGGATACACAGAAAGACACAATGCGGCACTTCGGATTCTCTACTTCCATCTGAGAGAAGTTTATGGTATAAACAAGGAGCCAGTGCTACCATTTGTGCCTCTGGAAATTGAATCAGTCATCGAAAATGATAGAGCTCGAATCTACTGGAACTATGCTTTTCCAACAACTCGGCAGATCCATGCCATAAAGCCAGATATAGTACTGGTGGACAAAGATCTCAGGGAATTGTTTGTTGTCGAATTTTCCTCCCCCGCTGAAAATAATGTAGTGATGAAAGAACAACAGAAGAGGGAGAAATACAAGGATTTGCTGTTTGAGCTGGGAACCCTATATCCAGGGTATAAAGTAAAAATGGTCGTTCTGATCATAGGATGCCTTGGCGGAATGAGAGCGATCTATGTGACAGAATTGAAGATTATTCCGGCCTGTACATCCTTGGCCGAGGTTTTGGCGAACAGAATGCAGAAAGCAGTGTTGCTCGGCTCACTACGAGTGATGAGGTCCCATCAACTATGAAGGCCACTTGCAGCTCATCTCTTTTGTTAAGAGACGCTGTAAGGCAGGACGAAGAACAGTCCAAGAAGAGTGAGAGGTTTTTTAGTGAGTAACCAAATAACATCTGGAGTCTCACACTGCCGCTTGCGGCGCCTATAAAAGGTTTTTCCTCTTACGTGAAAAAAAAACAATAATAATAATAATATTAATGTGCTTCTGCCATCAATCCGCATCAGTCTCATCGTGATCAAGGTCACGGACTGAACAGATGCGAGATTGATGGCAGCTTGACTGTGTGACCTCCGTCTTACACTGAAGCCGACCTCAAATATTTCGTAACATTATCTACTTTAATCTCAATATCAATTTCATCATTCTTAAATAAGTTGACATAAATAAAATTTCAATAAAAGTACTGATCATGAGTCTCTGTGCGCATATTCTATTGTCTATTCACCTCAGACACCCTCACGAAATACTGCATGAATCTTCAAGCCGTCTTTTTAGTGTTAATACGTGAAATGCATCAACTGAATTCAATTTTCAAAATAAATAAAATAGTGAACTTACTCAGCGGGGATTCAAATTGGCGTCATCATTCTACTTATCACTTATCAGGTTTCAATTCGATCGGATCTGTATTTATTGTGTTATTGGGTAAACAAAATTTCAGAGAAGTAGATCCCAGTTCGAAATTTTATTTATTTTCCCAATAATTGCTATAAACAATGCCAATCGAGCTGAAATCCGCCATGCGGAATTTCAATGGAATCTGACCGATATTTCCTGAAATATAAAATTTTTCAGAAAATGTTTTTTTTTCTTATAAAACCTAATAATCCTTCCGAAATTCAGCGAAAATTTTCTACAACTAATTACGAAATTTCAATTCGATAGGATCTGTATTTTTTAAGTTAAGTAGAAAACAATATTTCAGTAGATATATATGATGATATATTTCAGTAGATACAAGTTGGAAATTTTATTTCTATGAATTTGAATTTTGAATACGTGCGCCGTATAAATATAGCTGTGCATAAAATATGATTATTAAATGCTTATGTATTCAACAATCAACTCGATTTTTGTATTTCAGGCGGAGATTACACGGTCAGTCTGGTATCAGTCTCGCATCAGTATTCCCATCAATCCGGATCATCAGTCCATCAATCTACGAATATAGAACCAATTTATGTCAATCTCCCATCAATCCATGATTGATGTGATGCGAGACTGATATACCAGACTGACCATGTAACTTCCGTCTTAGAAATTGATTGCGTCTATAAAATAGGGGTAAACCTAAAAAGTTGATTCTATGATCGCCCAGAATGGAAATGCTATTCTTCAGTCCGATTTGTAATTATGACTGGCAAATGATATCGTTGAATCCTGCGAACAAATTTAACTAGACTTCTTTTCAAATTTTTTTCACATTAACCTCGAGCTAAACATAACCCATGGCTCGTTACGAGAGAGTAAATTAAAAACAAACGCATCGAAAAAATATTAAGGTTGTGAAAATGACGTAGGCTACGTTCCCAATGTTAGTATTGGTGTCCATTCAACCACAGAGAAAATTATTTTGATATTTCAATGGTAAACACAGAATCGAAGTGATTTCCCTTGTCCTTGACTCATCAATAATTAATATGGGTTTGATCAACACCTCCGAAAAGGAAGGCCAATCAACTGTGCATCTCTTTTTACAATATGGCGGCGAAGGTGGATGAAGGTTGAAATGAAAGCTGTTTTGTTTGTCAATAGTGAATGGTTAAATCACCGTTGAAAATTTGATTTCAAATGGAGATTCGTACTATTTTTAGTGAATAATGTTTCTACGGTTTAATTATTTTGTCGGTATGTAATTCTGCGGAACGAGCTAACAGTGCATGTACAAGTACATTTATGATAAATAGCTCAACATCTCCAATCTCCATATAAGGATGTGGTTCACGTTGCACCAGTGAAAACAAAAATGCAACTGGCTTGCATACATTGCAAAGACTCGAAGATTCAGATTTTGAGGTATTGGTGGCTGTAACAGAATAACAGATAACCATAGAGGGTTAACTTTTGCCGAATCCCCTCAATTTACTAATATAAACATCTTTATATTTTCAACATACTTAAGAAGGGTAATCGTCCAAATTACTGAGGACTCAGTGTTACCAACTCATTGTGCAGATTATATGGTAGAATATTAAAAGGTAGAGTAGAAGATGAAATACATGTCATAGAATAGCAGAATGGGTTCAGGGCAGGAAGATCATGAGTTGACAACATTTTTTGCCGGAAACAGCTTGTGGAAAAAAGAACAGAGAGAAACTTGATTCTTATATAGACTTGCAGAAGACTTATGATAGTGTACCACACGCTAAATTTTGAAAGACCTTGGAAGAAAATGGCTTAAGCCAGATATATATATTAGGGCAGTGAAGGAGCTATACACGGATATTTCAGCAAGGGTGAAGATGGGAACCAAATTGTTTAAGGAGTTTCGTATCTCAAAAGGTCTCCGACAGGGCCGTCCAGTAGCCCCGACTATACTTTTATACTTTTCACTCTACACCTTGCTGAGCAGATCTTTTATGGCTGAAGATAAGGAAGATATTTATTATATGTTGAGGAAATTAGATGAGGCATATATAGAGTGGGGTATGATCATAAACACCTCAAAAACAAAATTTATTGTTGTGTATAATGACGGGAGAGATCTTATCCTGCGAAATTAAATAATACAGGGAGTAGATGAACATGCCTATCTCGGAGTGACCCTCACAGCAATCGGATCCAGTGAAAGGGAAAAAAAGAAAAGGATCGCCAAGGAACATCAATTACGAAACAACTAAATAGCGAACTCTGGAGTTCGCAAATAAGAAATGATATTAAAAGAAAAATCTATAAAACCTTCATAGAGAATATGAAGTACGAGGTATAGGAAATGACAACGCAACTTGAGAATAAAATGAAAGTGATGGAGATGGGATATTGGAGGCGCTGCCCTAGACTAACGCTACAGGATTGAGACAGGAATGAAGAGATAAGAGCTCGAGTGGGAGTTGATGCAGATATTAGAGACATAATTGAAGGAAAAACGCTACAATGGTTCGGGCACGTGTCAGAAATGACGGACGAGTGATGGTCATTTAAAGCCTCAATTGGGTTCCTCGGCAAATAAGAAGAGGAAGACCCAGAAGAACGGAGGGAAGGAGTCCATGAGGCGATAGACAGAAGAGGTTTGCAAGACCGAGATTGGGGAATAGGAATCTATGGCGAGTAATGACATTATTGTTGTATTTTATATAAACATCCTTCTGATAATAAAACACCCCTTTTTTATGGAGTTGACTCTGTTCATCTTTTAAAAAATATAAGAAATAAATAGTAGAACTACCATATTCTTATATCCAAGTTCAATTGAAAAGCAGAATGTGAAACTAGTGCTACAAATTTTTAGTCAAACCACAGTGATAACACTTATGGAACTTGGTCGTAGAAAATCACCAGATTATCATAATGATGCTGATATTTTTGGTAAGATTCAGAATCATCCAATAGAGGAACCATGGAAAATATAGGTGCGCTATTAAATAAAATCATCGCATTATTGCATGGCATGTATAATTCAGCAATTTGTTTGAATATGAGAAAAGTTCTATAATTCAACTTTTGAATTTACCGCCTTTTTGAGCGTATTTTCTGGGGAACATCGCGTTATCATTACCTCCAAATGTCTGTAATATGCGAATTTTTTGCCGAAAATGGTCTCAAACGATTGGGTTCCACTCCCTGATGAAGAATTCGAGGTCAAATTTAATTCTGTCCGGCCGGCCGTCCGTTGCCACGATAACTTGAGAACGGAAAGAGCTAGCGACCTGACATTTTCAGGCTAGGTGGCGCATCCTAATACGACGGACAAGTTCGTTAATGGGTTTCATCGACCCAATGGTTTCCGAGTAATAATTTTGTTTTCCACCATTATAAATCCGATCGAATTGGAACTTGGTGAATAGTTGTAGAATATAAACCTAAGCACGTTTGTGAAATTTTGTGAGAATCGTATCACTAGAAAATTTAAAAGATTTATTAAAAAATATTTTTTATGTCACGATAGCCTGAGAACGGAAAGAGATAGCGACTTGAAGTTTTCAGGTTAGGTGGTGCATCTTAATGCCACATCTGAATTTTTATAAGCATAATCGGCCAAACGGTTTCGGAGTTATACCCATCTGAAATTTGGTTGTTATTTCCTCAATAACTCGAAAACTACAAAACTGATCCAATTCAAACATGGTTATTAGTTGTAGAATGTCAACGCGAAAATTCTTGCAAAATTTCGTGAGGATCGAATCACAAGAAAATTTTTAAAAAATCATTGAAAAAATGTCTATATATCAGAAACTATTCATCCGACATGGCTGAAATTTTGCGAGAACCTTCAGAACCTAACTCTACTACCAAGTTCCAAGCTTGAACACGATCGGATCTACATTGTTGGAGATCCGATCAGCCTTATGTGAGTTCAGTAGCTGAATGGGTGAACGTTGCTTCCATAACTCTCGAACGAAAGGAGATAGGGACTTGCAATTTCCAGGGTAGGTTGCGCATCTGAATGGGAGGTTAAGTTCGCTGTTGGCCATAATCGGCCCAAAGGTTTCGGAGTTATACCCATCTGGAAAATTATTTCCTCGATAACTCAAAAAATATAGACTCGATCGAATTGAAGCTTGCTTACTAGTTATAGAATATCGACATGAAGACGTGTAAAATTTCGTGAGGACCGTACCACTGGAAAATTTAAAAAAAATTACGAAAAAATATTATTATGTAACTCAAGATACCTCGAGAAAGGAAAGAAATAGCGACTTGCCAGTTTTCAGGGTAGATTCCGCATCTGAATACGTCATTTAAGTTCGTAAATTAGCATAATGGACAAAATGGTATTGGAGATATACTCCATTCACTTTTATAAAGTCTCCTGGTTGGCCATGAAATTTTGACACATTTCATCATGTATATTTTGAAAATGTTAGGTTATAGTCATTTTCCTGTCAGATAACTACGCAACGTTGTCCTCTCTACATAGAAGTCGTAGTAATTACGTATTTTCACAATGTGAATTTACTTGGGAAAAATAATGAATGAAGATATTATGTGAATTCAATAATTCCACAGTCCTGGCGACTGTAGAAGAAAATTTTTCCTCTGTTGTTACTAGAAATAATTAACGTATATAAACTGGTTGGAATATTCAATGCCATTTTCTTGTATGGAAATCAAGAATCAAGCGTTGGAATTTTATTGAAAAATAATGGATAGAGTAGTCCGTTACTTTGTGATAGTTCATTTTAAAAAAGAATGAAAGTACCTGAATAACCCGGCAGGAAAACTTCTAAACGAACAGACGTACCTATGGAATTCCCCACTTTTCTCAAGAAGACATTTAAATACCTTGTTGCACAACTTGAAATACTCCAGTTTCAAAATGTAGTAGTAATATGAAAACCCGAGTCATTCCTATACATCAATAAAATATAATGATAGGAAACTAAGTAATTTCATTCGAGAGTTCAACATGTCAGAATGAAGTTTTCCTATTGCAGATTTCGGTTCTGTATAGCCCTTCTGCTTCTTCAAAACTACTTTCGGCATTTTCAATTTCAAAACGAAGAGTTCTTTATTATTCGAGATAATGAAATTTTGCGAGAACCTTCAAAACCATGAATGTCATGATGACATATTAAATTATAACATAAATTTTCGAGCCGAATACAATAGAATCTATGGGAGATGATAGCCCTACACTAGGATCCTGAAGCGGTCTTCGAACATCTGAATTTCTGAATAATCATCGTTTGGATTGGCCAGACCTGGTTTTGAAAGAGATCCTCCTGGCCTGAGCTACGATATTTTCCTTTGAAATCAAATATTGAAGGGATTTCTAAGAACAAGAGTGAATATATTTGAACTAGCGGAGGCGATCTTCTCCAAGAGATAATGCGGCTACAGAGGAGTATATTTGTGAGAGAGGACTTTTTGCGTATGTTCGAATTTTGTGAGATCCGTACACCTAGAAAAACTTAATAAAATTACGAAAAAAATATTGTCCATTCTCCTGTATTGGACGAATTTACCGGTAAATTCGATTAATAGTGTCCAATACAGGATAATGGACAATAGAACATACGCACAAAAGACTTCACGTCAGTGCTTGAACCAATTTATTTCCATCCACGTTGGCAGCCATATTGGTTTTGATGACTGGCCTTCAGTATAGGAGGTGTTGGTTTGATCATATAAATAAATAATGTGTATGATTAGCGATAGACAGGTGAGCGTTGTCATTATAGCCATTCGGAATAAAACAAAAGTAATTCTTATGCGCTGGACTAACGAGAGTAGGGCATCCCTAGGAAAATATAGGAATGGAAGATATTCAGAATATGGTTCCGCGATATAGACTAGTCAACAAGTGCTATTTGGACCAACTTTTTTCAGCAGTCTCCGAAAATTATGTATGAGGTGTCATTCGATTCGGAATGGCATCTAGATGATTTTTGAAAAAAATTAAGTTCCGCTTGCAAAAATTGTAAAAGTTATTAACAATCAACTAAAAAAAAAAAAGGGGGTTTTAGTTTTTTGTAAATATCTCAAAAACTAATAAAGGTATTTCAAATCTGAAAAAAGATTCAAAAAGAGGAGGACATTTCCTAAAAAAAGTCTTGACTCCCGAAACTGTACGATAAATATTTATAATTTTTCCAGAGGGATGAAAATACGGCCGAAAACGGGTACTCTGGCTTGGAGAAGCCACGTCCACTTCGGGCACTTCGACAATAAACATTTTTTAAACATAGTAAATATGAAAAAAAAAATTGAAAAAATTCAGGCAGCAACTGAATAGATGAATGAATAATAATCCGCTTGAACAAAATTTTTATAATAATTTTTCATTTAGTTATTCAATAGTTAATTAAAAACTTTTTTCTGCTTGCACATTAACATTGCAAGTGTGATAATTGCTAAACTATAAGTTTTAGATTTTTTTCCTCTCTTGGAGCAATTCTTCAAAGGATTAAGAATAGAATCCCGTTGGGAAAATTAAAAAATGTTTATTTTTCAATTTTTTATTAATAATTTTCGTTGTTGCAAAATTAAAAACTTAAATTAATCATCGAACAAAATTTTTTTTTTAATATTATGCATTTCTGCTTTTGTGACAGAAAGTAGAATAGAAAAAAAAAATAAAAGGTAAAAATTTATTTGTTTATAACAAATTGTTTATTGCATAAATAATGAAAAAATAAATAAAATGAAATTTTTTTTTTTATATAGAAAAGAAAGATAAATAATGATTTTTAAAAAAGTATCGTTCCTTAATATTAATTAGAAGTGGGAGAAAATAATTGTTAATTAACAAATGCGTTTTTAAGCAATAAAAAAATTTTTTTGAGGAACAATTTACTTTTAAAAATCATTATTTGTATCAAAGATTGAAATTCCAAAAAAAAAATTCCAATTATCTTATAAACAACGCATTTGTTTATAACAATTTTTCAAACAATTAGAGATAAAAATTTGAAAAAATTATTTCTATGCAGTTTCTAATAACATAAAAATGGATCGTTAATAATATTTAAAAAAAAAAATTTTGTTCGATGATTAATTTAAGTTTTTAATTTTGCAACAACGAAAATTATCAATAAAAAATTGAAAAATTAATATTTTTTATTTTCCCAACGGGATTCTATTCTTGAGCCTTTGAAGAATTGCTCCAAGAGAGGAAAAAAATCTGAAACTTATAGTTTAGCAATTATCACACTTGCAATGTTAATGTGCAAGCAGAAAAAAGTTATTAATTAACTATTGAATAACTGAATGAAAAATTATTATAAAAATTTTGTTCAAGCGAATTATTATTCATTCATCTATTCAGTTGCTGCCTGAATTTTTTCAATTTTTTTTTTCATATTTACTATGTTTAAAAAATGTTTATTGTTGTAGTGCCCGAAGTGGACGTGGCTTCTCCAAGCCAGAGTACCCGTTTTCGGCCGTATTTTCATCCCTCTGGAAAAATTATAAATATTTATCGTACAGTTTCGAGAGTCGAGACGTTTTTTAGGAAATTTCCTCCTCTTTTTGAATCTTTTTTCAGATTTGAAAAATATTTATTAGTTTTTGAGATATTTACAAAAAACTAAAACCCCTTTTTTTTTTAGTTAATTGTTAATAACTTTTGCAATTTTTGCAAGCGGAACTTCATTTTATTCAAAAATCATCTAGATGCCATTCCGAATCGAATGACACCTCATACATAATTTTCGGAGACTGCTGAAAAAAGTTGGTCCAAATAGCACTTGTTGACTAGACTAATAGATTAGGGGTAAATACCCGAACATACAATTTTTATCATGGAAAAAGTTTGTAAGTAATCATTAAAGGATACTGTGGGCGGTATACTCATTATTGCAAGTTTTTTTCTGGGTTTTCTCTCCCAAACTCTGAAAAATATCTATAAAATAAAAATTAATTATTTTGTGATTTGCTTCTGTGTAAGAAACACAAGATATTTGTCAGCAGCAATCAATTGAACAATGTTGCCTAACAAACGACAACGAAACAACATCAACGAAGAAACAACTACATATATCGTAACGTTTCGGAGTCTATATCAGACTCCTTCGTCAGACGCTTAATGAAAATCTTTAGAATTATTTTGTTGATAGTTATTTGGTGGAATTCAAGAATAAATAAAAATAAACAAAATAACTATCAACAAAAAAATTCTAAAGATTTTCATTAAGCGTCTGACGAAGGAGTCTGATATAGACTCCGAAACGTTACGATATACGAGTAGTTGTTTCTTCGTTGATGTTGTTTCGTTGTCGTTTATTAGGCAACATTGTTCAATTGATTACTTCTGACAAATATCTTGTGTTTCTTACATAGAAGCAAATCACAAAATAATTAATTTTTATTTTATAGATATTTTTCAGAGTTTGGGAGAGAAAACCCAGAAAAAACCTTTCAATGAAAAAGTTTTTGTTTATATTTCAGGGCAGAGGTTAACAAACTGCACGCCGTGAACCTAACTAGTTCCTGACTATTAGCGCTTAATAAACCTGCAACCTGTAAGGCCGCCGCAAACTCAAAAAGTTTGAAACCCCTGTCCTAGGGAGTTACGATCTTTCAATGATATTCTACAAGTTGAACATTATGTTGGTATAACAGAATTATTGAAGTCACTTTATTAGGAATTTCATGAAAAAATAATTCACTCGTCAACATAATAAAAAAAATTAATAACAATACAATAAATGATTCCGAATATATGATTCTTTATTCTCCTAGCTAGGTGTTATGAATCATACAAAATATTGAACTTTTTGCCTGAATGATCTGGGGAACAGCGTGCTATCATTTTGCCCATATGTCTGTAATATTGGATTTTTTTCCGAAAATGGTCTCAAACGATTAGGTTCGATTGACTGATGAATAATCCGTGGTCAAATTTTATTATGTCCAGCCGGCCGTTGCCACGATAACTTTCGAAGTGAAAGAGATAGCGACTTGAAATTTTCAGGGTAGGGGACGCGTCCGAATACGACGGGCAAGTTGGTTAATAGGCACAATATGTAATTAAATATTATTTATCTCACGATAACTTGAGAAAGAAAAGAGATAGCAACTTGCCATTTTTAGGGTAGGTTGCGCTTCCAAATGCGACATTTGAGTTTGTTAATAGGCAGAATCGGCCAAACGGTTTTGGAATTATACCTATCTGAAATGTTATTTCCCGAATAACTCAAAAAATACGAAACCTATTCAATTCAAAGGTGGTACTTCGTCGTAGATTACCGACGCGCAAATTTTTGCGAAATTTCGTAAGGACCGTATCACTAGAAAATTTTTGAAAAAGCATTAAATCGGCCAAACGGTTATATGGAATATTGTTTCCTGCATAACTCAAAAAATACAGATCCGATGGAATTGAAACTTGGTAACTAGTTGTAGAATACCGACGCAAAGATTCTATCGAAATGATAACTTTGATGAATAGTATATCTACTGAATTGAAGTTGGTAGTCGGTCTTTCAGTATAATCACTCGAAATGTGAGTTTTTTGTATATTATTAGATATTCAACGAATTTCAACTCCGATAGAACACATATTATGTCAGTATTCAAAATTCCGTGATCTTAGACGATTCTCTCAATACTCATGTCTGTCAAATGGTACGTAATTTATTCATATCTTATAAAGGCTACGAAAGCAGTTTATATCGATGCTAAATTGGAGTGTCCAGAGAAGAATAAAACATTATTAACAGGATTTTGTCGGTTTAAGGATAAATTTTCATTATTTTCAAAAATTGTATGTTTCAGGAACAATGCGTCAGAATCAGCTGAAATTCCGCACATAAAGTTACAAATATAGTGGAGTGTCGAGGTAAGAGGCACGCGGCGAGGCAAGCGGGCAATTTATGAATTTCAGACGTAATCAAATAGGAATGAATATACTACCGCGATCTAGAGCGAGTAGCGAGTTGCCGCAGGCGGCACATTGGAAATGGTAGTCTCGATTTAATTTCAGGATTTAAAATCGCGCGTCAAAAGCGTTTTTGCGCGTATGTTCTGGGGAACATCGCGTTATCATTTTGCCCAAATGTCTGCAATTTTAGAATTTTTCGCCGAAAATGGTCTCAAACGATTGGGTTCGACTCCCTGATCAAGAATTCGAGGTTAAATTTGAGTCTGTCCGGCCGCCTGGCCGGTCGTTGCCACGATAACTTGAGAACGGAAAGAGATGGCGACTTGAAATTTTCAGGGTGGGTGGTGCATCCCAATTGAAAAATATTATTTACGTCACGATAACCTAAGAACGGAAAGATATAGCGACTTGAAATTTTCAGGTTGGGTTGAGAATCTGAATGCACCATTTGAGTTTGCATGATCGGCAAAACAGTTCTGGAGTTATACCCATCTGAAATTTGGTAGTTATTTCCTCAATAACTCGAAAAATACAAAACCGATCCAATTCGAACATGGTTATTGGTTGTAGAACGGCAACGCGAAAATTCTTGCAAAATTTTGTGAGGATCCTATACCTAGAATTATTTTTTTAAATCATAGAAAATTATTGAAAAAAATTCTATATATCAGAAACTATTCGTCCGATATCGCTGAAATTTTGCGAGAGCCTTCAGAACCTAACTCTACAACCAAGTTCCAAATTGGAACATGATCTGATCTATATTGTTGGAGCTCCGAGCAGCATTGTGTGAGTTCAGTAGATGGATGGGTGATCGATGCCTCGACAACTCTCGAACGAAAGGAGATAGGGACTTGCAATTTTCAGGATAGGTTGCACATCTTGAGTCCGCTGTTGGCCATAATCGGCCCAACGGTTTCGGAGTTATACCCATCTGGAATATTATTTCCTCGATAACTCAAAAAATATGGACTCGATCGAATTGAAGCTTGGTAACTAGTTGTAGAATTTCAACATGAAGAAGGGTGTAAAATTTTGTGAGGACCGTACCACTAGAAAATTTTTAAAAAATTACGAAAAAATATTATGTAACTCATGATTCCGGAAAGAAATAGCGACTTGCAGTTTTCAGGGTAGATTGTGCATCTGAATACGACATTTAAGTTCGTTAATTAGCATAATCGACCAAATGGTTCTGGAGTTATATCAATCTGAAAGTTGGTTGTTATTTCCTCAATAACTCAAAAAATACAAATCCGATCCAATTTGAATATGGTTATTAGTTGTAGAATGCCAACGCGAAAATTCTTGTAAAATTTCGTGAGGATCGTAGCACTAGAAAATGTTTGAAAAATTATTGAAAAAAAAATTGGTTCAAGCACTGACGTGAACTCAGAAGCTTTTGCGCGTTTGTTCTCTTGTCCATTCTCCTTTATTGGACAATCGAATCGAATTTACCATGGTGAATTCTATTGTCTGTTCTCCTGTATTTTACACTCCGAATTTACCATGGTTAATTCGATTAAGAGTGTCCAATGCAGGAGAACAGACAATAGAATTCACCATGGTAAATTCGTAGTGTAAAATACAGGAGAACAGACAATAGAATTCACCATGGTAAATTCGATTAAGATTGGCCAATAAAGGATAATGGACAAGAGAACATACGCGCAAAAGCTTCTGACTTCACGTCAGTGCTTGAACCAATTTTTTTTACTTCGAATGCAGACGAGCAGGTGCCATGGAAATGAATCAAGAACATTTGATTAATGTAGTTTTCAATGGGCGGGCTATTCGAGCGTTGCCACTTTTGCCTCTTACCTCGACCCTCCACTATCTTTGTACCTTTACTTCGAGGCACCATTTTACAATGGAGTACCGAATTTAAGCTCGATTGACTTCGTATGAGGTGTGAATAGACAATAGAACATGCACGCATAAGTTCCTGGCTTCACGTCAGTGCTTCTTAACTTAAGAATTTTTCTTTCGATCCTCGAAACAATTTTATTTAGTATTGATTTAGTATCAATACTGAATAAAATTGGTTCAAGCATTGACGTGAATTCAGGAGCTTTTGCGCGTATGTTCTATTGGCCATTCTCCTGTATTGGACACTCTTAATCGAATTTACCATGGTGAATTATAATGTCCGTTCTCCTGTATTGGACACTCTTAATCAAATTTACCATGTTAAATCCGATTAAGTGTCCAACATAGGAGAACGGACAATAGAATTCACCATGATAAATTCGATTAAGAGTGTCCAATACAGGAGAATGGACAATAGAACATACGCGCAAAAGCTCCTGACTTCACGTCAGTGCTTGAACCAATTTTTTTTTTCGTAATTATGAAAAATTTTCTAGGGGTACGGTTCTCACAAAATTGTAGACACTCCTTCATGTTGAAATTCTACAACTAGTTACCAAGCTTCAATTCGATCGAGTCCATATTTTTTGAGTTATCGAGGAAATAATATTCCAGATGGGTATAACTCCGAAACCGTTGGGCCTATTATGGCCAACAGCGAACTTAACCTCCCATTCAGATGCGCAACCTACCCTGGAAATTGCAAGTCCCTATCTCCTTTCGTTCGAGAGTTATGGAGGCATCGTTCACCCATCCAGCTACTGAACTCACATAAGGCTGATCGGATCTCAAACAATATAGATCCGATCGTGTTCAAACTTGGAACTTGACAGTAAAGTTAGGTTTTAAAGGCTCTCGCAAAATTTCAGCGATGTCGGATGAATAGTTACTGGTATATAGATTTTTTTTCAATAATTTTCAATGATTTCTTAAAAATTTTCTAGTGATTCAGATGCACAACCCTACCCGAAAATTTCAAGTCGCTATCTCTTTTCGTTCTCAGGTTATGGTGACATAAATAATATTTTTTTACATATTTTTTTAAAATTTTCTAGTGATCCGATTCACACAAAATTTTACGAGCAAAGGTGAAGTGACTGTTTTTGGGTTGTATGGGTTATGTTGGGAGTGGTTTAGGACTATCGGTCATGGGTCTGGAGCTGAGCCGACATTGTGAGGTTGCACTGACCTGAAGTCAGTTCTCTTTTGCGCGCTTGTTCACGTTTGCTAATTTGAATTGAGTGATGAGTGTTTCAAGCTCAGTGGATAGAGCGAGCCGTAGATAAACCCAGAAGATAGTGGACACCATTCACTGTCGGTTCAAAAATTAACAGTGCTGTATCTAAGCTGCCATAAGGGTAACATTGTTGAAAAAGAACACAACTGACTCTCCTCAGTCGCACAAACTAGTAGGAGCTACTGAGGGATCTCATTGGGGAAGACTTGGGAGGGTCAGTATAATCATAATCATGTTTATAACACGCGCGCCAAAGCAGATAGACCCCACGTCAATGCTTTTATAGCCTTTTTCTTTCATTGTGAAGTCAATCTGCAAGTGGTGAGCGTGTTATAAACATGATTATGATTATACTAACCATTTTGAATTGTAAGTGCAGTCGGTACCGCTGAGTCATTTCGCAGAAATTGTTTTCTGCCGTTCTCGGCGGATCCCACAGACATCTGGAATTTTGGTAGGGTCCAATCATTAGAAGACATTTTTCTGTAGGCCAATTCATAATTAATCCGATAAAAACAAATCGCTAGAGCACAAGAACGCTCTGGGGAGCGAGCGCTTCTGAACACGCAAGAATGCTCTATGCAGCTGTTCACACGCTCTAGTGCCGTTTATATCAACCGATCGAGCAAATTTAGAATATTCCATAGAATCTTTGCAAACGCAGAAAGAACAACGAAAGAAAGCTCTTCATCTGTATACAATAAAAGAATTTGATAGATAGTGGATAGAATGAGCATTTTCTCGTCGCAAGAACGCTCTAGTGCCGTTTATATCAAGCGATCGAGCAATCTTAGAATATTCCATAGAATCATTGCGAACGCAGAAATAACAACGAAAGATTGCTCTACATCTTCTGTTTACACTAAAAGAATTTGATAGAGAGGGAATAGAATGAGCATTCGCTCGTCTGATGTAAATAAGCCTTAAGAGGCGCCGCAATCAAGTTGTAGAATACTTGTTTTGTTTTCAATACGAAATGGCGGATACGCTGATCCATTAGAACATTAAAGTATTACACTGTTTGTATAAATAAAGTTTCAGACATATTATATTAAAATGTAATGAATGTGTGAAGAGTTTTGAAATGTTATCAAAAACTATACATTGTGGGATTCGTTAGCTGCAGTATTGAAGGGAGTGCTTCACATAGATATTAGCATAAAGAAATTACTTATATTTATGTGATCTGCAAACACATTATTATACATACATGGTCGTCTGCCAAATGAGCACCAAATATCTTCCAGACATGACACTAGAATTGATCATCTTAAGATAACAAGAAATGGGGGTCAGTTTTTGACTTTGCTCTGGGCAACAGCAAATCGCACAATTATAATGTCGAAACGAAAATATTGAAATGTCACTCTTATGTGAAATGTCACCTACAATATGGTACATCGAAAATTCGAATAATGTAAAAAACAAAATCAAGATAATGCGGAGAAGCATATAAATGGAAAAGTATGACGGGTAATTACGCAAAAGGACCACAGAAGAATAATTCGGCTGGTACTTGCCGATACGTGTTTCTGATAATTGGCTTCTTCAGGGTAAGGCATTTTTCTCCGCTCCTAATGCGGAATTACCCGTTAAACTTTTCCATTTATATATAGAAAAAAACGTTTCCTGATCCCGCTGATAGCAGGCAATCCAACGTTTGAGCAGGTTGGTGAAAGAACTAGAGGCATTGTATAAAGAATATATAGGCTCACCTTTACCTTAGTGGCGAGCTCAGATTTTATTTAAATTATAATACATTGGAGAAGACTATTTACATTATAATAGGGTTAGGTTAGGTTAGATAAGTTTAGGTTAGTTCAAGCTAAATATTTCATGATATAGATACAAAAAATATAATTCAGAAAAAACGTCAAAACAAGACCAAATAGAAATTTCAAATATGTATATCTTCTAGAATTGAGATTGGTACCAATTTATTTGTTTTAAAAAACTGTATCTAAGAATAAATGCGACGATAAAAACTGAGATCGATACTAAGGTAATGATCCGAAATTATGTATAAAAATAGAAATTTCTAACATTCATATCTTCTAAAATATAAATTTCCTAGAGTGGAGAATGATACTAATCGATTCGTTTTGCAGTTTTTCAGTATCTGAAACTAATCTTAAATCTTGTACTTTTCCTTCTTTGCGTAATGAAAAATATAGAAATGGAAAATCTGAACCAAAATTAATCATGCAAATTGAGGAAAGGTTGGATAGATGATTCAATTTGTTGATTCAGTATCTGATCAATAAATTTACATTAACAATTCACCTCTTCAAAGTTTATAGAAACTATATCATATCTTGCTTGTTAAAATCAGTAGAATATTATAAAATGATTCTTCTATGCTCACTGTCAAAATATTTTGATATACTAAATTTCGATTGAAAAGTTTTTTAGGTACAGGTATATCATGTACCTTATTAGCATTTCAATGAGGCACTGTATGGACACTTACTTGTGGAAAAGTATTCCATTATATACCTACCAAAATGTAATTAAAAAGTCGCAGCTCCAGTGATTCCACAAAAGGAAGAATAATGAATTTTGGCGATAATGAATAGGGAAGTAGGTAGTACACTATAAGATAGATCAAAACAATGTACCTATAGTTATTCCCATTTTAGTTATAGGTACTAACTAGAAAAATCGATGTTTGAGAATTTCCCAACTTAATGAATCAACCTTACTTAAGAAGTCACATAATATTATTTATTTACATAGACCTTGCGTTCCGAAATTGCTGGCATTACTGGCCGCAGTAAGTCATTTCGGAATTCGGAACGCTCTTAAGTAACGGTGAATTCGCCAGTGAATTTCAGTAATATCTGACATTTCAATTTACTGCTCAGTCCTCAGTAGCTCAGTGCTCAGTACTGTTCAGGAATATCGGAAGACAGTGAAGACAACTTGAGTCACATAATATTCGCAAAACAATTAAAATTGCAAACTATTAGAAGAAGGATCATTTTCCAATTTAGAAATCGCATATTTTGGACAAAAACTTACCATATTGCAATTTGTGAGATATAGGGAAGTATCCTCTGATCTACTTCTAGTTCTTTTTCTGGACATTTCTAATGAGGGTTCTGCCTTGACTCTAGTTATTATAAGCTGGAATAAAGAATACACCACTTTGATTTGACTTTGATTTTACAATACTGTGTTGCATCAGCACAGGAAAACAAGGCTTTTTCAATCTGCAAAAATCTTTCCAATTCAACAATAACTCCGATAAGTTTTGATCGAACGGTTACCCTATAGGATTGAATCTGACCGGAAACAAAAAGAAAAATATGTTGGCGAACTCAAGCAGGTATGAGTTTTTGATGGGAGTTTCGGTTGACTATTCTCACCGTGCATTCCTATTTCGAACATAATCCCATGCAAAAAATTGGTTCCCTTCATAACAAATGACACTGACACGTAGTTAATTTGACAGTTAAGAAAATTTAAGGAGGCTTGTGTACATGGTGTATTCAACAATTCCTATTTATCTTACTTTTTATTATGTTTACTTACATGAATTAACAATTATTTGAGGTTAGATGCAATCTCAGAACGTCTTCAAAGCGATGGAAACATATCAATACACCTGCCCAGTTTTTAAACTGCAGTTGCCTTTGCCTGGACAGTATTCACTATTCAGTAACTGCACGACTTCATCGCGCTAGCGAAAATTTTAGTTGGTACCTGCGCCATGAATCTTGCCGGTATTGAAATTAGAATTTATCGAATAAGTAGTATTACCGGAATGTAACTTGTCCTAGCAGAAGATATTACAATTTGGTCAGCTGGTAATTAATCAACTTCATGACACTACTGACCGTATACAACTAGGAAGAAAAACGAAAGGAGTTATTTTTATTTTTAGGGGACTAAATAGTAGTCTCTCATATTAAGCGCCACGTATCACGTGTTCCTATGACGTGTTATCGGGTGATGGTGCCTACTGCCTAGGTCCGCGCCAGTGTTGCCAGATTCTTTTTATCAAATTTCTTCGATGTATCCTCAAAAATTCTTCATATTTCTGCAGTGGTGTGTAACGTCATTTTGGAGTACCTACCTACCCACTGTTAGTAAAGTTAAAAACTTCCCCAATCGGGCCAATCCCCAGTTTGACCTGTTTCACACTGCAATATTTTTATTTTGCTACTGCAAGCACCATCTCGAGGCCGATAATTTCAAGTCGTAGCTAAAACATTTGACCGAAAATGTCACAACGCATACGAAATGAGTAAAATTGTTCCAAAAATAAATGAATTTCAAAAATTCTTCATATTTTAATGGTTTCCCTGAAATATTCTTCTTTTCTTCATCAGCTCTTTTTAAGGGGCTAAAATTCTGCATATTGAAGAAAATTCTGCATTTCTGGCAACACTGGTCCGCGCAGAAATCGACGGATCTTACAGCTAGAACTCACTCTGCAGGGCCGAATTTATGAGAATTCAGTTTCCATATTCGATAGAGACTATCTTATCGGCATATTATTATTTGTATTCTGTTCTGGTACTTCTGGTTTAGTTTTAGATTAAGTTTAGACTAGTGATTCCCAAAGTGGGCGCTGTGGAGTTCTAGGGGGGGGCGGTTAACTGTAACATCTCGAATTCAAATTTTAGCTATTTGGAAAGAAAACTTATGAAAGTCCAGAAAAAAAAACGAATTTATACGGGTTACCCCAGTCTAACGTTTAAAATGGAACCGGTGTGAAGTTATCCACATCCACACATACACTCAATGTTCAAAATGGAATATTAATAATTCGATAGGTACTAGGTGAATAATTATGAAATTTGAGATTGTTGCTCATGGATGCCTAAAGAATCGAATTACAATGTCAAATAATTTGCGTTATATATATATATATATATATATATATATATTTATAGCCCTCCTGTAATTCTGCGTCCATACATTATGTTTTTTACATGTAATTCTGCGTCCACCGCATTGCTGCGTCTGTATACGGACGCAGAAATGCAAGTCAATGCTAAACGCTTTATTATAACGTCCTCGTTCGTTTCATTGTAATACGGCGATGACGTCCCAATGGCGGTATCGTGTACTTTTTTTGAATACCGTAGTTCGTGTTGTCTCCACTCGTGGCGCTGCAGTCGGGAAGTGTATATTCGAAATGTATATTACTATTACACCATCCCGACATTCATGCGTCAATAAAACCGGCAACACTGTTCCGTATATCGATAACCATCAAACCGATATTTCTGCGTCCTTCAATGATTTCCAGATGTGAGTTGTTTACGTTTTTCATGTTGAAGCAGTATTCGAAGCTTCAAGGTCACAAAAATTCGACTTCCTACGATTCAGGTACCTTAGCATTTATAATGGAGCCTAATGATAATTATTAATTATTAATAATTCTCACATAACGTAGCTTCAGTACACTTTAAGATCGAATAATTATTTTCAGATTCATCATGTTATGTTCTGAATCATCAAACAACATTTATTATGTTGAGGATTTTAATAAATAAGTTAGCTTAATTGTGAAAAATTTACGGGAATACTTGTTTCAACATGACTGAATAAATTAAAACCAAGCAAAATTGATAATCATGAATTATTACAATGTGAATTAGTCAGTAAGCTGCATAATAGCACTCTTACGTTGGGTTTCACGAAGGTTTGACAGCTCTTAATTGCCAAATTAGTGCGATTCTATGTCGATTTTCAGTTCATTTTTGATACAACCATCGAAATAAATCCACGATTAAGCTAATCGAAGCTTCGTGAAACCCAACATAAGTCAGTCAAAACCGTCACAAAAATTACTAACTCAGCAAAAGTGCAAGTAAATCTGAATTTTTGTAAGTGGCACTTGAAGAGCAATAACTAAATTTTCTGTGCTTTTTGTGGAATTAACGAAAAAAGTTTTGCACTCCATTCAATATACATAAACAATGGTCATTTGAAAAAAGTCCAAATGATA
Source organism: Halyzia sedecimguttata (assembly GCA_937662695.2). NCBI lineage: Eukaryota > Metazoa > Arthropoda > Insecta > Coleoptera > Coccinellidae > Halyzia > Halyzia sedecimguttata. Next base: position 3,763,054 of record OW569413.2, on the reverse strand, counting down.
ATAACAGAAGGTATTTGCTATTTGGCTGATTTCTTCCAAAAGCTTTAGCTTTTATCGTCGTGATTCACTTTCGAATATCAACGCAGTCGGCTCCAATATGAGTACTAATTCAGGCAGAAAGCACATGAGGTTTCTCAAAAATACCAACTTTATGCAAAACTGCTATTTTTATTTTTAAGAACCAACCCAAACTATTCTCTCATATTTTTCCTTATAAGTTAAGCCTTCTTACGATCATGAGAGAACCAAATGTACTATATGCTTAAATTGGTACTCCAAATGGAGCTAAATGAATATGGAGCAATGAAAAACGACGAGAAAAAAATTCTTTCAGGAAAAGATCAGCTTAACGGTGAGTGCCATATCTCATCATCATCTATTCGACTCATAGAATTCTAATTAAACCCAAATTATTGCAAATTCAATGATAAATAAGGAGTATTTTCCTTAAATAGAATTTTGAGAGTAACAATGTGAAAACTAAATAGAGTGAATAAGTGCAAAAATTTCGTCCTTCTTCGTGAATTACCACTAGTAGCATACATTTTCTAATGTGCCAAATATATCATGTAAAAATCTTTTATCGACTTCGACTATTGTATTAAATTAAATTTTCTGGAATATACTATGAAAACATACATATAATTTTCAAAATAAATAAATAGAAAATCACTTCTGCATCTTTTCATTGACTTATCACTGCTGGTATTACACCTATCCCTGTCCATTAAAAAATAGAGTTCTTAGAGAGAAACAAAGGAGTTTTACTTTTAATGCCTGATAGTGTCAATGCTGGCTGTAAGCGCAGTATAATTCGTCCTCAATGGTGAAAAGAAGAAAAATAGTATGTTAATTAAAGGGATATTTCCTTGAACTTACTAGGCCTAAACAGAGTTAGTTAGTTATCTTTCTTCCACCAATGGCAGGAACTCTGTAAGACTTGGAACGGTTCCTATTGGTCTTAATGAATAAAATAATCGAATCACAAATATTCAAAAAACATAAGCGTACCATAATTCCCACAACAGGAATTTTGAGTTATACAATTTCTGTCTGACCTGAGAGGAGAAAGTCAATTCGCACGCTGTAGTTATTGATTTTCTCGGAATATTTTCTGCCAATGTACATCGATAGAGTCCCATAAGTCTACATGAATCTGTTTAGTTCTTTCGTCCCTTGTTATACTTCGAACCAAAATATATTTGGCAAATTGAATCAAAGTCTTCGATCCGTTTTACCATTCAATAGAAAGTAGCAAGTAGAGCAATCCCAGAAGGGTTGACTGATGAGCATTTTTGAGAAAAATGTTTCAAACCCTAGTTTCCATAGAGGAGATCAATTTAATATTCACCTTGATATCGGGCTCGAAGATAAGGTGAAATATGTTTGTTTACATTACATGCCATATTTTTCATACCAGAAATGAATAGAGCGAAAAATTTAAGTTGATGTTGGGACCTGCAAGGCAACTCCTAGAATGAGCACCTGGCACTTGTTTTACAAAATTTCTCCTTTGCATAAATTACAGTTATTCATCTCTTGCATCTATCCCTGATCAGTGTTTGTTCATAAAGAATACACAAATATCCTGTCATTTGTCACCATACTGACTATCTACTCAAGGTATGGTGTGATTTATGAAGGTGAAATATTGCAATTTTTTCTGAGGTTTTTAGTTCAATAAATAATAGGATTTCAGTTTCAAATATTCTTGCATTGCTCTAAAAATTCGGTAATAATATTACTTCGTAATTCTTGTTATATATTATCTTGCCATCTACACGCTTTGTAGTTGCAGGATCTTGTTCTTCAAAATTGCCAAGGCGGTTTCGGGAAAAATTGAAATAACAAGTTCTCAGTTTTAAAATCTTTATCAAATCAGGTTTAAACAAGAAATTGAAAATAGATATAATTTTTATAGAATAATCTTCTGCTGTGTAGAAAGATGGTTAAGCACCTAAACTGTATACGCTTTTGAAGTGTGGAAAGATGAATCGTCTTTCAAAAAATATTTTGCCGGATAGAAGACATCGTGTTTTTGTTGATGATGATAATAATTATAACTTTAGAATTTCGAATAATGAACCCCATCCCTCAAGGATCTGTTTTAGCACTCCTTCATTTCATACTCTTATGTGAATAACTCTTAGTTATTCTTCCGTTCCGGTACTTTACTAGAACCTCTTTCAACTCAATACTAACACTCCACTGAATCAGAATTTATATTTCCACTAATATGCAGTTTTTCATACATAAATAATGTGTGGTTAGAAACGAGGGCATTTTCATAAGTAGCTCGATTCGAACATAAAATAAATATTAGGAATAATGAATTTCATTTCAACGAAATTTAAATTATGGCTATGCATTATAGACACTTTGAAATCAACCGTTTTTTAACTAATTGAAAAAGTTGCATAACTTAGAGTGATGTTTGAGAGTGAAACTAATTGTAAATTCCATTTTTGGCATTCATGAAATATAGGGTGCCATTTAAAAAAAATCATATCTGTTATTGAAATAGTATAACCTTAAGTTAAAAAGTTAAAGTCGAATTAAAAGTCACCAACTGCTAAACAGAAAATTTTTATGCAATCTTATTCAAATAATTAGTCATTCTGCTGATTCGGTCTTTTGCTAGAGAATAATAATATTACGAATAATAAGCAATGCATTATATTATTATTGATTATTGCTATTCATTATCAACTCTCTGCAATCAAGTACTTCTCAGAACAACAGAATAATCCATCTAAAATTAGTCCAAGAAAACTAAGTATCTTAACACAAAGGGAAGACGTTACATTTAATTATTGTGCTATCACAAGATTAAAATATCATATTACAATTTGTTAAACCAAATTTTTTTTTAGGTCTCATCTTATTCTATTAATTCATCTATTCGATATAATTAAGGCAACGAACACGCAGAAGAAATTCCTATCGAAAATTCCCGTACTCAATATGTTTTCTTCCTTATCAAGAGGGGCGAAAATCCGTTGAATGTAACATCTGTGTGGGTCAGGTCTGCGTTCACATCGAATGGAATGTCAAGGCCAATCAGTCTATTCCTTCATAAAAAAACCCTCATACATTTGGCAACACAGCCTGTGCAGCAATGTCCGAATGGTTGACGTGTATATAAAACGAATGACGCAGAAATGATCGAAATATCGGCAAATAAATATACGGACGCAGAAACTACGGTATTTTTTAAGGACGCAAGGTTCATTGTACCGTTGACAAGAAAATTTTCTCCCCCAGTTTTCAAGTATATTGAGATCTGAGACTCGCAAAATGATCGTGAGGTGTATACGGAGATAGTCTACCTAACATACGTCGATATACACTTCGATTTCAAGGGGACGCAAAGATGTCAGTATCATGTAATGACGCTGAAATGATGTCGGGATATATATATATATATATATATATATATATTCTTTTGAATATATAAAGATGTAGTACGTCCCATAGTTTGTGCGGCCCCAGAGGTCGGGTGGTATATCGAATAATGCATCACTCGGAAAATATTGAGTGTACCACGATGAGCTTTGGATATATGTGGCCAACAATGGCTTAAATACAAAGATGTAGTATGTCCCATAGTTTGTGCGGCCCAAGAGGGGGTGGCTATCGGGGGCGGTATATCGAAAAATGCCATAACTCAGAAAATATTGAGTGTTCCCCGATGAGCTTTGGATATGGGGTCAAGAATGGCGTAAATACAAAGATGTAGTATTTCCCATAGTTTATGCGGCCCCAGGGGGACGTCAATCGGGGGTGGTATATCAAAAATGCCATAACACGGAAAATATTGAGTGTTCCACGATGAGCTTTGGATATGTCGTCTAGAATGGCTTAAATAAAGACATGTAGTATGTCCCATAGTTTGTGTGGCCCTATAGGGAGGCGCCAATCGGGGGTGGTATATTGAAAACTATGGAACATACTAAATCTTTGTATTTACGCCATTCTTGACCACATATCCAAAGGTCATCGTGGAACACTCAATATTTTCCGAGTTATGGCATTTTTCGATATACCGCCCCAGTTGCCGACCCCCTGGGGCCACACAAACTATGGGACGTACTACATCTTTGTATTGACGCCATTCTAGACCACATATCCGAAGCTCATCGTGTGGAACACTCAATTTTTTCCGAGTTATGGCATTTTTCGATATACCGCCCCCGATTGCCGCCCCCCTGGGGCCGCACAAACTATGGGACGTACCACATCTTTGTATTTACACCATTCTAGACCACCAATCTAAAGCTCATCGTGGAACACTCAATATTTTCCGAGTTATGTTATTTTTCGGTATGCCGCCCCCGATAGCCACCCCCCTGGGGCCGCACAAACTATGGGACATACTACATCTTTGTATTTACGCCATTCTAGACCACATATCCAAAGCTCATCGTGGAACACTCAATATTTTCCGAGTTATGGCATTTTTCGATATACCACCCCCGGTTGCCGCCCCCCTGGGGCCACACAAACTATGGGACGTACTACATCTTTGTATTTACGCCATTCTTGACCACATATCCATAGCTCATCGGAGAACACTCAATATTTTCTGAGTTATGGCATATTTTGATATACCGCCCCCGATAGCCACCCCCCTGGGGCCGCACAAACTATGGGACATACTACATCTTTGTATTTACGCCATTCTAGACCACATATCCAAAGCCCATCGTGGAACACTAAATATTTTCCGAGTTATGGCATTTTTCGATATACCGCCCCCGGTTGCCGCCCCCCTGGGGCCACACAAACTATGGGACGTACTACATCTTTGTATTTACGCCGTTCTAGACCACATACCTGAAGCTCATCGTGGAACACTCAATATTTTCCGAGTTTTGGTATTTTTCGATGTACCGCCCCCGATTGCCGTCCCCCTGGGGCCGCACAAACTATGGGACATACTAGATCTTTGTAGTTACGCCATTGTTGACCACATATCCAAAGCTCATAGTGGAACACTCAATAATTTCCGAGTTATGGAATCTTTCGGTATACTGCCCCCGATTGCTGCCCTCTGGGGCCGCACAAACTATGGGACGTACTACATCTTTGTATTTACGCCATTCTAGACGACATATTCAAAGCTCATCGTGGAACACTTAATATTTTCCGAGTAATGGCATTTTTCGATATACCGCCCCCGATTGCCACCCCCCTGGGGCCACACAAACTATGGGACAAACTACATCTTTGTATTTACACCTTACACCATTCTAGACCACATATCCAAAGCTCATCGTGGAACACTCAATATTATCCGAGTTATGGCATTTTTCGTTTTACCGACCCCAGCCATGGCCCCCTGGGGGCTACACAAATTATTTGACATTGTATTTCGATTCTTTAGGCATCCATGAGCAACACTCTCAAATTTCATCATTATTCACCAAGTACTTATCGAATTATTAATATTTCATTTTGAACATTTTATGGTCGTTGAGTGTATCTGTGGATGTGGATAACTTCACACCGGTTAAAATGAAGTAATAGAGATCTATCTCTATCGATCATACTGGCCCCTAATTCGTCGGACGCCGACAAATATTTTCTCGTGACACAGACTTGCCGTTTCAAACTATATGCCGAATGCTTATAATTGTTTCTACTCCAATTGCACAACCCGAGCTTGGAAGTATCTTGTTTATGTCTGGAAACAAATGAAAAGAGCACGCTGCAAATCAAATGATCTCACGGAATAACGGAAAATTACGGAGCAAAATAGACATACAATCTTAATTGTGAGCACTTCGGGGGGTCAATTCTCGAGACCATTCGCTCGTCGAACGTATACGTTCGTGACGTCATGAGCGTAGATTTCTGGAAATTGCTATTCTCGGGGAACGAATAATGAGCGATTACATGAGCTACTCGTTCGTTCGAAAACATCGCTGCTCAACTGTCAAATGTTATTCCATTCAGATTTCAGATCATAGACAACATATCATTCAGATTTAAGATATGAATTGTTTTAAATGAACTTAGGAGGTTCTTTTGTGGGATAATATGAATAATATAATTAATATTGTGGCTGAAAATGTTTGTACAAGAACTTAGCGAGAGGCATTGTAATGAGCAATTTAGTCAAACCCATTTATCAGATGATATGTTTATGCGTTTATTTGGTTTGAGGCTGGTTTTCCTGTCACGCTGACGGTCGGCGCTGACGGTCAGCGCTGATCGGTCAGCTCGGTTCCTTTTAGTATCGCGCTGATCACAAAAAGAAATAGAAGGATGCTATTGTCTCTGGCTCACTGAATGTGGAGGCTTGTCGGCGCCAGCTAGTCAGCGGCGCCGACGCGCCGGCGCGTACGTGCGCGTATGTAGATCAGCGCTGACGGCCATCAGCGCCGCGTGACTCGAAAACGCTACCTATGGCTACATACATATTGACTCATCAGCGCCGACCGTCAGCGTGACAGGAAAACCAGCCTAAACGTTTAAACAATGAATTGGTTCGTGATTTGATAGAAAACATGAATCCGTTTATCATTCCTCCTAGAAGACTTCATGATTTGGATATAAGGAAACAAAGGTGAGACTGTTTTTCTCAGAAGTGATATTAGGTGTTTATATTATTTTTTATCATTAACATATAGGAACTGAATCATTTGATAAGTCCTTTGAGTACCTCTAAATATAAGTCATTCACTACATCCCTTTCCAAGACAAAATGATAGGCGAAGTGAACTTTTACTGAAATTTTTAATTGAAAGTCTCGTATAATGGCACTATACTATTTTCATAGGCTCAACTTCTTCATCATAAGATCATTTTTATATTTTACAGTTTCACTCGGAAATTTGGGTTTCCTGCTGTAATCGATTGTCGTAATGTAGGCATTTTACCCCCTTCTGGAGATAGTGGAGAATATCTGTATGTTAACAGAAAAAAATACCACTCATTGAGTGTACAACTGGTAATAATTTCTATCCTATGTGATATTGTTCATTTTATATATATATGTATTTACTTTTTTAGGATATGCAGCAGTAATTTCAGGATAATGGACGTGAATGCATGTTTTCCAGGAGCAACTCATGATTCATTCATTTGGAATCAATCTAGATGCCAAGATGCCCTTTGTAATCTTTATTTGAGAACAAGAAGATCTTTCTACTTACTGGGTAAACTGTATATATAAATTATATATTAAAGAAGCAGCTTATAATCAATGAAAGTCCATTACTAGAGTAAAGAAAAAACACTTGCACTGAAGAATATCAGGAAAGGAGGGTCTATAGAACCACAACACGTGTTTTGCTAAACAGCATCGAGTGGAAAGTATCTGTTCCACCTGATATAAACCCTCCATTTATGAAAATCTTCAGTGCAAAGTGTTTTTTTTGTTTACTTTATTCAGAATTGTATTTCAGGTGACTCTGGATATCCACTGAGAACCTGGATTTTCATTCTGATGGTAAACCAGAACCAGGTACACATCAATTCGAATTCAATCAACACCTAAAGCACACTCCTTTGATTGATAGGTGTAATGGTCTACTGAGATGCCCTTCAGGTGCTTATTGGAACATAGGGTGTTACATTACACACCAGAAAAGGCAGTAAAATTAATAAGTGCATGCGTTATGCTTCACAACATATGTATCGAACATTTTATGCCTGACCCAGACATAGGTGATGATCTTCTAGATTATGGAATAAATGCTATTGGCAAACAACGTGGGAGGAGCTATGACATGAATGGCATGAATCCTGAATTAGTAGAGGAAAGAAATATAGTGATGAATTATTTTAAGAATACATGAAGTAATGAAATAAATATATCTGCACTTTGTTTTAGTATTTTTTCCATTGTATAATGATTTCAAAACGATGACATCCCACATTCTTTAGGGCCGATTTATTCAACCTCTCCGTAAAGTATTTGTTAACTATGTGCTCGTTAAATTAACCGACACCCTTTAAAGTAATAAAATCTATTCATATTTCACAGATGTTCCATAGATTTGCAGATCACTTCGTATAACAGAGAGATGAATAAACAATTATAGAATACTTTCCTTTCGGTAAGGCTACTTGAAAGTTTACAGTGAATATATCGGCTCTTACTCATTGAATACAACAAGTAAATAATTGAAAAAAGAAATATTTTCTCAGAAACAAATTCATCAAATAATAGTAACAAGATCGTTATATGGTTCCATAATAGAAACATTTTGATAAAGAAATAATATACATAAAATACTATATAAGTCAATACATCTTTATTTTTCATTAAAATTTATTTCAAATTAATTATAACAAACAGCTAATATCGGTTAAATATAACATAATAATATAAGGACACACTTCATTAATAGGTACCTACATATTTTCTGAAATTACTTCTGTCTGAATTATTTCATGTTAAACGCTTTAATCGAATATATGTTCTCGTTCTGCACATAAATAATATTTCATATGGAAATTTACCAGCAATATCTGGATGATTTTGTTTAACGAACGCGGTCTCTGCGACTTTATTACATAATAATGTTTCCTTATTAAAACTCCATTTCAAGCTCTGGCCAACTCAAATAATACTTGAGGTAGTAAGGCATTAAATTCAACCTGCAGGTTTTACCTACTTTAACATCCTTTTTGGTATGACTTAATTCAATGCTGAATATTCAATATGTTGGATAAGCAATGTATTTCCATCCTTCATTGGGAATTGTTTCCCAATGTTTTATTATTCCACATTATAAAAGCTGTAGCATAACAATTTAAAGAATTTTTATATTCCTCCTTCTTGCCCAATTCATATTTAAATATATATATATATATTCTATGGATCGATCGTTCGTTGAGCGAATACGCTCATAAACGAGTGCAATCGAACGTATAGTTCGTTTTGAGTCAATTCTCGAGCAAATCTTCAACTACTCGCTCCATCGAAAGTGTACGCTCATTTCGAACGAAGAATATAAACTTGGCATCGTGGCAAAATTCATCGAAGAATGTGCTAATCATAGAAATCTAATGTTTATGATCTTGCACCTTGATCAACTTATCTAAGGTTAGGGTAATATGTTTTGATTAGGGAGCAATTTGAAAGATTCGTAAAATCAGATTTGCATTTGCTGTGAATAACATTCTATTTTTCTTTTGAATATCAATTGTTTCTTGTGGTCAAACATGGACAGAGAAATAAGTCTCTCTTCCTCATCTAATTAATTTCACCAGACAGGACTCAATATGGAAGGATATAACGAATAATTAAATGTAACCCCGTGTGCAAACAATGAGTGGAGGTATATAAAAGAGATCCTTGCTTTATATTTTGTATAGTTACCAATAATGTAATTTTTTCCAGGGTTCGCATGATATTCAGACCATGGCTCCAATCACTTCATTTTTATTTCCAACAGCATATATTCCATAATCAATAAGTTCATAACCTATATCTGGGTCAGTTCCAGGAATATTACTGTGTGTAATACAGCACCTGAAGAGCATCTTCAGGACCCCATTACACCTCTGAATCAAACAACGAGGGTGCATGCCTTTATTATGAAAATTTTAGCCATCTAAAGATGATTCAAAAATTGACCATAAGATAAATGATTACCATCTGACTATATGTCAATGAATTTTGATGTTCCTGCCCAATTCATATTAGGCGCCCATGAATCCTTCTTTTCCACACCAATCCAGCAATAGCTGGATATATTGCCTCGATTTAAGCAGGAATATCCAACATTGCATTTAGGCCTTCTGATTGCAGATTGGATTGAATGCCTATCTCAGGCGAACTTACTTCATCCAAGTAATGTGTTAGTTGAGTTGGCCCATAAGGCTAAAATGGACTTTTAATCCACAATCTTTTTTTTTTCCCATAGGAAACATACTTATACTCAATAATCTTGCAGATTGCAATAAATAAAATTATCACGATATTGCTGCTTAATTTTCTTATGAAATAATATTATGCACGTTCAGAATCAGAACATCAATTAGATTAATGCATTGGAAAAAAAATATTTTAAAAATGGAGAGGAAAGGTACAAAAAAATATTTGAATTGACAAAGTGCTCATGACCATTGTTTATTGTCTATAGAGAATCTCAACCCTCACTTGAAATCTTTCAATCAAAAATATGTATAAATGTAGTGTGCAGTGCTTATATGTATACCTATACTAAGATAATATTTAACCGATGTTAACTGTTTAATTTGTCAAATAATACATTTTGATGAAGAAAAAAGATGTATTGTCTAGGAATTACCTTTATTTTTTAGACCATACTATAATATTAATTGAATAATTTCTAGTAATCTCAATATTAGATGACAAGAAAATAAAAGTAGTATGTAAATTGTTTCACGTTTTCGATATTTTCACTCAAGAATGTCTGACAGTCCTTTTACGTGAAACATATTCTGGCAAATAACAGGAATATGTTATTTAACAATAATGTTCAATAGCGTTTATAATTGAAATATAAAAAAGCACTGACGTGAAGTCAGTTCTCTTTGGCGCGGATGATTCACATTGACCAATGTGAATTGAATGATGAGTATTTCATGCTCAGTGGATAGTGCGAGCCGGAGATCTAGTTAGATTATGGTTCACTGTTGGGTCAAAAATTAACAGTGCTGTGCTCAAGCTGGCCTAGAGATACAGTAACAAAGCCTACACAGAAACAAACACAACTGCCTATCGTAACTCGCACAAGCTCCTATAGGAGCTTCTGAGGGATTTCCTTGGGGGGCCTAGGGGGGGCAGTGTAATCATGTCATTAGCAAGAGCGCCAAAGCAGATAGAACCCGCGTCAGTGGTTTTTTACTTCTTTCAAATTGAAGTTAATCAGCATCGGCGTGCTTACTAATGACATGATTATACTGACCCTCCTAGGTCTTCCGCAAGGAGATCCCTCAGATGCTCCTAGGTTCTTTTGCGAGATAGGAGACTAGTTGTGTTTGTTCTGTGTGGCTTTGTTACTGTATCCTTACGCACATCACTGTTAATTTTTTGACCCATTAAGCTAATATACCGTCTGACTATATAAGATCTCCGGCTCACTCTATCTATTACAATAGTTGAATATTTTTGTTCTATTAATGTGATCATCATGAAATTTGGCATAAGTCTTCGTTTCGGTAGTCTGCAACTAACTACCTAGTTTCGATACGATCAGATCAGTATTTTTCGAGTTATTGGGAAGACAAAACTTGCAAATGTAAGATTTTTTTTTTAGTGTACGTAGTCATTCGATCCATCCAAAACTTCGCGTGCTTATAAAGGTTGTCATTCTAAAATTTGATGCTAAATTTCAGATAGATTGAGTGAGTGGTTTCGGAAATACATAAACGGAAATAATGCTTCAACTAAAAATGGCCAACACTTGACCAAAACTACTGGGTGGATTCAGATCTCAGATTAACAAACTCAACCGAAATATTTGTACCCCAAACCTACCCTGCAAATTCAAACTCTCAAACTCATTTCGTTCGAGGGTCATCGTGCTTACGGCAGGACAGAATTGGTTTGACCTTGAATTATTATTATTCATCAGTGAGTTGTACAAAAATGTGGGAAAGCTCTGCGGACAGGGGCTTTGGCGCTCTTGTCAAACTACCGCAGCGAGTATTCAAACTTTGAGAAATCATATCTCTGAAAGTAAAAAAATTTCAACTGTACGTCCTATATTATAGCTCATTCTGTTCGAGAGTTATCATGTCAACGGCCGGCCGGACATAATCAATTTTGACCACGGATTCTTGATCAGTGAGTCGAACCACGTTTGAAACGATTTTCAGCCAAAAATCTGAAAATTACAGACATTTGGGCAAATTGATAAGCACTCTCTGTTCCGAGGAACAAGAGCGCCAAAAAAGAATTAGTTCTCGAGAAGAGTTTATTTGAAGAAAATTTGCAGCAATCAAAACCATAAACCCCTTTAGTTTATTAATATTATTAAATCTATGAATGAAACCGTCAAAACAAGCGTTCATCTCGACGAGCGTGTGATATAGAGCACTCGTTGTCGAACGAACATTTGAGCGATGATTTCGAACGATTAGCTCGTGTTTTCGTTCCCCGAGAATTGCAACTGGTGCATATCTCTGAACACTTTCGGTGGTGCCTCATTCATTATGTCTGTGTTTCCAAATAATAAAGAAACAACATTTGACATATCTAAAATTCTAAATTTACGCGTGATTTACTTATTCTATTTCAAAATTTAAATTCAACGATGAAGCGCCACGCCAATATCAACACCAAAAACAAGGTATTATATGAGATCTAGGCGATAAGAACACACGCTCTTCAATAAATTCTTCCACGATGCCAAGTGTATTCTTCGTTGGAAATGAACGTCTATGCTTTCCTTGGAACGAGTAGTTGAAGATATGCTCGAGAATTGAATTGACCCGAACTACACGTTCGATTTCACTCGCTCATGAACGTATACGTTCAACGAGCGATCGATCTCGAGAATTGACCCCCAGGGCTCTTCATTCAGATTTTATGCTACGATTCGATGATGTTTTGGAAATGAACATATGTTCACTTCCACTTTCACTTCACTTATAATATATATTATACCTGATTGGATGCAAACAAAGAAGAATCTTCAAAGATACAAGAAGCACTTATGAAAATTACAAATGATGAATTGAAATTTAAATTCAAAAGTGGCTACCAACAATTATGGCTGCAAAAGGAGATCCCTAGGGCTTATCCTGAAATATGGGCTGAAATTCAGAAATTCCTTATTCCCTCATCATATTTAGTGGATCGCGGATTCAGTACGGTCAACAATTTTTTAACAAAAATGTGGAAAGCCCTGTGGACAGGAGCTTTGGCGCTCTTGTGAGACTTTGACAAAACATATCTCCAAAAGTGGTTTCTCAGAGTTAGGAATTGTATCAATGGATTTTTATGATAGAACTGCATCATAAAATTGAATAAATTAAATAAGAATCCATTCATACCATTCCCAACTCTGAAAAACCAATATTTTCGGAGTTATGACTTGTCAAAGTTTGAACAAGAGCGCCAAAGATCCTGTCCACAGGACTTTTCCACATTTTGGCGCTCTTGTTCCTCGGACAGAGAGTGCTTATCAATTTGCCCAAATGTCTGTAATTTTCGTATTTTTGGCTGAAAATGGTCTTAAACGATTTGGTTCGGCTTACTGATCGCAAGAATCCGTGGTCGAAATCGATTCTGTCCAGCCGGCCCTCCGTTAACACGATCACTCTCGAACCAAAGGAGTTAAGAGGATTAAAATGTGCCGGGTAGGTTTGGAGCCTAAATATCTCGGGCAAGTTCGTTAACGGGCGAAATACACCAAGCGGTTTCAGAGTTATGGCCGTTTTTATTAAAAACATTTTCTATGAATATATCCGAAACCGATCACTCGATCTATCTGAAATTTAGCATTAAATTGTAGAATAATGACCTTTATATGCATGCGATGTCTTGTATTGATCGGGTTCCCGTAAAGTGTCAAAAAAAAAATTTTTTTATTTTGTTTCTACTATAACTCTCGAACAGATAGAGCTAGGCAGTTGGAATTTTCAGAGTAGATTTGGGTGATAAATATCTCGGTTAAGTTCGTTATTGCGTAGAATCGGTCTGATGGTTTCGGAGTAACGAAAAAAAAATTTTTTTAATACAAATTTCAAATTAATTTTTTTAAGAAGCAGTTTTATCATAAGAATCGATCGATATCAATTTCAACTCTAGCAAGCTAATACTTTCGGAGATATGATTTTTTAAAATTTCAATAATAAATCGTACTTCTATGTTTTCACAGAATGCTCTAATTATGTTATCTATGAATTATCGTATGATTGTTCATAAAGAAAGAAGATCAAATTTTTCTTGATTCATTTCAAGAATATTCAATCGTTTAGGAACATTAAATTATCCTTCATTATTTCTCCTTGAATCCTCGAGATATTCTTCATTGAATGTTATAAAATGGGAAACTCCAGAAATTTCACTACTTTTATGGATCCGCCCCTGAGTCCTGAATCCCAAATCAAGCTGCAAACCACGTTACCGTACCTTTTTCTCGTCCACCAATGATGTCATAGATAATTTATATGCAGGAGTGTATTAGCACATTGTGTGAAGTCTTTAAATGGTTGTAACTTTTTACCCGAGCCAAATCTGGGAAAATGGTAAATGAAATAACTGTTTTATTTGATGAGAGAAATCTATGGTTACAATTTGTACAACTTTAAGACTTAGCCTGTATATAAAATTCTTGATTTCTGAACTACTTGAAACGTATTTGAATTAGGTACATCGGGTAACTTTGAATATTCATTTTAAGGTGGAGAATGCCACGGAAATCCGAAAAAGCGACAACCGGTGTCAGAAAATATGGTACAAAAAAGTGGGAAAGCGCTGTGGACAGGAGCTTTGACGCTCTTAATCAAACTTTGACGAATCATATCTCCGAAAGCATTGGTTTCTCAGAGTTGGGAATGTTATCAATGGATTCTTATGATAGAACTGTATCATAAAATGAATTAAAATGAGAATCCATTGATCATTCCCAACTCTGAGAAATCAATAATTTCGGAGATATGATTTGTCAAAGTTTCAACAAGAGCGCCAAAGCTCATGTCCACAGGGCTTTCCCACTTTTTCACTTTGGCTTCTGTGCGTCAGTTTTCAAGAATTTTCGTAATTAAATTCAAAACGTAGGTCTATGAATTATCTCATGTTATGAATTATCTCATTATAGTTAGAGAGTTCTATGAAATCATATACATAGAATAATTGAGGATAATTATTGAAATTTTGAAAAATCATATCTCCGAAAGTATTAGTTTGTTAGAGTTGAGAATGATATCAATGGATTCTTATGATAAAACTGCATCTTAAAAAAAATTGAGTTTAAAAATTGTAATGTAAAAAAAAATATTTTTTTTGTTACTCCGAAACCAATTGGCTGATTTTGCCCAATAACGAACTCAACCGAGATACTTATCTCCCGAACCTTCTCTGAAAATTTCAACAAACTTTTCAGTAAGTTCACTATAACTGAAAAATATTAGTGATAAAATTAAATTTATATTCGATTTTTAGTGCAGTTACAATACAAAGGCAATATCACTATTTTTATAGACAGTAACGGAGATTTATATTCACATTGGGTTGCGTGTGTTAATAATATACTTGCGCGCTGAAATTCTAGATCGGATTCCATTACTTGAAAAAAACCTGCATACTTTGCACATCCTACTTTCTGCGGGCATGTTCTAGAGGACACATCGCATTATCAGTTTGCTGAGCTTAGCCGAGCAAATACCTATAAATGTGAATCGGCCTTAAGAGTGTCCATTAAAGTCGAATGGACAATAGAATATGCGCGCAAAAGCTCCTGACTTCACGTCAGTGCTTGAACCAATTTTAATTTTTTCGGCTGTCAGAGCTAAGTATGTTATTAGTTATTATAATATATATGGTTGGAGGAAAGCTAGATAAACCCAGCATTACAACGACGTCATTCAAATGACTAAAGGCGCAAATTCATGAAACGATTAAATCGCAACGACAAGATTCTTGTCGTTCGTTTCTAAGCGAACGACGTCCTTCAAATGAGTATAAAGTCATTTGAATGACGTCGTTTTAATGCTGGATTTATCTATCATTCCAACGACCATCTGATAGCATAGGTTCCTTTAACAGCCGCAAAAATTAAATTTGGTTCAAGCACTGACGTGAAGTCAGAAGCTTTTGCGCGCAAATTCTATTGTCCATTCATCTTTATTGGACACTCTTAAGGCCGATTCATATTATACGTCCCGCTCGGCTCAGCTCAGCAAAATAATAAATGCGATGTGTCCCCTAGAACATGCGCGCAGAAAGTAGGATGTGCAAAGCATGCACGTTTTTTTCAAGCAATGGAATCCGATCTAGAATTTCAGCTCGGAAATTCAATATGAAAAGATTGCAGATATTACAAAATAAAATGATAAAAAGGCTCCACCATCTTCTATATGAATATCCAACTGAAGACTAGTATACAAATTATCAATACACGAAATTAGACAAATTGATCAAGTTACAACAGTGTAAAACTCATATACAAGCTAGAAAACAAACATATAACAAGCATCTAGTGAAGAGTCCAAAATATAACAAATCGAGAAACAAGACAAAAAAAACTCATACTACATATTTAGAGCAAATACAGAATGTCGGAGAAGGAGTCCTATATATGCCAGTTTGACGACTTTTAACGGAATGCCCAGCCATATAAGAAGTTCTTTAAAATGCAAAATGAATAATTTCAAAAATTTAATTTTAAGTCAACTACAGTAACAACAAATTGTTGAATGATAGTTGTATTTTCAAATGAATAAATAAATAAATATTATAAACACGCAACCCAATATTTCCTTTTTATTATAATTTCTTCTTTTGTTAGCAATCATAATATGGAGCTGCTGTGATTGTTTCTCTTTTGCGATAGAGATGAATGGACAATAGAATATGCGCGCAAAAGCTTCTGACTTCACGTCATTACTTGAACCAATTTAATCTTTGCGGCTGTCAGAGGTATGTTATCATCAGTGGTCGTTGGAAAGCTAGATTAATCCAGCATTACAACGACGTCGTCCAAAAATGACTATAAATTTGAAAGACGTCGTTCGTTTAGAAACGAACGTCGAGAAACTTGTTGCGTTTTCATCACCTCATGAATTTTCGCCTTATTGCGGCACTGCTACTGCTAGTATGTGTCAAAGTCAGAGACAATTCCTTCTATTTCTCTATGGTCAAAGTTTGTGCTGTCCTTTTTCAGTGCTGGTCCCTTTGTCACAACCAGTGTTGCCAGATGGCCGAAGCCATTTATCTGTAGTTGACTAGCAGAAATCTGTATAAAATCTGTATGCTCATAAAAACTTTGTTTTTTTTGTAGATTTGACATCTTATCTGTGGTTTAATTTATCAATTCTTTCAAGTGCTTAAGAAATCTTTAGTTTAATTTCAATTTTCATGACGTCAGCATCTTCTACTTAAAAATTCAACATTTTTTTATATTCCTATAAATGTAATGCAACAGCTAATAGGTATGGCTAAGTGCAGAATCAAATGAAATACATATTTGTAATTGATGGTGATAATCCTAGCTTTCTATTTGACTGATAACATCAGTTGGAAGTGATGCGCATCAGTTCAAACCAGAGAAATAGAGGGAAATTCCGAATATTTCTCTGGTTCAAACTGATTTCGCATCAGTTTGGAAGTGATACAGCGTCAAATAGAAAGCGCCTAGTGATTTAAATAATATTGTTCACTCACGCGCATGAAAATTGTTTCAAATTTTTTTGGTAAACACGCGCATTTATGTCTTCTGTCTCTCTCTGACATACTACGTCATCTGGAGAACGGTTTTGCCGGTCACCTGAGAAATAACGGTAATTTGAAACATTCATTCACTTCACAGAATATACCCTAGGTAGGTATATATACCTAAGGTATATTCTGTGATAGATGCATAGAATACATGGTGAAGACACTCTTTGACATATTTTCGGCCGATTTGCGGTCCAAATACTGTCAAAATACAAGGATTTTGTTTTACTTCAATTTTCGCCGATAGATGCCGGCAGTAGAAATTTTATGGACAAAATTACCGACATGTCAAATTAAATTAGAATCTTTGCTTATTATAGTTTCTTGTGGAAAGTCGTATACCGTTTGATGAAATTTAGTATTTTGTTCAACGTCCTTGTTTTCCGCGCCGAAAGTAAGCCAAATGTTTGCTGTGTGAACTCTGAATGAGTATCCAGAACCATTTTAATCAAATACTATTTTAATTTCGAAAATACTTCGTTTTTATGCGAATATAGTTTTTTAACAATTGTTTATTCTTACCGGATCAGGGGCAGATTTCTAGTATCAAGATTAATTATAATATTAATAATATTGAAAGATCGCTGATACCGTTAATTGTTAATAAATCAACATAGGAGAACGCTAAGACTTGTTGATTTACTATAATCTTGCCGGTTGATGAACATAAACTGTTTTAACAGTTGAAATTAAGATATAACTCTATTGATTAATAATTATCTTCATTATACAATTCAGTTATATATTGGGAAGGAATGAAATGCCATGTTATGAAAACTAACAATATTATTTGTGAACGATGAAAGGACTAGCAGAGAACAAAGTTCAGAGCAACCACACAGTGTGATTTCATCAGAGTTGAGTAGCTTTCCTAAGGCGTCATTCTTTTTGGCGCTCTTATAATATAGTATTATTTGTTTCAAGGATATTGTTACACGACAAGAATGGCAACTGGCTTGTGCTAGAGGTAGGGTATTGAAAATTAGAACATTTGTTTCTTCAAAATAATTTTCTAGCGAATATATATTGAATAAAAGATTGAAACGTAGTACACTACCCTCTATTTGGTTAGTTTATCAATTTAATGAATCATTTTTCGATATTTCATCAGTATACTTAGTTCTGAATAATAGCTATCGAATCAAATAATACCTATATTCAGCAATCTAATTGCTGAGAACATGAAAAGTTGTCAAGGGGTATTGGGTGACTGAAAAAATGCTGTATACATGAGAATGTTTTGATGAAGTTTCAAATTATACATCTAATATAATAAGTAAAATGCTCAATTTGAAAGAGCCTTACATGATAAAGGTAATTAATACATTTGAATAATAATATGATATCGAAAGATATTGTATGTAGAGGTATTACAGAAAATTCTGTATTATTCAATGTATTTCAAAATACATAAATTAAATGCTTGTACTCTGATGACGTTGGATGTGATCTTTCGTAATGGAAAAATAATGATTTCACAGATTTCTTCATTTACAGTTTCATTCAAAATGTTCCAAAGAAACTCCTTTATACTGATAAATCCCTTATTTGACCTCATTATGAAATTTCTATTCCAAACCAATGGGGTTTACATATAATGTCCGAACAGATATCTGATTAATCAAAAAATGGATTGATTTTTCAATAAACTGCTTCATTATATTCTTTTAATTTGGATTTACGAACTAGCAACGGTCACAACGGTGAAAAGTGAACTTTGTCGCTTGTCAGTTTTCATTTATTCGCTTGTCAGAATCTTCGAAATCGACCCTAGCGGCACCATCGTTAATAAAGTGAAGTGGTACATAAAGTACGGGATTTGACAGTTCTTGGTCCGTTTTTTGGCCGAAAATTTTAGCAGGAATTAGTAGGGAGTGTCCACACCTTGTTATTCTATGCATCTTGATTCTGTGCATTCATTTAGTATCGTTCGACGCAGTGATATTGCGTTGTGATTATTTTAGTTGTTTCTAGACGATATTTCTCTATTATAAATAATGGTTTATTGTGCTGTTGTGGGTTGTTCCAGTAACAATAAGAAAAAAAGCGAAGGTTCCATGATTCCAAAGTTTCGGTTCTTATCGGTATTAAGGGTATCATCATTTCGCGCCCCTTTTTTGGAGAAACACATGGCAATAATGAATTTGCTATATAAACTCTAGCTTACACTTGCCCTACTTCATTTGTTTAGGTCTTTGCTGGATTACTCTTCCAGTATGTAATTATTTGACATTTAAAAATGAACATGTTTTTATATAATATGCAGTTTCACCAATTCCGAAATATTTTGCTTAACTTATACCTTCTTGCTGATATTTCTTCTATCACTCTATAATTCATTTATACTAATATTGGAAAAGTAAACGAAAATGGGTTCTCCCAATCCCATCCACTATTTGTAAGTAACTGGCCATTCGATTTGAGACACTGGCAACGTTGCACGATTCGCGACGGTTGACAGCCGAAAGTCGAATTAAAATAACTGCCGTAACGAATATAAACAATGCATAAAATCGTCGATTTCGACGAAATGAAGGCTTTATTTTGCAGGAAACTCTCAGAAATTGATAATAAAATCATTTCAAACGATTATTGATTGAGTAAATAGAGGATAACTGGCTAGAATTATGAATAACCTAACCTACCTGAATGAAACTTTGGATTTTTTTTTTTGAAAAAACTAAAGGAATTCCAGACTTCTCGCTATCATTTTCGTAATCTGGGGCCCAAACTTGGTAAGTACAATTTTTTTCACTTTTCCAGCACGGTTCTTTTAGTTCTAAACAATTACCCTTTGGAATTTTTTTTTAAAAAACTAAAGGAATTGCAGACTTCTCGCTATCATTTTCGTAATCAGGGGCCCAAACTTGGTAAGTACAATTTTTTTCACTTCTCCAGCACGGTTCTTTTAGTTCTAAACAATTACCATGAATCATACTTAATCATGATTTAGTATTGACCAAAAAAAAAATTGATTTTAGGGAGCAGAAGTATGCATCAGATTTACCTTCTTGCAGTAGCACCATGAACATGGAAATAGATAGTGCTGAATTACAATTAGAAATCATGGCAGATGTGCAATCTCAGATTACTAATAAAGATACAGCAACACAAACTGAGAGGTAATAATTTCATTTCTATGGCAATGAAATATAAACTCCTTTAAAAATACCTATATGGTGAGTTTGACGAAGCTTTGACAGCTCTTATTTGTCCGATCAGTGTGATTCTATGTCGATTCTGAGTTCATTTTTGTTGGAACCATCGAATAAAATCTACAATTAAGCTAACCGAGGCTTCGTGACACCCACTATTAGTGTTAGTTTCTACAAATGTTAATTTTACACATTTGTATAATTTTTTTTGCTTCTACTCATAGTCGGTACTTTGACTGATCTCATGCTCGAGATCTGCTCAATCATCCATCGAAACGGCAGTCTGGTCACAGTGCAGACTTGAAGTTCTTCTCAAGTACAAGTATCGACTAAGAGTACAGGCATTGGTATTTTGGGTGTTTTTCCTATTTATTTGAAGGTTTTGAATGATTATTGATTATGATTCCAGTTCGAATGAGCTATCATCACTACAGGACCGAATTAGGGAGCTTGAACAGCAAAATAGAATTCTGGCAGAGCAATTGCAGAAGGAGAAGGATGATAAAAAGGAATTTGAAGAAATTTTCACTGTAGGCCAACTACGTAAGCTGAAAACAAAGAAACAAATTCATTGGAGTGTTGAGGATGTGGCATCAGCCGTATCTTTATATGCCGGAGGTCCAAGATCATATCTTTTGCTAAAAAAGAGAGGCTATCCTATTCCTTCTGTTCCAACTTTAAGAAGATGGGCGAGCAAAATAAATTTACAGCCCGGTAAGTAACAACTAAGAATCTAATATAATGTGGATGGACTGCATATAAATTTAAGATTTACTAGTAGAAACGCATATTAGAGATATGTGTGATTGAAAGGCCTACTAAATGGTACAGATAAATGACTAGATAGTTGTCCATATAATAATATTAGGTCTATGATAAAGTATACTATCATATAAGAATAAATAATTCATTTACAGTAGTAGTGGTGGTATCAGTTATTATTGCTTGTAAAGTAAATTGTCACCGACTAAGGGTCTTTTAGTCGATTCATTAACATTTGCTTCTTTTCTAGTACATTTTATATAATAATAATAATAATAATAATTGTCAAGGATGGAGAGGTCATGTATTCTGCTTTTTGATGAAATGAAAATACAAAGTTTGTACGAATACGATAAGAATAATGATCTCACAATGGCTCCCAGTAATTACGTCCAGGTCATCATGGCTCGTGGAATATTCGCGAATTGGAAACAGCCAATTTATTATGATTACGACCAAAAAATTACAAAGAGTCTATTATTTAAAGTAATATCTAAATTAGAAGATATTGACTATCCTGTTTATGCTATTAATTGCGATTTGGGTAGCAGTAATAGAGGTTTCCCACACAGCACAGACTCATTTCTGAAATATTGCATGAATATGTTTCGGAAATATTTGAGATATTTCGGTTATATTGCGAAAGATATATGAAATATTTCAGGAATATTGCAGAAACATTCGAATGTCCGCCCCATAACCTAACATAGCAATATTGCAGAAATATTTTTCGATATATTTCTGCAATATTGTAGAATTATTCTGTAATGTTTATGCAATTTTTTATTATATTAGAAAATATATGAAATATTTCAGGATTGTTGCAGAAATATTCAAATATATGCTCTCTATCCTATAACGTCACAATATTGCAGACTTATTTTTTGAAATATTCCTGCAATATTGTAGAATTATTCTGTAATATTTATGGAATATTTTTGTTATATTGCAAAATATATATGCAATATTTCAGGATTCTTGCAGAAATATTTCTGTTATTTCATGAGATGTGGTATAGGTTTAACTCACATAAAAAAATAGTAGGCACAATTAATATCTTTATTCGCTCTCTACTGGACATTCAACATGTCTATTTTTTTACTTTTTCCACTTCCCTGGAGGCTCGCAATTTGGCTCGAGCTAACCATTTCGATATGGGTTCAATAATCAAACATAGATAATCAAATCATTAGATCTGTTCAACTCTACCTTGGTTCGTATATAAAAAGCACGTCAATATACCGTCTCAATAATCAGACGGATGAGATCACAACCTACTCTTTATAGGGCTGTGATAAGATGTTGGTATAACCAAAAAATATTAAATTTTGTATCAATGATATCTATAAACTTGTAGCTATTATACCTTAGATAATCAAATCAGCTTATCACTGCATTTATATTATTTAGAGCCAATTAGTCTTTAATAAACATCAAACTCACAACTAACTGAACTAACAAAGTAAAGTAATAACAGACTGCTTCACGAGACGATGAAAAAATGGCGGCCTGACTAAAAGAAAAGAGAGGATGCTTAAAGCACAGATTAATCTGTGCTTAAAGCCTCGAACTAGAGAAAGAAAGCACACAAACATATTATATATTGCATGTAATGTTGAATTATTTCTGTCGTGATTTGTAATAAATATGTCTATGCATATATCCATAGGAATATACGCAAATCTATAAATTTTAACTTTGTAGAAAACTGTTATAGTTTGTAACATTTCTGTAATATTTCTGAATATTGCAACTGTAATATTGAAATACAATATTCCAGCAATATTTCTCAATATTGCAACTGTAATATTGAAACACAATATTCCAGCAATATTTCTGGAATATTGCAACTGCAATTGCAATATTGTGGCAATATTTCCTGAATATGTGTGCTGTGTGGGTTATGGGCTGCATTAAATATTTCTGTAGAGAAAACACATTTTGAGAATCCTGTTAGTCATAAGAGAGTGCATGTTTTTGAAGATGCACCTCATATGATCAAATTGTTGAGGAATCATTTTCTTGATACAGGATACATTCTGCATAATAATAGTATTGATTCAAAGCCTCTAGTACATTTGCTGCAAAATACCCGGCTGAAAGATTTGAATATTGCGCATAAATTAACATCAGAAATGCTAACTGTCAAGGGAGCACAACGACAGAAGGTGAAATTGGCTCGAAGCTATTTTCACACACAATCTCGAGAGCTGTTTCTAGACTGGGTATGCTTGGTCTATATCAAGCTGAAACCAATTGGCTGGAATGTTCCGAATTCTTTAAATTAGTTAATGAGTGGTTTGATGTATTCAATTCATAAATACCACGAAGGGATTCTCGAAGTGCTATTAAAGCATATGGATTTGCTCTAGAGGAGCAAAACGAGATCATGGATGAAATGAAGAAGACGATGCAAAACATTAGAAAAGTTGGGTCCACTTCATTATTGCCCTTTCAAAAGGGAATAATTATAAGTTTAGATTCCCTAAAAGCAATATTCCTGGACTTGAAGGCAGATTTTGATGTAACGTATATATTGACACACCACCTAAATCAAGATCCACTAGAGGGTCTTTTTTCAATATGAGAGCGATTGGAGGTTTACATGACCATCCAACTGCTCTCCAATTCAAGTATCGGTTGAGAAGATATTTAATGGGCAGAACATTTCAGTAAACAAGAGCATGAAGTTGTTACAGGCCCTATGTTCTTTTCATTAAACTCCAACGATGATGAAACAACTGATGCTTCTGATTCCGAAGAAATTGGGGATCATCACTTGGATGAATTAGACTGGGATGGTTTGGAAAATTTGGCTGGTTTCATTGCATTTAAGTTAAGAAAAAAGGAAAATTTAGGTTATATTCCAGACAGTGAGGATGGCTCATTTTCATGGACCAACCATCTGACGGAAGGTGGTTTGCAGAAACCTAAAGAGGACTTCTTAGCTAAATGTAATGAACTAGATAAAATTTTTAATAATTATAATGGAACCAATTTGAAAATCCACAAAAATTACCTAAAAAATTTATATGAACTAGCACAGAATGTTAATTTGAGTGATGATGCTAAAAATTTATTTTTGCGCGTATGTTCTGGGGAACATCGCGTTATAGTTTTGCCCAAATGTCTGTAACTTTCGAATTTTTTGACGAAATTGGTCTCAAACGATCAAGTTTGACTCCCCGATGAAGAATCCGAGGTCAAATTTGATTCTGTCCGTCCGGCCGTCCGTTGCCACGATAATTTGAGAACGAAAAGAGCTAGCGACTTGAAATTTTCAGGGTGGGTGGCGCATCGCAATACGACGGACAAGTTCGTTAATGGGCATAATCGGCCCAGTGGTTTCCGAGTAATAATTTTGTTTTCAACCAATATAAATCCGATCGAATTGAAACTTGGTGAGTAGTTGTAGAATATGAACCTAAGCACGTTTGTGAAATTTTGGGCAAATCGTATGGCTAGAAAATTTTAAAAAAATTATTAAAAAATATTTTTTTTGTCACGATAACCTGAGAACGGAAAGAGATAGCGGCTTGAAAATTTCAGGTTATGTTGTGCATATGAATGCAACATTTGAGTTTGTTTATGAGCATAATCGACCAAACGGTTTCAGAGTTATAGCCATCTGAAATTTTCTGAAATTTGGTGGATATTTGTTCCTCATTAACTCGAAAAATACTGAACCGATTGAATTCAAACATGGTTATTAGATGTAGAATGCCAACGCGAAAATGTTTGCGAAATTTGGTGAGGATAGCATTTGTAGAAAATTTTTAATAAATCATTGAAAATAAAAAAAAAAAATTCTATATATCAGTAACTATACGTTTGAAATTGCTGAAATTTTGGAAGAGCGTTCATTACCTAACTCTACTGCCAAGTTTCAAGTTTTAATACGATCGGTTGAATATTGTTGGAAATTCGAGCATTCTTGTGCGAGTTCAGTAGATGGGTGACCGTTGCCTCGATAACTTTCGAACCAAAGGAGATAGGGACTTGCAATTTTCAGGGTAGGTTGCGTATCCGAAAGGGAGAGATGAGTTCGTTTTTGGGCATAATCGGTTTAACGGTTTCCGAGTTATACCCACCTGGAATATTATTTCCTCGATAACTTGAAAAATATAGACTCGATCAAATTAAAGCTTGCCAATTAGTTGTAGAATATCGACTTGAAGACGTGTGTAGAATTTTGTGTGAACCGTATCGCTAGAAAATTAAAAAATATATTTTTATGTCACGATAACCTGAGAAAGGAAAGAGATAGCGATTTGAAATTTTCAGGTTAGGTTGAGCATCTGAATGCGACATTTGAGTTTGTTCATGAGCATAATCGGTCAAACGGTTTTGGAGTTATATTCATCTGAAATTTGATTGTTATTTTCTCAATAACTCGAAAAATATAGAACCAATCCATTTCTAACTTAGCTATTAGTTGTAGAATACCAACGCGAAAGTTCTTGCAAAATTTTGTGAGGATCGTATCACTAGAAAATTTTTAAGAAATCATTGAAAAAAAATTCTAGATATCAGAAACTATTCATACGACATGGCTGACATTTTGCGAGAGCCTTCAGAACATAATTCTACTACCAAGTTCCAAGTTTGAATACGATAGGATCTATATATGTACATATATGAAATTTATTCCATTTTTTTATTAAATATTTAAAACTGTAATTAGTTCTTTGAAATACCATTGAATGAAGAAATTCTTGTAAGTTGACAAAATATCTTTATTTGAACAATAAAAATGCATCATTTTATTAAAATTATGGTTTGACTATCCAATCGCTTCTTTCCTTTATAATATTTTTACTGTAAGTCAGTATAGCTTAACTTTCAAAGTAACGTCCTACAATATTAATTTAAATGATATTATAAATAAAAAAATTGGTTCAAGCACTGACGTGAAGTCAGGAGCTTTTGCGCGTATGTTCTATTGTCCATACTCCTGTAATGAACACTCCTCTTAATCGAATTTACCATGATGAATTCTATTGTCCATTCTCCTGTATTGGACACTCTTCTTAATCGAATTCACCATGATGAATTCTATTGTCCATTCTCCTGTATTGGAGACTCTTAATTCTTAATCGAATTTACCAAGATGAATTCTATTGTCCATTCTGGACAATAGAATTCATCATGGTAAATTCGAATTAAGAGTCTCCAATACAGGAGAATGGACAATAGAATTCATCATGGTAAATTCGATTAAGAAGAGTGTTCATTACAGGAGTATGGACAATAGAACATACGCGCAAAAGCTCCTGACTTCACGTCAGTGCTTGAACCAATTTTTTTAGATGTAAAATGTATTTTCGAATGAGAATCTTAAATAATGAAATGAAAGAAGCGGGTAATGTTAGAAAAAGAAAAATTATAAAAACGGTTAAATAAAACTTCGTTTCTTCATTATATCAATTTGTTTAAGTCTTCTTCCTTTACCCTTTTCAGATGAGCAATGATTTTCTACACACATGACAAAATTAGACTAACCCCGCTCTATCTTAACCACACATACCTACTCAGTATTATTATTCTCCAGAGTTCAAATATTACAAGCCGAGTATCTTTGGCCTGTATGCTAATTCGTATTAATCCTTCTGTTGAATATTAAGTCCTTGCGTTGCTGTATTTTCGGAATAATTACGTAATCACTCATTTCATTCAATAATGGTTCAAGTAAAAACAAAATAATAGCAGTCTTATTGACTTATACGTTACAGCGTGGTAAGTCTGATCATTTTAAATGTGGGCTAAATAATTGATAACAGTATGATAATGTGATGTTTCCTTGTAAGTTTATTATGCTTTCACTTAATTTATCTTACACCAAATATATTTCATACCTTCATTGAATTATCTTTATTATATGCAATATCATGCATCACTAAAATACTTCAAGAAAATAAGTAATAGAATTTTGCGCGTTTTTATCTAGCGATTGTTTCATAATCACTCTTAAAAAAATTTGCTGACATTTTTGATTATGCATAGTTCAAATTGGGTACTTGGTATGCATAATCGTCAATTAATCGAATTCAAATGTGTAGATGTACGAAATCAATCGGCAGATATCCCCATTTACGCTTTCTATCTTTGTAATTTAGCGGCATAACGGGTCTCCTAGTGACGTCATGCGCCAACTAGCTCAAAACTCGTTCTCAAAGTGATCATATCTGTTTGTTATTTTTTTTTTTTTTTCTATCTATGGGTTACGTGCAGTTCAGAGACAATAGAATAGAATAGAATTCCTTCTATTTCTCTATGGTGCAGTTCTGACAGTTGACCGACATTGGACTTGGAGGACCAACAAAGCGAGAATTAGTACTGTTATTGTTTGTTTTGCTCTTATTTTCCTGGATTTTTCGATATTTGTGAGTGTTATATCAATTGAATTGGTGTTTATGAAGTGAAGTGAATATTTTGCTATCTTTATTTGTTCCATAAACATTAATTTTTAGTAATAAAATGCCAAATTTTTGCAAGTTCATGAGCTGCAGTAGCAAGGGCGAACTAAAAAACGTACAAATATCACATTTTTCACGTAAATTTATATGCAGAAAGTGCGTAAGTAAGTGAGTAAGGTATAGATCTATTTTAATATCTTGGTTTCAATTTGAATCTTGTATGAATGTAGAGCATAGACCTAATTTAAAGGTCTATGATGTAGAGCTGAACTTCACCGATCACCTTGAGAGATTATAAGAAAGAACTAGGTATATTGTTTTCAAAGGCAAGAATTCTATTGCATTAGTATGTCACTACGATTGGAAACTGTGGAAAATAAATAACACTTTCCAGCTTGTCAATTCTGTATAATTATAGGTACATATAAAAATGTTTCACTTAGTTAGCTGCATGAATAGTAATGTATGAATCTATAATATTTCATTATAAATTTTATGAATTTCTCAATTAATTTGATTTCTTTATTGAAAGGATTTCATCAGTTTTTGATAAAGTTCGCAAAATTTGTTACCTCAGCAAAAACACGAGATTTATGGATTCGTCTGCTGAAGAGATTCGACTTAACAGCTTCGAAACTCAAATTTGGTATGATGTATTTAACACGTTTTCATTCAAATATGGAAGGAAATAAAATTTTGATTTGTTTCTCATGTTAGAATATAGAAAATTGTACACCATGTTTTCACTAGGTAAGCCAGCAGATTTGTCCGATAAAAATCATCCTGATTGGATTCCATTATAGAATATGATTGTGTATGTAATTTATCTGTTATTTTTTATAATCTAATGTAGTTAATTCGTGATGAATAAATTTAATTTTCCCAACTCTGATGCCAGGTCTAAACCAAGCGTACAAAAACGAGAATAAGGCTGTTACAAAGCAAAATGTATATTGTAGATTAATTTATTTAAACAGAACTGCTTAGACATGATGAATGTTGTAAATAAATTATAAAGTATACAATGTGTTTTTTACTCTATTAATATTAGTGTAAATTTTTTTAAATATGCTTGCTTCAGTTTAAACTATTACCAAAAATCATTGTAATGACGAGCATGAATAACCCATTGTCACTGTGAAATACTTCTTGATCCTACACATGCTTAAAACCAACTCTTGATATTCAACTGCTCCCTGCTTTCTATTTCAATAGATTTAGATTCAACCACTGTCAAATTGATGCTTCTGCCTGAAAAATATTGATAAATAAATCATTTTACTAACGTTGATAGAAGCTGCATTCATATAATATCCTTGAAGAATCATTCATTACTGCCACTAATAAATTCAACAGCACACATAAGATAAAAATCACCAACAAGTATCAAATTTTAAGAACTAAAAGTTTGATAGATTGGGGCTTACCGATATCCTGCAATTCCTTCGATGATATATTCAAATACTTTTCTTCAAATAAATCCATGATAGTTATAGTGAAATATATGAATTTGAAGATGATTGTTGAACCTATACCTTTGCAATTATCAAACTACGATTGCCAGTCTTTATTATGGAGATATTCCACACCCATCCACATGCTGTCTGATTATAAGCCTCCAAACTTTTATTAGAACTCATATCTGAAGTATATTTGTCCTTGGTAACCACAAGGTGCATAAAAATGTCCGGGTACAGTATTTTCGTAAAGTCATCAACTTTTGTTGAACACTTCTGCTTCCTGATAGTATAAGGATCTAAACAAACCACCAATGATGGAAATTTGATCGATTTAGAGCTTTTTGTCACTCTCAGAATGTTTTTCAGAGTAATCACTATAATCCATCATGATTATTTACAAATATAAATTGGATTACAAGGTACCTGAAAACATGGAAATGAGCAAACTGTTCAGATAAGGAAGATATTAGCATTCTTACCTATGAAATACTATTTTTTTCGCAATATATACCCCTTTTATGGATCAAATAACGTTTATGAGATATTCATTACACTACATAAAATTCGTAAACAGCATATAATTTGATATAACATTCAAAAATTAGGAGAAATATGAGCAAAACAACAGTGCTAATTCCTGTTTTGTTGGTCCTCCAATGTCGTGTCCATAGATTAGAGTTGTGTAGATTGGCAACTCCAGTCTCCAGTGCTATCAGCGGGAACAATGTTTTGGCGACATCTAACAGCTTGGAAGGAAGTAATACATGTGTTTAAATATATTGTCAATAGATGTCGCTAGAGAAAAAAAACAAAAGTAGAAGAATCTTTGTGAAATGGAGAATATGTCCACAGATTACCAGATAGTGCAATCGACATTTGGCGGGAAGCACGTAGGTTTGACCTTCAGATTTACTACCCATGAAGACGTAGTAAAATGACAGAGAGAAATGAACTGCGTTCTCGCTCTTTAAACAAACTTTAACCTCAACTTCACAAATAATCATATTCCTTTTATTTCTAGCACATACGCCACAAACTGCATCTTAAACGTCTTCATTACACTTTCTAAAATTGATTAAATTAATCCCACTTGAGTTACAAATTTTCGTACATAAGCTGAGTATTTTAGCTAACCTTTCCGTTTGTTGTTATAAATTTATGAATGAACGTCGTTCTGCCTCTACCATAGTTGCAATTGGCCGAGAGGTCACGTGATCATATATCTGCGATTTTATTGGCACCCCCAAATAGTTCCTGGCTAGGAACTATTTGGGGGTGCCGAGAATTCCATGGTCAACATAACGCGTCAACTGAGTTCATTCATAAATACTGGGAGTGGCGTATCTGGTTAATCTGTGATATGTCTATGCGAATTGTAAACGTAAACAAAAACATTGAATTTCAATTTAAAATTATATTTCCTTGTTGATGAAGTTAGAAGCAGTGTGAGTTAAGGTGAGTGAAATTTTCTTGACTCTACAGAGATTGGTTCAACAGGTATGTTACTTTTCATTTATCTATTTTCATAAATAATAATAATAAAGTCCTTCAGCATTGTACATTTCACACAACTTACAAAAAAAGAAAGTTTATAATGTTAGATATTATATTTGTATTATTTTAATGCAGTCCCATTAGGTTATCATTAAATAAATTATATTTTCAATTTTGTTCAAGCATGAAATGATTGCATTTCAATAATTGGTCTTTATTATTGATGGTATTCAATTAAAACAAAACATATCAAAATTGTTTAGTATCTACTCCTCAAATATCTAATGATGCAACATAATAAACAAGATATCACAAGATTTACTAATAGCCAATCACTGATTTATTGATTTAATTAAATCAATAAACATTTTCAGGAAATTACTGGGACAGAAGATTCAAACGATAAATATTCACCTGTGCCTAAAGTCCTTCAAACTAGGCAAATACCACTGGAGTGAAAGATACTTAAATATATTTCTGGATTTTTGCTGAGGAAAAATAAAAAAAATAACATAGCAAATTGCTACTGCACAAAAATATTTCTCCTCAGGGAAAGTGCTTCAGACTATGCAGATGATTTAAAGAAAAAGAATACAATAAATTCAAAAACAGATTGTATTATGTGAACAATGAATTTTTATACAAAATGTCTAGGGCCTATATGCCATCATAAAGTATGTTCTAAGTGTGGATCTACATACAAAAAATGTTCTCAAGCATTTATTGAATTTATTGCGAACAAACTTTCACTTAACAAGCTGTGAACATAATTATTTAATATCTACAACAATATTTAAATATTTCATCAATATAAAAATATCTTGTAATGTAATGAAAGGACGTTTTAAAAATATTCATAAGAATTGTTCTAAATATTTTAGGTCTGCTAAAAAAATTGATGAAAAATATTGCAAATATAAGAGGTAATTAAAGCAAACATGATTTCTTATTTTCCATTTTCCCATAGCATCAATAACTGAAATAGGTTTTTGACTTTGAAATGTATGTAAATGGAAGAATATTACTTTGGTTTATTATTCATCATTAAAATAAATAACCAATACTTTGGTATTTAATTTATGATACTAAATAATTACAAAGTGATGTTCTCACGTTTACATGAACATTTCAAGTTCCCGCAATACGTTGAGATTCGTCACAATAAGCGACGCGACGATCCTAAATCTACCCGAGCTTCCTTCCAGGCCGGCAGAGGTCGCGGAAACGCTGTTCCAAAAAATCTTGCGAGTTTCCAATCTACACAACTCTAATCTATGGTCGTGTCAACTGTCAGAACTGCACGTCCCCACTTTTTTTGTTCGCTTGTCGTAGATATGTTCAGGTGGATGCAGGGGGGGGTGAAGCGAGAGTACAAAAAGTGGAAACATGGACATACGTCCCCACCTTTTTTGTTCGCTTGTCGTAGATATGTTCAAATGGATAAATGACAATGACACCACAGACCAGTAATCCCATTACATTAGGATTACTGGTGTCATTCACAGATCACTCGTGTCATTCACAGACCAGTAATCCTAATGTAATGGGATTACTGGTCTGTGAATGACACGAGTGTCAGGACTTCATTGACTTCGTAAATTTGACAAGACTGATAAATATACTCCTGATATTTCTAATAGATTGTGGCAAATAGCAATAATAATTGTTATACTAAAAGGCAAATTTTGGCGCTGTAACCACAGGTAACTACAGCTCGTAGTTACATGGTTACTACGTTTTTGCGGAGT
The DNA here is from genome assembly GCA_937662695.2 of Halyzia sedecimguttata. Taxonomy (NCBI): domain Eukaryota; kingdom Metazoa; phylum Arthropoda; class Insecta; order Coleoptera; family Coccinellidae; genus Halyzia; species Halyzia sedecimguttata. Next base: position 3,730,651 of record OW569413.2, on the reverse strand, counting down.
TAACCATGTAACTATGACGTATCAATTACGTCAAGCATACCATACCACGTTACCTTCCTCAGGAGCAAGGTTACTCGCGTGGTATGTATATCTATCTCATTTCGAATGAGTGAAATGGAATGAATTTAGGATCATAGAACGAGTTAACGGTTTTCACCGAATTTATCTGAATCTGAATAATTACCTGTTATATCAAAATGTAATGCAATACCGTATACAAAAAACAAATCAGAAACGAGACACGACTGGGACTGGGCACAGGCAGAAGAGACAGTCTCTGGCACAGGGCGGCAAAACAATAAATGAGAGCACATATAACAGAAAACTCTCATAAAGGAGTAGAAGGTCTTCTTCTCCAATTGAAACAGTAGGAAGAAGTCATACTCAAGATATTTTGATATATAACTCACATTTATGATGGACGTAATCTATTAATGAACTCGTCCATTTCAATTCATTGGAAGATTTGTTTTTGTTTTGATTCGATCAGCTGTTTCGTGTCATCAGTAACTATAAGTAACTATGACGTCATAGTTACATGTAACTATGGTAAGCTGTGGTTACAGCGCCAAAATTCGCCTAAAATAAAACCAGTGTTATTATATTACCCGTGTGAAGATAAGTTTGTTTTTTTCGTAATTCAATGAAAAAATTTCCGTTTCAGGTGATGTTGAAGATATTTGTTGGTAATTTGGCCACTTGGTGAGATCTGATAAGTTTATATTTATACGAGGTTCAATTCTGCAAATCTGATTGTGTTTAATATCATATTGTATTAAGAAAATGGCTTCAGGTTCTGCAACTTCATTGTTGCGAAAGATGTTAAGTATTCTTGCCAAAATTCATATATCAGCCATTCATCACTTGTTTGCAGAAACAGAAGTTTTTTTCGTTTCCCTAAAGATCCTTCCACCTTGAAAATTTGGAATGATATTTGTAAAATAAGTCCTAGCAAAAATATTTCTAATTTTCTGACTGACTGCCTGAATGTACCTGGTTTCAGACATTTGTACCTAATACATGCACTCACTGAACAATATGATTGTATTAACTGTTGAATATTTTATTATTTTTATTATTATAGTAGTAGTCTATTAACTGAGATATTAGTTATAGTGTGATTGGGTTAATATTTTACTGAGAAGCATTTTTTGGGAACGACAATTGATATACCTTATTAAACTTAATTCTGATAGAACCAACCCATTTAGATCTATCCTGACATCTTGATCACGAATATTTATATTTAAAATATATTTGAATATTCATCTTCTATCACTTAATATGTAAAAATACTTATTTCTTTTTTCAGAAAATGGTGATGGTGACCGTCATTACCTAGATTGATGGATTCTACCGGATTTTGACTGTCAATTGTGACTGGTGGTAGTTTCTTCTCCTTCCTAGATGAATCAGTGTTATTGTGATTTAGTGAAGTGACAATTCTGATCATAATGAGACTGAAAGACCGTTGTGAATGAGTGTTGACCCACGAATAATTTATCCCTAACTCTATATACAAGTGTTATTTTGACATTTTATTCAGATATTTGTACTGGAATTTGATAGATATAGGTACCCCTAAGAACTTGTAATAACTCAGCAAATTCCAAAAAGACCTATGGTTGGTCAAAAATTTTGTTTGTTTCATTGAATTGTGTCATGGTTTTTAGTTTCTCTAGAACAGGGTTTCTCAAAGTGGGGTATGTGAACCCCTAGGGGTTTGCCATTCGACGGTGGCATGGGCTCACCACCATGTGTTAGTTAAGCGGTTCGCTGTCATTTGGAAACTTGAAAAGGGATTCGTGGAGCCAAAAGTTTGAGAAACCTTGCTCCAGAAGCAAATTGAACTTATTTGTTTTAGAAAACTGCTAACTAAATTATAATCACATTCGAAAAATTCGACAAATATCATTTACTTGTTTGATTCTATAATAGATGTATTATATATAATTGTAAAAATAATGTTGATAAAGAAATTATTGTTTATAAAGCTTTGTTTCATTTTGAAGCATCTTTCCTTTCGAATCATTTCAAATTTCGAATACAATAATGAAAAAAAGGTGGGGATATTCCATTATGGTTCTAGGGGGTGTCCCCTTGTATATGTCATTTTAGTGTGACATATACTTCAACAAGGGGACACCCCCTAGAACCATAATGGAATATCCCCACCTTTTTCGCCCCATCTCTCTCTAATCTATGGTATGTAAATGTCACTACTGTTGCACACAGTTTACAAGGCAGGTAGCACTTCTTATATTATATGTTCTGTGGGTAGCACTTCTTATATTATATGTTCTGTGTATTATATGTTCCGTGGGTAACTTGTTTCAAAGAGTGTACGTCAACAGACGGAAATCGGATCGGTCTAACCTGTGGGTCTAACCTAAAATTTGAAAGGTGCAGAAATTTGTCGAGAAGAAAACATCCTTATGTGATACTGCTAATGAAAATATCACGATCTATTTATTGGAAGTATTATAAAAGATAAAATGGTATAACAATGGGAAAAGAAGAACATATTATTTAAAACATTTACTCTACAGCGATTGTCCATGGTCTTTTATTAAACCGACTGCATTATCTGTTAACGTCAGTAAACACAGTAAGGCTGGTTTTCCTGTCACGCTGACGGTCGGCGCTGATGAGTCAATATGTATGTAGCTATAGGTAGCGTTTTCGAGTCACGCAGCGCTGACGGCCGTCAGCGCTGAGCTATATACGCGCACGTACGCGCCGGCGCGTCGGCGCCGCTGACTAGCTGGCGCCGACAAGCCTCCACAGTCCACATTCAGTGAGCCAGAGACAATAGCATCCTTCTATTTCGTTTTGTGATCAGCGCGATACTAAAAGGATCCGAGCTGACCGATCAGCGCTGACCGTCAGCGCCGACCGTCAGCGTGACAGGAAAACCAGCCTAAGGGTGCGTTTTTATTTTAATCGAAATTTCTAATCGATTAATCATAAATGAATCGATGTGTTTTCATTTTCAAGTATTCATTCACTTTACGAAAATAAAAACACACCGATTATTTTACGATTAATCGATTAGAATAAAAACGCACCCTATTTCTATCCTCCAGACGAAAATTACTGCAGAACTTGGAACTGAAGAAAGAAAGAAATTGATTCACACAATATTATCCAATATAGAACTTATAACAAGATTGAAATCTCAATATTAAATTTGTCAAGAAGAAAACAGCACCGGGTAAAATTGCTCCTGCACTATCTACTTACTAGTCAATCAAGACGAAGGCATTTTTTTTGTTGAGTTGGAACGGTGATAAACTAGTATAACAATCGGAGCAGAAAAATAATTGTACTTAAAGCATATACTGTACATCGACTGTCCATGGTTAACATGAGAGGCAGTAAACACAGTATGTCTATCCTCCATGGGATAAATTACCAGGACTTGGAACTGAAGAAAACTATTTCATTGATTCACACAATATTATCCATTATAGAAGTTGTAATATGTATTTGTTGAATTGGAACGATGATAAATTAGTATAACAATGGGAGAAAAAAACACCGTATTTAAAATGTTTACCGTAAACCGATTTTCTTATATCTTATGTAATTGACTGCTTTTTCTGTAAACATCAGAGGCAGTAAACATAGTAAGTGTATCCTTCAAAGGAAAACGATTTCATTAATTTTAACAATATTATCTATTATAGAACTAACATGATAGAATGTACTCTACTTGAGTATCAGATCCTTATTTGAAATACAATTGAAATCTAAATAAAATGATGCTGTATTATTTATCACTTTTAATCTGACCACATATAAATATCATTTTATTATATCTATCGAAGCAAGTTGAAACGTTCATCAATTAAAAGAGCAGGATATTTTGTTATACCACTGACAGACTGACTTTAATATTGATTTCAAACACTTCATTTATGTTTGATTGGTTTCTGTGTTACTTCTTATTCGTAATAAAGAAATTTGTATAAAGATATAACCCTTTAATACGAAGTTAGAAATATATTACGATAACAATGGCAGGAAGCTTGAAATGAAGGAAAAAGGTAAGTATATAAATATATTTTTATTTTAAATTCAGTTCTTTTCAACAAAATTCTGAAATATAAGTATAAATTAATATAATAGTCCCCAATGCCTGATCAAATTTCCAGATTTAGTAATGAACAATTCCTAACATGCACAATGAAAAGTTACAAGGATATGAATTAAAATCTTAAATTAATAATGTTATTCCTTCAAAATGTATTCTGGGGCCCTATTCTGAGGTCGACATTGCGAACGATTATCATTCGTTTTCGTAATCATCACGAACGTTCACTCGTTTTGCTATTCTCAACTGACAGATGATATGATTTGGTGAGACGAGCGCTCGAAATTCTAAACGAGTGGTATATAGCACTCGTTTTCGGAAGAAATTCCACTCGCATTCAGTTATCAGTTGATTATTATGCAAGCCTCTACACATTTTGTAACCTCAAATCTGTTGTTGGTAAATAAGTTGGTATTTTACGGTGTAATTAACAAATCTGTTCAGTAAAAATAATTAAATTGTCATAATTATTATCATATTGCAAATTGTCGATGTTTTAAATAAACCAGAAATATCGAATAGATTTGTTAGATTCCCACTAACATTGGCGGAATTGAATAGTAGGTAAAGGCAAAGGTAAGGTAGGTATTGATATTTTAGAATATTGCAATATTATCTGCCATGTTATGAATGCCTGTGTAGTTCTACATAACTTCTGCATTGAACGAAACGATGGCCAAATAGATGACAATGATATCGAAGTGGAAATGGGTAAAATCATCCAACATTTTCGTTATTTAATTAATCAATTAGTTCATTCCAGAAATGTAACCGGAAGGTAGAGGAATTGATCAAGAAGTGGCTGGGAGGCAACAAATTCCAGAGCTGATTTCAGAAAGAATTCAGAGGAATACAATTATACGTTTAGCTTTTCGTTGAATTGTAAAAGATACACTATGAATAAAAAGATATAGATTTCTCTTCCAAAAAAATGTATTTAATTGTAAAACATAAATCACAACCATAAACAAAACATTATTCAACAATGCCTTAGTTGAATACAATTTAAATCAAAAGTATTCAATATGAAGTTCTAAATAATCTCACAACATCGAACAACAAAAAAAAAATTTCACAGTGTCTACGTAGAATAAAAGGATCAGAAATAAAAGTATTCAATAACCAATACTAGAGAAAATATCACAGTAAACAAAAAATAATGTCTATATAACAAAAATCCAGTTTGGAATAGAAAAATGGGTTCAAGCCCTGTGGACAGGAGCTTTCTGGCGCTCTAGTTCAAACAGACAAATTATATCTCCAAAAGTATTGGTTTCTCAGAGTTGGGAATTATATCAATGTATTCATATGATAGAACTGCATCCTAAAGGAAATTCAATTCAAATAATAGTTTATTTATCAAGATTAAATGAGCAATCATGAGAATGAGAACTGCACCATGGAAGAAATCAAATTAAATCTGGCCAATTTTGCCCAATAACGAACTTAACCGAGATATTCATCTCCCTAAACTACTCTGAAAATTTCAACTACCTACCTCATGCCGTTCGAGAGTTATATCTATGTGTATAGAGAACCTGCGTGACCTTGAGATTCGACACTAGCGCTCATGGTGGCGAAATTTAGCATTTATTAGGTGAGAGGAATAAGATTTTGTACTGATTGCCATACAAAGTAATTATTAATAAAAATTATATCTAGTCTATGGTAATTATGTTTTTGAAAAATTTCAAACGTTTTAATTATTAAAAGAGGTTATCAAACAAAAAAGATGAAAATGTAATCAGAAGTAACCATGCGGAAAATGTATAAGAATGGAAGACAAACTACTATTGAACAACATTTGATTATTATTATTTATTAATATCATTTAAAATAACAAATAAAGATATGACCTTGTCAAAATACATTTAATTCTATTTTACTATTTTGAAAATAGGTTTTTGTAAGTTTACTAGTACACAGAATATATGAATAATTATATCGGCAAAGTGCAGCACAAGCTCAATGTAATATACTGTAAATGATAGTGGTAGTGGCACAGTTTCTTACATATTCTCTTTTATTAGGCCAGAAAATATATATTTTTTGTTTTCTGTGCTAGTGAATCTAGATCTATACATGTTGGATATACATAAAAAAATTAAGTACCATAAAAAAATAGACCTGTCTTGATTTTAATTATAAAAATTAATAATCTGTTTCCAGAGATATTTTGTTGGACTTTGATGAGTATTTACAGATCTAATAATAATTTAAAAACTTTTCCCCTTACATATGGTAATAGCCAAAAGTTGTTTCTCATTTTTTATAGAAGTACATCCTCGAAATCTAGATTATGAAATTGGTATGTTAGGTCCACAAAACACTGTTTGACTCACGATCAAAGTCACATGAAAAAACAAAGTCATCATTTATGTGCTCAAATGGCACCACTGGAATCGATTTATCGACTGTTGCATTGATCCTTGTAGCTAACTGAACACCTTCAAATTAATCATTTATTAATTTCTTCACTTTCATAGATGACACTTCACTTCAGATACTAATTTTCTTTTTTTTCCAACGATTGAAACGATCTACATTGAATGTTTAACGCTCTTTAAATCTATAATTACATAGTTTGAAAAATTGTCGTATGATTTGCTGGATGACCTGGTGTTTCCGCCAATGAAATGATTACTGCATATTCTTGAGTTGTTTGTAGATAGCCATGGGGTACCTACCATCGGCACTAAAAAAATAAAAAAATTAATGTGGTTAGAGATAATTTTAACACATTTACACTTACTTGATAAGATGTACGTCAACTTTTGTTGACGTTCTAACAAAGTTGGTTTTGAATAAAATGTTATATTTGTATCAGTCTTCCATAAGTATTATATGACATGATACAACACAACAACTTGTGTTACCAGATCTGAATTTGTTTTTAACTTTATTTCCAATCATTATCACTCAATTATAATTTTACATGTTTGGATTTCTACGTTAAGTGACAGTTCAACATCACCTATGAACTTACGAAATTACCGAAAGAGGCGCCACTAGTGTTTACGCAGTTTCTCTATGGATGAAAAGCAGTCTCACTACTCTCAGATCTCTTACTTCATGTTCAGTTCCGAAATGTAAGAATTTTCTGAGAAAAACTAATTTCGGAGCAAACAACTGAGATTTTTCTCATTTCGCTCACAATTCTTCGATTGATTAGATAATGTCTCAGGAACATCATTTGACATTATGACAATTCATAGAATAATATCATTCTGTGACAACGTTGAAATACGATTTATTATTGAAATTTTGAAAAATCATATCTCCGAAAGTATTAGCTCGTTAGAGTTAAAAATGATATGAATGGATTCTTATGATAAAACTTCTTATTAAAAAAAAATTAATTTGAAATGTGCTTCGTAAAAAAAAAATTTTTTTTTTGTTACTCCGAAACCATCTGTCCGATTTTGCCCAATAACGAACTTAGCCGAGACATTTATCCCCCAAACCTACTCTGAAAATTTCAACTCTCTAGCTCATTCCGTTCGAGAGTTATCGTGCCTACGGCCGGCCGGACCGGCCGGACAGAATGAATTTCGACCACGGATTCTTGATCAGTTAGTCGAACCAAATCGTTTAAGACCATTTTCATCGAAATATTCGAAAATTACAGACATTTGGGCAAATTGATAAGCACTCAGTTCCGAGGAACTAGAGCGCCAAAAATTAACGAAAAACAGCTGTAGCTTCAGTGAAATAATTAATCATTATTAATTACATAAGTGGAAAGGTTTAACTTATATATATATATTACTCCGCATGATCCATATTTCTATTATTAATTACAATTGTTTATTTGGCAAGTGTTGCAAAACATCCATAAATTTTTGTGACCGTATCACTTATACACTCTAAGGACGCATACATTGTAATTTTTCCCCCAAAAATTGGTAAAATAAATCCAATATTTTCATTACTTAACTAATCAGTTAATTCACTGGAATGTGAAGGAATTGATCAGGAAGTGGCTAGTAGGCAACAAAAACCAGAGCTGATTTCATGAAGAATTCAGAGGAATATAATAATTCGTTTAGCATTTCGTAGAATTGTAAAAGACACGCTATAAATAAATAGATATTGATTTCTATTTGAAAAAAAAAATTATTTCATTCTAAAAAAATATATCACAACAATAAACAGAAAATAATTCGACAATTTCAGTGGAATAAAACAGAAAAAAAAGTATTCGATACAATCTCTCTAGATTTTGTGCTTGACCCAAGACCTGTCTGAAGAGGTGAAATAACCCTTAATCGTTGTAAAATCTTTCAATATTATATTGCAAAACTTTCTCCAAGTTTTCCATTATTTTTTCGGTCCAGGAATACTATTTAACATTGTACTCAGTTCCTCTTTCATAGGCATTCCGAAGAAAATTCTGTAGTAAATTTCCCGCTTAATAACTGAGACTTACATTTTAGGAAATTTATAATTACTTTTTTCTTATCGAAGCAAAAAGAAAAAACCAAATAAATCACTCAAGTTCAACAAACAATAAATTATCGTTATGATTTATGAAGAAGCGCGCCAATAACATATACATAAACACATTCAAATTTCAAATGTTACTATGTTGCCAAGTCTTCAGACGACACGAATTCGTTTAACTCATCGGTCATTACGAAGGGCACATGAGAATAGCAATATAAACTATCGTTCGCAATTACCACCGTTCGTTTTCGTTACGAGTGGTCGAAAACGAGTGAAGTTCAGAATAGAGCCCCTGAATCTAATCAGAAGGTGAAGGACTTGGGTCAATTACCTTTGAGATACGTTTAAAATACTTGTTTGAAATATCAGGAAAGCTCTCTTGAAAGACGTCACGAGTAAATAATAGCTAGGCAGGATAGGTAGGGTTGTTTTAACTTATGCTACTAAAAAAGCACTATTGTTAAGCCTCAAAATGATGTTGGATTTTTTTTCTGTATTACTTTTTGGCAATTCATGGAAATGTTTATACCTGATTGCAATAAAAAGGGATCTGGAACCTTTGTGATTAATTTGTATATAGTATTCCACTTTTTTGTGTACACGTGGAGATAAGTCTAAACTTAAATTTTTCAAATCTAGTTGAATTAAAAAAAAAATTCTCTCTATTTGGATAACTTTATTTATCTTGCAAACAAGTACAATCATAAAATCAACTTTTTTCCAATAAGCTTTAACAATTACTACTATAGACTGAAGAAGAACAATTATGAGGAAAATTAAAACTATCATTTTTTACCATCAATGGCTCAGAGGGGGACAACACAATGTGAACATGTATGACAAACATGTTTTTGACAAAGAAAAATACCACAATGGGAATTATTCATATCTTCCTACTTGGTATACATGATTATAAAATACAACTCAACTTTTTATTTATCGCACCATTATTAACATCTTGAAAACATAAAGTAGCATTCTCTATCTATTTAAAAGAAAAAGAACACTTAGTTTTCACCACAGAATACAAATATATTTTTTTTTCACAACAAGTGATATCACTATTTTCACAATGACAGGATGCACAGGATATCATGGGAGTTATTCTATAATTTTCGGTAATTTTGCAGTTTAAGTCCTCCTCGTAAAAATCGACTTTTTCAAGTTTTTCGAAGAAAATAAGCATCGTACAGTGATTTTTGATGATTTTCAATAGTGGCAAACTAGTTTTTTTGGAGATATCTAACGGAATGGGGAGTGAATAGGGGTGCTGGGTGGGGTAATAATTTTTTTTTCGTAATTTTTTTTTAATTTCCAGGGCCAAGTTCCACTAGGCGATCGCAACGTTCGTAGAGTCGTCTGCGCAGTTCTGCGAACGTGCGCGTGATCGTTGTGAGACCTTAGTGGAACGCGCCCCAGGGGTACTGTATAGAGCTGTAGCAAACCGTATGTATTCGTTAGGCTTGTTTCACATGCATACGGTTCCATTCGGTTCGTTTCGTTTTCGGTTTCAATTCGGTCGCTGGCGACAAGTGTGAAACGGTGCTCCGGTTTAGATTCGGTACCGAATAGAAACCGTACAGCACCGAATACTCCCTCGACACGAATAGGTTTCTATCAGGTTTGGATTCGTGTGTAGGGAATACAGATCAACCGGGGCGTTCACACGAATACGGTTTAGTTTCGGTTTTAACCATAAAGTAATAAATATTTACATATGTTTTCTGTCTCGTTTTGTGCTTTTAACCTCAAATCGAGCAGATATCTTTCAATTTTTCACGAATTGTTCAAATATAGAAATATAAACATACATATTTTCGGGATATTGTTGCTATCTCAGTATTCATGAGAAAATGATGGTTTACCAAATGTGGATCGACTGATCTCTGCAGTGAATCTAAACCAGTGCTGCGGGACAAAACTTCCGAAAAATATAAAGATCAATTAAATACGTTAGGATGCATTCAAAGATGTATGTGTTCAATTTTGAATGGCTTTGATGAATCTGACGTCGCGGAAAAATTGGAATTGTGAGCCCGTGTCGGAAGATAACATAAAACCTAATATGAACCGTATATGTGTGAAAGGCCTTCATTCGTTTTCGGTTGAAACCGAAAACGAACCGAACCGAATGGAACCGTATGCATGTGAAACAAGCCTTACTGAGTAACGGGTGCGACGTCTAGTACCGAGTAACGAAACGTTACACACAAATCCATTTCGTTACTCGCATTATTCCGTATTCGTAGTATAGGTACCTATAACTGTTCCGATCACGAAAGTAACGTTGATGCGTGTCTTGAAACGTTTATTGAACGTATGTTTTACTCATACGCGTATAACTTATAATCGATGTAGAATAGATTGCTTTGTTATTGTGATATAACATAAGCACACGGTTAATAGTTTTACACTCTTACTTTCACTATTAAATAAACTAAATTTAGAATAACTTAAAAGGTCTGGTTAAAAATACGGAACAGTGAAAAAATTCACCTTACGCAGCTTGGTATATAATGTATAAGTATGTTTTCTACAAATTACGAATTTTGGGTACTCGATACGATTCGATTCGCAATGCGACTCGATTCGTTACTCTAGCACAACATGATATATTATGAGGTATCAAAAGTAACGAGTAACGTAACGATACGAAAGTAACGAGTACTAATTGCTAAAGTAACGAAACCATACGGGTACGCTTTATTTCGTTACTTTTACACCTCTAGTACTGTACTAACCTAACCTAACCTAACCTAATTGAGATATCCGAGATGCTGTCAAACTAAAACCAATATGGCGTCCAGGAGGCATACACAAGTTGTTTACATTTGATCATCTTACGATTAACCGGTGTTATGAGGTTTCAGTTGTTATGTGTGCTAAGATTGAAATAAAGATTCAATAAATTCTATGAATAGAATAAATTCTTAAATGTTTATGCTCTTAAATAAGTTCTACGAAACTTTACTGGAGTGGAGAAGAGAAGTTTTTCATAAGATAAAGTGAAAATGCCTACGACTTGTTGTGTTGTGAATTGTGGAAGTCGCGGAGATCGTGATGGTGCTTCTATTCATTTTTACAAAATTCCCAGTGAACTACATTTTGTACATAAAGCTAATCTGAATGAACTTTCGAAGACCAGGCGTCAAAAGTGGATCCAAGCAATCAGAAGAGCAGATATTACCGAAAAAACACTGCAGTATGCAAAAGTATGCAGTAAACATTTTGTATCAGGTAAGGAATATAAACTCGACAACGAGATATCATTATTATCAATTGCAATTGTCTTTTTGAGGAAAACCAGCTGCTCTAATTGATGTTGACAATATTGATTGGGTACCATCTCTTGCTTTGGGATATGGCAGTGAAGGTACTCAAGAGCAAAAGCAGATGAAAGAAGCACGAGAAGAAAGAGCTGTGAAACGAAGATTGGTTGACGATCAGGTACTAGTACTTGAAATGGTGTGTTTAATACTGATTATGATTATCAAAACTTTATTGTTTAGGTTGCTACTACAAGTAGGGCAGATGATGATGAAACTGAGAGTATGGTTATGCTTGTAGATGCTCATGATGATAAGAGAAATAATGATATGCAATGCCAAACTGATGTTACACTTGAAGATTTCAGTAATATGGTACAAGATTCTGAATCTTCAAAGCAACTGAAGATGAAACTAGAAAAATTGGAGATAGGGTACAAATTCTTGGAAGAAAGTGATATAAAAACTAAATACTTTACTGGAATTAATACATATCGAAAACTAAAACTCGTCATTAAAACATGTGAACGTTACATAGTCATTCATCATAATACAAGATTACCAGCATATAAACAAATATTACTGACATTGATGAAATTAAGGCTGAATAATGATTTTAAGGAGTTGGCTTATCGTGCCAGCATTAGTCCAACAACTGCATCAACCTATTTCCGGAATACAATAGAAATAATGTATGCAAGATTCAAAAAACTGTTAATATGGCCAAATAGGGAAGTAATGAGGCTCACAATGCCTGAATGCTTCCAGGAGTCTTTTGGTGACAAAATCAGCGTAATAATTGATTGTTTTGAGCTGTTTATTGAAAAACCCTCAGATTTACTCCATAGCGCACAGTGTTGGTCGAACTATAAACACCATCACACTCTTAAATACTTAATTGGAATAACACCTCAAGGATCGATATGTTTTCTAAGTGAAGCTTGGGGAGGTAGAACGTCCGATAAACACATAACAATAAATTCTAAATTTCTTGACCACATCAATGCTGGTGAGTAGTTTGTAATATATTCAAGTTCTGGTTGTGGCTTCAGGATAAAATTTCACCTTATTAGATTTTTAATATTCACAGGGTATGTTGTCATGGCGGATAGAGGCTTTCTCATTCAAGACCACATACAGTTTTTGAATGCTACAATACAGGTAGTGTTTCTTTTTGATCATGATTTAAGCCAATAAGTATACTCATTTAGTCAGCTTAATTTTTATACTCTGTTTCAGATGCCTGCTTTTACTAAGGGGAAGAAACAGATGGAACCTATAGAAATTGAGAGAACAAGATCGATTGCACATGTACGAATACATGTTGAACGAATAATCGGGATGATTCGTCAAAAATTTAGAATTTTAAGTGATAAAATGCCAATATCTTTGATATCTCAGGGTGATAGTGATCCTATACTGGATAAAATTGTTATCGTATGCTGTGCCCTCATTAATTTGTGTCCACCAATTATACCTCAGACAAGTGATCAAAAATCAAAAGAATGAATATTTTAGTATGTACAAATTTAATTTCAAATAAATACCAGACATTTAAATATATTGTTTCATTAAAATAGTGCTCAGGTACAAAAGTCCAAGATTCATGTGGAATATCTGACAGTCAGATAATTTAAATGGAACCAAATGGTTTCAAATAAATTGTTTGAATCAGGCACTTCATTTCTACAAATCCCTTACCATGATACTCGCAGCTCACTAATGAAGCTGCAAAGAAGCAATAAACTGAATCGACATGTAAATCTTTTCTTTCATTGACTTGTATCTCTGCGTCAAGTCCATTCTATAAATATCTCATTTTTTAATCCCCTATCTGTAGCTTTAAGCTTACTGTGTTAGTGGTCGCCAAAATGAGCCACCAAATTTTCATCCCAACCGATGCAGTGGTTTTGAGTTTGGACCACCTTTACCAATATATTTTTCAACTGTCTCAGCCGATCGAATTTTGAACCACCACATAAAAGCCATCTAGCGACATGAAATTGAGTTTATGAAACTGTCGTAGCTCGTTTGGAGCAAATGATTGTTAAATTTTGTTGTAAATAAAGTTTAGAGTAAAAAAGCATTTCTATAGTTCTACCGGAGCGATGGTACATAAAATAGACCATCATTTTTTTCAATAAACACGAGTTGGACGACACTATAAATAATATTTTTAGCATCATTAAATACTACTCAAACAAAAACTAAGATAATGCCTAGAAATCAAACGAAAAAAAGTCGGGTCGGCTTCCCCAATGGTGTTCTTCACCAGTAACAATTAAAGGGTAGCATACACTTCCATAATTTATTCTATTTATCTGAGGCGTATTTTAGTACGTACAAATTTAATTTAGAATAAATAACATACATTTAAAAATATTGGTTTATTGATGTATTGTAACATTCTGATTCTACTAAATAAAATAAATAAACAAAATAAAAATAAATAATAAATAAATAAATAGTGCTTATATGTACAATTTTCACATGTCCACGATTCATCGGGAATATCTGACAGTCCCAGACAACTCAAATGAAACCAAACTGTTTCACATAAATCATTTGAACATCTGATCATTACCTGACCATCATCCACCCTATTACATGTACACCATCTCTGGTCTAAGTGCCTACCTTTGGTGAAATACCTTCCAAAAAGCTCAGGAAGTACAACCTTCTTATGAAAATCAAAGGCCTTTTGGAAGTTATTAGACCAGAAATCTTCATCATAAAGAATTCGTTGATGGAAATAAATGTCAGGAGACCAAACAACAAAATCACAATATGATGTTTGAGTAACTCTCATTTGAAGTTGCACCTGATAAAAATATGCGTGATCCCTCTTCAATAAGAATTTTCCATCTGAATTTACCAAAAATGAGTTTTTTTGTGCACAATATTGTTTTAAACTTAAAGACTTTAAAAGAAACGGGCACTTCACTTCCACACACCCCTTGCCATGACACTCACAGCTCACTAAGGAATCCGGAGAAGCTGCCAAGAAGCAATGAACTGCATCTACATGTAATCCTGTTTTTTCAACAGTCAGTGACTTATGTCTCTTTGCCAATTCCATTCGATATATATCTAGCGCTAATGTCTCATTTTTCAATCCCCAAACTGTAGCTTTAGTTTTGAAATTGATCTTCAAAGGATAACATATACCTTTTATAAGAGACAATGACGGCTTAGATATCGATGTTTTGCAGACTCTTTTGAATTGTGATGCCGTTATCCTGCCTGTTCGCTGAGAGAACCATTCTCTTGAATTGCTCTGATTGATGGTAGCATTGATGATTTTATCTATTTGCTCATTATCTAACTTTTCATCGAAATCAAGAGATATCTTCATCAAGTCAGAATAGCTGATATTTTCCAATTCTTCTTTGTAAACATCGTAAGTTAGAGGAAGCTTGCTTATTTTGGTTTCCAAATCTGTTGCAAATGGAAGAACTACCCTCATAAGAACTGCATCATCTTCTGAGTCCTTAATTTCTTGCAATAGTTCTACTAATTCTTGGCCTTCAATTGCAGGAATTGCAGGGGGGATATTCTTATTTGGCAGGGAAGAATCCGTCTTTGCTGATCGTTTTAATTTCATCTCATTTAATTTAACGAGGGGCACATTTTGAATACTTGGAATAACCCATTCTGCCTTAACATCTGTGCAGGCAGTATTGGCTGCCGAGTTATGGATGCATTCTAAACCATACAGGATTGCGGCAACATGACTGCAAACTTCAGAAAGCCCAGCCATACATGTGCAATGTGCAGAAATGATAGCTCCATCCAAAGCACAAATAACCCAAACATTCAGTGGGAGTTCATTCATTCGCTGAGAATGTTTCACCTAAAAAATAATGGATTTAATTACTGAAATACAAACAAACCACAATTAATTTTTACCTTTCCAACGACGGCTACATTTTCTCCAATTTTTTTAGCCCCCAAGTTGTGTACAAAGCCTGCCTCAAAATATTTATATCCTGACAAACTCTTGTGAACTTTCATTTGTTCAGCGGTATAAAAACTATGGGTTAATAATAAATAGTTGAATATATCCCACGATGTAACTGATGGAAATGAACACAACTGGTTCTCCTAGCTCAGGGCAAGCTCTTAGAGCTTATGAGGGGTCTCCTTGTGGAAGACCCAGGAGGATCAGTATAATAATTAGAGACCGGACTATATGCAACATAAAAAGGTTGTTATATGCATGCAAATATGCATGAAAAATGCTTGAAATATGCATGAAAATAGGCAGAATATGCACGAAAATATGCAGAATATGCAAAATTGAATAATGAATTTTAGGAACTCAACAAAAAAGAAAAATATTTTTTATTTCAAAATCAGTATATCAGTAAACCTTAATAATATGGTATTAATTTTTTTTATGTTTTTGTAAACGTTAACAATCAAATATTGTTCCAAATGTTCAATTGTGAGATTGTATCTCCGATCATTCAGGATATTTTTATATGTGGAAAAGGTTCGCTCCACATCCACGGACGTAACTGGGCAAAATTTTAGCTTTGGTGCTATGTTCTCCCTTATGGTTTTTGGTAAAACTTCTGCTGTCCCATTAATAAAACTATCGATTAGACACAAATCTTCGAAACCTGGATTTCCTTTCAATATGTTCTCAAACTTTTCTTTAAGTTTATTTGGCAATGCCATAGGCAACGTGGAATTCATTTGGCGTATTTTATTAATTACTTGGATACATTCAGTTAAGGCCAAACCTTGAGTTTCAAGCTTCTTAATGCTTTCAGGTATATAAGAAAAATGAGTGCAAATCATTGCTATATTTTTCTTTATAGAAGAATCGTCAAATGCTTCCTTAGAATGACAAACTGCTAGTGAGTCGGTACTGTTAAAGTCATTTACTACACCTTTGATAGCCTCAAAATGTTCATTGTAGAACAACACTGCTTCGATCCATGTTCCCCATCGAGTTATAACTGGTTCGGGAGGGAGTGGCAAATTTGGTAATTTTTCTTTGTAGGCTTTACTACGAGCAGGTGCCTTGAGAAAAACTTTTTTTGTTGATGAAATCAATTTATTCACATTCCCAAAGGTGGATCGTACTTCTTCCGCAAGTCGATGTACTCCGTGAGCAAAGCACGTAACATGAAGCAAATTTGGGTAAAATATTTGAAGGGCTTTGGCTGCCTTGATCATATAGGGAGCAGCATCTGACAGAAATATCAATATTTTTTCTTCTGCAGCTGATTCGGGAAATATTTTTTTGATACCCTCATTCACAAATCTAGCCATCGTAGAATGATTTGTCTTTTCCAATTCTTTGCAGGCCACCAAATATAGGAAGGAGAAGGCTCAAGTTTTAATGTACCGATAATTAAATTTGCTATATAACGTCCACAACTGTCGGTAGTTTCATCAGCTGAAATCCAAATGTAGTTGTCTTTGAGTTCACTACGTATTTTATCCATAACATGTTGATAAACTGTTGGTATATAATTTTTATGTAATGTTGATTCATCCGGTACATTTTGATTTAAGCAATATTTTTTCAAAAATTGTTTGAGGGTAGGGTTGTTAATTTTATGCAGAGGAATATTACTTGCAAGCAATGCTTCACATAAATCCATACTATATTGGTTTTTTTATTTGCATTCAGAGCTAGATGAAGACGCGGTTATAAGCTGTTGCCGTGGACCTTTCTTTTTTAATCCGGTGATGTGAAGACTTGTCTTAATATGTTGATCTATTTGAAACTTTTTTGTGCACGAAATATTCTTCTCACAAACTCGACAATATAAAATATTTCCGTCGTAAATAAATGTTCCAGGAAAGTCAGATATCCACGAAGACACATTTTTTTTTTTCCGGAGGCATGGTACCTACGCATCAAATTTCACACAAATGAATCAAACACTGGACTGCAGCTACGCAAACGCACGTCAAGTATGAGCAAGTAGCAGTTTATATGCGTAATAGGTGGGGGCAGTTTGCAGTAGGCGAGAAGCCGAGAGCGGACATCTTCGGTCTCTTTCATTTTATTACGTAAGAATTGCCACAACAAATGAAGCGCGTGGCTACTAATACTGCGTTCCGGAATGCGATAAAAGTGATTCGCAAATCCGACAAAAGTCACAATTATTACTCAATAGAACTCATATTTTATGGAATTTGGTCCGATTCGCGATATCACCACTTTTGTCACATTTCGGATCGCAGGGAAGAAAATATGTACCGATTATATGCATCATAACTGGATCTTAGCTAAAATATGCAAATATCGCTGAAGATGTCTTAAATATGCAAATGCATATGCAAATATGCAAATGCATATAATCCGGTCTCTAATAATAATAATAATAATAACTCGAATCTTTTCTTTATATCGCATGGCAACTTCACTGCTTTCTTTCTCAAGTTTCAATAAATATTCACTCTTCCTCAATGCAGACATTTTTCGAGAACTACTTAAAAACAATAAAAACGGTGTCAAATAAACCAGAAATATCCACACACAGTCACAACGGTAACAACTCGACGAAATGCACATGAAAGAATGAGAGCTTAGACAAGTTATGAAGTGTGTGCCTCCAGGCGGCCATTTTTGGTAATTATAGGTCACGTGTTTTGGAATGCCTAATAGGGGTGCTGGAAATTAAAAAAAAATTGCGAAATAAAATTTTTATCGTAATTTTTTTTTTAATTTCCAGGGGTACTGTACTAACCTAACATAACCTAACCTAACCTAACCTAATAGGGGTCCTGGATATTTAAAAAACAAATTACGAAAAAAAATTTTTTTTCGTAATTTTTTTTTTTATTTCCAGGGGTACTGTACTAACCTAATCTAACCTAACCTCACCTAACCTAATAGGGGTCCTGGAAATTTAAAAAAAAATTACGAAAAAAATTTTTTTCCCCACCCAGCACCCCTATTCACTCCCCATTCCGTTAGATATCTCCAAAAAAACTAGTTTGCCACTATTGAAAATCATCAAAAATCACTGTACGATGCTTATTTTCTTCGAAAAACTTGAAAAAGTCGATTTTTACGAGGGTGACTTAAACTGCAAATTAACCTAATTTTCCTGTTAACATAGACAATACAGAACTGTGGTAGATGTGTATTGGGTCCTGGATTAGATTTTGTGAAATATTTGCCCAGATTTTCAGAAACTGATTCAGATTTGAGAAAGAAATCCTTTGCTTTGGTGCATTTTCTCTTCCGAACCCCCTGTGAGTGCTAACAACAGCAAACTTCAAGACCGATTACCAACAACATTTATAATTTTTCAAAATCCTTTTTGTGAGTGCATCACCTGAAGTAAATTCAGAAATTAGTAAACAACAATGCTATTGGTGTGATTATTCACCTTTGCAATTACTAAAATATGAGAATTTGTGCTTCACACGACCATCTACAACTTGAAAGTTTATAAGCTTCCAAGCCCTTGTACGCTTTCACTTCACTCATTGTGATTGTGAAAGTACTATTCCTGTTTATTAAATAATTAACAGTTTACTGCATGCATAATTTTTGGAAATAGAGAAACATCTCAATTCTTCTGGCTTCATAAGATAAGGATCCATGCCCAATTCTGCAACTTTCTTGTCATATCGTTTTTGACGAATACCATCTATGATTGAATAATAGTTAATCAGATCCATTATCACGAAATTCCACTCTTACAAAAATTAAAAACTGTAAATAAACGTTATTAGCCAATATAAACAAAACAAATTCTAAAATTTTTAAAATGTTTACTTCACATGTCAATCACAACCATAGACATAAAATAGGCGCTTTCTATTTGACGCTGTATCACTTCCAAACTGATGCGAAATCAGTTTAAACCACAGAAATAGCCGGAATTTCCCTCTATTTCTCTGGTTTGAACTGATTTCGCATCACTTTGGAAGTGATACAGCGTCAAATAGAAAGCTAGGACTAATTAGGGAATCCAACGACCTGTCAAAACTAAAGCAATATGGCGGCAGTTGGCACACATTGTATCACAGAATATATCGTTAACGATATGTTCTGTGCATTGTATTGTTTACTTTGAATTTTATGATGTATGTCCATAATTGTAGTGGTATATTGTTCGTTTTTTGATTTCCTGTGCGTATTTGGGTTGTATTTTTAATTTTGAATAATAATACAAGAAAAAAAATGCCTCTTACATGCATTGTGGTTGGCTGAGGATCTCATCACGACAAGGATATAGTATGTTTCCTAGTACTACACAGAAGTTTTTGACTAGTAAAAATGAGTTATTCAGAAAGCGAAGAGCCCTATGGCTAGCTGAAATCAAGAGAAAAGATTCAAAGCCCAAGTATCAGAGAGTTTGCAGCAGTCTGCTGCGCTCAGTACGATGAAGTGTCGGGGATCCCTTGAGGGTTGTTATATCCAGATTCTAGTGTGTATTCATCAATAAATATGAAGAAAAATCCAAGGGCTTTCATCTGTTTTTATATTATTTGTTTGACATGCCATGCTATTAATGTGCGGACATGAAATAAAAAATCAAGAATTTTTTATGTAATCTATTCCATTTCTATAAAAATCCAGACCTTTTCATCACATTTATTACAATACCAGGTACCATCAGGAGTGTCAACTGGTCATACAGAATCAAAATGAAATCTTCTATTTGACAGTCATTCCCATCACATTTTATCATCGCACGTCCATCATCCGCCGTTGCAAATGCAATAGTGAATAATTAACAGATTAAACGAACTTACCTTAAGTGAAGTTCGATCTTAATTATATGTAGCGTCTCGTCCGAATAGATCATTTAATGTAGTATACCCAATTCTGACGTAAGTGATCACATTTTCAAAGTAAGAAAAAGAAATTGCATGCATTTCTATGGTACTCTCCTGCTCTGTGGAATGCCCCCATAGCCATACTCTCAAATCAAGTCATTCAGACCTATTCTGTTTGCGTATTGCTATAAACATTGCTATTCAAGTCATATTGCTATCCTCCTAATTTTTAACAATATGACTATCGTATTACGTATTCTGTTCGGACTGTTATAGCAATGTTGGTTATCAATTTTCTCCCAGCAATATTGCTATCACAGAATACAAATATTCAGACCTATTCTGTTCGCGCATAGCAATATTGCTAAGAAAAAGATATTGCTACCACAGCAAGATCCGAAATATTGCTATTCTGGTCATCGTTTTTGAGCAATATGATCTGTCATTTTGATAAACATATTGTTATCCACATTGCTATCTCAGCAACCTCAAAATAGTACTTGCTAAGAGCATAACAAGATTTGGAATATTGCTGAGAACCACTTTTTTCTTCCAAGAAATCGAAAATATTGAAAATAGGTAGGTACTTTGATAAATATAGGTATATACATAATCGTATATATTTATTAAGGTTACTTTAAAATACTTAATTTCAAGGGAATTTCTAAGACTTAGGTTTAACACTAACAACCCCTTCTATTCGTAAACAGAAAAGTTCATAAACTATTCAACATCAATAAGAGGCTGAGAGAATTTTATTCATATATTTATTAGTTCATGAGCAAACTAGGATAGATACTGTTTCTTTTATGTTAGAGGCATTCGAAGACTGATCGACTGGATGAAATAAATAAAATAAACTATTAATGCAGCCTTAGTAAAAAGATGACTGCCTTTGATTTCATTGAAGAGACGAGGGTATTTTATTCATTTATTTATGTGTTCATCAGCAATCTATGAGATTTACTGCTTCTTTTAAGTTAGATATGCATTCGAAGACTGACCGACTGGATGAAATAAATTCGATAAACTATTAATTCAGCCTTAGTAAAAATATGACTGCCTTTGATTTCATTGCAGAGCCGAGGCTACTTTATTCATTTATTTATTTGTTAATGAGCAAACTATAAGATATACTGCTTCTTTTAAGTTAGATATGCATTCGAAGACTGACTGACTGGATGAAAAAAATTAAATAAACTATTAATTCAGTCTTACTACGAAGATGACTTCTTTTGATTCAGTTGAAGAACTGAGGGAATTTTTTCAGGAGAAAACTAGGAGATATACTGTTCCGTTTAACTTGTGCATTCGAAGTCTGACTGAAGACAGGAAAAAATGAAAATTTAATATTTGTTTGGGTGTTTGCAAGTCTTCAATTTTTCGGTCATGGTAGCGGTTACCAAAATTCGGTGTGTTTCCTCAAAATGTGAAAATTGATCAATAACTCCATCTTGTTAGTTTCATGAATAAAATACAAATACAGTTTTTTTTTGGCTTTCGTGACATTTATATATTTTTGGTTAGGAATTAAGAATAACCACCGAAAAACGGACGAAATGTTTATCAATTAAGGTTAGATTCTTCTTCTAATTCACATAAAAGTCATGAATTACAGTGTTGTCAGCTCTAAAATCAATGAATTTTGACCTACTTCATAGCAATATTGCTGGGAGAAAATTGATAACCAACATTGCTATAACAGTCCGAACAGAATACGTAATACGATAGTCATATTGTTAAAAATTAGGAGGATAGCAATATGACTTGAATAGCAATGTTTATAGCAATACGCAAACAGAATAGGTCTGATTGCCATGAAGTAGGTCAAAATACATTGATTTTAGAGCTAACAACACTGTATTTCATGACTTTTATGTGAATTAGAAGAAGAATCTAACCTTAATTGATAAACATTTCGTCCGTTTTTCGGTGGTTATTCTTAATTCCTAACCAAAAATATATAAATGTCACGAAAGCCAAAAACGAACTGTATTTTATTCATGAAACTAACAAGATGGAGTTATTGATCAATTTTCACATTTTGAGGAAACACACCGAATTTTGGTAACCGCTACCATGACCGAAAAATTGAAGACTTGCAAACACCCAAACAAATATTAAATTTTCATTTTTTCCTGTCTTCAGTCAGACTTCGAATGCACAAGTTAAACGGAACAGTATATCTCCTAGTTTTCTCCTGAAAAAATTCCCTCAGTTCTTCAACTGAATCAAAAGAAGTCATCTTCGTAGTAAGACTGAATTAATAGTTTATTTAATTTTTTTCATCCAGTCAGTCAGTCTTCGAATGCATATCTAACTTAAAAGAAGCAGTATATCTTATAGTTTGCTCATGAACAAATAAATAAATGAATAAAATACCCTCGGCTCTGCAATGAAATCAAAGGCAGTCATATTTTTACTAAGGCTGAATTAATAGTTTATCTAATTTATTTCATCCAGTCGGTCAGTCTTCGAATGCATATCTAACTTCTAACTTAAAAGAAGCAGTAAATCTCATAGATTGCTGATGAACACATAAATAAATAAATAAAATACCCTCGTCTCTTCAATGAAATCAAAGGCAGTCATCTTTTTACTAAGGCTGCATTAATAGTTTATTTTATTTATTTCATCCAGTCGATCAGTCTTCAAATGCCTCTAACATAAAAGAAACAGTATCTATCCTAGTTTGCTCATGAACTAATAAATATATGAATAAAATTCTCTCAGCCTCTTATTGATGTTGAATAGTTTATGAACTTTTCTGTTTACGAATAGAAGGGGTTGTTAGTGTTAAACCTAAGTCTTAGAAATTCCCTTGAAATTAAGTATTTTAAAGTACCTTTAATAAATATATACGATTATGTATATACCTATATTTATCAAAGTACCTACCTATTTTCAATATTTTCGATTTCTTGGAAGAAAAAACTGGTTCTCAGCCATATTCCAAATCTTGTTATGCTCTTAGCAAGTACTATTTTGAGGTTGCTGAGATAGCAATGTGGATAGCAATATGTTTATCAAAATGACAGATCATATTGCTCAAAAACGATGATCAGAATAGCAATAATTCGGATCTTGCTGTGGTAGCAATATCTTTTTCTTAGCAATATTGCTATGCGCGAACAGAATAGGTCTGATTATTTTCAAAGTTTATTGCTCAACATTCATGTTGTTATTTTTTGGGATTGGGTGGGTGGGAATGATCTATTCGGACGAGACGCTACATATAATTAAGATCGAACTTCACTTAAGGTAAGTTCGTTTAATCTGTTAATTATATTATGCGTCTCGTCCTCTTAGATCATTTAATGTAGATGTTTAGAGCAGATATATTACAACATGAATTAGCAATGGGGTGATTCCACCAAATCCAACTTACGTGTAAGTAGGATTCGCCAAAGTCGTTAGGACACAGTTTTATTCAGTACCATAATATGGTATAATTATGATTAAAACAATGAGACTTTATTCAATATTAGTAAAGAAAAAACCCTTGGAATACACAGCTAGAGTGTTAGAATTTAACTTAAGATCGCTCTAGCTAGAGAGTCAGTCGAGCAAACAGGTCTATTATAGACTCTGTTAAAGGTGTCGGAGGAAGGTGTCCCTCCTGCCGTTTTCCTTATAACATCCAAGGATACCCCTTTCCATGATGCTGCTGATGTACTTGCATGTCTTGTGCTGTGGGCACTAAAGGTTTTGGTGTCAAGGCCACTTTTCTCCAAAGTGGATTTTATCCATCTACTCAGTGTCTGGCTTGAGACTGGAGCATAGGGTCTTCTGAAAGAAATGAATAACTTATTCGTGGTCTGCCTAAGCAGCTTCGTTCTATCCAGGTAAGATGTAAGGGTCCTGGCAGGGCAAATGCTCGGCTTTTCATCAAAATAATCTAGTACTATGGCAGGGTTCCACGTAGTATGGTATTTAGGTAAAGAAGGCCGAAGCCTGTAAACTCCTCTTAAAAACCTTCTTACCTGAAAGTCGGATCCAATTTCTGGTGAGATAAGGAGAGAGAGAGCCGATCTTATTGTGTTAAGAGCGCTGTAAGAGGCACCCTTGTGAAACTGATCCATGAGGAATTTCAATATGTTGCTAACTGAATTCTCCAAATAGGATATCTTATTTGACCTACACCAGTTCCACCATAATTTAAGACCATGATTGTACTGCTTAATTGAAGAATTTGTTAACGATGAAATAGCAGTCTCGATTGCCTCCTCAGGGTAGCCATTCTTCTTCAAACCCTCCCTGATAACAATCCTGCAACCAGGGTAAGTTTCCTGTAAAGTGGATGTGGTTTTTTATCAATTGATACAAGTAATTCAGGGGAAGGATTGAATTTAATAGGCTCTCTTATTAGTAAAGCGTTAAACATGGGGTACCATGGTTGCGTGGGGCACTCTGGCACTACTAAAATTCCTACTGCTCTTTCTGTAATTATTTTCTGTAAGACTCGAGGTATGAGACAGAACGGTGGAAAGGCATAGAAATTTAATTCAGTCCAAGAGATCGTAAAAGCATCTATTGTCATGGCTTCCGGATCTAAGTGCCAGGAGGTGAAGAGCGAGCATTTTTTATTATTTCTAGAGGCGAACAGGTCTATCTCGGGATTCATCAACTTTTCTTGGATTGTCCTGAATGCATAATCAGCAAGTTCATACTCTGTATTAGGTATTATGCGACGTGACTGTTCATCTGCTTCTACATTATCAGAAGACGAAATATAAGATGCATGCAGTAAAATATTCCTATTCTCGCACCACTGCCAAATAATTTTTGTTAGTTGATTTAAATGCCTATATTGCGCTCCCCCCATTCGATTTATATACGCGATCGCTGTTGTGTTATCAATACGCAACAAGATATTGCAGTTCATTAAATTTCTTGCAAAGCATTTCAGTCCAAAGAATGATGCTAAAAGTTCTAGGTAGTTGATGTGGTGCAACCTCTCACTATTATTCCAAAACCCATTGGCTTTAGAGCCATTGCAACATATACCCCAACCACTTCGTGATGCATCACTAAAGATTTCTAGTGAGAAACTGGGGGGTCTCAAGCTATTTGAAGAGGAAACGTGTGTCTTCCACCAAATTAAGTCCGCTTCAATACACTGCGGAATTCTAATTTCGTCGTCGTAACACTGGTTAGAAGCTTTCAACGCTAAAAACTTCTCGTGTTCCATAGCTTTCGTGTATAACCAACTATACTTAATAGCTGGACATGCAGATATCAACACTCCAACTAATTTTGCAAATTCTCTTATTTTCCATTGGCTTCCAATCCTAATATTATCAACTAACTTCACAATCCCCTCCTGCTTGCTCTGAGGGAGTCTGATCGACATACTCAAGGAATTATAAATCAACCCCAAGTATTGTACTTCCTGAGATGGAATCAACTTACTCTTTTCCCAGTTAATTATAAATCCAATTTTTTGTAAGAAAGTCGCCGTGAATCTGATATTTTCGGAACATTTTCCTTGAGTATCTCCTATTAGCAAAAAATCATCTAAATATAAAACTGACAAAAGATTTTTTGTACGTAGATAAGAAAGTACTGGTTTCATTATCTTTGTGAACACCAGGGGTGCTGTATTTAGGCCAAACGGTAAACAAACATATTCATATAGAATCCCTTCAAACATGAAGCGCAAATATTTTTGATGTCGTCTGTGAACAGATATCATATGATATGCATCCGTTAAATCCAATGTTCCCATAAAGCAATGTGGGAATACCAATTTTGCTACAACTTTATGGTCCTCCAACTTGAAATGCCTCGTCAAAATGAATTTATTCAGGGCTTTCAAATTTAGGCTCAGTCTAGTAGAGCCATTAGCTTTTGGAATCACAAATATACTGGAAATAAATTGTCCCTTCACAGGAGATCATTTATGTATGACTCCTTTTCTCAAAAGTTGGGAGATGTGGTCTTCTATCTGACCCCTTTCCTTGGAAGACCAGTCAGGTTCTTTAGGAATATAATACTGCACAGGGGTTTCTACAAAGGGAATCTTATACCCCTTAAGCCAGGATAAAATTGATGAATCCCTGGTTAATGTTTTCCAGATATTTGTAAAAAACTTTAAGCGTCCTGCATGGCAATTTACCTTTACAGCTTCTTCCAAGCAGACCGCTGTTGTTGGCTCGATGATTGATAACGGCGATTTTGTCGGTTCTGATGGTACTTCTGTTTCCGTGGCTCTGGTCGTTGCCTGAGTTGACACAGCAGGGGGCAGACCCTTCGAGTTTAAAGGTTTGTATGTCTTTGTCAAAGCCTGTTTTGAGGATTTTTTGTCCATTTTGAGATCCTCAGAAGCTTTCTCTAGGGTCTTGGTCTCCTTGATTTTTTCGCCAAGGTTATTTCCATATAGAAAGCCATCAATTGCTGTTGAGCTGAGTGTCTCCTTCAATTTACTATTTATACCAGGATATATTAGTCCTCTTCGCACGGTCGATTCCTCAAAATGAACCGGTGATAATAGCTTGCCTGCTCCGCTAAGGCGTTCAATAAGATTATTATTGGTTTCTTCCTCCTCAAGGGCTCCATTTAGTGCCTGAGCGATAGCTGTTATGGCCGCTCCAATTTTATTTTGCAGTTCTTGCATCCTCCCATCTCTTTTCTTCGCCTGCTCATGGATGACCATATTAACCTCTGGGTTTAGCTCAGGTGCTTTGACCCAAGGACAATTCTCTATAGGAGGGTATTTATGAACTGGTTCCTTTGCCTTGCTTTCTGTCATACCTGATTTAAGGATGTCTCCCCATTGACCAGCAATTGTCTGGTGAATTTTGGGTGAAGTTTTCTTCAGGGGTAATTCTTCATATCCCAAAATTCCCAGAATGTTGGCATTCAACTTGTTTGGGTTATTTTCTTCGTCCAACTCAGGTATTGTTACATACTCGATATCATTTTGTGGTTGACCTGTACAACAAAACCATATGTTAACATACCAACCAACATAGCTATTATGATAGCAAAGGAGTACGTCCAACTATGAGGCTTTTATATATCTGAGCCGTGAAGGCTATGAAATCATTTCTCTTAGACACATATCAAATTACCATACAAACCATTAGTAACTCTACCTCAAAGGCAATGATCTCGTTTCTCTAAGAAACGTCTCCAGTTACAATACAAACCATTAGTAACTCTACCTCCAAGGCAATGATCTCGTTTCTCTAAGAAACGTCTCAAGTTACAATACAAACCATTAGTAACTCTACCTCCAAGGCAATGATCTCGTTTCTCTAAGAAACGTCTCAAGTTACAATACAAACCATTAGTAACTCTACCTCAAAGGCAATGATCTCGTTTCTCTAAGAAACGTCTCAAGTTACAATACAAACCATTAGTAACTCTACCTCAAAGGCAATGATCTCGTTTCTCTAAGAAACGTCTCAAGTTACAATACAAACCATTAGCAACTCTACCTCAAAGGCAATGATCTCGTTTCTCTAAGAAACGTCTCAAGTCACAATACAAAACCATTAGTAACTCTACCTCAAAGGCAATGATCTCGTTTCTCTAAGAAACGTCTCAAGTTACATTTGTAGCTCAACCATTGTGGGTCACTAAAAAATTCGTTCCAACTTACTTCGAGTTATGCTATCTCCCCTGTTTATAACCAGGTCTAGAGGGCGAGGCGAAAAATGATCTCGTGGTCTTGTCTGTGACCGCATGGAACACGAGGGGCTTATAGAATCTTCTCGTTTTAACCTTTTGATACGAGTCCCTTCGGATGAGCTAGAGCTAGATGTAGAACTTGTAGATGAATATCTTCTTCTCCTTCTTTCCATTTTCGATAAAACTTTTTTACGATGTTAACACTTCCGCACAAAAATGAATAATGACTTGATTACTTGATTTGAGAGTATGGCTATGGGGGCATTCCACAGAGCAGGAGAGTACCATAGAAATGCAAGCAATTTCTTTTTCTTACTTTGAAAATGTGATCACTTACGTCAGAATTGGGTATACTACATTAAATGATCTAAGAGGACGAGACGCATAATATAATCATATATGTTTGTCAAACTTCCATTATATTTAAGTTCTTTCAGTTACTATTTGCGAATGATTAGGAAGGGACTCAGTTGATTAGAATTTCTGGAGTACATAGGAGCTTCAACTTCTAATTCTAGAGTCCTTGTAGAAGGAGAAGAGGTTCTAAATGTGGATCATATAATCGTGTGTGACAAAACAAATTGTGGTCCCAGTTTTATAGACATTTGTTCTTTATGTTTACAAAGTATTGCCCTTAATTCAGTACCACATAAAATTGATGGCCCAATTATGTGTAGAATGGTAAACTTAAAATAGAAGGTATGGTATATTCTTGTAAAGTCGGAGCACGGAGGAGGTGTAAACATATTACTGATGTATTAATTAAAGTTCAGGTGCATGATGTTCTAGTTTATTTATGAGAATATAGTGTCAAATTGAACCAGATAAAGCTTTTGTAAAACAGTTACCAATAATTGAAATGATTTTTTCAAAATATGATACATATATTATGTGAAAAGAATTATTAACAATAAGTGTAATGTTTGAGGTATAAAAAAGATTATCTGGATGTAGGTCCAGGTTAAGTACTCTTCCAATATTTATATTTGGTTTTCCGGAGGTAAGAAGTGAAAACTCAAACCTATACATTTTGGCATTTTTTTCGCCCATGAATTGCATTGAGGCACACAACAATAGTCGTTTCTGGTCGAAGACGTATTAGGCAGGATAATATTCACTATTTGAACTTGCATTTTTCTTTTAAACAAAAGTTTATTGACGAATACTGAACAATTAAACTCGAACACGTGGCTCATTACGAGCTTGGTTAGTTGCCGAATCCCGCCACCAGAGTTTTGGAAGTACGTACCCAATTGCCACAGTATAAGAATATATTCTTATACCGTCACACCGTGGTTTTGCCCATAGAGAAATAGAATCTAATCTATTGTCTCTGGTTTTGCCTTGAAGTATTCTATCTCTTTTTAATGCTGATATCAATGGTCTCTTTCTCAGAACCAGTCCATATTATTCTATGTCTATGTTCGACAGTTGCTTGTGCCTCTTGAGCATAGACAAGGGATATATATAGATGGGCCACTCTCGCCTTATTTTGGTTCGTTGGAACACTAGCGGTACGTCGCGGGCACCTCAAGAAACTCATCCGAGCGGGAAATTCAAATGTACCTCGCATTATAATATCCTGTATTCTATTTTAAAATATTGTTCCAAAACACTGCCAAACACCAAATAGACGATAATTCGTCAAACACCTGGCTTTTGACAATGTTATTGGAACAATGGTTTTAGTTCTAATCGAAAGGAAACAAATGAAATCCCAGAACTCTCTTTAATAAAAGGATTTATTCAGATTCATGATTAAAGTTGTTCATTTCATGTGAACTAATTATTAGAAGAATTATTAAGTAATATATATATAAATTAAAAATAAATTTCGAATCATTTAGGAGAAGAGAAAATTAAATGTGAAATATAATATAAAAAATGGATAGCAGTAAGTATATTTTGTACAACGCAATGTGGAAGATATTCTCTTCATGAAAATCTTCTCTAATCTATAGCTTTGAATATGAAAGAGCAAACAAATAAATGATCGCAAAATTTTTAGTAAGCATTTACAAGGACAAAATCAAATGTGAAATAAAGTATAAACAAGAGCGCCAAAAATGGATATCATTAAGCGAGTACAACGAAATGTGGAAATATATTATACATTAAAATAATCCATTATCTTTGAATATGAAGGAGCTAATGAATTATCACAATATTTCCAATATACATTTAGAAGGACAAAACCAAATGTGAATCATAATATTATGAAAAATGGATATCATTATGCACAAAGTAATGTGGAAAACATTTCAGACATGAAAATGCAGTCACAAATTTATACATTTCCATAGCCTCTGGGAAAAAATCAAATATGAAATATAGTAGATATAGATATTGAAACCAAAACACTAGAATTGATACCGGTACTGAAATTTACTGAATGCAAGAATTTTGACAAAGTTTTTCTGGATGGAACCGCAAAAATGTTGCTGAGGAGTTTGTATCCCTTAAAAAAGAATTTTCTCATCTAAAGTAAAGCGCCTTCCTCTGGTTTCAAGTTTTGACACCTTATTTGGGACGAGAGAAAATTAAAGGTTGGTGTGTTCATCAAGTGGCTGAGCGGTTCAAGACAATCGCAAGCATTCTGTAGCTCTTTCACCACAAATTTCAGGCCTTTATTCTTCTCAGCGATCCTTGCCACTTTACGTTGCAGATCAGTGGCAATTTTGTAGTAATCCCTAGCGTCTGGCGATATCTTAGAGGATCGTGTCCTTCTGGTTTTTCCTGAAAAGAAATTATAACAATTCAATTTCATATAATCAAAAATCATTTAAGATTAGTAAATAAAATAAGTTACTTGGGGTAGCAGGAATTACAGGTTGACCTTCAGGCTCATATGAATTGCGTTAATTTTACGAGAAAGCATGGTTAGTAAATATTTCAGATAGTTCGAGAAAACAAGTTTTTGAATCTGCAAATTCTAATGAGGTAGTGTGCAACCTGCAACTATAATCATTCAAGATATGAACAATAAAATGGAAAAAATTCATTTACCTTGTACTCCAACCTCGAGTAGGAAAGGCACCAGGTCATACAATTAATTGCTTCCTAATATTTATTACAATGTCGGACGGATCAAAATGGCTGGAACAAATTCGATAATGTTCGTACACTAAGATTGCAGCCCTAGTAAGCATCAAGGTGTCCTATTCTTTCCAGCCATATCTTCTGAACCTGAAAATGATGATATAAAAGTTTTTTGGATATATCAAAGTATCAATAAATTAATCACAATTAAGTACTTTATTGCTCATACATATATACAAATAAGATCCTTCAGCCTACTAACAATTAAACAATCGTATGCAAGGAAACAAAATAGATTAAATATGGATGTTCCATTTTCTATTCGTATTTTCTGGCCCTTTGGTAACCATCTTTTTGATGAAACAATGGGTGCGTTTTTATTTTAATCGCAATTTCTAATCGATTAATCGTAAAATAATCGGTGTGTTTTTATTTTCGTAAAGTGAATGAATACTTGAAAATGAAAACACATCGATTCATTTACGATTAATCGATTAGAAATTTCGATTGAAATAAAAACGCACCCATATTTAAAGTGTCTTGTAAGTCGTTTGAAACAGTTTTTATGAAGTAAGCAATAAAATATTAAAAAAAATACCTAAAACGAACTTACCTCATCATCTTTAGGAAGCCTGTGCAACCTACTTCTGTTCAAACACCAAACAGTCTTTTCTGTCTTTCACTATACCATGGGGTGGAATGGTGGAAACTCTCTCACTAAAGTCTGGGCAGAGTAATATAGTTCGCGAGGTGCCCGTGAAATTTTGTAGATGTCTCTTCCTCCGCGTTTTGTGGGTCACGTGATGGTTTAACAGCTGTTCGCTGCCGACTTGTTTCAATTCATTTTCAATTTGGAGATTGCTTGCATAGACAAGAGATATTGCTTGTTGTTGAAATTATAAAGTGTTCTGTTTTGCGTAGTTTTGGTTTTGTTTTTAAAGATGGTTAGCTGTATAGTGAAAGACAGGAAAGACTGTTTGAACAGGAGTAGGTTGCACAGGCTTCCTAAAGATGATGAGGTAAGTTCGTTTTCATGTATTTTTAATACTTTATTGCGTACTGAATAAAAACTGTTTCAAACGACTCAAGGACTTACAAGACACTTTGAATGTGTTTCATCAAAAAGATAGTTACCAAAGGGCCAGAAAATACCCACTAAAAGCACTTATACAAACACTAACAGAACAAAATACTAATAGAAAATGGAACATCCATATTTAATCTCTTTTGTTTCCTTGCATATGATTGTTTAAGGCTGAAGGATCTTATTTGTATACATGTATGAGCAATGAAGTACTTAATTGTGATTAATTTATTGATACTTTGATATATCCAAAAAACTTTTATGTCATCATTTTCAGGTTTGGAAAATATGGCTGGAAAGAATAGGACGCCTTGATGCTGACTAGGGCTGCAATTTTAGTGTACGGACATCATCGAATTTGTTCCAGTCATTTTGATCCATCCAACATTGTAATAAATATTAAGAAGCAATTCATTGTACGACCTGTTGCCTTTCCTACTCGAGGCTTGACGATGGATGTTGGAGTACAAGGTAAATGAATTTTTTCCATTTTATTGTTCATATCTTGAATGATTATAGTTGCAGGAGCTTGCACACTACCTCATTAGAATGTGTAGATTCAAAAACTTGTTTTCTCGACCTATCTGAAATACTTACTAACCATGCTTTCTTGTAAAATTAAAGCAATTCATTGATATTTGAATTTCTTTTAATAGATCCAGATTATATTATCGGAAATGGTTCCACACCAGTGCAAGCAGGACCTTCATGTTCATGTAAGATTTCCATTTATTGATACTATTTCATTTAAAGTTATAAATTTCAATGTGATATGTTAATATTATGCATGATATAAAATGCTTGATGATTTTTCTTATTTGAATATCTATTCCTAGATGTCCAAGATGTGCTTGAGGTAGAATATGAGTCTGAAGTTGAACCTGTAATTCCTGCTACCCCAAATAACTTATTTTATTTACTAATCTTGAATGATTTTTGATTATATAAAATTGAATTGTTATAATTTTCTCTTCAGGAAAAACCAGAAGGACACGATTCTCTAAGGTATCGCCAGACGCTAGGGAATACTACAAAATTGCCACTGATCTGCACGTAAAGTGGGAAGGATTGCTGAAAAGAATAAAGGCCTGAAATTAGTAGTGAAAGAGCTACAGAATGCTTGCCATTCTCATGAACCGCTCAGCCACTCGATGAACACACCAACCTTTAATTTTCTCTTGTCTCAAATAAGGTGTAAAAACCTGAAACCCAGAGGAAGGTGCTGTACTTTAGATGAGAAAATTCTTTTTTTGACATCATTTAAAAATAGCCCTAAGGGATACAAACTACTCAGCAACATTTTTGCGGTTCCATCCAGCAAAACTTTGTCAAAATTATTGCATTCAGTAAATTTCAGTACAGGTATCAATTCTAATATTATGGATTCAATACATAATATTAGAATTGATTCAATATCTATATCTACTATATTTCATATTTGATTTTTTCCCAGAGGCTATGGAAATGTATAAATTTGTGACTGCATTTTCATGTACGAAATGTTTTCCACATTATCCATTTTTCATATTATAATTCACATTTGGTTTTGTCCTTCTAAATGTATATTGGAAATATTGTGATAATTCATTAGCTCCTTCATATTCAAGATAATGGATTATTTTAATGTATAATATATTTCCACATTTCGTTGTACTTGCGTAATGATATCCATTTTTGGTGCTCTTGTTTATACTTTATTTCACATTTGATTTTGTCCTTGTAAATGCATACTAAAAATTTTGCAATCATTTATTTGATAGCTCTTTCATATTCAAAGCTATAGATTAGAGAAGATTTCATGAAGAGAATATCTTCCACATTGCGTTGTACATAATATACTTACTGCTATCCATTTTTTATATTATATTTCACATTTAATTTTCTCTTTTCTTCTAAATGATTCGAGATGTATTTTTAATTTTTATATATATTATTTAATAATTCTTCTAATAATTAGTTCACATCAAATGAACAACTTCAATTCATGAATCTGAATAAATACTTTTATTAAAAGTTTTTGGATTTCATTTATTTCCTTTCCATTAGAACTAAAACCATGGTTCCAAAAACATTGTCAAAAGCCAGGTGTTAGACGAATTATCGTCTATTTGGTGTTTGGCAGTGTTTTGGAACAATATGTTAAAATAGAATATAGGATATTATAATGCGAAGTACATTTGAATTTCCCGCTCGGATGTATTTCTTGAGGTGCCCGCGACGTACCGCTAGTGTTCCACGAACCAAAATAAGGCGAGAGTGGCCCATCTATATATATCTCTTGTCTATGCACTATACAGCTAACCATCTTTAAAAACAAAACCAAAACTACACAAAACACTTTGGGCGTGTTCCACTAGGCGATCGCAACGTCCAAAACGTTCGTAGAGTCGTTCCACATGACGATCGCCGTCGTTGTGGGCATGTCGAATACGTCATAGATGACGTCATTGTTTTCGACCGCGGCTAGCTATCCGAGACCCACGTCTTGTGGTGGGTCGAAGTGAGCGTTTACGAATATTCATGATGGCGACCAAAACAATAACATTAGGGCTTTTTGGAAAGTGATCGGATTAACTCGAGAACTCGGAATTGAGTGTAATCTTTTGCGATATTTGATTATTTTCCAATTTAATTAGCTGTTAAAATACATCATGAAGTTCATCATAACCTTCTTTACTCAAAATAACTTAAAAATTATAGACTCGATAGAATTGAAGCTTGGTAGGTAACTAAATTTGTAGAATATCGATATAAAGACGTGTTTAAAATTCTGTAAGAAACGTACCCCTAGAAAATTTAAAAAAAAATTACGGCAAAAAAATTGGTTCAAGCACTGACGTGAAGTCCGGAGCTTTTGCGCGTATGTTCTATTGTCCATTGGCCAATGGACAATACATACGCACAAAAAAAAATCCTGACTTCACGTCAGTGATGCTTGAAAAAAATTTTCAGATTATGCCAATGTTGTGAAGGTATTGAAGGTTGCGCTAGATCAAAAAACTGTTGCGAAACTAACAAACGATTAGATAATATTGAGAAAAATCATGCTAACGGTCAGATACCACTGATCTTTTTATAGTAGGTACTGAGGTAAATACCTATAATGTTTATTCATCGTATATCAACTTTCATATTTCCCAAATATATTAATGTTCTGAAGAATCAGTATGCAATAAACACGCTGCATTTTTTTTATGTATGAATAAAATGCTTTTTAAATAAACAATCAAATCAATTATATTTATTGTTTTATTATCCTGTTCAAAAATAGAAAATGTTGATTAATTAAGTTCATAATGATTACCTATTTAATATTGAAACAAAAAATGACGAATTGGAAACATTAAATTTAAATTAACCCTTGGATTTTCAAACGTCACCGCTCTACTTCGATCAAACCCATGACTATGAGCCCGTTCCACTTGATAGGATAATCGAAATACCCACGAGCTAGTCAAACGCATGTGGAACGGGAAGAACTGCGGTCGTGAGCGTGAGCGTTGTGGGACCTTAGTGGAACGCGCCCTTTATACTTTCAACGTTTCAACCACAGAATATACCTTAGGTATATATCTAGGGTATATTCTGTGGTTTCAACACCAAGCAATCTCGAAATTGAAACAAGTCGGCAGCGAACAGCTGTTAATCCATCACGTGACGCACGAAACGCGGAGGCAGAGACATCTTCAAAATTTCACGGGAACCACGCGAACTATATTACTCTGCCCAGAATTTAGTGAGAGAGTTTCCAGTTTCCACCCCATGCTCTTGAGTAGTGTTGTGAGTGTGGAAAATGTCTTAAATACTCCTCTGATAAATACTAAAAAATGTCCGAAAATAATCATTACTTCTAAAAACAGTCGACATTTAGAGTTTTTTAGTATTTATCGACATTATCGAAAATGTCTGGATAAATATCATAAATTTCTTTTCTACTTAAAAATTGCTAGACAATTTTCATTTTTGTCCGATATTTATTCTTCTTTTCTACTTGGATCGAATATGCTTAACGATCTGAGATGCCAATTAACAAAATTTTTTTAAGAAGTTAATTTTTTTCTAGTTTTGGATCGAAGATGCTTAACGATTTGTGATGCCATTATACAGAGTTTTGTTTTAAGCAGTTTATTCTTTTCTACTTGGATCGAAGATTCTTAACGATCTGTGAGCCAATTGGGAAATTATACAAAGTTTTTTTTTAACAAGTTTATTTTTATTATTTAACAGTCTAATTAAATCGATTTTTCTAATACTAATTCTTAATTCAGAACCTGGCTCCTGTCTTTTATCTCTTATACACAATAAAATAACACGATAATAACTCATTCAATGATAAGATATTTGTTATTTCCAATTGACCTAGAAAAATTTCTTAAAATGCCTCAAATTTTCCTGATATTTTAACTTAACATGTAACGATTGTCATATTTTTCCGCAATGTCCGTAAATACTTAAATACTCAAAATGCTCGACCTTGGGGGCAAGTTTCGGACATTTTCCCAGGATATTTGTCCCTAACTTAAAAACTCGAGTATTTCACATCACTACTCTTGAGCATGGGGTGGAAACTCTCTCACTAAAGTCTGGTCCAAGATGCATAGAATAACAAGGTGTGGACACTCCCTACTAATTCCTGCTAAAATTTTCGGCCGAAAAACGGACCAAGAACTGTCAAATCACGTACTTTATGTACTACTTCACTTTATTAACGATGGTGCCGCTAGGGTCGATTTCGAAGATTCTGACAAGCGAATAAATGAAAACTGACAAGCGACAAAGTTCACTTTTCACCGTTGCTAGTTCGTAAATTCAAATTAAAAGAATATAATGAAGCAGTTTATTGAAAAATCAATCCATTTTTTGATTAATCAGATATCTGTTCGGAGATAATATGTAAACCACATTGGTTTGGAACAGAAATTTCATCTTGCCAAGACATAATGAGGTCAAATAAGGGATTTATCAGTAAAGGAGTTTCTTTGGAACATTTTGAATGGAACTGTAAATGAAGAAATCTGTGAAATCATTATTTTTCCATTACGAAAGATCACATCCAACGTCATTAGAGTACAAGCATTTAATTTATGTATTTTGAAATACATTGAATGATACAGAATTTTCTGTAATACCTCTACATACAATATCTTTCGATATCATATTATTATTCAAATGTAGTAATTCCTTTATCATGTAAGGCTCTTTTAAATTGAGCATTTTACTTATTATATTATATGTATAATTTGAAATTTCATCAAAACATTCTCATGTATACAGCATTTTTTCAGTCACCCAATACCCCTTGACAACTTTTCATGTTCTCAGCAATTAGATTGCTGAATATAGATATTTAATTCGATAGCTATTATTCAGAACTAAGTATATACTGATGAAATATCGAAAAATGATTCATTAAATTGATAAACTAACCAAATAGAGGGTAGTGTACTACGTTTCAATCTTTTATTCAATATACATATATTCGCTGGAAAAATATTTTGAACAAACAAATGTTCTAATTTTCGATACCCTACCTCTAGCACAAGCCAGTTGCCATTCTTGTCGTTTAACAATATCCTTGAAACAAATAATATTATAGTATAAGAGCGCCAAAAAGAATGACGCCTTAGGAAAGCTATTCAAATTGATGAAATCACACTGTGTGGTTGCTCTGAACTTTGTTCTCTGCTAGTCCTTTCATCGTTCACAAATAATATTGTTAGTTTTCATAACATGGCATTTCATTCCTTCTCAATATATAACTGAATTGTATAATGAATATAATTATTAATCAATAGAGTTATATCTTAATTTCAACTGTTAAAACAGTTAATGTTCATCAACCGGCAAGATTATAGTAAATCAACAAGTCTTACGTTCTCCTATGTTGATTTATTAACAATTAACGGTATCAGCGATCTTTCAATATTATTAATATTAAAATTAATAACTATCTTGATACTAGAAATCTGCCCCTGATCCGGTAAGAATATACAATTGTTAAAAAAATATATTCGCATAAAAACGAAGTATTTTCGAAATGAAAATAGTATTTGATTAAAATGGTTCTGGATTGGGAACTTCCAAAACTCTGGTGGCGGGATTCGGCAACTAACCACGCTAGTAATAAATGTAAACAATCTCGTGTTGGACAGGTCAGTCGACGAAGTTTGACCGAAATTTTCATGGAAAATTTAAATTATAATTGACTTGAGATCATTGTTGGATTACTTTGTGATATAGATTCAAATATTGATCATTATACAACTAATTTTATGGCACTTGATTGATATAAAGACTACAAACTACAACCAGTAAGTATATTCATATATGTTTGTCAAACTTACATTATATTTAAAAGTTCTTTCAGTTACTATTTGCGAATGATTAAGAAGGGACTCAGTTGATTAGAATTTCTGGAGTACATAGGAGCTTCAACTTCTAATTCTAGAGTCCTTGTAGAAGGAGAAGAGGTTCTAAATGTAGATCATGTAATCGTGTGTGACAAAACAAATTGTGGTCCCAGTTTTATAGACATTTGTTCTTTCTGTTAACAAAGTAGTGCCCTTAATTCAGTACCACATAAAATTGATGGCCCATTAATGTGGAGAATGGTAAACTTAAAATAGAAGGTATGATATTCTTGTAAAGTCGGAGCATGGAGGAGGTGTAAACATATTACTGATGTATTAATTAAAGTTCAGGTGCATGATGTTCTAGTTTATTTATGAGAATATAGTGTCAAATTGAACCAGATAAAGCTTTTGTAAAACAGTTACCAATAATTGAAATGATTTTTTCAAAATATGATACATATATTATGTGAAAAGAATTATTAACAATAAGTGTAATGTTTGAGGTATAATAAAGATTATCTGGATGTAGTTCCAGGTTAAGTACTCTTCGGTCTATTAGTTATCCTTCTAACGCATTTCCAATATTGATATTTGGTTTTCCGGAGGTAAGAAGTGAAAACTCAAACCTATTCATTTTGGCATTTTTTTCGCCCATGAATTGCATTGAGGCACACAACAATAGTCGTTTCTGGTCGAAGACATATTAGGCAGGATAATATTCACTATTTCAACTCGAATGTTTCTTTCAAACAAAAGTTTATTGACGAATACTGAACAATTAAACTCGAGCACGTGGCTCATTACTAGCTTGGTTAGTTGCCGAATCTCGCCACCAGAGTTTTGGAAGTTCCCAATACTCGTTCAGAGTTCACACAGCAAACATTTGACTTACTTTCGGCGCGGCAAACGAATTTCCACAAGAAACTGGAATAAGCAAAGATTCAGATTTAATTTGACATGTCGGTAATTTTGTCCATAAAATTTCTACTGCCGGCATCTATCGGCGAAAATTGAAGTAAAACAAAATCCTTGTATTTTGACAGTATTTGGACCGCAAATCGGCCGAAAATATGTCAAAGAGTGTCTTCACCATGTATTCTATGCATCTATGTCTGGTCCCTTAGAATAGTTCTTTTAGTTCGAATAATCCCACACAAATTTGAGGATGTCTCTGCCTTCGCTCGATTTGTGGATCACGTGATGCTTTATCAGCTGATCTGTGATCAGCTGTCCCGCTGTCCGCTACCGGCGTGCTTGTTTTTATTTTTACATTTTACATAGTTTTGGTGAAATCTGAGTGTTCAGTGTTGTGAAATAAACTTTTTCGAATATCACTGTTTGATGTTCGGTAAAAAACTGTAATAAGAATACAAGTAAAGTGATTAAGTGTTCTCCTAATATTGCAGACAAGGTTATGGTCTTCATGGCTAGGGGAGTTATTCATAAATAGAAACAAACAACTTTAGCTTATTTCTTCAATCATGGTGGAATGAAACGTGATGATCTTTCCAAATTACTTGAAGATATTGTTAGATCGTGGGCCTCATGTCGTGGCACTTCTTTGTGATCAAGGTTTTGCAAATGTAGCTGCTATAAATAGGCTATATAGAGAAACCACTGGGTGATTTTCACGTACAAAATGTTTTTCACATTATGTTGTGCATAATGATCTCCATTTTTTGTATTATATTTCTCATTTGATTCTGTCCTTCTAAATGTATATTGGAGTAGAATATACTTCCACATAGTGTTGTACTCGCATAATGATAACCATTTTTTGTACGATATTTCACATTTGATTTTGTCCTTGTAAATGAATATTGGAATACGCAGCATTAGTGATGACGTAGCATCTGAGGTAGGTCAAGGGTTCAGATCTAAACAAGTGATCCAAACAAAGGAGAAACTTGAATTCATATCAATAACTATTATATTGTGAATATCTTGCAGTATTTTTCAAGGTGAGTGTATTCATTTATTTATTATAACGATATCTATATATTTTCCTGATGTTGTTATATATTATCAAGCTCAAAATACGCGAAAACTTAAACGTGCATAACCTCAATTTTTGTTTTCGTTTAAAATTTCGAATTACTATTCGTTATATTGTGAGTATTATACATATTTTGTTAAGTATCTACAACGTTTCATCTGAAAATAATATTTTACTAATATGTATAGCTTAATTTTATGGTAAAATGGACATGTTTCCTTTTCAAGTTAAAAACCTTCTGTTTGCTATATTGCTATTGTTTAATTTTCTGAGTGTATGTTCTTTCAGATGACCGAAAGGCGAGGGATTCCAATGACAGACATTTTTGCATTTTTCAAAGATTACCAGTCTCAATTTCAGAGAGGCGAAAATTCTTTTACAAGTGGAAATGTTTTGCGTGCACAATTTGATCCAGAGGTACAGCCTATGTTACTTAAAGGCGAAGTGCAAGCCAGTATGAAGAATAGAAAGTATACTGTTGAGGTAAGTAATATGTTTTTATTACTTAGCAATTTCAAACCAAAACATGCTTATTGTTTCAGATATCTCTAGATGTTGAAGATGGTGTCACTGGAGCAACCTGCTCATGTCCAAGGGGTCAGTTGGTGTGCCACCATATGGCAGCTCTCTGTTTGTTTGGCCACTACCATTTTAGCATCACTGATAAACCTTGTGCATGGAATGCACCAAGAAAATCTGCTGAAGAAGAACAAGTTAAAGATATATCACAACTTTTTCCAATGACAAACAAGAATTTCCGTGCTTCTAAGAGAATGGCAACTGATGAAGAAATTGAGACCTTCGTTAAGGCTCTGGAGGAACCTGTTGGATTCAGTTGGTTACTGAAGCCAGAACCTTCAGACATTTCCATAAATTTAGTACCTTCAATTCAGGATATATTATTCAGTAAGGATTATCTTGAGTCAAGCGACAAACCTGAATACTTCTTAAAGGCAACCCATGTATCACAAGAAATAATAGCTAAAGTTGCTGAAGTGACTACAGGGCAACATAGAAATGAAAATTGGCTAGTCCTCAGAAAGCACAGATTAACGGCCAGTAATTTTAGCAAAATCATTGCAGCCTCCAAGAGGAATAAGTTTCCGCCATCATTATTTAAATCCTTGATCGGTGGGTATGATTTAAATGGGGTGAAGGCTGTTCAGTGGGGACGAGACAATGAGGCTGAAGCGCTCAATTCATTTCATGTTGGACTGGAAATGGATGTTTCACCAACTGGATTATGGCTAGATGAGTGTGGTTTTCTGGGGGCTAGTCCTGATGGTCTTGTTGGTGAAGACGCCATACTCGAAATAAAATGCCCCTACAAATACAAAGACTCAAGCTTGGCTGAAGTACTGAAAGTAGACAAAAGCTATATCATTTATAAAAATGATAGTGGCCATACTTTTGTATACAAGGACCATGCATATTGGCACCAAATTCAGGGGCAACTGTTCATAACAAAGCGAAAAGTATGTTATTTGATGGTATGGACGCCTACAGAAATGGAAGTAATAGCAGTTGAAAAATGCGATCTGTGGGCTGAGAACATAGGGATATTGAAGAGTTTTTTCATCAATATGTATTTACCCTATTTATGTTCCTAGATTATTTAAATAAATGTATTAATGAGAATGATTATTTCATCCTTTATTAAATAAATATAGGTAGGGAAAAAAGCAGGAAAAATTGTTATTTATTTCTTAGGCCTCATATTGTTATCGATTTTACTTAAAAATTTGTTGTTACTTTTAACAACACTTTGTACCGGTATGTAGGTGGGAGTTTTTTTATGCTGAAATATCTTTATTTTATGGTGGTACATGAATAAATGTTTCTTTGAATTTCATTTATCATTCTTTGGTTTTATAAAGTTATAGATAACCATTTATTACAAGTATGATGATTGAAGTTGGAGATGACTTATCAATTACTTAAAACTGGAATATGAACACTTACTCTGAATAATTACTGATTATTAGTATGATAGTAGACTGTATATTATATGCTGAACAGACTATCAAAAATAAATGCAACAGAAAGATATTGATTTCAACATTCTGAAATTTCTTATAGTTTTAAAAATTAATATATTCTCTAATTATTCAGCATGCCAAAGTTAATATAATATCGGGTATTTGATAACATCATTCTT
This sequence comes from Halyzia sedecimguttata, assembly GCA_937662695.2. Lineage (NCBI taxonomy): Eukaryota > Metazoa > Arthropoda > Insecta > Coleoptera > Coccinellidae > Halyzia > Halyzia sedecimguttata. The sequence goes on along the minus strand of OW569413.2, from coordinate 3,687,818 downwards.
ATACATAATGAAATCGTCTTTAGGATTTTAAATAAATATTTCAGTAGATTTATAAAAAATTTAATCACTATCACAAGACAAGTTGTTTTTTATTTCCTCTATCAGAGGGTTTTGCAGGTTTGTTAATGCTCCTATCACCTGGAATATCATTTTTCCAAATGGAAATAGAGAGTGTGGCATGAAATTCAGAATCTTGAATACTTTCATCCTCTGTATAGCTCTCTCCACGTGAATTCTGGCTCTGGCAATTGATTCTGTTTGTTTTATCTGTGCGGGAGTGAATTGTGCCGTATTCAAGAAAGGTGGAATATTTAACGAAACTCCACTAGGCAACAAGTCTCTAATGAGAAATCCTTTATCTGCCAGAACCAAATCTCCTGCATCCAATTGTCCTAAAACTCCACAGTCTTGGACAATTTTTTTATCAGAAACTGCTCCTGGGTAGAGAGAGCTTACATATGTTATAACTCCATTCGGAGCAACTCCAACTAGTGCCTTCCAAGTATTCTTATGCTTATAACTGCTGTATGTCATTTTTTGTGTCGCCATAGATGTCCTTGGAACTGCCATCGCCATCTCAGTGCAATCAAGGACTATTCGGCAGTTTGTGAATTTAGCATAAACATTTGGAAGGCAAGTTTGATTTTTTTTTCTTGATGGAATTTTTGAACTCGACTGTTCATGTAGAATTTCATGTAAAAAAAAAATCCAAGTGATGACCACATTACTCACTAGAGCTTGGGACACTCGAAACCTTTGGGCCAAGTCAGCATGCGGATTATTCTGCCTCAACTTCATTAAGCACATGAGCAGTTGATCTATTTTGGATATTTTTTCAACATTCCAGCCAAAGTAATAATTGATTTCAATATGTTTCAACAAATCATAGAGAGCAATGAAACTTTTGCATGGCAAACCAGTATACAGTCTGCACAACTCGTCACTATTTTCAATATCTTTAAATCCAAAAGGTCCACCTCTTGCACTGCTCTTTAGCTCTTCTAATTCTTGTTTTAAAAAATATACCTCTGCTTCTAAAAGAGCACTTGAAGTAGTCGGCACATAAGAAGATGAAGGTGCTGGTTCAGAGGTAATCTCTGCTTCTGGAAATGATGTCGAGGTACTCGGTAGGGAACTTGTAGATGGTATCAATTCAGGGGTAATTCTGTAAAATATAAATCAATATGCATTCAATAGAATCAACAGAATTCTTATCAGTAAAGGATATTCAGGGTATTACCTCTGTATGGAAGGAAATACAATAATTTGAAATGATTAATTACGTTCGCTTAGTTCGCAGTAGTAAGTAAAACAATACCACTTTTATAAATAATTCTTCATACTTGCTAATTTTAAGGACACACATAACGAAAAATTAGAATTACCAAAATTTTATACCAGAATGTTTGTATACAGGGTATTTAACTTACCCTTTGAATATTTCATCGTCATTGGATTCTGTTACCATTACAGAGGTTCCAACTGGTGGTCTGTTCTTTCTTTTTTCAGGTGATGAAAATTTGAACCTTTTTTCAATGTTATGAGAAAAAATCGTTGGCTCGTTTTCTTTGTTTCCATCAGTAAAATGGCATGAGCATAAACGTGCACCCGGTCCTGGTTCCACATCACGTCTAAAATTAATGAAATTGGATGTGCAAATATCGAAATTATATGCTAAACAATCAAATTATTACCTCACAAGTTTAATCCATTTGTTACGCAGCTTTTGATCCTTAGGAAACGAAATAAACCTACACGTGTCTTTAACATTATAATGTTTACAGTCAGGAGCCCAGCACATCACCATCTGAAAGTTGAAAAATATCTAGTATCGTAGGATCAAAGCCAAATTTACTAAAGGAATCTCTTCAACTTCTATTTTCTACTTTTTAAAGGAGTATTAACACTAGTTTAATGAACTTTAGAGGTTAGGATCAAAATAATAAATCTCAAATTTCTTCAACAATTAAGAACTCAGCAGGAAAAAAAGTGCATAGTTGCTTTACTTATTCAAAAAACTTTGACCATACTTACTTTTCAATCGTTATTTGTTCAAATTTGATAGACAAAATGAGATTTATACGAATAGCCCAAAGTAAAATTGCGTTGTTTGGATCTGGAACACTGACCAATGTCAACGTGACGTCACACTAATGCTGCGTATTAAGGCACCCATTCATTTAACTGCTCCTTCAAATTTGAAGGTATATAAGGATAATTTTATTGAAGAAAGTTTTTACCTCATATGCTGTATAATTATTTTTTTAAACATGTCATGCACACTAAATTTTATTTTCATGCCAAATGTATTTTTTAATTTCGATATTCTTTCTTTTTCTAATATACATGTACATTAGTTCACATGAAATGTTGAACTTAAATCATGAATCTGATATAATTTTATTAAAGAGAGTTTTGGGATTTCATTTGTTTTCTTTCGATTACAGCGAAAACCATTGTTCCAAAAACATTGTCAAATGCCAGGTTTTTGACGAATTATCGTCAACTTGGTGTTTGGCAGTGTTCTGGAAATCAATATAATAGAATATAGGATATATGGGAGATATATTTGAATTTCCCGCTCCTTCGAGCTTCAAATAATCCCAGTGCCGCACCGCTAGTGTTGCAAGGAACAGAAATAAGGTTAGAGTGGCCCATCTATAGCATAGACAAGACTATAGTTGGTGAGTTCGTTTACTAGCTCGGACCGATCAGATTGCTCTGAATCGTTCGTTAAATACATCCAGATGTAGGGGAGTACACATCTGAATCGTTCGGTAATGTAAATCGGATCCATCCGAGACCGATCTTTTTGCTCGGAGTATTCAGAGCGAGCAAAGCGATTTTATCCTTAGACTATAGAATAATATCCGTATTTGTGAGGGGAAATTTTAAATATTCATTTCCTGCTTCATTTTATCTGCATCGTTGAATATTCCTATAGCGCAATTTGAATTTTCGTGGAACAACGGGAAATTTTCGATTTGAATTGTACGATGTACGTTCACCATTAATTTTAAGATACGTTTAAAATACTTGTTTGAAATATCGGGAAAGCTCTCTTGAAAGACGCCACGAGTAAATAATAGCTAGGCAGGATAGATAGGGTTGTTTTAACTTCTGCTACTGAAAGCAATATTGTTAAGCCTCAAAATGATGTTGGATTTTTTTTCTGTATTACTTTTTGGCAATTCATGGAAATGTTTATACCTGATTGCAATAAAAAGGGATCTGAAACCTTTGTGATTAATTTGTATATAGTATTCCATTTTTTTGTGTACACGTGGAGATAAGTCTCAACTTGATAAATTTTTCAAATCTAGTTGAATTAAAAAAAACTTCTCTCTATTTGGATAACTTTATTTATCTTACAAATAAGTACAATCATAAAATCAGATTTTTTCCAATAAGCTTTAACAATTACTACTATATAGACTGAACAAGAACAATTGAGGAAATTAAAACTATCATTTTTTACCATCAATGGCTCAGAGGAGGACAACACAATGTGAACCATGTATGACAAACATGTTTTTGACTAAGAAAAATACCACAATGAGATTTATTCATATCTTCCTACTTGGTATACATGATTATTTAATGACATAAAATACAACTCAACTTTTTATTTATCGCACCATTATTAACATCTTGAAAACATAAAGTAGCATTATATATCTATTTAAAAGAAAAAGAACACTTAGTTTTCACAACAAGTGATATCACTATTTCCACAATGACAGGATGCACAGGCTATCATGGGAGTTATTCTATCATTTTCCTGTTAACATAGACAATACAGAACTGTGGTAGATGTGTATTGGGTCCTGGATTAGATTTTGTGAAATATTTGCCCAGATTTTCAGAAACTTTGAGAAAGAAATCCTTTGCTTTGGTGCATTTTCTCTTCCGAACCCCCTGTGAGTGCTAACAACAGCTATCTTCAAGACTGATTACCAACGGCATTTATAGTTTTTCAATTACTCTTTGTGAATGCATCACCTGAAGTAAATTCAGAAATTAGTAAACAACAATGCTAAAGGTGTGATTATTCACCTTTCCGATTACTACAATATGAGAATTTGTGCTTCACACGACCATCTACAACTTGAAAGTTTACAAGATTACAAGCCCTTGTACGCTTTCACTTCACTCATTGTGAAAGTACTATTCCTTTTTATTAAATAATTAACATTTTGCTGGATACATAATTTTTGGAAATAGAGAAACATCTCGATTCTTCTGGCTCCATAAGATAAGGTTCCATGCCAAATTCTGCAACTTTCTTGTCATATCGTTTTTGACGACTACCAACTATGATTGAATACTAGTTAATCAGATCCATTAGCACGACATTCCACTCGTACAAAAATTAAAAACTGTAAATAAACGTTATTTGCCAGTATAAACAAAACAAATTTTCAAATTTTTAAAATGTTTACTTCCAATGTCAATCACAATTTTGACGGCAGAATACAGTAATCTGTGATTCTGCTCTGTCCCGTTCGTTTATTTCAGATAAATCCATGCGATCTGTGGTCACGTGACGAAAAAATCCGTCGCCTCTCGGACATAATTACCGAACTCGACAAGTATATCTTGTCCAGAGACAACAAAGAGACGTGAAACTCCTTCACTAAATTTGTCCCATTGTAACTTTCTCTTCTGTCCTTTTTTATATCATTCAATTTGGCATAAAGCTATCTTTGTCTTGCCTGAACGAAGCGAAACATAGAGGCGCTGCTTACACTTTTGTGGAGGTTGCCAAACTAGAAAATAAATATTGTTATTCTATGAAAAAGAACTACTTCTTTCCTTTTTCATCTATGGCTCAAATGCTGCACAAATGATTTTCAGTCCACGTGCTCCATAATTTTGGCAACCTAGAAATCAATCCCACGTGCGTCAGCCGAGTTGGAAAATTTAAAATTTCAGTGTTATTTATATTAGGGTATTTGTTTAGAAATTTCAATATGGTTAAATGTTTTGTTTGTGGGGCTGGAGAAAGCGAAGTTACAAAAATGCATTATTTTCCAACAAATTCAAACAGGTAAGTTGAAAATATTTATATCAGTGAGTAAGGTTCAAATAATATGATATTTAAATTTGCAGGTCAAAAATTTGGCAAGAACAACTGGGGATGAAATTCGTTTTAGAGGACATCCGAAATTATAGAATATGCTCTAAACATTTCTCCTCGGAGTCATACACTGATTCGATAAATCATAAATTGCATAGATATGCAGTTCCAATGCAATTCTTCGATATTTCACTTCCTTCAACTTCTGCAATGCATGAAGAATTTTTTTTTTTTTTTTTTTTTTTTAAGGTATTTATTTATCAGCAATCAGAATACATTTCTATAAGCTAATTTTATATTCATACAGTGGGAATTAAGCGTGAAGAAGTTCCCCCCATTGGGGGAATCTCTTAATATTCCATAAGGTCAGTTGGCCATTTCCTTTGCAGTCTTCTTGCTTGGTTGTCCTCTGTTAGGGGTCGTAGAAGGGTATTTGTGTGCTCTTTCAATCTAGAATGGTGATTTCTACTTCTTGTTTTAATGACATCCTTAACAAAGGGGATTTTCATATCTTCATGGAGTGTTAGGTTTGTGACATACCATGGTGCGTTGGCTATCATTCGCAATATCTTGGACTGGCTTCTTTGTATGTTTGCTATATTTGACTTGCTTGCACATCCCCAAATTTCAAGTCCATACGTCCAGATTGGAATTATAACTGTTTTGTACAGTAGAATTTTATTTTCTAATGACAGTTTTGAACCTCTTCCCACAAGCCAGTACATCTCCTTGATTTTCAAGTCTATTTGCTTCCTTTTCTTTTTTATGTGTTCTGTCCAAGTAAGTCTGGTATCTAGATGGAATCCTAAATACTTTGCTGTTTCTGCCTGTGGTATTGCTTTTCCGTTAAGGTGAATTGGTGGGCATCGTTCTTTTCTCAAGGTGAAATCTACTTTTATTGATTTTATTTCATTTATTTTTATTCTCCATTTCTTGATCCATTTTTCCACTAGATTCAGATGTTCTTGAACAAGTTTAGATGCTGTTATGGGGTCTTCATGGGAGGCCATTATGGTGGTATCATCTGCAAAAGTTCCTGTGATTGTGTTATCACATGTCGGCAGGTCAGAAGTATACAGAATATAAAGAATAGGACCCAACACACTTCCTTGTGGGACTCCGGCTTTAATGGGGTAATTTTTAGATGTTTCTTCGCCTACCTTTGTTCTGAATTCACGATCAGTAAGGTACGACTTCAAGATGCTGAAGTACTTCAGAGGGAGAATAGTTTTGATTTTATACAAGAGCCCAGCGTGCCAGACTTTGTCAAAAGCCTGACTTACATCTAGGAATACCGATGTGCAGTACTGTTTTTGTTCGAATGTTTGATGGATGAATCTTGTTATTCGATGGGTCTGTTGAACTGTTGAGTGTCCTTGCCTGAATCCAAACTGATGAGAGGGAATCCAGTGTTCATTGGGTAACTCAGTCTCAATCCTTTGTAGGAGGAGCCTTTCTAGTAACTTGGAGATGGTCGGCAACAGGCTTATAGGTCGGTATGATGAAACCTCGTGTGGTGATTTTCCTGGCTTTAATACCATAATTATTTCAGCTTCCTTCAGCATTTTTGGCCAGTAGTTCAATTTTATGATGGCATTGAAGATATATGTTAGTAATTTAACTGCTTTCTTAGGAAGTTCTTTGATCATTTTTGCTGTTACTCCATCTAGACCAGGGGCTTTTCGAATGTTTAGATACTTGATTTCTTTCTGAATTTCTTTTACCGTGAATGATTTTATTTTAGGTAAGTCAGTTTGGATGCTGGAAATACATTCTTCAATCTCATCATCTGTTCTCTGATCATTTGGCGTAAATACGTCGGCAAGATGTTCTGCAAAGAGATCAGCCTTCTCTTTTTCGCTTCTAGCCCAATTAGTGCTCGCATTACCTGGATTCTTGAGTGGGACGACTTGTTGTTTTGGTTTTTTTTTTGATTTGATTGGCTTCCAAATTGAGCTATCATACCTGTTTAGGTTAGCTAAGTATTCCGCAAATGATTTTTCTTGTAGGTCCCTCAATTTGTTTTTTAGTTCATTACTTATCTGGTTGAAGATTCTTTTGTCAGATGGAGCGTGAGTATTTTGCCATCTTGATCTTGCTTTTCTTTTCACTGCGATTAGTCTTTTAATTTCGACCGGTATTGATGTCGTTGGCTCCCGTTCTTTTATGTTTGGAGTACTGTCCATAGCTGCCTGTTTCAGGATAGTTGTAAACATTTTCAATGCTTCGTCTACTTCAGAAGGATATTTGAGGCTCAGTGATAGCTCAGCTTGTTGCTCCACTTTGCTTCTATAGTCGTCCCAATTTGTTTTGCTGTTATGAAGTCTTGGTTTGGTTTTTCTCTTCAGAGCAAACGTTCCCACCGATGCAATCACTGGAGAATGATCAGAAGACAAATCGTAGCTTGCTTCCACCTCCATATATGTTGTTGATATACCGTTCACAATGAAAAAGTCCAGGAGATCTGGTAATTTGTTTGGATCGCTCGGCCAGTAGGTAGGTCCACCAGTTGACATGAAGGTGTAATTTTTCTCTTGTATTAGTTTGGCCAACTCCCTACCTTTAGTCGTTATTAGACGGGAACCCCAAAGCGTGTGTTTACAATTGTAGTCTCCTCCTACTATGAATCTTGGTCCTAATGTGTTGAAGAATTCCCTGAATTGGTCTTTTTTTATATTATGCTTGGGTGGGCAGTATACAGCCGAGACTGTTAGATCATGTGTGGCCATTTTTACATTGATAGTTGTGGCTTGAAGATAATCAATTTGATGTTTTGGTAATTCATAGTGGGTAATGGTCTCCTTTATTATGACTGCAGTACCGGCATGTGCTGTGTTATCTGGATGATTTGTGCAATAGGTTGTATAGTGTGGTATTTGGAAGTGAGATCTAACTGTAAAGTGTGTTTCACTTATAAGAAGAATATCTATAGAGTTGAGGTGTAGAAATGTTTCAACTTCGTTCTTGTGCTGCAGTAAACCGTTGGAATTCCATTGGGCTATTCTTATCAATCTAGTGAATTTTAGTGATTAGGGTTGAGAGCATGTTGAGTATCATGTTGTTTTGCTGGACCAATTGTTGAAACATGTTTTTGAACTCAGCTAAGAAGGACGTTAAGGTGGCAGCATTATCTGTGTTTTGTGAATTGTTGTTTATTCCTTTTAGTTTGTCCGAATAGCTGGGTTTGTTTTGTTCTTCTGGTATTTGATTTCTAGGCATTGAGTAATTTTTGTTGTTTACTGCTTGTATAGCAGGCTGTTGTACATTCAATCTGTTGTTCTGGTTGTTTGGTCTCCTCAAGATTGCGTGGTAAAATTCACATCCCCTGTAATTAGCTGGATGGGGTCCATTGCATAGGGCACATTTTGCCGGTGTGTTATTGCTTTTTTTGCAATTCTCCGTATTATGTTCTCCTCCACATTTTACACACGCAAAGGGCCTGTTGCAGTAAGTTTTGGTGTGACCATATTGTTGGCATCTTGTGCACTGTGGTAAGCCGCTGACTTTTTTTGGGGGTTCAATCTGGACGATTCTATTCTGGATTCCTCGAATTTTGTAAATTTCTTTGTTGTTATCTGAAGGTTCTAAGTCCACAAAAAATAGATTAAGTGGCTCCTTTGTCACTCTGCTTCTTCCATTGTGGATGTTTCTCACTTTGTGGCCTTGTAGAGTGAGTTCACTTTTTATTTCCTCTGTGTTTGTTGAGAAATGAAGATTTTTAATTACCACTCGGAATGCTCTGTTTTCTTTTGGCTGGTAGGTGTGATGTATTATATTGGTTTCTCTCATGTGGTGTATCATTTTGCGATAATCATCCGGAGTTCGGCAGTTCACTTTTATGGTGTTGTCCGCTAAAGTTTTTGTTGTGAAATTTTCCATTTGCAGTATTCTATTTAGGTTGGATATCATTTCACCATAGTTGGTCACTCCGTACACAAAAATTGGAGGAGGTTTTGGGATATTAGTCGTCTGTTCCTGTGAATGATTTGTTCTTCCTTCATGTTCCTCATTTAATTGGCTGAATCTATTGCTTGTTGGTATTTCCACATTGTTAGTGGTATTAATCTTTCTTTTCTTTGTTGGACGTTTCATAGTTTGCCAGGTATTTTTATTGTTTGGGTCGTTGGGGAATCCTGGGAAATCTTCATCACTGGTAGATGACATTCTGTAGTAGCTAGTATTTTGTGTTTGCATCTCCCGTACTTCTTCGCTTTGTTGACTTATCATGATTTCTTGGGAATTCCCAGCTGGTAGCATGATTTTATCTTATCTTCTTGTTGTTGTTATCGCCGGCCGTCATGTGTTGTATTTATTTCCGAGTGGAAATTCTTTGTTTATAATCCGAATTTCCGCGGATTGCGGAAATTTCAGAGAAAACTATTTCTTTTTTCCCTCAAGTAGATCTTCAGCGTTGAATAAATTGGATATCGGTATTTTTTCAAAAATTTTTAAAATCGCCTTTCACACTTTTATCACTGTTTGACTCTGAAATATCTTCTAGCATGTGCACTCATTCGTCACCTGTTGAAGAATGCATGAAGAATGTGAATAAAGCAGAGTTGTTGTCTCCGAAGAATGTATTGAAGTGCTAGTGGACTCAGATAGCCCAAATGATATCACAGGTATATTATATAAGTATATAATAAGTTTCATTCAGTCTGATTTTTTTTTGTTGAATTTAATTTTCCACATCATGATGTATCCAGTATATTGTAAAATCATGGAATTTAATATTTTCAAATATTGTTAGACACATGAAAATTAAAATTTACATTGTTTATAGGTATAGAATGCAATCCTAATATGGAGTTGGATCTGCCACAAACACCCAAAAGAAAAGGCAGATTTTTTAGAAATATGGAAAACTTTTCTACAAGTGACACTTCCCCAAGGAAAAAAAAATTGGTGAAGATTATCAACCAAAAAGAGAACCAACTACGTAAAATTAAAAAACAGTGTCGACAAAAATCTAAAACTTTGAAAGGTCTTTTAGAGCTGTCTGACACCCCAGAAGTTCGAAGCCTTCATAATAACATGTCTGAAACAACTTGGAATTTTTTGATAACCCAGATAAGCCGCCGTATTCACAAAGCATTCAATCTCCGTTAAGTCCTAACTGAGGTCCTCAGTTAAGGATAAATAAGAATCGCAACCTCAGTTAACCTATGTAACGGTGATGAAACAGGCCTGTTTCACGTTCATTTTCACTCAAACTGAGGTTGCGATTCTTATTTATCCTTAACTGAGGACCTCAGTTAGGACTTAACGGAGATTGAATGCTTTGTGAATACGGCGGAAGATGTTCCAAAATCAAGGATGCAAGAGGCAGAAGATGGACCATAGATGACAAGATTATGTCTCTATTATTGTTTAAAAAAAGTCCAAGATGCTACAAATTGTTGAGTTCTTTTGTAGCCCTTCCATCAAGAAACACTATTTTAAATTTGTTGAAAACAGTACCCTTCAATGCTGGGATAAACACAAAAATCTTTGAACACATAAATGAAAATTTAACAGAGGACCTGGATCGCTATTCTATATTACTTTTTGATGAAATGGATATGAAGGAGAACCTTTATTATGATAAAGGCAGGAAAAAAATAATTGGTTTCGAGGATTTTGGTGAAGATCAAAGCGGAAAAGTGGCTGCTAGAAAAGCTCTAGTTTTCATGCTAGTGGGACTAAACCGAAAATGGAAGCAACCTCTTGCGTACTTCTTCACACACAAGAGTTGCAGTTCTGACATACTGAGGAATTGTTTGTTCAAAGTATTGGAAGCTGCTACCAATGTAGCAAAATTGAACATTGTCGGAACTGTCTGCGATATGGGTGTCAATAATGTGAAATGCTTAAAAGAATTGGGGGTAAATGTGGAGAAACCATATTTTATACATGAAGGCAAGAAAATTTTTGCCATGTACGATCCCCCACATTTACTAAAGCGCACATATTCGTTATTTAGGAAATACAATGTATTCATGAACGTCAAAATCGGAGAAGAAAATACAACTATGGAGGCCAAATTTTCCCATGTTCGCTGGGCCTATGAGCATGACAAGGCATCGCCTTATGTTTTCAGGTCCCTTCATAAATTAAAAGATCATTTCTTCAATCCGATTATGAAATATGCCATGAAGGTCAATATTGCTGCACAAGTAATGAGTAGAACGGTGTCCGCATATTTATACTCCATGATATGGAATGGTAAGCTTGATTTAAAATTAAATTTTCAGTTTTTTCAACTCTTTATTTTTAGGAGTAATGCAACAGGAGTGTATTGGCACAGCCGAATTCCTCATGGAAGTTGATACGTTGTTCGATAGCTTCAATGGGAACACCAACCATTCTGGAAAGGAGTTGAAATGCAACGTTCAAGAAAACTCTCCTCATGTTGAATATTGGACAAAAGCGTTCCAGATGGTGAAAGCTTGGAAATTCAAGAGAATATCTACAAGTGGTCAGGTGAAAGAAGGAAAACCACCATCTCAAATTGGCTGGTTAACTTCACTCAATGCTATAAGAGGAATTTGGGCATATCTCCGAACTAATGAATTCAAAGTTTTGCGTCCGAGATCTCTAAATCAGGATCCTTTAGAGAATCTCTTTGGCTGCATCAGATTCGGATCTGGATGCAACGATAATCCTACGGCTTTTCAATTTGTTGGTAGTTTAAAGGCACAGATTTTAAATAATTTGATTCACTCCACCACTGCAACAAATTGTGAGAAGGACAATAATGTTCTACTCAGTAATCTCAAGTCATTTCTGGCGAAGGAACAAGTAGAGGTATCAATGAATCTAGAAGATACAGATCCTGTTCATTCAATGCCAGAAGTGTCTACAGAGGAGACAGTGTCCAAAATTGAATCAGATGTAATTCGTGGAAGTACAGGAACCTTTTCGGTGGCATATGTTGCGGGATTTATTTTGAAAGGAATATACAGAAGATTCAAATGTGAAGACTGTTCTTCTGTACTATCATCAGATGAATTGGATCCTCACAACATATTTATCTGGAACAAGGAATGGGTAGATGATAAAAAGAATTTGATGTATCCGAGTACAGTTTTTACAATATGTATTGCACATGGAATAACATCCCTCGAGAATTTTTTGATCGATAGATCAAATATTTCTGACCTCCCTTGTCATGCCACTAAATTCTTGAAAGATAATATTGATTTTAAATGGTTGAAATGTGAGCATCATGCGAAGGAGGTAGAAGCCATTATATTACAATCACTATTCAATATTGGCATAGGCTGGTGGGTTAAGAGAGAAAACCAGAAGTTTAGAGAAATGAGAAAGGAAAAAGTGCAGTCAAAAAAAATTAGAAAATTCAGAAATATGTAAGATTGTATGTAAATGTAAAATATGTAGATATTTTTTAGACTGTACCACTACTGTACACCACATTGTTCATATGTTATTTGTTTGTATATATGTTAGTTGTTTGTATATATGTTAGTTGTTTGTATATATGTTAGTTGTTTGTATATATGTTAGTTGTCATAAGCATTTCTATCAAAATTTCATTAAAACTTAAATTTCCATTTCACTTCCTTCAACTTCTGCAATGCATGAAGAATGTGAAGAAAGCAGAGTTATTGTCTCCGAAGAATGTATTGAAGTGCTAGTGGACTCAGATAGCCCAAATGATATCACAGGTATATTATATAAGTAGTATATAATAAGTTTCATTCAGTCTGATTTTTTTTGTTTTCAAAAGCAGATTCTTCTTAGAATTCGGTTCTGGAGAAAGAATAAGGAGTAGATATTTTTTAGACTGTACCACTACTGTACACCACATTGTTCATATGTTATTTGTTTGTATATATGTTATTTGTTTGTATATATGTTAGTTGTTTGTATATATGTTAGTGGTTTGTATATATGTTAGTTGTCATAAGCATTTCTATCAAAATTTCATTAAAACTTAAATCTCCATTTACAAGTCGTATCTTCATTTTTATGGAAGCATTTACGCGCAACCATATCAATAGCTAGTTCATATTTCCAATTCAATTTTATTACGATTTTCGCCGCATTATTTATGTCGCATTCATTAGAGCAATTACAGGAATCGACAAGGCAAAAATTTTAATTTCAATTTCATGGTTGCGCGGAATTGCTTTCAAGTATTCAAAACCTTAACACTAAATAAAATGGAAGTAAATCCATCACTAATTTGAAATTCCCGCGCAATGCACCCGTAAAGTAACGCTAGCGCCATCTACTTTTCCCTTTGCTCATGCAAGACAAGGATGCAAAACATGGGATAAAATTTAGTGGGGAGTTAGGCGTCTCTTTGTTGTCTCTGTCTTGTCTATGCTCTTATTGCTCTTGAGCAGGGGGGCAGTGCTGCCAGAGTATTTCAAACTAGAGTAACAGATGATCATCGAAAATAGTAACAGATCCAAGAAAAACGTAACAGAATTATCATTAACCTAAAAATTAATGAATTTGACTTGTGCTATTGAAACTTCATTTATTGAAATTTGAAATAATATATTATAATAGCGTTGATTAGTGTCCCGTGGAAATAATTCTGAACATTCAAAAATAAACACTTACAAATTACATTTCGTCTGAAGGAAAATCCGATTTGCTTCAAATGGTAACAGATTTCTGCTCAGAGTAACAGGGTAACAGATTACTTCCGATAGTAACAGATCTGTTACAATTGTAACAGATTGGCAACACTGCAGGGGGGGTGAGACTCTAGTGGAAAAACTGGAAACAAATTTATCTCTGTGATCTGAGCCCCACCAGTTATGCACGGTATAATATATTCTTATACTGTGACTTGTTAGTCAAGCTGTCGTGATAACATCAGATATAGATGCATAGAATACATGGTGAAGACACTCTTTGACATATTTTCGGCCGATTTGCGGTCCAAATACTGTCAAAATACAAGGATTTTGTTTTACTTCAATTTTCGCCGATAGATGCCGGCAGTAGAAATTTTATGGACAAAATTACCGACATGTCAAATTAAATTTGAATCTTTGCTTATTCCAGTTTCTTGTGGAAAGTCGTTAGCCGCGCCGAAAGTAAGTCAAATGTTTGCTGTGTGAACTCTGAACGAGTATCCAGAACCATTTTAATCAAATACTATTTTCATTTCGAAAATACTTCGTTTTTATGCGAATATATTTTTTTAACAATTGTATATTCTTACCGGATCAGGGGCAGATTTCTAGTATCAAGATAGTTATTAATTTTAATATTAATAATATTGAAAGATCGCTGATACCGTTAATTGTTAATAAATCAACATAGGAGAACGTAAGACTTGTTGATTTACTATAATCTTGCCGGTTGATGAACATAAACTGTTTTAACAGTTGAAATTAAGATATAACTCTATTGATTAATAATTATATTCATTATACAATTCAGTTATATATTGAGAAGGAATGAAATGCCATGTTATGAAAACTAACAATATTATTTGTGAACGATGAAAGGACTAGCAGAGAACAAAGTTCAGAGCAACCACACAGTGTGATTTCATCAATTTGAATTGCTTTCCTAAGGCGTCATTCTTTTTGGCGCTCTTATACTATAATATTATTTGTTTCAAGGATATTGTTAAACGACAAGAATGGCAACTGGCTTGTGCTAGAGGTAGGGTATCGAAAATTAGAACATTTGTTTGTTCAAAATATTTTTCTAGCGAATATATGTATATTGAATAAAAGATTTAAACGTAGTACACTACCCTCTATTTGGTTAGTTTATCAATTTAATGAATCATTTTTCGATATTTCATCAGTATATACTTAGTTCTGAATAATAGCTATCGAATTAAATATCTATATTCAGCAATCTAATTGCTGAGAACATGAAAAGTTGTCAAGGGGTATTGGGTGACTGAAAAAATGCTGTATACATGAGAATGTTTTGATGAAATTTCAAATTATACATATAATATAATAAGTAAAATGCTCAATTTAAAAGAGCCTTACATGATAAAGGAATTACTACATTTGAATAATAATATGATATCGAAAGATATTGTATGTAGAGGTATTACAGAAAATTCTGTATCATTCAATGTATTTCAAAATACATAAATTAAATGCTTGTACTCTAATGACGTTGGATGTGATCTTTCGTAATGGAAAAATAATGATTTCACAGATTTCTTCATTTACAGTTCCATTCAAAATGTTCCAAAGAAACTCCTTTACTGATAAATCCCTTATTTGACCTCATTATGTCTTGGCAAGATGAAATTTCTGTTCCAAACCAATGTGGTTTACATATTATCTCCGAACAGATATCTGATTAATCAAAAAATGGATTGATTTTTCAATAATCTGCTTCATTATATTCTTTTAATTTGAATTTACGAACTAGCAACGGTGAAAAGTGAACTTTGTCGCTTGTCAGTTTTCATTTATTCGCTTGTCAGAATCTTCGAAATCGACCCTAGCGGCACCATCGTTAATAAAGTGAAGTAGTACATAAAGTACGTGATTTGACAGTTCTTGGTCCGTTTTTCGGCCGAAAATTTTAGCAGGAATTAGTAGGGAGTGTCCACACCTTGTTATTCTATGCATCTTGCATCAGATAATAGAATGAGATGAGAGATCGGAAGACACCGTAGATAGAGGGAGATAAGCATACATTAATTCTTGGCGAGCACTCTCCAATCCCGTTGAAGCTGCTCCTGCTCATGCGCTCCGCTCTCCTTGTGTTGGAGATATTTTACCGCGAAATTGGCTGGAATACGATTTCTGATGCCATTCAGCTATTGTCAATCGACAACGAGTTGTCTTATTCAGAGTAATTCCTTAATATACAAGTTATTACTAATACTAACTATCCTGTTGACATCGATTGTATTTCAATCGTTTCGTTGGATTTATATTTATTATAGGTTGTGAATCGATTGGTTGTATTTCAGTGAAATAATTAAACCCAGGAATATGGAGGAGCAAAAGTAAGTTGCTTTTTAATTAATAGAAAGGAATTATAAGTATATTTACTTTTCAGCGATAACAAACTCAGTTGTCAAGTGTGTGGTAAAAATTTTGGCAGAGTATCGTCAAAGACTCGGCATTTAAAAGAATTCCACAATATTATTACCAATACCTTACGAAAACATATTAAGTGCCCAATATGCTGCGAAAATAATAAAAAACCATTTCAATTTCGAAAAGAATTGATCCACCATTTGAAGCAATACCATACGTTGAATATAGTAGAGACTACCTTGGATTTCAAGACAATTGAAGAGTTTGAAGCTTGGAGGAATCTAGATAATAGAAATATTGATTATGTTTGTGAAAAAAATTGCAAGACTAATTATGGAGAACAACGGCACTATAATTGTAATCGTAGTAATACCACAGGTTGGTTACTTATTAATGTGTTCTAAATGATATATTAATTTCTATTCTATTTAGGATTTGTCAGCAATTGTTCTGAAAGAAGAATGAAAAGGGGAGGCAGCATCAAAATATCTGGAATCTGTCCCTCAAGAATTGAAGCTAAAATCAGCAGTACTGGTAGTTATTTGAATTATTTTACTTATCCAAGGCTCATTATTTATTTTTAGGAGTGATCATATGCTTTACTGAAACACATGTGGGGCATGAGAATGAATTAAGATCTAAACGGTTGACGAAAAGTGAGCAAGAAATGCTCGTCAACAAATTGAATGATGGAGTTACTACAGATAGAATCCTCAGAGATGCAAAAATTACAAGGAATACAGAACTGAGTAGATTAAATATACTAACTCGTGGAGATTTAGCATATCTCATGAGGAAATTTAATGTTGATAAAAGGCGACATGAAGATGACATGATCGCTACAATTTTGAAAGTTCAAGAGTGGAATATCCAAGAAGAAAATCAGGTGTTTCTATTCAAACAAATTGGTGAGTGGTTCTCAAATATGTGTGATTAGTATTTTATTCATCATGTGTTTAGGTGAAAACCACCCTGAGTTGGAAAACCAAGATTTTGCTCTGGGCTTCATGAATAATCTCATGGAGAAGAAGCTCAAAGAGTTCAGTAGAATCATTTGCATAGACGGAACTCATGGGACTAACAGGAAAAACTGGGATTTAACCATAGTGCTAGTTAAAGATGAAAGGAACATAGGATTTCCTGTCGCTTTCTTACTCTCCAATAGAAGGGATCAGAAGATCCAACAAACTTTTTTCCATGCACTAAAAACCAGAGTAGGAGGAAATATTGAAGCTAAATACATCATGTCAGATGATGATGTGAAATATTACAATGCATGGACCCAAGTGATGACTACAGAAAATAAACCCAGAAGATTATTATGCACATGGCATATAATAAAAAACTGGAACCAACAAGGAAGGAATAAATTAAAAAAAATTGAAAATAAGAAAGCTATGAAGAAGGAAATGAGAAGAATCTTGACTGAGATGGACGAGTCAACATTTAGGGAGTTGAAAATAAAATATTTCAAGCACTTGGAAGAAGAAGGGGAAACTGCATTTCTCAACTATTTACAGAGGTGAGTAACAATGTTGGGACTACATCTACATCGTCATTTTGATAAATGATTTTTTTCAGATATTATTTTCAGAGCGACGAAAGGATACACATGTGGGCTCATTGCTATAGGAAGAATTGTGGAATTAATACAAACATGGCAATCGAAAGTTTGAATAAAGTTTTAAAATATAATAAACTGAAAGCAAAACAGAATATTCGGTGAGTGGTGAAATTGTTTAATAATAATTACTAAAAGTGTATGTTGAACTTTCAGAGTGGAAAAGTTGCTGGATATATTGGAAGAATTGGTAAATGACAAAATGTGGAAAAAAATAATCGAAACTGAAAGACCATCTGCTAATTCGTATCAACATAGAGTCAATCTAGAAGCACATGATCGAGCTGAAAATGTTGTCCAGCATATGGTAACTCGGTTAGATTCAGGAGAATTCAAAGTTGAATCAAGTTCAACAGGAGACAAATATTACATAATTTCATATAGTGAACTTTGCGATGAGGGATGTAGAGCTTCGTACTGTGAGAAGTGTAAAATCTGCATACACAGATTCAAATGTGAGTGTTCAGAATACGCTGTGAAAACAGCTTTGTGCAAACATATACATGCAGTTGCTTTGATCGAAAAGAGAAGCGAGTCTGTTTCAGGTGGAGATTCTGATGACTTCAACTTATGTATAGATGAACCTTCTACTAGTAAGGTCCAATACCAATCCGAAGTTGATCGTTTCTTGGAGGAAAATGAAAAAAAAGTTAATTTAAATGTTCCTAATGATGAAAGTAGTAAACGTGAGGTACCCAAGTTGTTATTGAGTAGGAAGTTTGGTAGTATTTCCAATAGCTTGTATATTTATAGATTATGCATAAAAAATTATGTGAAGATCTCAAATTAGTAGATTTTGCAAGTTTCTCTAAATTTTACAATGCTTTCTATGAACATCAGAAAAGTGCAGAAAATGTTGGATGTAGAAAAAGGAAAATTGATAAGCAATTATATTATCCATGCAAAAAGTAGAGTTAATGCAAACGTGGAAAGTAAATAATCTTTTGGTAATTTTTTATGCATTTATGTATAGTTTTGAAAAGTTCTAGGGACCCAGAGAGGTGATTGGCCAATCTTTTAGTAATTAAACAATGCATGTAGGTGATAGCTATGCTTTAACATGGGGTGTTTGGATGACAGCATGTATTATATAATAGGAGTTTTTAACAACAAATTTCCATTTTTCCAGTAGCAGAATATTTCAAAATATGGGAGTAAAAGGTCACGTAGTAATATAACATGTTTGTATGTATTTGTTGTTTTCCCATAGAGTTTCAGGTACATGTTTCTTAAATTTCCAATGCTTGTTGCTTAGTACGCTTAACAATATAAATATGCATGAAGGCCCCGATGTTACTAATATTATACCTACTAGAATGGCATGATAATTCAACAATAACTTTTAAAATGATGATATACCTAGGACTATGGAGGAAAAACCAAGAAGCATATTTTCCAACGAAGAAGTAGTATATAAGACTTTTTTTCAATGGAAAAAGTTAGTAATCATGTTTCAATTATGATCCATATGTTTATCGTCTGTGTAGTGTTTCAGGAACCGTCCATGATTATATGGTGGGGTGGTATGGTGGGCCAAACACAAAAAAAAATATTATTGCATGCTGCTTGATGTATTAATGCTTGATGCATGTAATGTAAATTTCAAAATAAATGGTATTCTTGATCGCTCTTGAAGTTAAGAATGATGTTAATATATAGTTTTATTTGAAAGTATTTCCTGTGTTTGAATTACTACTTGAGTGGTATACAATTTTTTTATTCACTTGGTAGAAAGTATAAAATATATGTATATTGGTATCTAAATAAATGATTTTCATTTTTACAATTACTTTGTTTCCGTTACCTATGAAAACCAATTTTTTCATGCATTTAACATATATTCATATTCTTGGAATACAAATTAATAAGTGGAAATGTCTGTAAACTTTCAATATTCTGAGTTAATACATAATTGCAGATATCAAATGAGTTGACCTAAAATAATTACAAAATGAAAATGATATCTAACTATAAGAAATCATTATTTATCAAATGATTTGTTACAATATAACATTATTACCATATTCCATACCTAGAGAAATTCTTATAATAATATATGCAGGATCAAATCATCTGTTCGGTGGCTAATATATATGGATGATATATGAATAAGCAATAATTCAGCTATTGAGGATGAAAGCAATATTCAAACCTGATTATGGTAATATATATATGTTTCCCAAATGGTAAATAGCTTATATTTGTGTCCCTAGATTAGCTATATGATTTCCAGAATAATCATATGTCGTATAGTTGTTAGCATACAATACACTAATCGGTTTCTTTTCAATGGATGAGCCTTCTACAACATCTTAATACAATGAACTGTATGCTTATTGTCGCAATTTGATAGGAATTGTTCATCGTGGAAATAAAACTTACGCAAAAGGTAATGTTGATATTGATTTTTCCCTTAAAAATTATGCACTGAATTTTGAAGGAAAAGTTATTCAAGTGCACAAAATACTGCTTACAGCCGTCCATAACAGTAAGATCTCACATCCAACTAATCCATATTTCACGAGAATTTACAAATAATATCTTCGGTCCTGTCAAAATCGAAATTTGACTGAACAGTCTATTCAAATTTCGTCCAAGATATTTGTAAACACGCGTGGCGCATGAGCACGAGCAGCTTCTTCGGGATTGGAGGGTGCTTGCCAAGAATTAATGTATGCTGAGGGAGATATCCTGTCTCGACGAATTAATGGACTAATGGAGGTAATTCGAGATTTGTGTTTGTGGTGAGGTGAGTTGAAATGTTATTAATTTTGATTTTTGGATATTTTTAAGTGTTATTTTTTATTAATATACCGTTTCCAGTCCAGTCCAGTTGTATTATCGTTGGATATAGATATTCATCTTTCTAGGTATTTCTTTTTATCATATTTTTATGGTGAATTATCCATTTCTATCCCATCGTCATTTTTTGGAATTTACTAATTAAAATGTTAACGACAAAGTCATCATTCTTCGTTGAAGTATAATCTTAGTTGTTATCCTTCTTGCAATAATTCATTACAAGAGAAATCTAAAAGGTAATTCAATTCTTCTGTTTCACAAAATAACCTTTGATTTGATGGCAAAGAGCATGTACCTAATATTGATTCTTCTATTGTACAATTTTCCATATTCCTGTCGGGACCATTTTTCATTTTCGGAATTCAACAACCCAAATAATCGTACAAGCCTTTCGTATTGATGCTATTCCTAGCTATCAAATAAATTGTCTGCCAAGTAATCATAATTATGCATATAAATCTAAATCTTTTCGGTCATGCCCTGAAGGCAGTTGATGTTATGATTTTACACCAACAAAAAAATTTATCCTAGTTTTTTTTCACAGGGATGTGCCTAGTTAACTCATGAAATTGGAAACCCCCAAGACAAGAAGTAGATAGAAGATATGTAGATATTGCAGTTCTTATTACGACCATACAGGTTCAATAAAAATGTCTGTTGTAATTGACAATCTGGTAGATATAGGTAAAGAAAAATAGGGAATATTATGGCGATTTCCATTGACACGCTCGGAGCACTCAAAATCGATCTCATCTGTCATGCATCTGTCCAATTGAACCGAAAATATCTGCCAAATATGACTCCGAGCGTGTCAATAGAAATCGCCATAAGTGTAAACTTATTAATTTGACATTTGCAAATGTATGTTCATTTGTCTTAACAAAACGAAAGAATCATTTCAATTAGATAGAAATGAATGGCCATGTGGCACTGGCAGCTCATAACTAATTGTTACAATATGAATACTCAAACCTGTTGATTGAATATTCTTGTTCCAAAATGGACTAAAATTGGGCTACAGAAATCAGATAGATTTGCCGCCTGAGTTTTCGTCAGATGAAAAAATTCAGTACTTTGAGTAAAATTATATTAATTAATTATTATAAGTTATCCTTGCCAAAAGATTTTGAAGTTGCAGCAGTAGAGTGCCAAATAGGGAAGGAGAATATTCTGGTAACAGCTATCTACAGGCCAAGTACATCGCAAAATTTCACATCATTTTTTGAACAGTTGGATAAAGTTCTCACACTCAACTTTAATGCTAATAAAACTGTGGTCATTGCAGGAGATTTCAACATAGACCTCTTGGTTGGTAATGAGAATAAAACAAAAACTGAATTTGTTACAATGCTTCAGTCATATAACTTAAAACCAACAATACTGGAACCTACTAGAATAACACCAGAGCACAAAAGTTGCATAGACAACTTAATTACAAACATGAAGGATTACAAGGCCGAAGTAGTAAACAGCAATATATCAGATCATTCCACTCAAAAGTTTATGTTTCATATAAATGAGGCGACAAAAATTACAACATCATATACCAGATTCTTTGACAAGGACTCAATTGAAGATTTCAAAGCACAAATTAAAGAGGAGAAATGGTTATCAGTCTACAATACAGCAGATCATAATGTAAATAAGCAATGGGAAGTTTTTATGGCTACTTTTGGACTAATGTTTAATGAATGTTTTCCGAAGAAGTTAATACGAACACCTAATAGAACTTATACGCCTTTCACTGGTGAGGAATTAGAGGAATGCAAGAGGAAACTGGATATTCTACTAACATTGAAACAATGCGATCCAAAATACAAGGCCCATTACGATACGGAGAAAAGGAAATATGATCATCTACTTATGAAGGCAAAGTCTACTTCATATGGAAAAAGAATAACTAACTCTGACAATAAACAAAGGACGATGTGGGCTATCTGTAATGAGATAAGAGG
This sequence comes from Halyzia sedecimguttata, assembly GCA_937662695.2. NCBI lineage: Eukaryota > Metazoa > Arthropoda > Insecta > Coleoptera > Coccinellidae > Halyzia > Halyzia sedecimguttata. The sequence goes on along the minus strand of OW569413.2, from coordinate 3,665,372 downwards.
GACAAAAACAGGCATAGGAGATTTTCCGAAGAAAGGTAATCCTCTGGAACTAGCAAATGCATACAACAACTATATGTCAGAGATGATTCCAAAGCTTCTTGGGGGTGTTCAAGATGTAGATTTTGAATGTCATATGCGAGACAATGATAGGTCAATGTGGCTTCGGCCAACAACTGAGGAGGAAATATCTCAGATAATTAAAAAATTGAAAAACAAATATTCATGTGGAGATGATGAAATACCAGCAAAAATTATAAAGGAATGCAAAGAGGAACTGAAGGGTATTATTTCCTATATAATAAACAATTCATTTAAGTATGGCATATTTCCTGACCAGCTGAAAATAGGGTTGATTCATCCCATCTATAAACAGAAAGGAGATAAGGAGGTATTTGATAATTATCGTCCAGTCAGTGTGTTGCCAACTCTCTCTAAGATCTTTGAACATTGTATGAGTGGGAGACTGATAGAATTCATTGATAGCTGTGGCCTTTTTTCAAGATCTCAACATGGTTACCTGCAGGGTAGATCTGTACAAACAGCAGTTTATGAATTCACAAAGACAATAGTTGGACTGATGGAACAAGATAATTTGGCACTCGCACTCTTTATAGATTTAACAAAGGCATATGATTGTTTGTCCAAATCGATAGTTTTGACTAAACTGAAGAAGTTTGGAATTGAAGGCAATGTCTACAGATTGTTTGAGTCCTATCTAACAAATAGGAGACAAAAAGTAGTTATCAAAAAGGATGGACATAGGGTAAAATCTTCAATTATTTCTACTGATTATGGGGTACCACAAGGGAGCATCTTGGGTCCAATATTATTTCTGATATTTATCAATGACTTGTACGGCTATTTTAGATTAGACAGTACATCAATTATAGGTTATGTTGATGACACAAATGTAATCATTGGTGGAGAGACAAGTCAACAAGTTGCCAGTAATGCCTCTTTCATCTATACAATAATTAAACATTGGCTAGCAATGAATAAACTCATTATTAATAACAAGAAGACTACAGGGATATTATTTACAACAGAAAGATCAAGGAAAGAGAAGATTGAAGAATTGAATATTGGAGATGAGAACATTGTTCTGGAGCACTCGACAAAGTTTTTGGGGCTGTATATAGATGAATTTCTCAAATGGTCCCATCATCTAGATTGGCTCAGTAAGAAATTGAGTAGTATATGTTTTGGAGTAAGGGTCATAGCTGGTTACTTGGAAAAGGAATGTTGCAAATGTATCTACTTTGCAAATTTTGAATCGATTGCAAGATATGGAATTATATTCTGGGGAGCCAGCTCAGGAGTTAATGATATATTTCTAATACAAAAGAGAATTGTGAGAATTATTTTCAAAATGTCATATCGTGATTCATGTAGAGGAGTCTTCAGGAAGAATTCTTTGTTAACTTTGAGTGGTCTATATATTCTGGACTGTTTGAAATTTTTGCACAAGAATAGATCTCGTTTCGAAACCTATGAGAACGATAGATATCCTGTGAGGTCTATGAATATTCAATATCCAAAACATCGTTTAACACTCACAGAGAAACAGCCTGATTATATGTGTAGAAAACTGTTCAATAATTTGCCACCACGATTAAAGGCTTTTGAGCCTTATAAACTATATGTAAGAAACATAAGAAAATTTCTGATAGAATTAGAACCTTATTCTTTGGATGAATATTTTTGCAGAAATAGGTAGAATTTTTACTTTGTTTTCTTTGACGTCATTCTTTTGCATATCCTTATGATTGTACGAGTACATGTAAGGTTTTTGCTATGAGAAATAAAGATTTATTTATTTATTTATTTATTTATTTATTTATTATCTTTTATAAATTCACTCATATATTTTAATCCTCTTATATTTATTGTATGTTTGAAACCTGAGCCTAATCTTTTAGTTATTCTATTGAAATTCTTTCACAGGATACTGTGAAATGGGAACAAAGTCAAGACCATCAGAAGCAGACAGAAGACATTGGCAGTTCTTACTACCACCTTATATGCTCAAGAAAAATTAATGTTGTTAGTGAAAATAGATGTCGAGATAAGGAAAAATAATTATGAAATTAAATTAAATTTCAAATACAGTAGACCGGTTATAACGACATCGACATCGTTTATAACAATGGATCGATTATAACGACTAAATGGTAAACTCCTGGCCAGATTCTACATAAACATTGTTAATTGCTCTAAACGACTATCGGATATAATAGCGTTCTAAATATGCAGTACCTTCGATGTTGCTATAACCGATTTCTACTGTATTGGTACGAATTTGACAATTGCAACAGCATGTTTAATTATCTAAACGAAATTAAAGAATCATACTTCTATTTGATGTGTCCGCTCACAACTTACAACACTGGTGGGTTTCACGAAGCTTCGGTTAGTTTAATTGTGGATTTAATTCGATGGTTGCATCTAAATTGAACGGGGAATCGACATAGAGCTGTCAAAGCTTTGTGAAACCCACCGCAAGCAATCAAATCCTTGATGTATGATTCTTCAACTGGAAAAAATAATGAATTTTATCAATCATCAAGAGAGGTCCGAAATTTTCTCTGTGCATTAGAATGCTTATGAATGAATAATATAATGTTAATAATCTATAGATAATATCTGCCAATCTGTTGTTAATTAGTAATCTCTAATGTAATTAAATATAAATAAGTATCTCGATGTTGCCCGTGATTTTTCCATCAGATTTCTCACATTTACTAAAGTTAAATATTATACATAGAACACTATGTTATATTAATATGGTTTAAATTAAAATTCAAAATGATGATACTCCCATTCAATATTTTTAATTTAAATGAGGACTTGAAAAACGGTTTCCATTATTGAATAAATACATTTTTCAAATTAAGTATGTGTATCCAATGATGAAATAAATTGACAAGCAAAGAAATTAATTTTAAGTTATAGAATGCATTTAAGTCAGAACTTTCAAGTTGAAATTTTCGTCAAATTGCATCTTGAAACGAAAATTGGGAAGCGCTGTAGTTTCCATAAATAAAACAGAAATTGAATAGTATGGGTGCGTTTTTATTTTAATCGAAATGTCTAATTAATTAATCGTAAATGAATCGGTGTATTTTTATTTTCAAGTGAATATTCAGTTTACGAAAATAAAAACACCGATTTACGATTAATTAGACATTTCGATTAAAATAATAACTCACCATATATTTCAAATGTTCCCGCCATAGGAAATACGTAGTTCCAATTCATATCACTGATGTCGTTGGCGCTGTGATCACACCACAGTATACGATTATTTCTTATACCGTGCTCCTGCCTCACCAGTACATGGCCACTGAATAGGGTATTTGACAACATTAAAAATATACTTCAAATTATGGTCATCCTATTAGGAAATAATATTAAAATACTTATGAGACTATAATTTACCCTGAAATATCTATATTTTTCGATATTTTCAACAATGAAATTGTGATATTATTTCGATTCTGTGTCTCTGATGAAAACGATCGGTGATTGGTTAGAGCTTTGGTGACGTCACTTTCTAGTAAACAAACCATTTGACAACTTGGATTGCACGCGTTAGTCGTTGTTCAACTTGTTCCGGTGTTTTAATCGCTTATTGGACGTTTTGTGCTAGTTTTTTAATAATTTTATAATTAATAGAAGTTACTTTGGCTTTGATACCAAAATGGACCAAAGATTTGTGCAAGCAGATAACAGCAACTTGCCTAAAATAGATGCCTGTATGATTGCACTGTTCTTCAAAAACAATCCTGATTTCTATGCAGCTGAACTTAGAAATGTGAAAACAGCAATGTAAGTAACACGTAGTTCTTTTAGTTCTAAATAATTACCAATAGATTTTGTTTGACATAGTACTTATGGTGTTGTTTTCTAACAGATCTGGAAGGGAGTCCTATGGGGATGATGCTATTGGCTATGTGCAATTGCACCGAGAACATGGAGTTTGCACAGTCAAATGTAAAGTATGTCCAGAGCATAAAGTGAGGAACAAACCATATAATGTGACTTTGACTATTAATGAAAATGATAGTGAAATCATAACCTGTCAATGCCACGACTGTGCTGCTTCTGCTGGAGGTTGTAAGCATGCAGTTGCCTTTTTGATGTGGGTCCACCGTCGCAGTGAGGAACCAGCATCTACTTCGGTTGATTGTTATTGGAGGAAGCCTACATTATCTAAAGTTGGGACTACTCTGAAATATATTACAGTTGAAAAAATGTCAACGAAACCAGTACCACATAGGTTTAGCAACTCAAATGTATATACTGAATTCATTTCAGTATCTAAGAAGAAGAAAATTGAAAATTGTGAATTGTTGAGATACCAAGAAGATTTTCAACAAAATAATGTTCTGAAGTATTCATTGCATCATTTAATAATGAATCGACCAAGTCAAATAAAATCAGATGTAGACAAGTTCATAAATGAAATAAGGAAAACATTGTCCCTCACTGCTGTACGTGCTGTAGAAGAAGCAACAAGGAGGCAGAGTAAGAGCAGTATGTGGTATGAGATGAGATATGGCCGTATCACAGCCTCAAAGGCACATGAGGTCAGTGTATGCAATACACCAGATGGTTCATTGGTGGCTACTATAATGTGTGCTAAGATACCTGATACCGTAGCTATGAAAAGAGGTAGAAATTTGGAACTGTCTGTCCTAAAGATTGTGAGTAAGAAGCTGAAAAAAAAAAATCAAATCATGTGGGCTTTATTTATGCCATGAAAATCCCATGCTTGCAGCGTCTCCCGACGGATTAGTTGAAGATGCAGTTATTGAAATTAAATGCCCCAGCAAGGCAAAAACTATTGAAAAATATATCAAAAATGGTGTTATCTCAGAAAAATGCAAGGCACAGATACAACTGCAAATGTATGCAACAGGTATGAAAAAGTGCTATTTTTGTGTGGCTGATAGTCAGTTTGAAGAAACAAAGAATGTCGACATCATTGTAATGGAATATGACTGAATATGTAGATAATTTAATATCTAATTTGGTAAACTTTTGGAAAACAAATATATTTCCTATTTTGTTTAATACCACCATTTAAATAAATAAAAAACAAATGTATATTATATTTTGTCTTTTTATTTCATATTTACATCTTACATTATTGTAGTCACAAAAAATTGTATATCAATTCGCTCACAGATACAGTAATACTAATGATAAATAGAGTGCTCAGAATACAAGTAGACAAGGGGAATAAAGAACCTTTTTGAATTACAGAGGTTTAAAGTATAAGACTTATAACAATTTCCTCTCAAAATTTAACAGATAACACCAGATCTTCGTGCTGCCAAATTCTGAATTAGGATTTGGTTCACTTGTTCTCTGAGCCCTCCGAATATTTTCGATTACTTTTCACAATACATTTATATAGAAATTTGCTAGACTGAAACAAAACATAAAAAGTTGGTACAGTCAAATAAATGGTCAAACTGTAAATTTATAATATAATTTATTAACATGATATTAGCATGATATAATATATCGGACTATTACATATTCATTTAATTAGAGAATCCTGCAAATTGATAAGAGCACAAGCAATAATGATCACATGATCCAATATTCTGATTAATTTATTATTGATTACTGAATGCTGTTTCAGCATATGGAATTCTCTTATTCTTCTTATTACTCTTTCAACATGTATCCTTAAGCTTGCGATAACTTTAGTTTGCCTCACTTCCATTTTGGATAATTTCTCACCCACATTTACACTGGGTGGTCTCAATAATCTGATGCCCTTCGAATGAAGCAGTTGCTCAAGGTGCTTGAACCCCCGGTCAGCTAAAATACAAGTCCCCGGGGGTAACGTAGTTAGAAACTTGCAGTTCTCTACTATGGTAACATCACTTGTTCTACCTCCAAACCCTTGGGAAACATAGTTAACCAAACCATTAGGTGTGCAGGATACTAAATATTTAACTGTATTCCCCTTTTTATATTCTGACCATGTTAGTGCCTGATGTAGAGCTTTTCATGGCTTTTGTATGTCAATTTCAAGGCAATCGATTATGCAGCTGACATTGTGGTACTTATGCCTAAAGGCTATTGGAAGATTTTTTTTGATCAAATCTTTCTTTATTTCAACTATAAAGGGTTTCAAAAAGCTACTCAAAATGGGTATCGTTTCTGAAAATACCTTACTACAATAAGATAATGATAAACCAAAATTATCCTCCAATTCACTGAATGTGGAATTCAATCTAATTTTTTTCAAGCAAAGAAGAATATGTTCCTCTGGAATATTAGCGTGCTTGTGCAACAGCTGTATTAAAAAATAGCACTCTTTGGAAATACCAATATACAGGGATGGTTTATTTTGAATAATATGCATAGTATTTTTGAGGCTCTGCAAATTTTGAATCTGTTTTCTTGTACCTGTAATGTCAGCCTCAGAATCAGTACCTTTTGAAGACGAAGATGTTACAAAAAGCGATGAATTGTCACTAACAGTCAGAGAAAAATCACTATCTGACTTGTCCACAAGAAAAATGTTCTGCCTAGATTTCTTTTTTAATTGCATATTGTATGGATCCACTTTAAATGGTGATGTGGAAGAAGATATTGTAGTGGCTTTCATTGGAGAGGTAGAAATACTTCTATATTCCCATTTTGTTTGTACAGCCTTGCTCCTAAAATGTTTTAAGGATTGTGTTGCTTGAACAGATTTTTCAAAAGTTTCGATTTTATCAGTACTAGTTTCCTTGTCTTGAGTTTTTGGTGTTTCTGTAATGATGAATATTCAAAATTATTATTTATTTAAATACACCATTCTACAGCCGAAGCCAATAACAGAATCGGAATATAAGTTTAGGAAGATAAACAAAATAAAAAAAAAGGATCCGAACATATTATGAATAATATTAGACTTAATACCTACTGTAGGCCCATTTCTTCATGTTACCATGATATAAGTGATATAAATGGTTGCAGATTTTCAAAAGCAGTCCGTAATATCTCAATATAAAATCGTTACCATTTGTGCCCAAGTATAATAGACAGTTGGCATGCAGAAATGAATTTTTTTGTGAATACTTTTATTTTTTAAGACATACCTTCTGGTTGAATAAATTCTTGTGTTTCAGTAACATTTTGACTTGGCAGAATTTCTTCAACAATATCATCACTTTGCAAATTTACTGCATCACTATCAATTTTTTGTCTTTTAAGGAATGCTGCTCTAGAAGGTGTAGGATCAAGAAGCCGCTTTTGGCGATCTTCCTGACAATGAAATTTTGTTGGTACAGCCACTTTGGTCAAAAGTATTTGTTTGGCAAATCCCATTCTGTACTGCATATAATTACTTGTATCCTTTTCCATCTGAAATGCAAAATTATTGCTGCTACAACTGGTAATGCAAGTGAAATATCCCATTTGTTCAATAAGGCAATAGACATTAACAAAATAGCACACATAACTAGCAGGGACAGAAGATACCTGAACAATATTTTTGAAATATTAGAACAACCTAAGTTTCATATAAACAAATAGATAGATGGGATAGGAGGGTAACATGGTCAATATTGAAATATAATATTACTCACATCGAAGTGATCTTCACACATAAATACATTTGTGTTGGATAATATGCTGTTTGGGTCTCTTCTTGCTAACTTTAACCACATTTTTCGTCTTTTCCTATCAGATGGAACAGAAACAAACAACTTCTCTGGGTTTTTAATAGAGGTACTTGTACACTGTGGCACTACACACCATTTATACGACATTTTTCTCACTGAAATGTTGAAATTACTTCCGCTAACTAACAATCCACACTGTTATTAGCACGTTGTTAGTGTTGTTTACTAGAAAGTGACGTCACAAGTTCCATTTTTGACCACGCCCATTCGAAGATATCGTTTTTCGCGCGCTTTCTACAATTCAAACTTTGTCTTTAATTTTTTAATACAATGCATTGTTTTTCAAGCGAAATATTGATGTGGTATGTTTATCATGTAATAAGGAATCATTTACAATAGTTTTTGAAAATTAGTCAAATACCCTATTGTTTCCAGCGATTAGTAGGCAGTTAGCATTTCTTATATATTTGTATTCTGTGCTCTTGAGTCTTGAATTTTCATGGTGATTAGACGTATTTCGAGCATCGAGTGTGTAGTAATTTTGTTCTGTCGATCATGGCGTATTGTTCAGTCGTTAAGTGTAAAAACAATAAAAAGTTCCAACTTCCAGGATCAACAATTAGTTTTCATAGGTTAGCGTTGCTTTATTCACTTCATAATTTCAGTTTTATTCATTGTTATGTGTTCTTTCTTGAAGGTTTCCTAAAGGAGATCTACAAAACGTATGGTTGAATGTGCTTGAAATCAACGAAAATACTTGGACTAGGTCTTCCAATAAAGTCGTCTGCTCTGAGCATTTCTTGCAGAGCGATTTCATTATATTGCATTCTGACAGAAGATTCCTGAAATTGGATGCCGTACCATCTCTCAACTTGGATGATTCAATGATTAACGAAAGTACATTGTCAAAATCATACTTCCCATCCGAAGCATCTACAAGTAAAGATCAGATCAATACCATATCACTTCCTGAATCATCCATTAATGAGGATATCGAAGAGCGCAGGAAAAAAAAAAAATTAAGTTATCGTCAAGGTGAGAATAATGTCTAATTTTAATAAAATATCAGTCTTAATTGTGCCATTCTAAATGCATCATTAGTTTTCAGTTTGTAAAGTATTCGCAATACTTCTATCCACACTCTCTTATTACTTCTTGCAGCTATTATAAACTCATATTGTTTCAGAAAAAATAAAGGTGACAAAAGTACGTCTTCAACAAGCACAAGCGGTAGTTCCAGAAGACGAAAGATCCAATTCATTAAGTCCATACATAGTTACAGGTAATTAAATGCCAGCTTGCCTGTATTTGTTTTGCTACTTTGAAAAATAGGACCTCTGATGAAACATTAATGTAATTTATCATATTATTTACAGTATCTCACCATCAAAACTGAAAAAGCAAAATGTTGAACTTAAAGCCAGACAAGCTGCATGCCGAAAGAAATTGTATAAGGCCCCCTCGTAAATTTCGACTTTTTCGAGTTTTTCGAAGAAAATATGCATTGTACAGTGATTTTTGATCATTTTCAATAGTGGCAAATCAGTTATTTTGAAGCAATCTAACGGTATGGGGAGTGAATTGGGGTACTGGGTGGGGTAATAAATTCAATAGGATAGCTTAGAATTTTCAAATTTTTGGCTAATAAAATGAGAAAAATGGTAAAATTTATGACGAAAATTGAAATTTGGAGTAAATTTTTGCAATAAAAAATTCATCGTATTGAATATATTACCCCTCCCAGCACTCTCGTTCACTTCCCCTCCCGTTTAGATTCCAGCAAATGGACTATTTTGCCACTATTTAAATACATCAAAATTCACTTCACGATACAATTTTTTTTCGAAATAATGAAAAGCGAAATGCGTCTCTAAAGCCGGGCCTGGAAACAGTTAAAACTGCCAGTTTGGGCTTACGTGCCTGAGTGTCTATCATAATACAGATGAGTGGACAAAACCGGTTGCTACAAAAACACATTTGGATAGATTTAGCATGCATATATATATATTGAACCTAATATGATTCTAGTATCTTTAACTAACCTAATATTTTCCTTGAATCCACCTTCAATTTCTTTCTTGCGTTTTCTCTCTTATTATCTCCCTTTAATCTAATGAAATCCTTGTATCCTCCTTCGATTTCTGTCTTAAAATCTTCTCCCTTTCAAAAAACTGAGATATCTCTATACAACTTGTTTCTTCTTGTATTGTTTTGTCTGGAATAATATCCTCTTTAACTTGATACCAATTTCAACTCTATATTTATTTAGGAACCTTTAATATTCTTCTCTTGGGCAAATTTGACTTCTTTCAAACTCGATAATTTAATTTTTTTTTCCGTTACCTCGGTTTCTCTCCCATAAACTACTTCATAATTTTATATTTTCATAAAATCTATCAACATGACAATTATAATTTTGATATTTCTAAGCTGTTCCTAGATATTTTACAATTCTAATTTTCAATTTTCATTTTGAATTTTCTCGAAAAATACTCATTTGCCAGTGCTAAAATTGAAACTGTGGTATATCAACATCATGCAGATACTATATACAGAATATTTTGAAAATCGGTGAGGGGGCGTTAAACTGCAAATTAACCCAAGTCGCATTGAAAAAGAAAGTTACAGACATGAAAGCTGTTATGGATTTCTTGAATAAAAATCAGCAGCTTTCTAATAATGCAGCCGACCATTTAGAAAGCACTTATGATAGTGTACCTCATATATTAATGAGGCGATATTTGAAAAATATTGAAAGAGAAACCATCTCTCATGAGGCTTATCCACCTGTACTTCGGCAATTTGCTGCTACTTTGCAATTTTATTCCGCAAAAGCATATGAGACTGTAAGGAAAGAATTTGCAATGTCATTACCACACCAAGCCACAATACGAAAGTGGTACCAGAATATTAATTGTGAACCAGGATTCATTTTAGTAGCATTTAATGCTCTGCGAGCCAAGGTTCAGGAATATCATATGTGCAATAGGGAAGTCATTTGTTCGCTAATTATTGATGAAGTTTCTATTAAAAAGTAATTAGATTTTGATGGACAACAAATGTGGGGCTATGTAAATATAGGAATAAATATTGATAATGATCAATTGAAACCTGCTTCTGAAGCTTTTGTTGTAATGGTTGTTTGTCATAATGGACACTGGAAAATTCCTATAGCATATTTTTTCATTACATCCCTCACTGCAAGAGAAAAAGCAAACATTGTGGAAGAAAGCCTCATACGATTGCATGAAATAAAGGTCCGAATAACATCGGTGACCTGCGATGGCCCATCAACAAATATATCAATGTTGAAGGAATTAGGCTGCAATCTGGACAATGTTTTGGATATGAAAACTTGATTCACCCACCCCACTGATGAAACCATTAAAGTTTTTTGCATATTAGATGCTTGCCATATGCTGAAATTAATGAGGAATAATTGGGCAAATCTAGGTCAAATGAAAGATCCTGCTGGAAGAATTATTTCTTGGACCTATATCAAGAAATTATATGAACTTCAGGAAAATGAAGGATTGCATATAGCAAATAAATTGAAAAGTGCACATATTGATTGGACTCGGCAGAAAATGAAGGTAGTAGTAAATAATAAATTGTTTTTGTCTCTTCATTTATAATTTTGATTTCAGGTTAACTTAGCTGCTCAAACAATAAGCAAAAGTGTTGCTGATGCTATTGATTTTTTGAATACAAAGTTGAAATTGAGAGATTTTCATGGTAGTGAAGCAACCACATCATTCATCCGAAGAATTGATTCCCTGTTTGACGTAATGAACAGTAGAAGTCCTTTTGCCAAAGGATATAAAGGACCTATGAGAATGATAAATATTGATCTATTCAGACCATTCTTAATGGATACAGTGAATTATTTATTAAAATGCACAGATGTGAGTGACAGACCATTATGGGCAACTCCTAAAAAAACTCCATTTCTGGGATTTTCAATTACGGCATTGTCTATATGTGGAATATTTGAAGAATATGTTGAATGTGGTAGATTGAACTATTTACTTACATATAAGGTTTCTCAGGATCATTTAGAAATTTTTTTCTCTTCAATCAGGTAAGGATTATAATTACTTTCCTCCTACATACATACACATACTTTATTAAAACAACAAGTGCAGAGCGTTCCTGCCAATAGGGTCTACAAATTGGCTTCGTATAATTATTATACTTATGCATATATGTATTTCACAAATCAAATAAACCCCAGGGTATTTCATTGACTTGCCGATAAGCAAGAGCAGACGCGTTTCTGGCTTCTTTGCCTTCAACGGTACTCTAGGGTTTATTTGTGAAATATATGCATAAGTATATTAATCATACGAAGCCATTATGTGTAGACTTTATTGGCAGGAACGCTTTGGATTTGTTGATTTATTAACAACGGTATCGCCATTTTTCATTATTACATACTTTATTAATAAGAAATAATTATATTATTGTTCTATTTCAGGAGCAGAAATGGTTGTAACAATAATCCAACGTGTTTACAGTTTATGAGAACTTTTAGAAGGCTTTTGCTACACACCAAAATCTCTGGAACTGAGGGCAATTGTAAAGTTCTCGATACCACAACAGTATTAACAATACCCAGTTCCCACATTAAAACCTCTGAGGAATTAATAGATATTTCAATGTATAGGAAATACAGTTTTGAACCCTCTAATCAATTAGTGGATCATGACTATGATATTTTAGATAAAGTCATGGATCTAAATATTGTAACTTCAAATGTGGTTACATATATAAGTGGATTTGTAACTAAAATGCTGAAAAGAACATTAAAATGTGAGGAATGTTTGATGGCTTCTGAGATGTCTGTTGAAGCAGTTAGTGAAGATTCCTTTTCATTAATTTCATTCAAAAATAAAGGTAAATATCAGACTACCCCATACCTAACAGATAGAACTAAATGAGCATATGATTTACAATATGAATTTATATCGAGTAAAAGAAGAAAGCTTCATGATAGGTAGAACTCGTACAGTTTCAGTGTTCTGAAGTTATAATAAAAGCATCCTTGAAAATACTCTCAGTATTTTTTGAATGGCGAAGATTAAGTATTCTTGACTCAATGTTCAAATTTTACTTTCTCATTTTCTTTTTTATTTAATTATTTTAATCTTATTCATTGCTTTACCTTACAGGAGGATTAAACATACCATCGTATGGTGTTACAAAAATATGTAGAGGAATCGAGGTAGCCATCAAAAAAACTCTGGCTGTGACAAATAACATAGTTCCTTCGGAAAAAAAATTTCTGCATGCTTTTGTCACTGCCAATGCTCAACATTACTATCATCTGATGGATAAATTATTTCCTGATCTTGACGACCATTTTTATGAATCATCCCCTTTGGATGTTAGTCATGGTGTTCTTTTGATCAAGGAGATAATAAAAGCCTATTCCAAGATTAGGTTTTTCAATCTAGCAAAAAAATACACTGAAAAAATACAAGGTCAGTCTGTTCGACAGCAGCTGACAAAATTAATATTATTCAACCATCAATAACATAATAATATGTTAGATATATGTGTGGATCATTGTAAAAGTGCCTTATAAATACATATTTTTCTGCTTGATATCACATTTAATTATTTACTAAAATAGTGAAGCAACTGCAATACTTGCAGTATTATCCTGATAATAAAAAGTTTCTGTGCAAAACAACTAATTTTTTATATTATATTTTACCTCTTACCGCTGATTGAAGGATCAATTTCTACTGTTGAAACTTGCAAATGCTCAAATTTTAAAGAATTATTATGTATTTTAGGCTCTATTGCCACTAGTAACCAGGTGCACTTGAGAGTGAAACAAAGATTCAATAATTTGAAGAATTGATTGATTTTTTTATTTGTAAAGCTTTTACTACGATTATATCTCTAAATATTCATTATTTGTTTGACTTTCATTGAACATTTCATTTTGAGGTGAAACACTATTGTACAAGAAACTGTTGTCTTCATGTCTTTTCAAGAGTAAAATATCTGAAAATATAATCAATATCAATACGAATTTGTTTTATTTATCACCATGTAGTGTTAGCAATACTTCTATCATCTATCCACACTCGCTTACTTCTTGCAAGCTATTATAAACTCTTATTGTTTCAGAAATAAAGGTGACAAAAGTACCTCTTCAACAAGTACAAGCAGTAGTTCAAGAAGATTAAAAATCCTATTCATCAAGTCCATACATAGTTATAAGTAGTTAAATGTCTATGTCTTTGTTGTGTTACTTTGAAAAATAGGACCTCTGATGGAACAATATTACATTATTTACAGTATCCCGCCATCAAAACTTAAAAGCCAGACATCCTGCATGCCGAAAGAGATTGTATAAGGCTAATAAAAAAAAATTGCTGCATTGAAAAAGAAAGTAACAGTGATATGGAAGCTGTTATGAATTTCTTGAATAAAAACCAGCAGCACTCTAATAATGCAGTTGACTATTTACAAAGCACTTACGATAGTGTACCTCATATACTAATGAGGCGATATTTAAAAATATTGAAAGAGAAACCATATCTTACGAGGCTTATCCACCTGTACTTCAACAATTTGCTGCTACTTTGCAATTTTATTCTGCAAAAGCATATGAGACAGTATAAGGAAAGAATTTGCCATGTCATTGCCACACCAAGCCACAATACGAAAGTGGTACCAGAATATTAATTGTTAACAAGGGTTCATTTTAGTAGCATTTAATGGACTGCAAGCTAACATTCAGGAATATTATATGTTCAATAGGGAAGTAGTTTGTTCACTTATCGTTGATGAAGTTTCTATGAAAACGCAACTAGATTTTGATGGACAACAAATGTGGAGCTATGCAAATATAGGAATAAATATTGATAATGATCAATTGAAACCTACTTCTGAAGCTTTTATACTTATGGTTGTTTGTCATAATGAACACTGCAAAATTCCTTCTTCATTATATCCCTCACTGCAAGAGAAAAAGCAAATATTGTGGAAGAAAGTCTCATACTATTACATGAAATTAATGTCCAAATAACATTGTTGACCTGCGATGCTCAAATTATAAAGAATTATTGCATTTAGTATTTTAGGCTGTATTGCCACTAGTAACCAGGTGCACTGTGAGTTAGAAACAAAGATTTAATCATTTGAAGAATTTATTGATTTTCTTTTGTAAAGCTACTATCAATTTATCTCTAAATATTTGTTATGACTCTCATTGAACATTTCATTTTGAGCTAAAACACTGTTTTACACATGTTACTGAGTAGGTAATGATTGAAGGATACTGATTGACTTCATGTTTTTTTAAGAGTGAAATACCTGAAAATATAATCAATATCAATATGAATTTGTTTTATTCATCAAAATGTTCCTGTAAAATCGACAGCTCGACAAGAAGTAGGTATATGCGTTGGAGTTTTTTTTGACTAGGCTCAATTCCATAATGCTTAATTACCTTCAAAAATCACCCATGAAGTAAATACATATCGAAGTAGTGTTCACACATTGAATAGATATTTTTTTATTCAGAAATAGCTGTTTTCATGTGAGAATAGGGTGATACACTTTGATGCTACTTTGTAGTAGATAGATGGTCATATGGGCGATATATAACAAAACCCATACAAAAATCAATATATTTATTCTATTTGAAGTGATAAATAAGATCATTTAGTATTAGTATCTTAATTTTCTTCTTAATTCCTTGATAGATGTAAATTTTCTTTCTTCGTTAATTCTCTTTAAGAATAAAGATAAATAATATGAATGCCTCATAAGCCTATACTCATTCAACTTACTATTCATCAGTCATCAAATGTTTTATGGACAATCCTATCAATAAGTAAATGATAAAATGCACTTTTATTGTATTATCTTCGGTTTTTTGATCATTATTAACCTAATTATTTGCATACAATATCGTAATATCTACCAGCTTCACATTAAAACGTTTAAATCCTACTTAATAGTTTGTTTTTCAGTAGAAATGCATCGTTTTCATTATGATTTAGTTCCCTATTTTTCTGCTGGACCCTGTAACTAAGCTATCATCTTTTTGTTCAACCCTCGTCGAAGAGTAGACAATGGCGGACCCACTTTTTAGCCACTTCGCGCCGTTCTCTATCCCTCTATGTCTCTGGTTATTTCTCAGTTCAGTGTTCAGTAATTTATTTTCTGTGTTGGCGGCCGAGTGGATTACAATCTTCAATCTTGATTCCAGAACAGGAGAGCCAAACAATATTATGTTAACAGAAATGAATCAAAATTAATGTATCTCTGGAAGATGCCAAGAGTGCAGAAAAAGGTAATATTATTACCTTCTCAATTTCTTCTGTTTTTAAAATAAATCTTAGTCCGTAACCTGAAATACTTCCAACTGTTTCAGATAGTGCATTCGCTGGGAAGCTTTTCAAAAATGCTCTACAGCAGAATACAAATTCTGGTTATAACAAAAACCAAGTGATGAAACGCCGACAACAAAGAAAATACGGTTACTGAAAATACAACTGATGTCAACAGAGCTTATACTGTGGCATTCGAAGAATTTGAAGGTATATATGGGAACTATTATTTCATTTTGCTCTCATATAAATAATTGTTCTTATTCATCTCTACCTTCACCTTACATTTTACTATTATTGGAAAATATCGTAAAAAGGACAATGAGTTCAGTAGTAGTAAAGTTTTACCCAAAAAATTTGAAAAAACTTATAAAGCTATAACAGACTACGATAACAAGTCTGACGCAATTGGCAGTTTTTTGAAGTAATGACATGTGTGAAACATCATCTGAAATTTTGTGATGTTCCATGTTTCGATGGAACCGAAACACAAAATTGTAGATGACGTTCAAGCTGGAAATCTTAAAATTCACACATATATCTTAATATAACAAATACATTACAGATAATGAATGACATTTTCTTTGCAAAGACATGCAGTAAGCCTGCAGCCGTTGCATCTACAACTGGTCCCTGTATACTAAAGGTGTAATTACTAGGAAAAATATTAAGACACAAAGAGGAGCACGAAGAAAGCAGGAAAAATGACACCGAAAAATAATGTCAATGGCTAAGAATTGGTTGGAAGTAATCTAAATCATGAACACAAAATAATTTTTCATAAGGAATTATAAGAATAATTTATTCATGATTTTTTCTGTATGCCATGACTCAAGATTTAAATTTTATTATTTTTCAGAGATTATTACTTGTAATTTGTACGTGCAAGTGATTTAAAAATACACAATCATATTTATTTATATATTGTTTCATTTAAAAATTGAACTTTTTTCTTTCACAAATATGAATAATACTTTTGACTAAAACGAAATGTATAATATAATGGCAAAAATTAGCCACTTGCTAGAGTAATAAATATCTTCTCTCTCTCTCTCTATATTGTTCCATTAAATTCTTCAAAACGTAGCATGACAAGTACTTGTGTTTGAAGTGAAAACCAGTAATTTGAAATAAATTACATTGCACATTCCATAGATGCATCATGTATCGTAACCATTATATGCATTCTATTGTCTATGCTTATCAGTTGTATGGAGTCAAGGCGCTTTGGCTATCCAATAGGATCTTGATTGATCTGCGGACCCATCCTTTCTCAAGTATTAGCTTCGCGCAATGATCAATGGCGAAAGACAGTCACGAAACTACCTAGGCTGATGGATACACCCTCAGCAATTTTGCAACCGCTGACTGCCGCTCCCACCCCACTTGTTTGGTAGCGGAGACATCTGTGAACCAACGGGCCCTCAAGCAGTGGGTGTCCAGCGATAGTCCAATCGTATCTGCTGGGAAACACTATACAGTAGGTCCACTCTGTGTAGGTTTTGGTTGCAGATATGTCATAGTGCATCACTTGTCATATTGAAAAATCTGTATGTCGTCATCCAGGCCATCTCCTGATCACTTGGTTAAGAGTGGCAAGGTCTAGAATGCGTTCCTGAACTGTAGTAAGACTGGAGCTAAGGCTCCCATTACCAGCATTCACGTAGATCCCTAAAATTTCACGAACTTATATTGAAATAGCACATTTGAATTGCAATCCCACCAAGGAATACTGCCATAAGTAATTTGTGGTCGTATCATCCTATCCACATATAGCCAGTAGAGCAATTACGAAGCCAGTCCCCATCTTTTTCCAAAAGTCCAATGGTATGACCATTGACAGTGCTTAGCCTTGTGAATCACCCTTTCCAGTTGTTAATTCCTGTTAAGCTTTCTATCTAGGACGACATACCCAGATTTCTAGCCTCATCCAGAAATGGTATGTGAATTCCATTAAGAGTGAGGAATACATATTCAGCTCCTTTTGTGAATTGAATGGTCAAGGTCTTATGCATGTTCACTTTTAACTGTTCCCCTTCACACCAGCCTTGTGCTGTTTTGCTTGTGATTTCCGTTAACAGGTTTCCTTCCTAGTGGACAGTTTTCTTCATCATACGTCAAGTTAATAGTGACTAGTCCTCAGCTTGTCTCAAGATCCCCTCAGGTGAGTTCGTCACGGAGGAAATGTAACTTAATTATATTACTTTGTTTCTTTTGTATGTTGTTATCACATCAGGCATTCCCACAGCTTCATTTCCAACACCATATTCATTATATTCTCCGATAATGCTCCTTAAAAGTGTTTGCTCTAAATCGGTTTTCAGCATTGCCACCAGCAAATAAAATATCTTAAATTTCTTGTTCCATTTAGCTATCTGGACTGAGAATATCCTAGAGAAAGTCTCTAGTGAACAAAAATGAAAAATATAATAATATTCCTTTTTCATATAAGAATGATCGAAACGAAAAACTATACAGGGTGTTCCTAAATTGAACGTACAAACGAAAAGGGGAGATTCCTTAAGTGAGTTTAAGAAAAAAAAGTCCCATAAACATGGGGTCGCAAACGTTTCGTTTTCGAGATACAGAGTGTTGAAGTTTGAATTTTTTTCAAGTTTTTTTCTCATAGTATCTACACTTCACAAGATATTCAACTGAAATTTGGCATAGATATTACATTTGAGAGTTCTCACCACGTGACATGGCAATTTCGATAGAAGATCTACAGGGTGATATTTTTTCTGGAACACTGCCACCTGTTCTTCTGCAGAACTTTTTTTTTGTGAGCAACTATTAATTTGAAAAAATGTAAAAAGAAGCTTTGTTCTTATACTAAACTTTTCGGTCTCTTGTAGTTTTGTCGTATCTACCAACGATTTCGAGAAAAAAAATTTTGAACGATTCTCTCGAAATTCTCGTAACTATGATAGGAAGGCCAGTTTGTAATCTGTGGTGAATGAATTCAGTGTTCCAGAAAAAATTTCACCCTGTAGATCTTCTATCGAAATTGCCATGTCACGTGGTGAGAACTCTCAAATGTAATATCTATGCCAAATTTCAGTTGAATATCTTGTGAAGTGTAGATACTATGAGAAAAAAACTTGAAAAAAATTCAAACTTCAACACTCTGTATCTCGAAAACGAAACGTTTGCGACCCCATGTTTATGGGACTTTTTTTTCTTAAACTCACTTAAGGAATCTTCCCTTTTCGTTTGTACGTTCAATTTAGGAACACCCTGTATAGGTTAGTTTTTAGTTTACAAATATAAATATCTATGGTTTACTTAAATAGCGTAACGTTAATTCTAATTGGGAACTTCCAAAACTCTGGTGGCGAGATTCGGCA
Organism: Halyzia sedecimguttata; assembly: GCA_937662695.2. Lineage (NCBI taxonomy): Eukaryota > Metazoa > Arthropoda > Insecta > Coleoptera > Coccinellidae > Halyzia > Halyzia sedecimguttata. The sequence goes on along the minus strand of OW569413.2, from coordinate 3,646,040 downwards.
ACTAACCAAGCTAGTAATGAGCCACGTGCTCGAGTTTAATTGTTCAGTATTCGTCAATAAACTTTTGTTTGAACGAAAAATTCAAGTTGAAATAGTGAATATTATCCTGCCTAATATGTCTTCGACCAGAAACGACTATTGTTGTGTGCCTCAATGCAATTCATGGGCGAAAAAAATGCCAAAATGAATAGGTTTCAGTTTTCACTTCTTACCTCCGGAATACCAAATATAAATATTGGAAATGCGTTAGAAGGATAACTAATAGACCGAAGAGTACTTAACCTGGAACTACATCCAGATAATCTTTATCATACCTCAAACATTACACTTATTGTTAATAATTCTTTTCACATAATATATGTATCATATTTTGAAAAAATCATTTCAATTATTGGTAACTGTTTTACAAAAGCTTTATCTGGTTCAATTTGACACTATATTCTCATAAATAAACTAGAACATCATGCACCTGAACTTTAATTAATACATCAGTAATATGTTTACACCTCCTCCGTGCTCCGACTTCACAAGAATATACCATACCTTCTATTTTAAGTTTACCATTCTCCACATTAATGGGCCATCAATTTTATGTGGTACTGAATTAAGGGCACTACTTTGTAAACATAAAGAACAAATGTCTATAAAACTGGGACCACAATTTGTTTTGTCACACACGATTACATGATCTACATTTAGAACTCCTTCTACAAGGACTCTAGAATTAGAAGTTGAAGCTCCTATGTACTCCAGAAATTCTAATCAACTGAGTCCCTTCTTAATCATTAGCAAATAGGGTAATTGTTTAGAACTAAAAGAACTGTACTGGAGAAGTGAAAAAAATTGTACTTACCAAGTTTGGGCCCCAGATTACGAAAATGATAGCGAGAAGTCTGCAATTCCTTTAGTTTTTTCAAAAAAAAATTCCAAAGTTTCATTCAGGTAGGTGAGGTTATTCATAATTCTAGCCAGTTTTCCTCTATTTTCTCAATCAATAATCGTTGGAAATGATTTTATTATCAATTTCTGAGCGTTTCCTGCAAAATAAAGCCTTCATTTCGTCGAAATCGACGATTTTATACATTGTTTATTTTCGCTACGACAGCCATTTTAATTCAACTTACGGTAGGCAACCGTCGCGACTGGTGCAACGTTGCCAATGTCTCAAATCGAATGGCCAGTAACTTACAAATAGTTAGTGGATGGGATTGGGAGAACCCATTTTCGTTTACTTTTCCAACTGTGGTAGATGACCAATCCATTTCTGATGCTAAATCTTCCTGCTTTGTCTCAATAAGCCAATATGCAACAAACCTACATATTTCCGCAATTGACTTTGGAGTGCCAGAAAAAAATGAATTATTTTTTATGTATTTAACGAAGCCACATTTCTGCCGTTTCCGTCGATTCGGAACGGCGATAGTATTATTGCACATAAATTTGGAAAATGCAGGATAATATGTGCAAGGTGTGTTGCATTTTGGGCAATTCATTTCATTCATACAATCAATCACACCATGCTCTTTCAAAAAATCTTTCAAACGATCTTCATCTCTCAACACATAAATAAAATCTGTATGAGAGAGAAGACACCCCGTGCACACCATTTTAATTTAATATTAAAACAACTCACCTGTTCTAAACACTGTTCTGAATGAAATGAAAATGAAGTATGGCAAGTGTAAGCTAGAGTTTATATAGCAAATTCATTCTTGCCATGTGTTTCTCCAAAAAAGGGGCGCGAAATGATGATACCCTTAATACGTCATTATCTCGAAAAAATATTCGAACTAATCAACGTAAATTTAACTACAAGTATGAGACATTGGCAACGTTGCACCAGTCGCGAAGGTTGCCTACCGTAAGTTGAATTAAAATGGCTGCCGTAACGAAAATAAACAATGTATAAAATCGTCGATTTCGACGAAATGAAGGCTTTATTTTGCAGGAAACGCTCAGAAATTGATAATAAAATCATTTCCAACGATTATTGATTGAGAAAATAGAGGAAAACTGGCTAGAATTATGAATAACCTCACCTACCTGAATGAAACTTTGGAATTTTTTTTTGAAAAAACTAAAGGAATTGCAGACTTCTCGCTATCATTTTCGTAATCTGGGGCCCAAACTTGGTAAGTACAATTTTTTTCACTTCTCCACTACGGTTCTTTTAGTTCTAAACAATTACCGCAAATAGTAACTGAAAGAACTTTTAAATATAATGTAAGTTTGACAAACATATATGAATATACTTACTGGTTGTAGTCTTTATATCAATCAAGTGCCATAAAATTAGTTATATAATGATCAATATTTAAATCTATATCACAAAGTAATCCAACAATGATCTCAAGTCAATTATAATTTAAATTTTCCATGAAAATTTCGGTCAAACTTCGTCGACTTACCTGTCCAACACGAGATTGTTTACATTTATTACTAGCGTGGTTAGTTGCCGAATCCCGCCACCAGAGTTTTGGAAGTTCCCAATCCGTTTGCCATATCACTAAAATAAAGCACAGAACGTTATTCACGTTATTTAAATAGCGCATCACCGCTATTTGATAACGTGACAGTTATACGCACTTGCCATATCTCTCTATTATATCTTCAACATCACCTGAAACGGAAACTTTTTCATTGAATTACGAAAAAAACAAACTCATCTTCACACGGGTAATATAATAACACTAGTTTAATAATTATTATTGTTATTTGCCGCAAACAAACTAGAAATCTCACGTATATATTGTCACTCTTGTCACATTTATGAAGTAAGAAGTAAATGAATTCCTGACACTCATGTCATTCGTCATTGTCATTCATCCACCTGAACATATCTACGACAAGCGAACAAAAAAAGTGGGGACGTACGTCCATGTTTCCACTTTTTCGACTCTGGCTTCACCCCCCTGGATATGACAGAGTTTGAGGAATATGAGGTTAGAACTGTGTAGATGGCCTACAGGTGCCTAGCACATAAAAGGAAAAAAAAAAAAATATATTAACAAGAATACTTACCATCTTTACGGAACAATGAGCAGCTGAAACTGCTATTTATTCTTAGTATAACAATACATTCGTGTTCTGCTAAAACGAAAATTATTGCCATTTGCAACAAAAACAAACGCACAAACTAGAAAATCTCACGTACATCTTGTCAACAAACAGCTTTGCCACTTTTATTTCTCTTTGTCAATTGTCATGTCATTCATCCATTTCCATTTGAACCTATCTACGACATACGACATACTTCAAAATAAATGTCAAAATAAGTGGAAACGTATGTCTTGTTTGTTGCCGCTTTTCCCACTGTCGCTTCACCCCCCTGCTGTCACGTGCTAAATGTCGCAGAGGAGATCTCTATCAACATTTCGTGAATAGGGGGCCCCTATTCACGAAATGTTGATAGAGATCTTTCCTTTCCTGGGCCCCTATTAGGGGCCCAGGAAAGGCCCCTTCCTGTTCCGATTTATATCACCCCTCAAGTGTGCAAACACTGCAAACCTTTCGGTTGTGAAACATCTCTAGAGTACCATCTTGTGTTGTAATTCACTTGGAGTAGCAATTTTGCCATTGTATATAGAATTCTTTATACAATGATTTTGCTATGACTAGGTAGTAGGTAGCTGCTAGAGCTTCCTCTCTTGTTCTTATTTCGAATACACATATTCACTCAAATAAATTCACCGCAGTTATGAGAAACGATAGAGTTCACGAGAGGTAAGAACAATCATGAGGTTCTATTATTGTCATTCGCGATATCCCATCAATGCCAATTTGATGGAGTAGTGTAGGTTGAAAAATAGGCGTGTCTTGGATTTATATCATTTAATTATCTATTATGAACATTATAACAATAAATGAGAGAGCTACCATGCTATGATACGTGTATACGTCGTAAGTATGACAACAGCAGATCTAAATCACGGAAATGCGGATTCAAATAAATACCAAATTTCAAGATCAAGGTAAAAAGTAATAATAAATATTCATCAGACTTCTTATACCTCTAATCAACGTACACGATTAAATAAAAAATTGAAATAAAAACACTAAGTTTTATTTACACATTTTGCACACTGTCGGAAAACAATAAGTCATAATACTTTAAGTATATTATATACAACTTGTATAAAATAACTGAGTGGAAAAAATATCATTCTTTGCAACAGGACACGTCCCAATAGTGCTTTGCCCACCCAGTATGTTTACACATAGAAAGCAGAAAATATACAGAAACAAGTAACCACCATCATCAATGTGGGCTACAACTATCAGATGCATGTCCTTTTTCATATCATTCGAGTCTTCGAATATGTTTATTACTTAGTCCTCATTTCAACGGAATGCTTCAGAACTGTTTGAAGTCTTCATTTCGATTGTTTTTTATGAATATTTCCTTAAATAGTTTCATAATGAAGATAATACAAATTTGTTTGGAGATGTAACAATGACATTGACATCTGGCTGTCCTTCCAATAAAAAATAATGTAACTTTAAATATAGTTACAATTACTAAGATTTAGATTTACAAACATTCAAAATGAAGATTCAACTTGAAGACACCCTACATATCTTCAGTCCCTCAGCACAATCCATCCAAGGATAAGACAACAAATTCCAAATATTCAAGCTTATCGCATAAGTAACCCTAAGTAGTTCATTGTTAATAAAATGGGAATACAGAGTAAAATTTATCAAGCGTATTTTTCATTTTCCAGTTGTCTGTTTAGAAACCTTGACTACAGCATTCTTTCAAATAACGGCCTCACAAAGTCTGTTTAAGTAGAAGTAACAAGCACTGAAAGTGTTCCTTCTAATTTCTTTTAGCTTCATGTATCACAGTTCACTCGCTTAACACAAACATTTGCGATAATACAAATCGTCCTTGCTTGTTTCTCTGATAACATTACGGGTCTAATCTAAGTGTACAAAACATTTTTTTTTAGTTTCGATAATTAGAAAGGAAATATTTTTGTCGCTTTGGAAGTCCTGTTAATATAATTTCCCCTGACCCGAGAGTTATCAAAGATCTTTCTACCATCTTTTCACAAATAGATTTTACGACACTTCGGCATTTCCACTTTCACTCTCACGCAGTTTCTCAGCTTCTAACTTGGCTGCAGCATGTTCTGCGGCTGCAGCGCGGGCTGCGGCAGCTGCCGCCGATCGACTAGCACTTGAACGTAGGTTTTTTTTCTCACGCACCGATTCCGGGTCTATAGGGGGAAGATCTCCAGATTTACGCTTACCGCGCGTTCTCTTTGTACTTTTCTTTGGCGGCGAAGTTTCCCTTTCGGGTTCGTTGACCAGTTGTTGGGACTCTTCCCCCACCGATTCCTCAAACTTCTTCTCCTCCAGTTCTTTTTTTTCTTCCACGACTGACGGTTCAAGCTGTTCAGAAGGTTGTAAGGGTTCTGGCTGGGGTTCCAACTTTAAGGTTTCCTTCTCCTCATTTCGTTTAACCACTGTTGAAGGTGGCAGCAAGGCTTCAATATCCACTCCTTCCTGTTCAGGTTTAGGGGCAGTAGCTATTGCTGGTATTTTCTCCGTCAATTCCTTCAGCTTCTTTGCCGGATTTTCATCAGGACTAGGTTCTATACTTTCCCGACTTCTTTTGTTCGGTGCCATCATCCTTTCGTCCGGCGTGTACGCCTTGGAGATCATGAGCTCCGCGTTGTTTTTACTCAGTTGCTCGATAGCCTCCTTCATTTGTTGTTCCTGAGTCTTCTTGGCCGTTTGACCTACTTGGGCTTCCAGCAACTTGGTAAAATCAGACAATCCTGGTAGATCTTTCTTTTCCTTCAGCTTATCCGGAGTGGTGAAATCGGTGGGTAGCATTCCCCTTAAACTCTCCAGAGCCCTACGTTTCTCTTCCTTTTTATCATTCTTTGTCTGTTTCAAAGAAGCATCCAAAGAGCTAGCCGCCTTTGTAATGCTTTCCAAAATTTGAGTGTCTGGGGGCAATAACAGCTGTTGAAGATGTGCGTCACGACTAGATGTTCTCGGTTTGGAGGACGAAGAAGTGGTCATCGTGGACGAGGCTGAGGGTCTAGAACCCATGCTGGATTTGCTTGATTTCGAGCTGGAATTTGGCGAAGCAGATGGATTGAGATTGCCCCCGTTGAGCAATCCACACTGTTGGGCTAAGGTGTCGTATGCTGCTGACATCCCCGGTTGTAACGTGAAAGGATTTAACCCTCCCAATCCTAGTGGAGTGTACAGCAAACTAGGGTTGGGGAAGAAGAACGGGAATGGGTTAGAAGTTGGTATCGAATTGTTTGACGATTGGTTCGAAGATTTGCTCGAGCTGTGAGCTTCCTGAGGTTTTGACTGTTTGCTGCTGGAACTGCTTTTACCTCCACCCTTCTGAGGATCTGCTGAGACTCCTGCTGCAGCGGCGGCGGCGGCCAAAGCTGAAGGATCCATGCCCAAGCCAGGCAAACCTAATCCAGCCAGATTCGCAAAGAGATTCATGTTATTGAGATTTCCTAAACCGCCCATAGAACCCAATGCTCCCATGTTTGGCAAACCTGCGAACGGCATCAGCAACGGACTGTTCTTAGGATCGAACTGTCCTAAACCGGATAGACCTGAAAGAAGATTCGAATTTATGCCTCCGAGTCCTGCTCCTGTTAAAGTAGGGAAAGATAAATTCGATGGCAGCGATGTATTGATTCCAGCAGAACCAACGCTGGAGTTAGAGCCTGTTGGACTGGCCATCAGGGGCGGCCTACCTGGAATGTTACTCTTCTTGGATGACCCTGATGAGGATCCGCCTTGAACTCGCTTCTGGAGGTCGTGGCTAAGGTTGCCTCTTTCTTTCACCAACTCTGCCCACTTGGGATCGATATCATACATTGCATTCTCCACCAACCATTGTCCTAGTCTTTTGAGTGTCGGCGCTTTCGGTCCTGTTAGTTTCTTCCCGCTAACACGATGAATGACTGACACGTTCTCATCTCCAGTGAGTTTCTTCCAGTCTAAGAGAGAAGGATCAATTCTTGGCCTTCTTCTTCTCGGAGATAGATAATCTGCACCGAGTGGTTGTTCGGCAAGAGCAGCATTCTGTTCAGCCAGCCACTTGTTCACTTTGGCTTCGTGAGAGAAGGAATTGACCTTCGCGCTATAATCGGAAACCTTACTGATGTCTGCTATCATGGCCTCGTAGCTTTTGCGCTGTTGTTGTTGTTTTTTCAACAAAAGGTTCTGTTGTTCAGCTTGGGCCAAGAATGATGAGAAGCTGTCCTTGCTCGACCCTGGCATGGTAGGCATCATGTTAGGCAATGATACATTACGAGAGGCAGAGGACGACGGCACAGATGTAACCGTAATCGTGAAAGGTTTTTGCGACGCATTGTGAGACGTGCTTATTGGTGCAGATGTCGGCGTAAGCGTGACACTAGGAGGAATTGTTGGTTTCTTGGTAGGCTCTGGGAATAGAGACTGTTCTTTTGCGGCAGATAATCCTAGCACGATTTCGTCCAGTTTCTTGCGTTTCTTTTCCTTGCCGACCACGGGTTCAGGCTCAGGCTGTAAAATAATATGCTCAGTCAAACATTCGAAGAAAATATTGGTGTAACTTACGCAATTCTTTCTCTTCATCAACTTTGATAATGTATCATCAAGTTTGTTACTGCCCATTTTTGAGGAGCTGCCACCAGACATCTTCTTGGAAGGCATTGAGAAGTCTTGAACTTCCCCCATGTCACCCATTGACCTATCAGTTTTAGGAATACTGAAACGAATATCAAAAAATCATCACAATATAATTAAAAACATTAATTTTGCTAGGTGCTATGGTTCCTTTTAGACAAGTTCCAAATGCAAGAAATCATTAGATACAACATTCAGTTTTCCGACAGAAATTAATATGGGCATACCGCAAGGCAGTTTACTAGGTCCGATTTTATTTACCATCTACGTTAATGATATTGAATCAACAGTTCACTCGGGATCTTTAGTAAATTTTGCGGACGACACAAATTTGATCATAAGAACAAAAAATATTGAAGATTTATTGGACAATCATAAGAAAACTATAGATGAATTAATAGATTGGTTACTAAAAAATGGGTTCTGTGGAAAGGAGCTTTCTGGCGCACTAGTTCAAACAGACAAATTATATCTCCGAAACTATTGGTTTCTCAGAGTTGGGTATTGTATCAATGTATTCATATGATAGAACTGCATCATAAAGGAAATTCAATTCAAATAATAGTTTATTTATCAAGATTAAATGAACAATCATGAGAATGAGAACTGCACCATGGAAGAAATCAAATTAAATCTGGCCAATTTTGCCCAATAACGAACTTAACCGAGATGTTCATCTCCCTAACCTACTCTGAAAATTTCAACTACCTAGCTCATTCAGTTCGAGAGTTAATGTAGAAAAACTTTTTTTAAATTTTCATATATTTTCTTTGACACTTTGTGGTAATCTGGTCAATACAAAACTTCACATGCGTATAAAGGTCATGATTCTACAAGTTGATGATAAATTTCAAATAGATCGAGTGATCGGTTTCGGAAAATCAAATATCAGGAAAATGGCGGACGAAGAAGACGTGCTGTCGGATGTGTCCGATAGGAATGATTGTGATGGACAATTCATGCAGTGTTGTTCAACGAAAAACTATAGATTAAAAGTGTGTATTCGGTGCTTCTCAATTTTTCATAAAGCGTGTGCAAGAAGAAATGCGAAAATAAAGTTTTTAAGTGGCAACAAAATCTTGTGTTGTGAAGGTGTCGATTCACAAATTGACGTAAGATCAGATGAAAATTCAACAGAGGCTCTTGTTCTTCAGGTAAAATACCTTAAGGAATTATTGGATGAATCAAGAGACAAAAATAACATTTTAAAACAAAATAATAGCCTTCTTATGGAGAAAATTCAATTGTTGAAGGAAAAACACGAGGTTAAAAAACCAGAGGTAAACACACCAACAAAAAGTAATACAATAATCCCAACAGAAGAAGAAATAAACACAAGTGGAGTAGATTCCGCTACTTAAGCCAGAGTCGCTTCCAATGACATACAAAAGGTGGCGATGAAAACAAACAGAACTTACGCCGGAGTAGCTTCCAATTACGCACAAAAGGTGGCGATGAAAACAAACAGCAGTACAGAAATGAATGACAGACCGCAGCAGATAACAGAAAACAGTCAACAAACAAATAACGGAGATGTTTTTACAAAAGTAACGTACAAAAATACGAAAAAAATAAGAAAAAACATTGGAACAGGAAAGCAGAGTAAAGGTTTCTCAGGTCAAGAGAGAAAAGTATGGTTATACATTTACAGAGTGAAAAGAAGTACAACAACTGAAATTATTGAAGAATATTTGTCAATCAAGGAAGGATTTCAAGGATTGGAAATAATGGTCAAGGAAATTCCCTCGGAAGAGAATCGACTCAAAAGATTCGTTTTGTCTGCCCCATATGAAAAGAAAGAGGAACTGTATAATCCCGAATTTTGGCCTTCCGGAGTTGGCATAAAACGTTTTGACTTCACAAGACATAAAGATTTACTGCAGGAAGGTGCAGATTTTTTATGAAGAACTCTCACTCCCAGGCAGATACCCAGCAAGAACAAAGAAAATGTATGGTTGCTAAAACAACAATAATTCACCAGAATGTGCAATCAATTGGAAATTGTGTGAATAGACTTGAAACATTTCTACAAGATTTTCCCAACTGTAAAATTTTGTGTATCACAGAACACTGGAAGACTGAAACCCAGTTAAAAAATTACGGCATTGCTGATTTCTGTTTGGCTGAGGCTGTTTGTCGTAAAAGTGGAATCCAACATGGGGGAACTGCCATTTTTGTGAGACATGGTGTGAATTTTAGGAGACTTTCAAAGATAACAGAACTATCAAAATTGGGAATCTGCGAGTGTAGTGCATGTGAGCTCAATATTAATGGTGAGAATACCATCATCCTATGTCTGTACACTCCCGGTGGGGTTGTAGAGGATTTTTTGAGTTGTCTGGAGAGAATTCTGGTAAGTCTAGTTTCCTTCATTGGTCATGTTGTCCTGTTGGTCGATTTCAATATTCATATGCACAAAAATGATAAAAACAGGGAAAAAGACCTCCTATTTTCCCTATTAAGCTCATACAATTTGTACCCACTTGTGGATGCTTACACCAGAATCACGAATACCTCAAGGTCGCTTATTGATAATATCTTTGTGAATAAAGAAAAAGAATATGTAGTAAAAGTTCATCAAAATCAGATTTCTGACCACACAGCACAGAGTGTGAGTTACCCTCATCTAAAAACCGATAATTTTGTTCACAGAAGAATATTTAATGAATGTAACATGGCAGATTTTAAGAACAGACTGAGCAGTGCAGATTGGTCCAAGGTTTATGGCTTGATGGATGCAAATGAAGTGTGGGAAAGTTTTTACAGTATATTCCGATACTATTTTGATATGAGCTTTCCAATGAAGAAGATAAGACTGAGGAAGAAACCGTTCAAACGGAACATGATGGAAACTGATATTCAAGAATGCAAAAGACAACTGGACATTTTATATGTTATTAGCTCTGTGAATGCAGCTTTCAGACAACAATATAAGGATGCAAAAAAAACTTATGAGACAATGTTAGCAGGAAAAAAGGGTGTATATTACCAACTCAAGATAGATGAATCTGATAATAAATCTAAAACCACATGGTCAATAATAAATAGCATAAAGGAGGGATCAAATGCCCCTAGAGATATACAGGTAGAAGGTGACGGAAAGGATACTGCAGACAGATTCAATGAATATTTTTTAACCTCAGCAATGAACATCGTGCCCCGTTCCATCGAAGAAGATCATGTTCCTTATTTTGAACAAACAAAAAATAACAGAGGAAGAAATAATAGCCTCAGTAAAAAGCCTCAAAAATAAGCAGAGCAGTGGCTATGATGAAATATCAACATCACTCATAAAATTTTGCATTCAGGAGATCAGTACACCATTAACTTATGCAATAAAGTCATCTTTTAAATCAGGAATTTTTCCGGATGCGTTAAAATTAGCAACAGTTAAACCTCTGCACAAGAAAGGGAATGTTACAGAGATTGAAATTATAGGCCAATAAGTTCATTACCTAGTTTCTCAAAAGTTTTTGAGAAATGTGTGAGTAGTAGATTAATGGAGTACTTTGTAACAAATGGTTTGCTTTACAAGAGCCAGCATGCATATTTGAAGGGGAAAGGAACTCACACTGCCATTTTTGAGTTTACGGAGAAAATTTTGCAAGCTTTGGAGGAAAAAGATCATGTAGTGGGACTTTTTTTAGATCTTACAAAGGCGTATGACTGTGTAAACCATAGGATTTTGTTGAAAAAACTGAAAAGATATGGTATTGATGGTGTTTTGCTCACATGGTTGGAGTCATACCTTTCGGGGAGGTTTCAGCAGACGACTATTACAAAGGAAGGAATCTCATATAGATCAAATCGAGAACCTGTTGAAATAGGTATTTTACAGGGTAGCATAATGGGACCAATTTTGTTCATAATTTATATAAATGATGCTCCTATATCCGTTGCCAGTTTAAATTGTTTTTCTTGTGATTATGCAGATGATAAAAATATTTTAGTAACTGCGAAAGACCTTAATACCTTAATTGCAAAATTAAATGAAATTTATGAAGCTTTAGCAAACTGGATTTCAAATGAGGGGCTTCTATTGAACCACAGAAAAACTGATTGTGTTTTTTTCAATACTAAGAGGAGCAACGTTGACTATCCCGACAAGATAAGCCTGAATGAGGTAGAGGTTGGTGTGAGCACTGATGCGAGATTATTAGGATTGATGGTTGATGAAACTTTCTCATGGGATGTTCACATTGACAAACTAAACAAGAAATTGAAATCAGTATGCTACACTTTAAGGGTGATGTCGCAGTATCTGGGTGAAAGTGGCTTAAAGATGATTTATTCTTCATGTTTCGGATCACTTCTCAGGTATGGAGTTGTTTTTTATGGAAATGTCAGGGCGTCAGATGAAGTTTTCAGAACTCAGAAAAGGGCAATAAGAATTATAAATAAATTGAGCTATAGAGCAACTTGTAGGGGTTCCTTTAAAGGATGTGGTTTGTTGACATTTGCTGCACTGCATATTGAGGAATGTCTCATGTTTCTATTCAAGAATCGAGAATATTTTAGGGAAAATTTACCATTTCATTCTTACAATAGTAGATGCTGCGATTTTGTGTACCCTATCCATAGACTTTCAGTTACAGAGAGGGGTGCAAAGTACGTTTGCATGAAGCTGTTCAATAAGCTTCCTCGAAGATTCAAACAAATGGACAGCAGATATGTTTTCAAAAGGGAATTACATAAATTGCTAATTCAACTGGAGCCTTATACAGTGCTAGAGTACCTAAATGCCTCTTTGTAATTACCGTAGTGTAGTTTTTGTTTCCTTTTTGACTGTATTTCGTTTCTGATGATGTATATGGTACATTTGTATATATTGGATTTTTCGAAATAAACGATATTATTATTATTATTAAATATTCATAAAAATTAGTTTTACTAAAATCGGCCATAACTCCGAAACCGCTTGATGGATTTCGCCCATTAACGAGCTCGTCCGAGATATTTACGCTCCAAACCCACCTTGCAAATTTCAATCCGCTAACTCCTTTCGTTCGAGAGTCATCGTGCCTACGGCCGGCCGGCCGGCCGGACAGAATCGATTTCGACCTCGGACTCTTGATCAGTGAGTCGAACCAAATCGTTTGAGACCATTTGCAGCCAAAAATTCCAAAATTACAGACGCTTGGGCAGATTGATAAGCACTCTGTTCCGAGGAACTAGAGCGCCAAAAAAACAAGTTTCGTATGACAATTGCCCAAAACAGGTTTTAAGTACCTACAAATAGTAGATATTCCATAAAACATGTAGGTATGAAAGAAGAGAAGTAATAATGAAAAATTACCTTGTAATCGATCAAAAATTTCCTGATCTACGTTCACCAAATTTATAATATTTCCTTCCGTCAGTCCCGTCATAAATTGAGAGAACTGAGCATTATATGTCTATGGATGAAAAGCAGTCTCACTACTCTCAGATCTCTTACTTCATGTTCCGTTCCGAAATGTAAGACTTTTCTGAGAAAAACTAATTTTGGAGCAAACAACTGAGATTTTTCCAACTTCGCTCACAATTCTTCGATTGATTAGATAATGTCATGTCTCAGGAAAATAATTTGACATTGTGACAATTCTTACATAGAATAATTATATCATTCTGTGACAATACGATTTATTATTGAAATTTTGAAAAATCATATCTCCGAAAGTATTAGCTTGTTAGAGTTAAAAATTATATCATTGGATTCTTATGGTAACACTGCTTGTTGAAAATTGGAATTTGCTTGAAAAAAAATTTTTTTTTTTTGTTACTCCGAAACCATCTGTCCGATTTTGCCCAATAACGAACTTAGCCGAGATATTTATCTCCCAAACCTACTCTGAAAATTTCAACTGTCTAGCTCATTCCGTTCGAGAGTTATCGTGCCAACGGCCGGCCGGCCGGCCGGACAGAATGAATTTCGACCACGGATTCTTTATCAGTGAGTCGAACCAAATCGTTTAAGACCATTTTCATCGAAAAATTCGATAATTACAGACATTTGGGCAAATTGATAAGCACTCAGTTCCGAGGAACTAGAGCGCCAAAAATGAACTGGTCCTGAATAGAGAGAAAACTAATGTTGTATTTTTTTAAACAATGAGATCAAATCTCATTACACCAAAGGAAATCCTTGTGGGTGGTACAACTATTAATACAGCAATTTCTACAAGATTTCTGGGCTTGCATCTGGATCAAAACCTGGGATGGGGCCAACATGTTGATGAGGTGAATGGAAGGCTGTGCAGGGTAATGTTTTCCATAAGAGTTTTGAAACCATATGTCAGTCGGGAGGTACTGAGGGTTGTCTACCACGCAAACTTTCAATCTCTTTTAAAGTTTGGCATAAGTTTTTGGGGACGTAACTCTTTAGTGGGGGACCTTTTCATAACACAAAAAAGAACCCTCAGGATTATGATGGGTTTGAAAAATACTGATTCCTGTAGAGGACTCTTCAGAAAGAACAACATTCTAACAGTTACAGGTGTATACATTTTCGGGATCTTAATGATCATTTTCAAGAACAACTGTTTGTTCAGTTTCCCCAACAACTTACAATCGCGGTTTCAACTATGGGATACCAAAGCATAGGCTTACAGTGTATGAGAAGGGCTCCTACTATTGCGCAATAACGATCTTTAATAAATTGCCCAAAAACATTAAATCAAATAGGAATTTAAATTTGTACAGGAAGCTGATTTATTCACTCTTGATGCAGTTGGAACCATATAAGCTAACAGATTATATGGGACTTTGATAGTTTTGTATCACATACTGAGATCCTCTGAACTATGCGATACAAGTTGTGAATTAATGTAATATGTATTTGGGACGAATTCTATGTTAAAAATGTTTTGTTTTGATTATGTAACACTGCATTTTAATCTATGGAAAGAATAAAGGTTATTATTATCAGTTAAAAAGATCTCGTAATCTGTGATGCATCTGCTAGTCTAATATTGTTATTGGCTTATGTCTGTACAACATAAGTAGATTCATTAATTCATATAGTATAGTTCCTTATACATGAGGTATGACTGTTGTCTTTCGTTTTTGCTCCCATGTTCTAGGGGTGCTATCATTTTGCCCAAATGCTTGTAATTTTCAAATTGTTTGACGAAAATGGCCTCCGATTAGGTTCGACTCACTAATGAAGAATTCCGAGGTCAAATTCTATTCTGTCCGGTCGGAGGTCTGTTGCCACGATAACTTTCGAACGGAAAGAGATAGTGTGACTTGAAATTTTCAGGGTAGGTTGCACATTCGAATGCGACGGTTAAGTTCGTTAATTGGCATAATTGGACAAACGGTTTCGGAGCTGAAATTTTGTTTTCCCAATGACTCAAACAATACAGATCCGGTCGAATTGAAACTTGGTAACTACGTTATAAACTCTCTAATTCGGGCACATTTAAATCCGGATATCCAGTACTAAGGATACCAGATTTCAAAACCCACAGTCCGGACGCATCTCTATAATCCGGACGCCCACCGCGTCCGAAATTTGCGAGTTGAGACACGATTCGGAAGATTCCTGGGGTAAGCTAGTGTACCAGCGTACGTTTAGTTTGTTGTTAGTTGTTTCGCGTGCAGTACACAACGATTGCTGTCAAAAATGCTGAATATAAGCACACATCGTTCGAAGGTACTGTTCGAAATGAAAAATATAGCAGTGATAAATGAAGCTGACTCTAAAGTTCAAACAAAAATTTCAGATTACTTCAAAGTTGAAAATAAATAGATAAATTTGAATGTGATTTTGGAAACAAGGTTTCAACATCCGACACATAAATCATTTATTCATATATATAAGTATTTTTTTTTCTTTCCATTCACATTCAAACAACACTACTATAACACTCCATTATTTGTAGACAAAAAACAGGCTGAAGGACTTTTGGTTTCCAATAAAGTAGGGTTTCTATCTCTATCTCTTAAATGTGATCTCTTGTTCATGAACATTTGAATTCAGTTTGTTTTCTGTTACCTTTTTGAATAATACAAGAACTAAGAATTAAATTATTTAATGTTTTTTGTTACTTTTATGAATAAATTATTTTATTTAATAAACAACCTATAAGCTTAATTCTGGTTTTCTATAATCCAGACATATCGAAAATCCAGATAACTACCTTGTCATCAACTGTCCGGGTTAATAAGGCTACACTCAATACGTTCCGTAAATCAACCAAAGTAACCAATTTTTTCAGGACCGGTAACTACTCTGGTGAGATTGTCATATGACAGTCTTTCTGTCAGTTGTTTAAGTTTAAAGGTTAATTTTCGTTGAATATTCGTGATATCAGCTAACTTGAAGTGGAACAAATAATATCTAATCTATCTCAATTAAAGAATCCATTATCCATTATAATTGCAACAAAAATTTGTAGTTTTTGAATAGATTATTTAAAACCAGTTGAAACATAAGACCACAGAACACTTTTGACATCCAAACAATAACAAACCGATGTTACCAAAGAAATTCGTCGGTTGTTCTGGTGCCTGAAAATCTACCGCTTTCTCAGGAACCAAGTTCCGTAAATAACCTATATTTCAGGAACCAACCGAACATTTCATTTTTACGGAACGGAAAAGTAGTAGTATTCCTTGTCTGTGGTAGTAACCGCAATAACCAAGGTGATTTACGGAACGTATACATAGTATAATGGCATTATCCAACCTCATTTGGACTATTATGCCTGTTTACTGTTTTTGCTAAATCAAAATAAATTGTCTCAGTTAAAAAAAATTCAAATTCGCAGTTTGCATATGATTCTCAAAAACAGTTGCTACACTTCAATTTCTTGTATGCTAAATTCACTTTAGTGGTTCTCAGTGAAGAGGAGGCTTTATTTTTTTTATTTTTAAGTTTAAGTTTAAGGTTCAACCCCCATATTTTAATGATTTTGTGATTTTAAACAAGGACACATATCATTACAACACAAGGCAAAATAAGAATTACCACATAAATAGAACAAATTCGAACCGATGTATGAACAACCTCTTTTACAGGGGTTTGAATCTTTGAATGATTCCAATAAGCTATCCACGCATTTGAAGGAGTCAAATACTGTTGTTGGTTTTAAGAAGGGTCCATTATTTTTCTGAATGAATTTTGATGGTATTGCTGGTTGAAATTTATTATTTTGTTGTCCTTGTGGTTGTTCTATTTGTAATGTATAGGTGTTTAATACTGTGTTTTATTGAAATTCAGTTTAATTTATTAAGACTATATGTGTCATTAATGAATATGTGGAGGTTTTTGCGCGTATGTTCTGGGGAACATCGCGTTATTTTTTTTATTAGATTTATCTTTTTCATCGGCAAGTCAAATGGAATTGTTTCATTCAGGGCATAAAATTCGGAAATTATAAACAATGTGGCAAAATGATAGCACTCCAGTATGAGTTCGCAAAAGATTTAACCTACCTGGAACTCAAATCAATAGGAGTCAATGTACTGCTGGTACCAGGAATAACTGTTGTCTGTCCAATAGTTTTAGTAATTGGCGAATGATGATACTTCAAATCATATGGCATGTTCATGTTGCTCATCATTCTTGATGGGCCTTGATGAGCCGGTGGGGGTTGCAGACTGCTTTGGACCGGTGTTGACCTTCTGGAGTCCTCCGAATCGTCGTTATCCCAACCCATTGAATGTTTCATCATTGGATTGCCTAAATGGCTGGTGCTGTTGAGAAGTGCGTGTAATTTTGCCCGTTCTGTTTCCACATCGATGGCAATGTGACGCTTCCTCTTCTTCGGATTAATATCCGACTCTACGGACATTGGGGTGGAAGTTTCTCTCTTCGGCGGATCATTAGGTAGTTCGTGGATTGGTATATCAAACTCGTTACCGATGCCTGTTGCATAAGCTGAAAAGTTTTTGGTTGCAGGCCATTCCTTGGTCTCCACAGCGTAGATTATATGTTGCAGTCTAACTTGTATGGCGTATTCCTTAGGCCACTTCACAGCGTTGTTGAACAGTTGCGCCACTGTGGTTTCACTGAAATCCAAAGCACCAGATCCTTGTTTGTCTCTTAGGACGAAGGTATCGATCTGGGAAAGCCTGGAAAGTGGTTGAATTACCTCCAAATCTGGAAACATAGCCTTCAATTCCGCTGCCTGTTTAGAGCATAAATCGTTTTCTTCCTCAATCTGCATCTTCTTTATGGACTCTGGTTTAGTTTCAGACAATTGCAATTTCTTGGTCATATCTTCAGGCTCATCAGATTCTTTTTCTTTCCCACTATCCTTAATCTCTTCGCTTTCTTTTTCCCCCTCTTTTATGTTTATGTCTTCTTTCGCTTTTCCCTCATCTTCCCCTTCTGTTGTATGTGAATTATCTTTACCTTTGGTTGATGAATGATCAGTTTCCGATTTGACAAGGGTCAGTTCGATCTTGTTGGGCTCGGGTTCTTTCTTATCTTTTTCATCTACGTTTTCTTTTTTGAGGACTTTCTCGATCTTCAAGATTCCTTCGCCCTTTTCGAGTTTAACCAGTAATTCGTCCTTGTTCAATTTAATTATATCCTCGCGGCTACCTAATTTTATGGCGTCCTTGGAGTCTTTCAATTCGTGTGAAGTAACCTTCTTCCTTAGTATTTCGTGGAAGGACAGATCAGGATCATCCAAAAGGTAGTAATCTGTTCTTCCCAACCCATGCCTGAAATTAAACGAGGAATTCAAATATGCAGTTCAGGAATCGTGTTATTCAACTGATAGAAAAAAATATTCTAAGGCTAAGGTGTCAAACTTGAGGTCTGTGGTGGTTTTTTCAATTTCTAAATGTCAATTTTTATATACACTGTGTACCTTATGATAACTGCAAGTAACTCTGAGTCTCCCTAAGAGGCTTACCTGACGAAGTATTCAAGCCAGTATGTTACAATGCAGACTCCGTATTGTATTGTGACCGAAAACTTATCTATTGAAAAAATAGATTTATGATAGTTCCTTCTTTGGTATCCAAGGAAATTTAAATTTCCTAACAAGTAGACATTATTATAAGCTTCTCTTTGGCTCACCTCAACATTTGGCACCCTTGTATATATTACAACATATTTTTTCGAATTATGAATCCCATAGTATAGAGACAATGGAAGTTCCACAACACTTACTTGGCCACACCAAACAGCAACTCTTTATCATGCTTGCCAGAGATCCACCAGTCGGGCATATCTGCAGATGTCACACAGACCTTCAGCCGTTCGTCCAGTTTCGGATGAGTGATGACTTCCTCTCTTATCCTGGACAACAGTTCCAAGCGCTCCAACGTCCTTCTAGATTTCTCCTCCCCTATATGCTCAATAGTAGTATCGTAAGTACCTTCCTCATTTAATATACCAGTTTGTTTCTTGCACATCATCACAAAGTGCTTATAATACTCAGTCAATTCTTCATCAGTCTTCTTTTCGAGCTTGGATAGCTGCTTGAACTTGGACCAATCATAAGCCTTCCTCTTTCGATAATAGATCACGCCGTAAGAAGACGCCACCCTGAAGAAATCAGCCTCTTCTCTTTTAGTCCATCTCTTGTTGATGGTCAGCTTCTCTTTCTCCCTCATTGCCTGCTCTATCACTTGCTTGCCCTGCCGCTCCATCTTCTGAAATGTTCAGTATCACACTTCTAGATTTACTGTTTTCGGTTAGTATAATGCTATTAAAAATTCCAATCAAAGGTTAGGTTAGATGATGAGAAGATGATACAATCAACACACAGATCTAACAGGCTTACCTTATTAATAACTTCTGATTTTGGAGGACTTCTCGGAGGGGAAGGGATTCAGGTAGGGTGTGTGAAGGTACAAGTGTTAAATCTTAGTCCCAAAGTATATTTACCTTCAAAAGTATCAAAGTATTATATTAGTTTTACTGGCAGTACTGTCAAAATAACCTTTATGAATCACTAAATAAGTTTCAACAATGGGCCGTAATATATAGAAAAAGCATTATTTCAGTGACATTTTTTGAGACAATAACTTCAAACCCTAACACAGATCGTTAGGGTTTAAAGTACTGGGGAATATGCCCAAAATACTGATAGGTCTTCAAAAATGCACTAAAGCGTAGGAATTTTTTTAAACCTCAATGCAACTAATCAATTTAAGTTAGATAATGCACTTTCACAGTATTAGAACCTCGAATAAGTTAACCTCGAATAAATTAACAATTTTGGTATCAAAGATTTCACACTGGGAAGTGCCTATTGTCGTGCTACCCGTGAACATGGTGGCTCAGCAATTTACATCAGGAAGGATGTTACATTCCGGGAAAGAAAAGATTTGAAACAACTATCAATAAAAGGAGTAGTAGAAATTTCAGCAATTGAATTATCAATTGAAAAGGAGACCATCATTGTAATATCTGTCTATGTACCACCTGCCAGCACAAAAAGCTTCTTAATGGTGACGGAGCAACTACTGTGTAAAATAAGCTGGACAAATAGTAAAATAATACTAGCTGGTGACTTTAACGTCAATATTATGAATGCACTGGATAAGACTACTATTGACTTTATTCATCTATTCAACTCATATGGATTACACCACATCATAAGTGAACCTACCAGAATAACAGCAACTAGCAGAACCTGTATTGATAACATCATCACAAACATAGTCAATTATGAGAAGTACGTGGAAAGGACAACTCTATCTGACCATAATACAGCCCAAGTTATAGTATTGAACATGGAGCAGAAGATCTTACCTTTAATAAAAAGAGTGAGAGATCTAAGGGAAGGAAACTTAGCTGATTTAAAGAGAAACCTAGCAGCACTAAACTGGGAAAAACTGAAGAGAATTGATGAAAGGGAAGTGAACACACAATGGGAATGCTTTTCTGAACTTTTTATGCAGGAGTTCAATACAACATGCCCAATGAAAAGCGTCACTAGGCACAAAAAAGTGAAAATATCGAAACAGAAAACTGAAGAAATAATGCAAACTAAAAATCTTCTCGACGCACTACTTCTCCTAAAGAACACAAATAGTCAATTAGCAGAAGCATATAAGGTCCAAAAGAAAAAGTATGATAATCTACTTCGATCAAATAAAAGTAAAGAATATAAAAACCGAATCCTTAACTCTGCAAACAAGAACAAGACCTTGTGGAATGTAGTCAGAGAAATAAAAGGTATAGAAAACGAAAACCTCATTAAAATAGCCGGAAATGCCCAAGAATTAGCAAACAGTTTCAATGCGCACTTCACTAACACAAGTAAAATGAACAACTTAGGGCATACAAGTTTCAAGCATAATATATCACGAAATGAAAAATCTTTCTGCTTCAAACAAGTTACCCAACACGAAATTGTAGAAATATGTTCCCTTCTGAAAAATAAAAACAGTTGTGGTTTTGATGGGGTACCTATCACAACAATTAAATCCTGTATTCGAGAAATTACCGAGCCCCTCACAATAATAATTAACAATTCTCTTAAGCATGGAACATTTCCAGACCAATTGAAGAAAGCCAAGATAAGACCAATTTTCAAAAATGGAGATAAAGATGACATTAAAAATTATAGGCCGATCAGTCTGTTACCATCCTTCTCCAAAATCTTTGAATTAGTGGTAGCTGGACAACTTGTAAATTTTCTGACGGAGTGTGACATCTTCAGCAAATCTCAACATGGTTATCTTAAAGGCAGATCTACACAAACTGCAATTTATAAATTTGTAAATGAAATTCTGGAAGCAATGGAGGACTCTGACATAACAATTGGCCTATTCTTAGACTTGTCAAAGGCCTTTGATTGTCTGGATCATAAATTTATTATAGAGAAAATGGAACAATACGGAATCAGAGGCACATCACTTCAATGGTTTGTCTATTACCTTAAGGATCGTCAACAACAAGTTCAGATCGTTACTGATACATCCGAAGCAATCTCTGATGCCTCAATAGTTGAGAGTGGTGTACCACAAGGCAGTATCCTAGGACCCATCATGTTCATACTCTTCATTGAGGATCTCAGTGCAGAACTTGCAAATCACCAAATATCCACAGTGGAATATGCAGATGATACCAACCTAATGCTAAGGGCAAATACTTATCCGGAAGCTGCGCAGAGGGCTCAGGAGGCCATGAATCTAGCGAATTAATGGTTTCAATGTAATAAGTTATGTATGAACACTAAGAAAACCAACATAATACTGTTTAAGACCTCACACTCTGGATTTGCGACACCAAAATCTTTGAAATTACTCGGAGAGGCATTACCCTTGGAGAGATCGGCGTTGTTCCTTGGTATGCAGGTTGATGAGTGCTTGAATTGGGGTGACCACATTGACAAGACATGTGCTAAACTGGCCACAATATGTTATTCCCTTGGAGTTCTGCGTCGGTACCTGGAGGGTGTTGAAATCAGAAGTATCTATCAGGGTGTGTTTGAATCAAGGATAAGATATGGTGTAATCTTCTATGGTAGTAAAATAGCAGCAAATAGAGTATTCATTATACAAAAAAGGGCACTGAGAACCATACTACAAATGAGGAGAACTGACTCGTGCAGAGGAAAGTTTCTACAAAATGGCCTTCTCACTTTTGCTGCCATACACATACAGGAGAGTTTGCTCTTTCTATTTAAGAACCAAAATGACTTTGATACTCTAGGAACCATCAGATACCAAACTAGGAACAACCAGCTTAAGTACCCACGCCATCGACTCACAGTGACAGAACAAGGTCCTAAATATACCAGTATTAAATATTTCAACAAAATTCCAGCTAACATCAGAGCTGAAAATAATCTGAAAAATTTCAAGAAGAAGATATTTCAACTGCTCCTGAGAATTGAACCGTATACTGTAGAAGAATTCTTGAACGCCAATATGGGTCTCTACAGTAATTAACTGATATTTATCTGAAATGCTTTTGACACTGTTTCATTTTAAAGTCACAATGTATTGTACTTTCATCTGAAATAAAGACTTTTGTTATGTTATGTTATGTTATGTTTTTCCATGAGCCTTAATGCTTAATCTAATGAGTAATGAGTATTGACATCGGTAACCACTATTTTTCCTGACAGCAGTTGAATCCATGTCGGATTAGCAACAAGTATTTTCAGGCCAACCAAGAGTCGACTCATTTTTCGACATCTTCATTAAAATTGATGTGCAGGTCAGCCAGGCCATGTGCTATTGACTTATGTAGTGAATTCAGGAAAAGCTTTTTATTATTTCTGGGAAGAATATTTATGAGTTTAGAATTTTTTTAGAGTGCCAGTTTTTATTTTATGATTAGGCTGAAGATCAATGGAAATTCAACAACTTTCAGATCGCTGTTGTATGTACGAATACAGCGATTTACATGGCTAAAGAAAAACGAAAATGCCGTTAAAACATCGCAAGACACAAATGCGAGATTGTTTAAGGTTCTGCTATCGTAGCGCAGTCTCTGTTTATCGTATTGATATATGGCACCCAAGGCCTCGGCTTGCTCAACATGCATACCATTGTACATCTATTTATTGTCTTATTTTCCATAGAAAGATTAATTTTTTGGATTGAGGAGCGGATATATACCTGAATGCAGTTGCTTTTTGAATCTTAGTTTATCAACCAGAATTAAACCCATATATTCGCTTCACTTCAATCACCTGATATCCTATCATTATGTTTTTTGCTCCTTCTTTCTTCAGTTTAGTACCAACGGTAAAAATGGCAACTGATTTATTTGATAAATAAATATTTTGAAATTAACAATTATTCTCAATCGATTTATCTTGATTGACACGTCACCATCTTTTTGACTGATATGGTATACCGCAGTGCCTCCTGCGAATTGGAGACTATTTTGCATTTCAACACTTTGGGTATGTCAGACATGGAAATATTGAACAACAGCGCACTTCTTTGTAGTACACCTGTTTCAATTTCCTTTCACGTGAGTTTCGTTCCATCTGTGTTCAATTTTCCAGATTTGATTCTACTGATCTATCTTCCCAAGTTTGTTTGGAAACTTTCATTGTGCAAGGTACCACATCTTGTCCAAAGATTTTTCTATGTCCTGAAAGACAGCTCATGTGGCTCATGGAAGAGTTTTTCTGGAATTCTGGTATTTTTAGTAGGTAAAGAACCGTTTAATGATTTTTACGAAATCCAGGCTATTTTTGTCTTCTATGATGTACAGATTATTCTTTTTATATCCAGTTGAGATACCTCAATATGTGAACTACAGCAAACAATTGTACACAATACTACTTGCAGTCAGTTTTGCTAACGCCAACTGTGTTGATCAGAGGTTGTTTCTTAGCCTAAAGATAGGCTTTCAGCACGACCAAACAGATCCTTTGCGCATTATACTACTGTTATTAGTTCTCCAGGAAAATTACCTCCTTTGCAAAGCTGATAATTTTCCTAGGAGACTTGCCTCTAATGTATATGGCAGTCAGCGTCACGCCACCCAGTAGATTAAGTCTTTTCATTTATGTATGGTCCATCCAAACAATACCTAAAAGCTATACCAAATTTGAAACAGATCCAGTCGAATTGGTTCTTTTAGTTCTTCAAAATAACTACCTCTAACATCCAATCGTTGGTTTAATGCGTTGAATAGCGACACAATATCACAGTCACATGACCAAACTAACATCGACCAAAGAAAAACAGCTACCAGAATAGTACAGATCAGAGATACTCACAAGTAGGTACAAGGCCAGCTGCTGCAGGTCCCATCCGGGTAGTCCTAGACCTGGAACAGAGTCTCTTCCGTCGAACTGCTGGGTCACCTGGGCTAATGCGGCCAGCGGGGAAGACATGGAGGGCGGTTCTATGGCGTTCTGGACACAGTGCAATAACTACATACTAACAGGTAGACAAGAAGCACGCAACATGCGTGTGCATATCTCGCGCAAAAATACGTATTGAAGGAGATAACACAGCCATGATGCAAACGATAATGGAGTAATCGAATTGGTTTTTCAGTATGAAATTATGATAAAGAATGAAAGGGACGATGATAAGTCGTCTATGGTGGCTTCCAGAAGACACTAGGTATCAGATGCCATTGCATACACCCGATAATCTCAGACACGAAAATATGAATTAGAAATTGGCCTTTCTAGACATTTCCAAAATGAATAAATGTACTATATTATATAGTGTCCTTCATGTGGTCCTGTAAAAAAACTGCAAATTCTTTCTTGCAAGTCTATTCAATTTGAATAAAATAGGATGTGATGAAATAGTGAAATTGGAGTTCCCTGATCAAAATCCACATTCATAAGAGCAATATTTTTTCGTATAATTCCTAAGAATTAGAACTCATGTCTAATTCAGTCTTTAAAGTCTAACCGCCGTATTCACAAAGCATTCAATCTCCGTCAAGTCCTAACTGAGGTCCTCAGTTAAGGATAAATAAGAATCGCAACCTCAGTTTAAGTGAAAATTAATGTGAAACAGGCCTGTTTCAGCAGCGTTATACATAAGTTAACTGAGGTTGCGATTCTTATTTATCCTTAACTGAAGACCTCAGTTAGGACTTAACAGAGATTGAATGCTTTGTGAATACGGCGGTAAATGTTTTATAATTCCAACCTCAGCCTTGGAATTATACAAAAAACTGAATATTTTCTGAATTGATTTCGAAACCGAACGGATTTTCAGAGGAATTTTTTTCATTTTTCATAAATTCATTTAGCCTCAATTCATTTTTTGATATCGTTTCAACAAAATGCCCCCTTTTTTCAATCCTGAGAGTAATGATGATGGAATGAAACAACTAATATAACAATTAGAACAAATATTCAAGCAATAAAACATATTCTTGAAGCACATTCAATAATGATATCTAAAATTAAAATATACTGATACCACGAAAAGTTTGAACTGATGGAAATTTCAAAGAATTATGGTACATAAGAAATGAGACACGGAGAGAGTTTGGCAACCTGTTTTTCGAAAGAAATTCGATTGAAATAGATAATTAAATTTTATCTTAATACCTAAATGTCCTACATAATTATCCCATGAGACACCTCTGGCGGCAATCGAAACATGAGAAATAACAAACAACAATGAAGTTGTTTCGATTCAATAAACTTTATTCATTTGTATTGTATTGGCATACAAATAAGAAATATCCATTTGAATAAAACAGAAGTTTTAAGAAACTCATCCTAAAGGTATGTTCACGCATATACGAATTTTGGAAAATTTAAGCGAATGAAATGGCGGCTGAAAATATCGCAGTGAAGTTGAAATAATTGAACTTCTTTGCTAATTCAGATCAAATTATGAT
Organism: Halyzia sedecimguttata; assembly: GCA_937662695.2. Classification (NCBI taxonomy): domain Eukaryota; kingdom Metazoa; phylum Arthropoda; class Insecta; order Coleoptera; family Coccinellidae; genus Halyzia; species Halyzia sedecimguttata. The sequence goes on along the minus strand of OW569413.2, from coordinate 3,620,143 downwards.
ACAACAGAATGCATAACATGTGTTATGTATTTTGTTAACCTCAAAATTAAATGCATTGGTACACAACCATTATATTTCATAATTTATCAGTAACAATAGAGAGGTTCGTTAATGTAGATGTTCTTCGCATCATTGCCATAGAATGGATTCTTTGGATGAGCTCTTCGTATCAGCTGTATCGTGTTTGGAAATAATATGAGGCTTGCAGACCAAGGGTGTATAGTTCAAAGCAGTTTCAAAAGTACCGAAATTCATGGCGATTATATCAGCTAGGTTCGAGAAATGGGACTGAAAGATACAAATGAATATTTTAATTATTTTCAAACAAATTCTAGATACTTTGACTTGAACGAATGGCAGTGACCATCACATTTTGTCTCATGATTATAAAATTATGTTGGTAATTTCCTATTTTACGATCCGCATCCATCTTCCGCAATTCGTATAAGCATAAACAAACCATTACTGTTCAGATGTAATAGTTGGAACTCTTCCGCTTCAGATTGAGAGCACATTATCGTTCTTGATTATTATAGAGGACACAAAGCAATATGTCAATTTAAGGACAGACTGCAGGTGCTTATTTATTTTATCATAGAACTAATGTTAACGATTTTTGGCGCTCTAGTTCCTCGGAACAGAGTGCTTATCAATTTGCTCAAATGTCTGTAATTTTCGAATTTTTGGCTGAAAATGGTCTCAAACGATTTGGTTCGACTCACTGATCAAGAATCCGAGGTCGAAATCGATTCTGTCCGGCCGTAGGAACGATAACTCTCGAACGAAAGGAGTTATAGGATTGAAACTTGCAAGGTGGGTTTGGAGCGTAAATATCTCGGACGAGCTCGTTAATGTGCGAAATCCATCAAGCGGTTTCGGAGTTAAGGCCGATTTTAGTAAAAACATTTTTTATGAATATTTCCGAAACCGATCACTCGATCTATCTGAAATTTAGCATCAAATTGGAGAATCATGACCTTCATACGCATGTGAAGATTTGTACTGACCAGGTTACTGCAAAGTGTCAAAAAACTACTTTTGAAAATTAAAAAAAAATTTCTACAATAACTCTCGAACGGAATGAGCTAGGCAGTTGAAATTTCCAGAGTAGGTTAGGGAGATTAATATCTCGGTTAAGTTCGTTATTAGGCAAAATAGGCCAGATGGTTTCGGAGTAAAAAAAAAAAATTTTTTTTTAAGTAACAAATTCCAAATTCAATTTTTATTCAATATGCAGTTTCACCATAAAAATCCATTGATATCATTTTCAACTCCAACAAGCTAATACTTTCGGAGATATGATTTTTCGAAATTTCTATAATGAATCGTACTTCTATGTTTTCAAAGAATGCTATAATTATTCTATCTAAGCTTTATTATATGATCTGTGTTCATACTCGTACATGTCATCCTGTTCTATAAGAGAGAGTCAAATTCATTTAAGTTTTTTTAATTTGATTTCTTCCATAGTGCAGTTCTCATTCTCAGATTGCTCATTTAATCTTGATAAATAAACTATTATTTGAATTGAATTTCCTTTATGATGCAGTTCAATCATAAGAATACATTGATATAATTCCCAACTCTGAGAAACCAATACAATTGAACAAGAGCACCAGAAAGCTCCTGTCCACAGGGCTTGAACCAATTTTTTGTTAAATGATTTATTTGATTTTTTCAGTATCCAGTATCCAATTAAAAATATTAACCTTTGAAATCAGTATTCCAAGGAGACTCCCGACATTCGGTCCTAAGCATACCTGAGTTGGAAGAACCGGCTATGTTCTTGTCAAACTTTGTTACTGTGTCCTGGCGCCACCTTAGGCACAGTACTGTAAGGCCCGAAATGAATTGTGGCAAAACTATTCAAATATGATAATAATGTCATGAAATCTCATTATTGCAACTATATTTTTTTTCTATCGAAAAACGAATTGCCAACCTTTCGGATTCAAATAAAACCACAGTTATGCTTACCTTCAATTTGCTATTAGCCAGCTTTTGCTCTTCCTTCCGATAGCTTCTTTGATACGAGGTTATTACACGCCTTAACCTGGTGTTAAGATCTGTGATGGTAGGCCACTGCTTATCGTCCAAAGTTTCTTCCGTCCTCATCTCCTCGTCAGGGTTGTGGGTGGTTTCCGAAGACCCAGAAGGTCCCGGTGACGGTTCGGGTATTTCAGAGTCCGCAGCCTCCTTCGTTTTGGATTTGGTCTCATCGGTACCGTCATCCTCTTCAGCTTCTTCCTCATTACTACAGGAAGAATAACGGTGAAATTGAGGAAAGGGACAAAAATGTTGGAACTTTCTATTTCTCTAAGATTTCCCTACCGGTTTTTAATTTTTCATCTTACCTTATTTCTGCACTAAGAATAATGTATGTTCATGCATTATCGATAATTAAAAATTGTTAAGCTAATATGACAAGCTAGTAGTTGCAAAATGGAAATTATAAACCACATAATTAATCTCTAGATATGGCGTAACCCAACGTTTTTTGTTACCATCACAGTTTATTAATAGCTCCTTTTATTTGGGTAGTAGTCTATAGAAAGAGCGATTCCAGAATAATATTTAGCAACTTGACATATTATAATCAAAACCCTTGGTAGTAGTAATGTATTGAACGGATAGAATTCAAGCTCCTAAACATATCCGACGAGCACGGTTGTAAAAAATTTTCTGCATAACAAGTTTGAAATAGCAAATTCTAGTGGCGCCACCTATTGATGCCTATCTGAGTAGGAAAGGTACATCTTCCAGTGACCTTCTGTCAAACGTGCATGACAATCGGACGGATAGAAGCCGAGCTATTAAGTTACAAATGACAGTATGATTGTGTGCAGTTCACGAGTAGTATACGCGCTTTTAGGATGGTCATGAAGACGCAATTGATGTCATGTCGGGTGATCGAAATTGTGGATAAATTCATTTAATATCAGCCTACATATTGAGAAGAGATTGAATTTTTGGTCATCTGAAAGGTCTGTACATCCTCTGTTGACCAAAAATACGCATGAATTTGATTGTCGAGAGTCAAAAGATGACGAAAAATGTCTTGTACAACATTGGGACGGTTGATGAAAATACTCAGAAAAATGCATTCGCCGATTAAAGGAAAGTTTTAAGCTGAAGTGGAGGCTATCCAGAAAGGTTGGTCCGACATCCTCAAGAACTTCTATACAGACGTACTTAAACCCTTGTTTGACATTCTTGTCTGTGTAAATTGCTGTATAAACTGAATGATATAAATCTGTATAAAATAAAGTTTACTAAAAAGAAAAATTTGCTCTTCTTTTGAAAAAGTCCTGTTGACTATGGAACTAACGATGAATCAATGTAAGCGCCCTGTACAACCACTAGTTTCGATAATCTCCTAACTGATATTAAATGCAAATATTTGTTTAGGGTCCTTTGCATATTTGTGGAGGATAAAATCAAATCCTGAAGGCCTGAATATAGTCTGCATTTTGATCAATTATAAACAGATTCATTATTATTAGTACATATTATTATATTATATTTTCAAAAGTGTTCAATAATATCCAGATGAGAAAAAGTTAAAGAAACACACCTAAATTATCGACATAATCATACAGGTTGTCCCAGCGGAAACAGCGTCGTTTGATATCCCGAAAAACAGAAAACGAACGTTTAAAATTTTGTATTAGAGCAACTACTGTGGGAAGGGGGCAGGCCCCTAAAATATTGAGAATGAAGTATTATTACCGGTTATACCGGAAATACCTATCTACTTCCTTATTTCAAGTGGAACATCCTGAATATTATTAATGTTTATACCCTTATTACACTATCCGCCGTACTCACAAAGCATTCAATCTCCGTTAAGTCATACCTGAGGTCCTCAGTTAAGGATTAATAAGAATCGCATCCTCAGTTAATGTATGTAACGGTGCTGAAACAGGCCTGATTCACGTTAATTTTCACTTAAACTGAGGTTTCGATTCTTATTTATCCTTAACTGAGGACCTCAGTTAGGACTTAACGGAGATTGAATGCTTTGTGAATACGGCAGTATGCCTTTTTCACGTCTATATTTGCGGCTATTATCATGGCTATTTGTTGGGTGAATTTCCCCCCAAATGAGTGGCACTATTACACCACGCTTTTTTCACACTTGTTTCAGGCAGTAATTTCAGAGCAAACATTGAAGAAATTGACATAGTTACCTTAAGTTCTTGTTTTGTTCGTATATTTTTAAAACAATACCATAGTGTTTTGAGAATGTCTGAAGAAAAGTTTAATATGCTACTACATAGAGTGCAAATTCACATACAGAAAAAAGACACTGTAATTCCAGAAAGCATTTCTCGAAAAACGAAATTGATAATTACTTTGCGATACTAGGCGAAAACTTCATATCACTCGGGGATAGCCATCACAGATTATCTTGCCTTCGTAAGTTTAGTTAGTTTACGTCCTCAGAGTAATAAACATAAATTTATTATTGAATTTACGAAGGCTGCCATTCAAAGGATAGAATAATTTAGGTTATGTTAAGAAGACGTCAAGTCAGACAGATAAATATTGTGTTGGTAGACATGACAATTCGACAAAAAGGCTTGAATTCCCCACGATTCAGGGGGAACAAATATAACCAGTTCTATTTATTTTCAAGCCTGAAACAGTCTACAAAATAGTCCCGGGCGCATGCGTATTTCTTCAAAATTTCAGGCGCAGTCAGTCAGCGTTGCCTGGCAGCACGTAAGTGTATTTCTGTCTTGAGTCTTCAAAAGTTTACGTGGTTATAAACGGATTGACATAATATAATTTGAGCAGCAATACTTTCATCTGCAGGTCTAATGTGATTGTTTCACGAGATTGTAGGGATTACGACCTTACTGTATGAAATGAGGAAAATAAATTATAAAACAACGTGAAATCAACTCTTGCGCTTGTTCATGTTTGAATCCTCAAAACTATGCTATCGATGAAAATAAATTCATGTGGAAAATCCGATTTTGCATCAGTAAGTGAAATGGAATCGTTTTAGACTAGCTCAAAATTCGAAATTGACAGACATTTGGGCAAAATATTAGCGCTCCGAAACAAGCGCACGGAACGATCCAAATTATGTTAATACCTATGATAGTTACTGCAAACGTCGAGTTACGGAGATGGTAAAAGTTAGTAAATAGTGAAAACAACAAAAAATAGACCCTGTAGGATTGTCCGCCTTCTGGCTCCAATGTATAAAGTCTACTCACTTTGCCGTAGAGGGCGTCGACGGTTGGAGATTCGAGGCGGCTGCCAGCATCTGAAGATCTCGATCGGAGGGGGGGCCACAGCGGGACAGGAAACAAAGGTTAGGGTCGGCGCGCATCGCAGTGTAGTTCTCATAGCCGTGCTTCAGCGTGCCAACGAGAAGAGACTTGTCACACTCACTGTCCCACCACTCAGTAGGTAATTGCTCCGTTACGGGAGGGTTTATCGGCAAGGCACTGTGGATTACGTCACGCCAATTGTAAATTTTGGAAGTATCGACTTAGCCGATCGATTTAACCGATTCGTTTTGGAGAGAAGCGGAACTTCTTGGTGTGCAATGGGGGTCGCCTTAGAAACTTATCCCAATTGATCCAAAAAAATTGATGCACATCTTATTGTAATCTCTTTATGTTTTTGACAAAGGCGTTGAAAGACTTTATATATTTATACTTGAAACAATTAAGAAGTTATAATCATATCTTGTGATTTTACGTTTCTACTTCAACGTGGTCTCTTTGAAGTCCATCAAGACAGTGCAGTTAAGTTTCAACCCCTCAAATAATATTTACTACAAGATGGTTCTTGTGCGACAGTTGAATCCAAAAGGTAATACACAGCGAATTCCTTCGCGAGACAGAAGAAACTCTTGTGTAAAATTATGATTTCACATTGTTTAGAAGAGATGAATATCTTATTCATCTCTCAATCCCCAATTGTTAGCAAATAAAATCGCCATAAGTTGCAGGACTTGCAACTTACTAAGTCTTCAGAAATGTATCACTGATATCAGAAAGGGCGATACTTCTCCCTCACGTGATTTTTTAAAATGGCGCACAGTAAATTTTCTTCAACAATGATTTATTTTGTCATTTCAGAAAATCGTTCGTCCTTAGTGATCCAATAAATCAATTTTCACATGAAACTGGCTCCCATTGCACATACTAAAATTTCACTTCTTATATTTTCATCATCAGCCCGTTTTGCACACGGAAATTTTCGATTCCAATACTAGAAATTTTTCTGTTTGTCAATCAGCTGTTTATAGTGCCTACATTCTTACGTCATTCGATTCACTCGATGTTACATGTTAGTCGAGACATCTTTTTTCCAGTTTACTACATAAAGCAAACGGTCAACAAGCTTGGGCAAAAAAAGGGGAGATCTCTAGTAACCAAACTGCATTCTTTTTCTTCACGAAAATATTTACAATTGGAAATCATCCCAACCTCATTTACTCTATGTTAAAATTAAGACTTTCCAAGAAATCAAAATTGGTTACAGTGGAAAACAGTTTTCAAGCCAACATACATGGTTTCAGGCTACATTATATTCAATTTTACTTTATAGTTAGCCATTAATAATTGATTGATAATAGTGCCTCAAGTCAATTTTTTTCAGAAATTACTTCCAAAAATGTTTGTTTTTTATGCTTTCGTTTACTTCAACAGATACTGAAATAATTCCATCAAATTAATGGGAACCATTTGTATTAACTACCAAACCAATCATCAATGAACTTTGTCCCAAAATGAGTTGATATAAACGTAGGATGAAAATTTGCACCTACTAAAAATTTAGTTCGGCTCAAACGTGTGCCTCAGGGAATAACACTGCAATATTTGAAGCCATTGGGATAAACAGCCTGCAATCTTCAACAAAAATATAGACATCACTTCACTAAGCTTCTGCGTCTAATGTAGTAACTACCACACAATTACGGAAAGGTATTACAATTAATACAAGCAGTATAATCTCACATTTACTGTTATATCAGATGCAAATATACCTCTTCAATCATAGTTCAAAAAAGTAAACCTTGCAAATTTGACAAACAGAAAATTTCAAGGTGTGAATCAAATTTTCTCCTTTATAGTGTTGTAAATAATTCTGAACTTTTTATTTTCTGAATGCACGGCAATAACTTGCATGGACTTTCAACGACAACAATATGCTAATCCAAAATGAAATTTGGTAACTAGTGCCGTACCGTGTCAACTCAAGGAAACTGGATATTGATAAGTCTGGACTATTTTTTTATTGTGTTAATAACAAAATGTATGTTGTTAAGAAGTAAGCGAAAAAGCTGTGGAATTATGATTATTACATCGTGATCTCATCCCTCCACTTTGGTTGTGTTCCAAAGGTTGCAACTCATAACTTTTAAATAAAATTGAAATGTAATGGCATATAGTTTCTATTTTACACCACCAAGGCGATATTTTTCGGGGCAAATGTTACTTTAAAATCACTTTTAAAAATATCCAATAGTACCTCGAAATTACCAGAAAATCATTTCAACTGTCGAACATCACTGGGATACCCAAGTAAACATGGCAACAAGACCATTTTCAAGAATACTTTTGCCAGGCGAAATTATTTCAGGCGAAAAATATGAAGTGAAACTTACCGGAGCCCACAAACTCACCTAGATCAGTTCTTTTTCAACAGCCAAATTGGCGCGACTGAATCGTCACGTTGCCATATTTACATGGGTTAGTGATATTCCGTCCAAAATAGTTATCTGGAAATTTTATTTTTTTTCAACCCAATGTTGGATATTTTCGATACGAAATACTCAAAACTCGTTCAGAGATGCTGTGCGATCTACATAAATGTGTTGGGTGATTGATTTTATGGTGGAAATAATGAACTAGGACAGAGCACAGACTTACGCCAAATTCGTGTTTGAGATATTGGTGTATAATGTATATCACTTTGAATATTATTTTTACCTTAGAAATTATTCTGAAGCAACAATTTCAACCTCCCTCTCGTAACTTTTCGTAAAGACAATCCTTACCCCGAGAGTTAAAGCTTTCGGAACAAAACCAATAGATGTGGCATTATACAGGCCTGATGAGTTCATAATTTTGAGATTGAAAAACCAGTAGCGATGAAAATATCAATAGAGGCATTCGAAAGCTCCGATTATGAAGCTACTTATGTCAGGGCTTGCTAAGCTAAGCATGGCCTCAAGCAGGGGCATGCAAACATGTTAAAAATATTAAAAAGGCAAGCTGAATCCCAACATTATTCATTAGCGGATACTCTTTTCATCTTTTTTTTTTGAAAAATGTAAGAGTAAATGGGTAATTAGAACGTCCTTAGGTAAAACCACTGGATGAGTACAAATTGAGCCTGAATTGCAATGCACATAGAGATATTGATTTCGGATTTTCCAATACTTTTCTAGGCTGTTCTATACTTCGAAATTTTTGCATCGTTTTATGGTGATAAAATCTTTGAAATAATAGTCTCACCCACATTTTTTGCCCAAGGTTCAGAAAAAATGCTTACCTTCGACATATCGAATAAAATCTCACAGCTGAGTTAAAAACTAGACTAAGAAAAGAGTGTGAAAAATTTACCTGGCATGTACTCCATCTGCAATGTGTTGAACCAAATCTCCTATGATTTCATGCTTTATATAATACAGCATTCGAACTCGTAGTAATACTCTGGAATCAAAGAAACCCAAACCATCAGCACAAATAAAGGCTTATCAGAACAGTATCAACTATCAAGTCCAGATTTCAGCCGGCTTTTTCATTTCATTAAATACCTAAAGTATTCTCTAAATTAGCATGTAATTCATCATTAAATTTAAGTTAAGTCCATATTTTAACGAGAGCAATTCCAGAAAGAAGTACCCGACCAAATGAAGATCTCACAAACAAATTTGAGAAAAAATTTACAGGGCGAGTCTTCAAGTTGTATATTAATTTCAACTATAGATTCCTCTCGTCAAGTAAAACACTTTTTCCATTTACCATTTTTCCAAATTGTGTTCAGGTAAAAAGACACACTATTGTAGTTTTGACATGGATGAATGGAATGAATTTTGGTGTGAAGTTTTCTATAACTATGACTCATAATCTCAATTAAAAGTTTTTTTCCTACATCCCCACTGGTTTCCTCGTTATAGACTCACGAATTCATAAAATTATGAGAAATTAGCAGAAAGAATGCAGATGAAGGCTATCTTGAGTAATTTCAAGATTACTCATTTTAAAAAATTAAATTATTCTTCATTTTCCCTAAAACGCACTTTCCGAGATATTCTTCATTGAATGTTATAAAATTTGATGAAAACTGCTTTTATGAATCTGGACCTGAACTGGAATCACATATTATCTGCGCTAGAATCCTCGAATAAAACCATAGACATAAAGACTGCGTAATGATCTCAAAGTTGACCACTTCTTAGTCGTCAAAAGAATAGAACGCTCCTAGAAATAGGTAGAGTTAGTAACCTCCTTATCTCAGATGATTTTTGTGCGCATGAAACTCGCTTGTTTCAAAATTGATTGGTTATATAATAATAACATTTTCCACATCAACTACAGTGAAGTACAGAGAAGAATGGGAAAACAAGTCAAAAAGATGTATTACTCATTATTCATCAATAAGGTACCCTAGAATCATTTAGCATTTTTACAGAAATCGAAAAACTCTTGAAGACTGTAAGGTTCACTTTGTAATCAATAATAATAAGATCAAAAATGGTTCTTCTAAATGAGCTGGAGTTCAGTAAAAATTGAATTCTTCTAGGTAAAACATTAAAGAATCTTATGCACATGTACTCTGTTCCCTTCTCGGTAAGGGACAGTGAGTGGGTTGGAAACACAAGAGGTTGCATCCTTCTGGTGTTATTCGAGTTCAGATGTTCATTAAAAAGATGTTTATTCTTGTGTAGGAACATTAAGATTTTAAATATGTATTGTCCATACAAGGTGACAATTCTGTTTTCCCTGAAATGTCCTCGACACGAATCTCGGAGACCTATTCTGAACATCGTTCGTACAGCCAGCTTCTGCGTGTAGGTAATTTGCTGTGTTGCTGAATGATATGATAGCTGCTTCCCCATGATATAATCCCATAGCTCAAGGAGGAATGAAACATGGCATAGTACACTGATTTTAGTACTGATAACTCTACTTGATCTCTTAGAACCCTTAGCATTTATACTGTTGACTTTAATTTTTTATTTAATTGTTCAATATGTGGGACAAATTTTAGATGTTGATCAGCATGTATGCGAAGAAACTTGGCAGAGTTGCTGACAGTTATTTCGATGTCCTCATATCCAACACTTTGAGGGTAGGTTCTGTTGGTTCTATCAGTCCTAAATATGATATATTCCGACTTGCTAGTATTGATGACTAGTTGATTTTCGGCACACCATTTACTCATTAAGTTCATTGAAGCATTGAAGTTTTCAACTGCCACTGCCACATTTGTAGAGGGGATTAAAACATTTGTATCATCAGCATAAATTATGATCTTGAAGGTATCGACAGGAAAGTATTCAGGTAAATCGTTGATGTAAATTACAAATAAAAGTGGACCCATTATACCCTCCTGAAGAACGCCTATACCATGCACAAGTTCTGCTGAGAGATACTCGCACCTCCCATCTGACACCATAACTCTCTGTCTTCTGTCCTCTAAGTATATTATCATCTTAAAAGGGGATAAGTTAACAGAGGTATAACTTAAGGTTATATTATAATCAAATTTTAATTCCTTGATAAATAATTATTTCCAAATTTCAGCTTGTTTGTTAATTGTGCAAATTCACCTGCAATTCAAACATCTTGAATTGCAGGTTATTCATCTTATTCTCTACTTAATAGAATTTCCTTGTTCTGTATTATTCTATGAATTTTTCTCTATTTACCCCCAATAGTGAATAAAACTTTTAAATTATCTGTTATCCATATCATCAATACCTACATTTATTTTCATACTGCTTTGATTCTGCACAATTATTCTGAGGATTTCTCTCATGTATGGAACATAATTTCAACTTGTAATACACATTCAATGAATAATTTTCTAGTTATAACTCACGTCACTTCTAATTATTTTATTCCAACTAGTTGAATCAGAAATATGTAGTATGAGTGGAAGTTCATGCATAAAAATTACTTGTTATCCACAATCAAAACTCACTCTTTTCATCAAACGATAAATAAATTTAACACTTCAAAGTGGAATATCAATTATGTATAATTATCATTCCACATATTCAATCAAAATGTGGGACAACCCAATTATCGTTGACGAGAAATTTCTTAGAATTCCAATCCCCTCTTCAATAACATAAATTTTCAAATGTCACAAGCCAAACATAAAAAAATGGACAATTTAACACAGAAACGCCAGATAAATTAGAATAAAACCTAATTATTACAAAAAACAGAAAAAATATTGCGGGAATAGGAAACTATAAATGATAAGTAACGTTATATTGTTCTAATTATTACATTTATGTGCTAACCTCGGTTGAATTACAGTAAATGCGAGGTTGTCAGATTGTTTTGTTGAGTAATCTAAGGTTTTGATACATTCGAAAAGCTTTGTGAAATCCGAATTCCGTTAATCGGCTTGCTAAATTTGACAGCGGAATTGGTTAATTGTGTATAAACCGTATCTTCGTGAAACCCACTGCTAAAATAATATGTCTCTACAGGGGCGCCGACTCCGTGGGTGCTCGGGTGCTGCAGCACCCACGAGAGGTAAATAGTGGGTGCCGGGCACCCACGATGGTGAATATCTAAAATACTTCTCTTTCTCATATTTTAACTAAATCAAAATAATATAAGTACCGAAATAGTATACGTAATACGCGCGCCTAGAGACAAACCTAGCTTCTCTCACGCACGCAGCGTGCCGGCTCGGCGCCGCCGCGTTGCGCCAACCGCGCCTGCCACACCCGCCCCCCGCCTCTGTATTTGCCACCGCCCGCACTGCTCGCATCATACGCACCCACCACACGGGCGCATTTTCATTCCTTCTGAGACTAGCGTCTGTGTAGATAGCACGTAACTGTTAGGTTATGTTATGATGGATAAGTTTGTCGTTCGGACCCGTAAGGTACCTAAATCTGAAGAACCTTCCACTAGTAGTAATAGTGGCTCTTGTCAGCTTAACATAGGTCAAGACCGAAACGTTACTTTATGTTCAGAGAAGAAAGGACGCAGCTATCAAAGTAAGTGGCAATCAGTTTTTCCATGGCTATTGTATGATGGAGACATCGATAAAGTGTTTTGCGAAATCTGTAGAGAAACTATATCTAGTGGCATTTCTACGCCAAAAAAATCATCAAGAGATGATGACTCCATTAAAGCATTCACTGCGATTGGTTTTTCATCATGGAATAAGGCTTTGGAAAGATTCAAAAAGCACGAAATGTCTGAAGTTCACCGTTTTTGTGTTTTACATAAAGCCAATGTAGACCGTGGCGTCAATGTACACTCAATGTTATCAAAAAGTAAACTTGAAGATATGAAAACTGCTAGAACTGCCCTTATGAAAATGATTTCTACTCTTCGCTTTTTAATGACCGGAGGCCTTGCCATAAGGGGCCATGAGGATGAAAATTCAAATTATAGTCGCTTATTGAAGCTGCGTTCAGAGGATATTCCCGAGTTGAAGTCGTGGCTTCAGCGTAGTAAATATAAATGGTTGTCACACGATGTCACTAACGAACTGTGTACAATTTTGAGTCACGAAGTATTGAGTAAAATAATTAAACTAATACAAAATGCTATATATTATTCTGTCATGGTGGATGAAACCAGTGATATTACCAATCATGAGCAAGTCACATTCTGCTTCCGGTACGTGGACTCGAAGCTTAATATACATGAAACATTTTTCGGACTCTATGAAACGTCGTCAACCACATCTGAAATTTTATTTGAAATTTTCAATGACGTCTTAAAAAGATTTCGCCTTGATATCAAAACTTGCAGGGGTCTATGTACAGATGGCGCTGCTAATGTTTCTGGAACGCATACTGGCCTTAAAGCACGAGTTCAAGCTATCGAACCAAGGGCAGTTCATGTGCATTGTGTCGCACACTCTTTAAACTTGGTTGTTCAAGATACCATGAAAGAAGTACCGGCAATTAGAGATTTTTTAGTATTAATAAGAGAGCTAATTGTCTTCGTTCGCTTGTCACCGAAACGCCAAGCTTGTTTTGAATCGCTACAGGCAGCTGAGGATGCACAAAATCTTTCTCTACGGCCGTTTTGTCCAACAAGATGGTGCTGTCGTATATCTTCTTTGAAAACAATTATCGACAATTATAGTGTACTTCTATGTTTTTTGAACAACATAAAAACTCAGAAAGATGATGCCGGTGCCAAAGCAAAAGGGTTTTTAAAAAGTCTTCAGTCTTTCGAATCTCTATTTATCATTAAAATTTTGATAGAAATTCTTAGTCGCATTGAAGCTTTGAATGCTACGTTACAGAAGATATCTCAGCATCTGCAAAAGGCTGTCCATAATATTAATACAGTCAAAGAAGTTATATCGTCCCAAAGAACTGACGAAAAATTTGAAAACGTCTGGAAATCTACTGTAGATTTGGCTCACATTTTGGAATTGGATGAACCTAAAATACCAAAAATACGGAGAAGACCTAAAATGATAGACGACTCTACAAGTGAGCCGCACGAGTTTTCTAGTCCAGCTGACTTTTATCGAAAAATTTATTTTGAAGTGTTAGATAAAGTCATAGGCTGTATTGAACAGCGCTTCACTAAAGATACTTTAGCACACTTGAGCAACATGGAACTATTTCTTACTCAGCAAAATAATGATGACATGACAAGCAGTAATTATGTGAAAAACTTTTATGGAGATGACTTTGACATGGATCGTTTGATTCTTCATCGAAACATGCTTTTAGATATTGCACAAACAAAAAATTACCAACTAAATAGTGTAGAGGATGTTGTTTCTTTTATAACTACTCATTGCGAGTCTACCAAAAATATGATACCAGAAGTCATCAAATTATTAAAAATAATTTTAACTATTCCAGTCTCGACATGCACAGCTGAAAGGTCATTTTCAGCATTACGAAGAATAAAGACTTACTTGAGGACTACTATGACTCAGCAAAGACTTAACAATTACATGGTAGTGCATGTAAACAGAGAAATAGCAGATGATTTGGATCTTGAAAACATTGCCGACATATTTATAAATAGAGCAGTAGTTCGTCAAAATACATTCGCACTGAATAAAACATAATGCTTATGATAAATAAGGTGCACATGTCAAACTGTTGTGTAATATAATAAATTATCTTTTCGAAATATCTTGTAATTTTTTGTGTCTAGTAAGTAACAAAAATAAATATAAGTAGCTAGGTCTGTCATTAAAAATGCTGGAGCACCCACGGGAATTTTAAAAACTCGGCGCCCCTGTGTCTCTATGTTATCTATACAGTTCGGTCATAGAGTTTATAATTAATTATCTTGTATATCTTGCCTATGTAATTAATATGGTTTTATATCATCCGATATCATTGTATTCATTTATATGATGATTATTAGAATATTTAAGGAATATAAGAATAGGCAATGACGAAATTGTGGATAATAATAGTAGTGGATATTGAATAATATCAAGTTAAGTTCAGTGTAACAATATTCAGGATTCATAGCACATAATTTGTTGCAAATGCTGCTTTAAGATTATTGAAATCCATTTCATAAGACTTGGGTCAGTAAATAAGTTTTCTCAAACAATTTTATTGAATTTCAAGCATCTGATGATTTATCATCGGATTCTTACTGGAATTCTTACTGGAATTATTATTGTGTAATTATCGGTAAGCTTTAGCTTTAGCTTACTGATAATTATACAATAATAATTCCAGTAAGGATATTGAACAATGTTAATGAATTTCAAGCATCAGATGATAAAGCTTCTCGATAATTATACAGTAATAATTCCAGTAAGAAGCCTGAATGATACCTCCAAACCATTGGATTTCACGATAGAGGATTTATTGTAGCAAATTAAATATTAAATGGTTTCCTTCTGGGTTTTCTCTCCAAAACTCTGAAAAATATTTGTTAAATAAAAATTTGAAGAAAGAGAGAAAAAAGAATACTTCCTTTTACTTCAATCCGGCGAGTCATTATACCATTAAAGAAACTGTTTTATCTATACCACAGACTCTGAAAATTATTTATTATAGTATATATATATATATATATATATATATATATAGATGTAACTAAGGGACAACTGAGTCCCAAACTGGTATATGGTTGGTAACAAGTGAGACCCGTTTTGTACATGTGAGGCCCCTTTCCGGGTCTCGCATTGTTTTTTGGTGCAAATGGACTCCTTAGGGGCCCCCCTCAGCTCCCTGATGTCTCCCCCAAAAAATTTTTTGGACTCGGATGTCTGTTATAAGCCTCAACTTACACGGAATTTAGTTAATGGGAATTCGCTTCAGATGGCGCTGTAGAAGTTCTGTATATACTTTGCGAGACCCAGAGTATATATTCTCAATTAAGCAGGTTGCTGTGAGATGAGAGTCCCGCCAATCTGACAACACTGCTCTATAGATCATTCAGTACACTAACGGTGGTTTTCAAAAAGCTCTGGTTAGATGTATTATAGCTTTAATACGATTTCGGCTAGATGAACTGGACATCAACATAGAAGTTCACTGATTTGGCAAGTAATAGTTATGAAAGTGTCATCAAACACTGGGTCAATATATTATTATCTTTCTAAGAATCAGATACATTGAAATGAAAATTTATCAAATAATAATATTCATTATTCATTGTCATTTCCACACACGATCATACGATAGATTAACCATTTAAATATTTACTATTGACTGGCCCGCGATATTTTCCAGTTTCAGAGAATTATTGGTTTCTCTTAATTCCCGAAAAACTATTGACTTTACTCATTCATAAGTGTTAATGAGTCGTGTAACTACACGACTCTCAATTTTCTTGTTTTAGTAGATTCAAAGCGTCTAAGACTTAAAGACAAATATTTTGAAATGATTCTTGAATTATCTGCATATTTTATTCCATCCATTTTTGGAATTATTAATTCGGTGAACGGTTAACTATCTCGAAATTACGAAATGTTTGTTTTTCATACAATCGGTAAACCCATCCAGCTATTGAACTCCAACAAGGCTGCTCGGATCTCCAACAATATAGATCTAATCGTGTTCAAAGATGGAACTTGGCAGTAGAGTTAGATTCTGAAGGCTCCCGAAAAATTCCAGCGTTGTTGGACGAACAATTTCTGATATATAGGATTTTTTCCAAGAATTTTCAATGATTTTTTAAAAACTTTCTAGTGATACGATTCTCACTACATTTTGCAAGAATTTTAACGCTGGCATTCTACAATAGATAACCTTGTTTGAATTGGATCGGTTTAGTATTTTTCGAGTTATTGAGGAAATAAGAACCAAATTTCAGATGGGTACAACTCCAAAATCGTTTGGCTGATTATGTCCAATAAACAAACTTAAGTGTTTCAATCAGAGTCACAACCTGAACTAAAAATTTCAAGTTGCTATCTCTTTCCTTTCTCAGGTTATCTTGACATAAATAATATTTTTTTATAATGTTTCTAAAATTTTCTACTCATACGATTCTCACAATATTTCACAAACGTTCTCAGGTTTGTATTCTAAAACTACTCAACAAGTTTCAATTCGATAGGATTTGTATTAGTTGAAAACAAAATTATTACTCGGAAACCGTTGGCCGATTATACCCATTATCGAACTCGACCGTCGTATTGAGATGCGCCACCTACCCTGAAAATTTCAAGTCGCTCTCTCTTTCCGCTCTCAAGTTATCGTGGTAACGGCCAAATTAATAAATTACAGACATTTGGGCAAAACGATAACGTGATATTCCCCAGAACATCGCGAAAATTAGACAAGGTCTCGCAGTACTGTAATGAGTTTAAAGTTTTTGTCACAATTATCAAGTAATCTGAATAAGACAAGAAATGATGTTGATATTCATACGGAAAAGCGAAATAACGACCGACTACCTGAATATCTGGGAGAGACAAATACTTTCAAAATATTATGGAAAAAAACATTTTCTGAAATTTCCTCATTACAAATTACCAGAACTGAATTCCAACAAAATTGTGAGAGATATCTAATGCCTTCCTTCAATTACTAAGTAAAATACTTTATAGGTAAAATAAAGAAGAATTTAAACCCAACAAGAGTGCTAAAAATTATTAAGCCAAAACCAATAGACCAATTCTACCCAATGACGAACTCATTCGAGATATTAATTCCTCAATTCATGATGAACGATATATTCTTTCCTCAAATCCACTCTGAAAATTATTATATCAATTGAAACATTAGCCAATATTCTAGTTTTGTTTTTACTGGAGATATTCTCAACTCAATATTATTAACTTACCAATACCATTCCCATCATCATATGGATTAACCATGGGCATTAAAATATCACCCAAAATGTATGATATCATATTATAATCCTCATAATTCTACGATAGCCGAAATGAATTCAACATGTCATGTCTCAGAAAAATGAGTTGGCATGTATCAACACAGATCATAATTCAATAACAATTCATAATTCATAGCATTCTGTGAAAACATAGAAGTACGATTTATTATTGAAATTGTGCAAAATCATATCTCCGAAAGTATTATATTTAGAGTTGAAAATGATATGAATGGATTCTTATGGTGAAACTACATCTTGAAAAAACATTGAATTTAAAATTTGTAGTATAAAAATTTTTTTTTTTGTTTCTCCGAAACCATCTGGTCGATTTTGCCCAATAACGAACTTAGCCGAGATATTAATCTCCCAAACCTACTTTGAAAATTTCAACTGTCTAGCTCAGGGCTTTCCAAACTTATTTTTACTGTGACGCCCTTGGGACTTTGCCATTTTTGTACGACGCCCCTTCACTCAGCCCCCAAAAATATTTACCAATTTTAGTACTAGCCTAGTAATACGTTATCAGCTCAGTAGACTCGGTCGCAATCAACGTGCGACGCACATTTCTTTCGGTTGTTATCGTGTCTACGGGCGGATCGATAGGTACTGATTACTGACCACGGATTCTTGATCAGTGAATCGCACCAAATCGTTTAAGACAAATTACAGACATTTGAACAAATTGATAAGCACTCTGTTCCGCGGAAAAAGAGCGCCAAAAAAATTGAAGACCATTTCAGATCTAGGTGCAATCCTAATGCGAAAACGTGATATAGGTTTGTGAAGTACCTAATCAAGTTTACATCAACTTCCAGTATGACTGATGTGCAGAAACCCAAACACTGCTCCAACTTCAACGAAGACATTTCGATGAGAGAAAACAAATAGTTCATGTGAAATGAAAGTGATGTGAATATCATCATGAACGAATATAAATATCAATGTTGACAACAATAATAGGGTATCTAAGAAAGTTTTTCGACAACAAGATTTGAAGAAACCATTGACCATTATTGGAAAAAATGTCCTGCGGACAGGAGCTTTGGCGCTCTTGTTCAAATGTTGACAAATTATATCCCCGAAAGTATTGGTTTCTCAGAGTTGGGTCTTATATCAATGGAATCTAATGATAGAACTGCATCATGAAATAAATTGAATAAGAATCCATTGATATTATTCCCAACTCGGAGAAATCAAAACTTTCAGAGTTATGATTTGTCAAAGTTTGAACAAGAGTGCCAAAGCTCCTGTCCACAGGGCTTTCCCACTTTTTGACGCTCTTGTTCCTCGGAACAGAGAACTTATCAATTTGTCCAAATGTCTCTAATTTTCGAATTTTTTGATGAAAATGGTATCAAACGATTTGGTTAGACTCACTGATCGAGAATTCGTGGTCAAAATCGATTCTGTCCGGTCGGCCGGCCCTCCGTTAACACGATGACTCTCGAACAAAATGAGCTAGACAGGTGGAATTTAAAGAGTAGGTTTGAGGGATAAATATCTCGGTTAATTTCGTTATTGGGTAAAATTGGCCTAATAGTTTCGGAATAACGAAAAACAAATTTTTTTTCATTACAACTTTTGAATTAAATATTTTTTAAGATGGAGTTTCATCATAAGAATCCATTGTTATCATTTTCAACTCTAACAAGCTAATACTTTCGGATATATGATATTTCAAAATTTCAATAATACATCGTAGTTCTGTGTATTCACCAAATATGAACACAGAATCTGTCTGTGTTCACTGTTCATAAATGTCATTTTATCTAGCTATTAGAGACTTGTCTATCGTAGTTTTAAAATATTTTCTGTTGGAAAACAAGTATCCGATTCTTCAATTTATTAATATATACAAGACTGTTTCGAAACTGAAAATAATATTGAATAATTTGTGTATAAATATGGGGATGATGTTCCAGAAGATTTAGAATTGGGTCATTTTAATGAGGTGTGAGACATGTTCCTATATACAGTAATTTCATAATGTTGCTAGGAAAAATATGCTGGAATAAGGATCTACATTTGTGTATCCAACATTTTTTCTTGAGTTCAGGTCCATAATACCGAAAAGAATATGTAAGTGGTATGAACTATTAAATTTTAAATTATGAAAAGGGGATAGTGTTTTATTAATATATTTTGAACTATTAAAATAAATTGTTTGTCATCAGCCTCTACCTACCAAATATCAGGAGTAAATGGACAATCTGCTTTGATTGTCTCCAGCCTTGCTCTAGACATTTCGATGATATGTTTCTTAGGTATTTCGAGTTGTGTAAACTATGTACCGAGTGTGAGTTGCAACAACCCATTCCACGAGGTTGAATCATTGCAGATTGCTCATTTAATCTTGATAAATAAATTTAATGACAATTTTTGAAGCATCAAAGCATTGAAGCTTTCTAGATTGCTCTATTTTTATGCTAATTTATGAAGCATTTTTTTGTAAACGATATATTTTTAAAATTTAAGTTCTTTCATGAGTTCTATTATAAGAATTCATGGCTACAATTCCCAACTCTGAGAAACCAATACTTTCGGAGATATATGTTATTTGTCTGTTTGAACAAGAGCGCCAAAACGTTCCTGTCCAGAGGGCTTGAACCAATTTTTCAATTCCGCTTCTGTACGTCAATTCTCAAGAATTTTTGTAATTAAATTCAAAATGTAGGTCTATGACTCATCTCATGTAGGATTTATATACATCAGCAAATTATAATCAAAGTATTCTATGAAATCATAATATAAAATGGAGAATAATTATTATACATAGTTCACAATCTGACTTGCGAGTTCGACTTAATATTATCTGAATTTCGTGCCTTCGCGGGCTCATTGTCTCGACTATTTATTCAATTTTTTGTTTATGTTTAGATTTGGCATCGTTGGAGGGACTCGCAAGTGTGAAGGATATACCAGAATATACACTGAGGGCCTCGCATTAGTGTTTGATATATAACGGGTCTCGGAACTTCTTTGGATATTTCTTTTTCAACAGTTTTTTGAAAAAGCTTCCCCTCTTACGATATGCGCAATAAGCACCATTATAACCTTGTAATAATGAAAAAAATATTTCAAAAAAGTTATATTCTGATATGGGTCTCAGGTTGTCTGTTGGCTACCGCGGGTCTCACATGTGTTGATATTTAAGTGTATATACAGGGTGTCCCAGAAATCAACGATAAGCCGGTAACGGGTGATAGGCCAAGTCATAACAGTTATCAGAAAAATATAAAAAAAAATCTTTGTCATGTACTTTTCAAATTATAGGTATTAGAAGATAAAAAGGAAAAACTGACATCCTGTGATGATGTTTCAAGTCCTGTGTCTACAAATATTAATTTATCGTCAGTCTTTTTTCTGTAATATAATTATGAATAACCATTCTGTAAATTAAAGTGTAAAATTAAAACATAAATGCCTCAGTTTTAAATAAAATGTTGGATTTTTGCCCAACATTAAATTCAAAATAATTACATCATCCAACTTTAACCGACTGTACTGTAAAAAAAATATACTACACTATTTTGGCAAGTAACATCAAAAGATGGCGCATTTAGTCTGGATTCCAAAATGGTATGATACTTGCTAGATTACTTCTTAGTTAAGGAAAATAATAATGTTTTTTAAATGGAACCGGATTTCAGGCCAATTCTGTTTAATTATTGGAAATGGAGCCTAGGCATCTTTAAGTCCACAATTAACAAGTATAGTTTGATTTAAACGGTAGACGGAGAGTTACGTTATTTTGCCTAGTAAGAGTGAGACAGATGGTGATGCTAAGTGTGAGCGAGATAGATAGTGACGCTACTTTTATACGAGAGTGAGACGAAATAAAAGGTGCAAGTATGAAATAAAATTCAGACATTGGATTTTTTCAGTTGACTTTAATTTAATTAGATTTACAAGAAATTACAGCAAATGTTCAAATTGTTGGCCTTCAGCTGCAATGCAAACTCTACATCTTCTTAAAAATGATCGCGTAATAAAACGGGTGTAACTTCTTGACTTAATGTATTCAGCGGCGTCTGTAATTCTTTGGCGCAGCTCGGCTAAATCTTGAATGGACTTAAAGTACACTTTTTCCTTTTTCGTTCCCCAGTAAAAGAAATCTATGAGGTTTAAATCGGGTGAACGGGCACGCCACGAAAATGTACCACCCCGCCCAATCCACCTATCGGGGTATTCTTGGTTGAGGAACTCTCGTACTGTGCGAGCATAATGCGCTGGATAGCCATCTTGTTGGTACCACATGCTGCCGTAAATGTTCAGTGGCACTTCTTTCAATAAATCTGTTAATTGGTTCTTTAAGGAGTCCAGATTAACCTGGGCATTTAAGTTCTCAGGCAGCTCAAATGGACCAATAACTCTACCATTCAAAATTCCCGTCCACATGTTTACCTCAAACCGGTACTGCGAATTGTCTTCCCGCATCAAATGTGGATTTTCCACGTGCTGTAATTTCTTGTAAATCTAATCAAATTAAAGTCAACTGAGAATATCGAATGTCTGAATTTTATTTCAAACTTGCACCTTTTATTTCGTCTCACTCTCGCATAAAAGTAGCGTCACTATCTATCTCGCTCACACTTAACGTCACCATTCTGTCTCACTCATACTAGACAAAATAGCGTCACTCTCCGTCTACCGTTTAAATCAAACTTTACTTGTAAATTGTGGACTTAATGATGCCTAGGCTCCATTTCCAATAATTAAACAGAATTGGCCTGAAATCCGGTTCCATTTAAAAAAACATTATTATTTTCCTCAACTAAGAAGTAATCTAGCAAGTATCATACCATTTTGGAATCCAGACTAAATGCGCCATCTTTTGATGTTACTTGCCCAAAGAGTGTAGTACATTTTTTTTACAGTAAAGTCAGTTAAAGTTGGATGATGTAATAATTTTGAATTTAATGTTGGGCAAAAATCCAACATTTTATTTAAAACTGAGGCAGTTATGTTTTAATTTTAAACTCTAATTTACAGAAGGGTTATTCATGATTACATTACAGAAAAAAGACTGACGAAAAATTAATATTTGTAGACACAGGAATTGAAAGATCATCACAGGATGTCAGTTTTTTCTTGTTGCGCGCGTGTTCCGCAAGGAACAGCGTGCTATCATTTCGTCACAATGTCTGTATTTTTCGAATTTTTTTTCGAAAATGGTCTCAAACGATTAGGTTCGACTTCCTGATGAAGAATTCGAGGTCAAATTCAATTCTGTCCGTCCGGTCCGGCCGGCCGGTCCGGCCGGCCGTTAGCACGATAACTCTCGAACGGAACGACTTAGAGCGTTGAAATTTGCAGGGTAGTTTTGTAGCGTAAATATCTCGGACAAGTTCGTTAACGGGCGAAATCCATCGAGCGGTTTCGGAATTAAGGCCGTTTTTAGTCAAAACGTTTTTAATGAATATTTCCGGAACCAATCACTCGATCTTTCTGAAATTTGGCAGCAAATTGTAGAATCATGACCTTTATATGCCTGCGAAGTTTTGTTTTGATCGGACGGCCCTAAAGTAGCAAAAAAAAATTTCAAAAATTTTAAAATTTTGTTTTCAGGATAACTCGAAAAATACTGATCTGATTAAATTGAAACTCAGCAGTTAGATGCAAAAGACAAATGCAAACACTTTTGCAAAATTTCGTGAAGATCACGTGACATGAAAAAAATAAAAAAATTACTACTATTTTGCGAAATTCTTTGCTTAAAATGCCGAAACCTATTTTTTTGAGGTTCATGCTGCCCTTTCCGGACATTTTTCGTTGTGCGCATGCGCAGATGAGAAGTCATTTAACTGCTGTAGTTTTCGTCAGAGAGGATTGGGGTTTTGGGGTGGCGGATGCTATTCCTCCATAGAACCCAGATCCCTGATGAGGGTCTGCGCATGCGTAGATTAAAGATGCGATATCTTCTGAACCACTAGTGTTGGAGAATCGGAGTTTTTTGTCAGGTGTGTTATTTTGAAAGGACTTTTAGCCGCGAGTAGATTGCGCATGCGCAGAAGAGAAGTGACTGTTTTTGGGTTGGATGGGTTATGTTGGGAGTGCTGAGTCGATATTGTGAGGTTTTAAAAGAATATTCATAGCAATTCAGTGCTCGGACACTAGTCAGTTTGGGGGAAATACCGTTGTTTCCGAGTTGAAGTGTGCATACCGTGGCCCTGGGGCCAATTTTGAAATTGATGTTACCCCTTACGGGCATTTTTCGTTATGCGCATGAGCAGACCATCAGTGATTTAACTGCTGAAGTTTTCGTCAGAGAGGATTAGGGTTTTGGGGTGGCGGATGCTATTCCTCTACAGAATCCCCTGGTGAGGGTCTGCGCATGCGTGGATTCAAGAGGCGATATCTCCTCAACCACTAGTGTTGGAGAATCGGAGTTTTCTGTATGGTGTGTGATTTTGGGAGGACTTTCAACCGCAAGTAGATTGCGCATGCGCAGAAGAGAAGTGACTGTTTTTGGGTTGTATGGGTTATGTTGGGAGTGCTGAACCGATATTGTGAGGTTTTAAAAGAATATTCATGGCAATTCAGTGCAAGGACAAGTCAGATTGGGGGATGTAGCGTTGTTTCCGAGTTAAAGTGTCCGTATCGTGGCCCTGGGGCTAATTTCGAAATTGATGTTACCCCTTACGGGAATTTTTCGTTATGCGCATGAGCAGACCATCAGTGATTTAACTGCTGGTGCTTTCGTCAGAGAGGATTGGGATTTTGGGGTGGCGGATGCTATTCCTCTATAGAATCCCCTGGTGAGGGTCTGCGCATGCTTGGATTCAAGAAGCGATATCTCCTGAACCACTAGTGTTGGAGAATCGGAGTTTTTTGTGAGGTGTGTAATTTTGGGAGGACTTGCAGTCATGAGTATATTGCGCTTGCGCAGATGAGAAGTGAATGGTTTTGGGTTGTTTGGGTTATGTTGGAAGCAATGAGCCGATATTGTGAGGTTTTAAAAGAATATTCATGTCAATTCAGTGCACGGACACAAGTCAGTTTGGGGGAAATAGCGTTGTTTCCGAGTTGAAATGTCTGTATGGTGGCCCTGAGGCGAATTTATAAATCACTATGTTCGGTAGATCTATATTAAAATACGTTCGGATTTGGAGAAGAGACAATTGCGTTCCAAACGGAGGTCCCACAACCGCATTTTTTTTCGATCTACGGTAAAGCTAACAGCCAAACTGTATTGATAGCTATATTTGTTAAAGGAACTTGAAAAAAAAAAAAAAAGCACTGACGTGTAGTCAGTACTCTTTGGCGCGCGTGTTCACGGTGGCTAATTTGAATTGAATGATGAGTACTTCAAGCTCAGTAGATAGAGCGAGCCGAAGATCTACCCAAAGGATAGTGGACACCATTCACTGCCGGTTCAAAAATTAACAGTGCTGTATCTAAGCTGCCATCAGGATAGATTAACAAAGTTGGAAAAGAACACAAGTGACTCTCCTTAGTCGCACAAGCTCCTAGAAGATTTGGGAGGGTCAGTATAATCCTAATCATGTTAATCGCACGCGCGCAAAAGCAGATTGACTGAACAATGAAAGAAAAAGTGTAAAAAGTCAATCTGCTTTGGCGCGCGTGCGATTAACATGATTAGGATTATACTGACCCTCCCAAATCTTCTAGGAGCTTGTGCGACTAAGGAGAGTCACTTGTGTTCTTTTCCAACTTTGTTAATCTATCCTGATGGCAGCTTAGATACAGCACTGTTAATTTTTGAACCGACAGTGAATGGTGTCCACTATCCTTTGGGTAGATCTTCGGCTCGCTCTATCTACTGAGCTTGAAGTACTCATCATTCAATTCAAATTAGCCACCGTGAACACGCGCGCCAAAGAGTACTGACTACACGTCAGTGCTTTTTTTTTTTTCTAATACCTATAATTTGAAAAGTACATAACAAAGATTTTTTTTTACATTTTTCTGATAACTACTATGACTTAGCCTATCGCCCGTTACCGGCTTATCGTTGATTTCTGGGACACCCTGTATATATATATATAAATATATATACATTTTTGTGAAAGTTTTCTTGGGCATTGTAGCACCTTATATTAATATCAGGAGTATTGCCGTATCGTCTATATTCCTAAAACTGATTCTTTGGGTACTCGGAAGTAAGGGGCGAAAATTAAGAACACACAATCTTCATTCGATCATCTATATTTCGGACCAAAGTGCGGCCCTTCATCAGGATGCTAAAAAATCATAATTAGACAACAGTTCAATAGAACTGAAATGTAACTAACAAATGACAAGTGGTATAAGACCCAAAAATCACAGCACGCAGATACATCAAGGGGAAATCAATCCTTAAATCCACATTTTACATCAATATTGGAAACACATATTAAACAGATAATTGGACATTTATTTCACTTTTACTTTTACGAAAATACTAAAAGATTGCACCGGTACATTTCACGTCTTAAAAATGACAGACTTGAATTGTAGGTTAGTTCGCAGAAACTTGACACAACAGAAAAATCGCAAAACGACAGCATTCAAGTAATGGCCTCATCAAGATTGCCATGTTGGCCAGCACGTCTATCCAAAGACAACAGATAATTATAAATATTACTCAGTCCACTAATATCAGTCTTCTTGTTAACGTTATTATCGTATTCATTAATAAAACACATCTCCAGAAAAATCCTTTTGTTCAAATTTGAACAATTGCACAAGATCTTCGTATCATTGAAGTTGAAGTTGTGACCCAATTTCGAAAAATGACCAGCCAAAACACATCTATTGGGATGCAACCTTACGTCACTTTTATGGATGGCAATGCGGCGCTTGAGACTTTGCGACGTCTGTCCCACATACACCGATGGACAGTTAGTACATGGAATAAGATAGACACAGTCAGATCTCGTCAAAATAGGAATACTATCCTTTAAGTTGGTGAAAAGCCTCCTAACTTGGAATGACCAGGAGATTTCTCAGGGACAATGACGACATTATGATAACTAATGCTGATAAAGGCAACGTGACAGTGGCAATAACCAAACAACAGTACAAAGAAAAGATGTCTGTACTACTGGATGACCCAACAGCCTACAAGTTACTCACAACAGATCCCACCAATCAATATCAGAACAAAAATAACACAATTATTAAACAACTGAAAACAAGGAATATATAGACCTGGTCACAGCTAAAACCCTAACAACATACAAAGCGGTACCTCCCAGAATATATGGGTTACCGAAAATCCATAAAGCTGATGTTCCATTAAGACCTATTGTGTCTACGATAGATTCACCAACTATGGAACTTAGCAAATTCATTTCACATATTTTGTCTGTTTCGTTTTCGGATTTCCATGCCTTTGCTGTTAGAGATTCCTTCCAATTCAGTGAGAGAGTAAATAATTTTAAGATCCCTGATAATTATAAAATTGTGTCTTTGGATGCTGTGAGCCTGTTCACAAATATTTCATGTGAATTAGTTTGTAAGATCATTACAGATGAATGGGGGTGTATAAGTCAAACACCGCCATACCAAGAGAGGAATTTTTATTCTTAGTTACATTTTTGTTCAATTCCAACTATTTTAAGTATGACAACAAATTTTATTCCCAGATATTTGGTTGTCCGATGGGCAGCAGTTTAAGTTCAGTGCTTGCTTCAGTGGTCATGTCTTCTCTTCTTGAGAAATGCATTCCACAGCTGTCATTCCAAGTTTCATTGATCTATCAGTACGTGGATGATCTCATTGTGTCGATTCCGGTGGATGGTACCGATGAAATTCTCAGTGTTCAATGCTTTCGATGTCCACGTCAAATTTACTGTTGAGGAGGAGAATAATGAAGGTGTACCTTTTTTAGACACGAGAGTGATTAGAACAGACAACAACATAATCAAGCTGGATTGGTACCAGAAAAGCACGGCCTCGGGACGTTACGTTCATTGGAGATCTAGTCATGATTGGAGGACCAAAGTTAATTTGGTTATTGGTTTGTTGAAAAGAGTAAGAGCCATTACACATCCGGACCTAGTTTTGGCAGCTGAGAGGAGACTTTTCGGCATTCTATTGGACAATGGTTACCCTCCAACCTTCCTTAACAAATTGTTTTATAGTACCAACATTAGATTAAGAAATGAGGATTTGGAAGATCCGGACAGCGCCTCAAATAATGATGGGAATAATGACGTGGTCCAAGCCAATGTCAAGTTTGTTTCATTGCCCTTTATTCCAGTGTTATCAAGAAAACTGTTTCACATCTTCTCGGATATTCCAAACATAAAAATAGCCCATTACAATCCATTCCAAGTTAGGAGGCTTTTCACCAACTTAAAGGATAGTATTCCTATTTTGACGAGATCTGACTGTGTCTATCTTATTCCATGTACTAACTGTCCATCGGTGTATGTGGGACAGACGTCGCAAAGTCTCAAGCGCCGCATTGCCATCCATAAAAGGGACGTAAGGTTGCATCCCAATAGATGTGCTTTGGTTGGTCATGCTTCGAAATTGGGTCACAACTTCAACTTCAATGATACGAAGATCTTGTGCAATTGTTCAAATTTGAACAAAAGGATTTTTCTGGAGATGTGTTTTATTAATGAATACGATAATAACGTTAACAAGAAGACTGATATTAGTGGACTGAGTAATATTTATAATTATCTGTTGTCTTTGGATAGACGTGCTGGCCAACATGGCAATCTTGATGAGGCCATTACTTGAATGTTGTCGTTTTGCGATTTTTCTGTTGTGTCAAGTTTCTGCGAACTAACCTACAATTCAAGTCTGTCATTTTTAAGACGTGAAATGTACCGGTGCAATCTTTTAGTATTTATTGTAAAAGTAAAAGTGAAATAAATGTCCAATTATCTGTTTAATATGTGCTTCCAATATTGATGTAAAATGTGGATTTAAGGATTGATTTCCCATTGATGTATCTGCGTGCTGTGATTTTTGGGTCTTATACCACTTGTCATTTGTGAGTTACCTTTCAGTTCTATTGAACTGTTGTCTAATTATGATTTTTTAACATCCTGATGAAGGGCCGCACTTTGGTCCGAAATATAGATGATCGAATGAAGAGTGTGTGTTATTAATTTTCGCCCCTCACTGCCGCGTATATATATATATATATATAAGTTACTGAATTATTGGGTACTCAGCAGATAGGGCAATACTCCTTGTATAAATATATATATATATATATATACATATATATATATATATATATATATATATATATATATATATATATATATATATATATATATATATATATATATATATATATATATATATAAAGGAATAACAGTATTTGATATTCAGGGTTTAATATTATTCAAAATATAATTGTAATTGGCGACGTTTCGGGCAGTGCCATTTTTCTAGCCTTCGAAATAATTTATTTTAAGTTATTTCCCAACTTATTTGTTGGATGTCATTGGGGTTAAATACTTTTCATTCGATATATATATATATTATTATTATTATTATTATACTGATCCTCCTGGGTCTTCCCACACTGCGACCTTAAGGTCTCTTGCGCAACAAATTGAGCCGTAACAAACATAATTATAAGAACCAAAATATGTAAAAATATGTAACTTATAATTTGGTGATTAAACTTATTATTACTAGAAGTAAAAAAGTCAGGACATAAGAACAACTTGAGAAATAGAGACATACAAAAATCAAAAATAGCAGAACATGTATGTACAATCGAAGGAGATCACATGATGGATTGGAGATTCTAGTGATGACAGAATCTGATTACGTTAAAAGGAAACTTAAGCAGTCAACTTGTATTTTGTTGAACAGAGAATGAAATTTTGCAAACTGCTCAATTGAATTTATTAAAAAATGGGTTCAAGCCCTGTGGACAGGAGCTTTCTGGCGCTCTAGTTCAAACAGACAAATTATATCTGGTATTGGTTTCTCAGAGTTGGGAATTATATCAATGTATTCATATGATAGAACTGCATCAAAAAGGAAATTCAATTCAAATAATAGTTTATTTATCAAGATTAAATGAGCAATCATGAGAATGAGAACTGCACCACATTTTCAAATTTTTTTTTTGACACTTTGCGGTAATCTGGTCAATACAAAACTTCACATGCGTATAAAGGTCATGATTCTACAATTTGGTGCTAAATTTCAGATAGATCGAGTGATCGGTTTCGGAAATATTCATAAAAAATATTTTTACTAAAATCGGCCATAACTCCGAAACCCCTTGATGGTTTTCGCCCATTAACGAACTTGTCCGAGATATTTACGCTCCAAAACCACCTTGCAATTTTCAATCCGCTAACTCCTTTCGTTCGAGAGTTATCGTGCCTACGGCCGGTCGGCCGGCCGGACAGAATCGATTTCGCACTCGGATTCTTGATCAGTGAGTCGAACCAAATCATTTGAGACCATTTTCAGCCAAAAATTCCAAAATTACAGACACTTGGGCAAATTGATAAGCAATCTGTTCCGAGGAACTAGAGCGCCAAAAAACAAGTTTCGTATGACAATTACCCAAAATAGGTTTAAAGTACCTACAAATAGTAGGTATTCCATAAAACATGTATAAAATAATAAATTACCTTGTAATCGATCAAAAATTTCCTGATCTACGTTCACAAAATGTTCTCCTCTCTCGAACTACAGAATTATGCTTTCAATATTTACGTAATATTTTCAAACATTTTCGGGTGAGGTCCCCGTTGCATCGCTAAAATACGAGTATTTCAACCCCAATATGCTTGAAGTTACAATATTCCCTTCTGTCAAGTTGACTTTATGACAATTCATAGATAGAATATACATAGAATAATTATATCAATCTGTGAAATACGATTTACATTGAAATTTTGAAAAATCATATCTCTGAAAGTATTAGCTTGTTAGAGTTAAAAATGATATGAATGGATTTTTATGATAAAACTGCTTATTAAAAAAAAATTAATTTGGAATTTGTTTTGTAAAAAAAAAAATTTTTTTTTATTACTCCGAAACCTTCTGTCCGATTTTGCGCAGTAACGAACTTAGCCGAGATATTCATCCCACAAACCTACTCTGAAAATTTCAACTCTCTAGCTCATTCCGTTCGAGAGTTATCGTGCCTACGGCCGGACGGCCGGACCGGCCGGACAGAATGAATTTCGACCACGGATTCTTGATCAATGAGTCGAACCAAATCGTTTAAGACCATTTTCATCGAAATATTCGAAAATTACAGACATTTGGGCAAATTGATAAGCACTCAGTTCCGAGGAACTAGAGCGCCAAAAAAGGAACTTGGAAATTGCCATGCTAAGTAAAGCTATGTTAATATGATTTTCAAATACTGTCAAAGTGTCTAACGAAGGAGTCTGATTACGACTCCGAAACGTTCCGAAATTTAGTTGTTTCATTGTTGATGTTGTATTGTTTGTTAGGAAACATTGTTGGATATATTGCTTCTGACAGATATCTTGTGTTTATTACGCAGAAGCAATTCACAAAATAATAAATTTTTATTTAACAGATATTTTTCAAAGTTTGGGTGAGTTGGGGGGGGGGGGGGGGCACAATAGACCTTAAGGTCGCAGTGCAACGTTACCCCCTACAACACTATATACAGTAGAATCTCACTAATTCGGCACTTCAATAGACCGACACGTCCAATAATCCGGCACACTCCGCCCGCGTCTCCCTTGCCCCTCCACCACTATTCCAATTCCAAATTCTTGCATTGGAGAAACAGACCGAATTATGACAGATGAAGAAATATGTAAAGCAGTACAAAACGATGAAAGCCTTATTATCATTACAACTGAAAAAGTTAAACCAGATACAGCATTTAATTGTTTCAATACCTGCATAACATGGGCTGAAGAAA
Organism: Halyzia sedecimguttata; assembly: GCA_937662695.2. Lineage (NCBI taxonomy): Eukaryota > Metazoa > Arthropoda > Insecta > Coleoptera > Coccinellidae > Halyzia > Halyzia sedecimguttata. Next base: position 3,588,781 of record OW569413.2, on the reverse strand, counting down.
ATGGCAACCTGTTAAAGATGTTATAATTCTTCGAAACATGCGAGAAAAGGTTTTGCAATAAGAATTACGACTTGCACAAAAACATACCTCAATTAAAGATTATTTAGTTAACTCCAAATCATTGTGAGATAAGTTAAAAACTTTCATTTACATATTAGGATTTTTTCTTTATACAATCCAGTAATCCAAATATTCCAATAATCCAGCACACTCGGGTTTTTTAATGGTGCCGGATTACTGAGATTCTACTATATATATATATATATATATATATATATATATATATATTTATACAAGGAGTATTGCCGTATTTTCCAAGTTACTGAATTATTGGGTACTCGGCAGATAGGGCTATTTAAATCAATTCAAACAACCATTTGTCATGTACATCTATATTTCGGTCCTAGTTTAGGTCCTTCATCAGGATGCTACAAAAAATCTCATATAGGAACAAACACTTAAAACTTATATGATGGAGAAGCCAACAGAATAGATAACTGAAACAACTTACATCTGACTAGTTGTGTGTAGAAAGGCAAAAAGCAGTTACTATCATATTCAAACACAAACAAACAATAGCACTGTTTGAAACCATGTACAATATTACTTTAACATGGAAATAAATCAATGATTAAGCCAAAAAATCGAATTTTACTTTAAACCGTTACAATTTCGAAAAGACGCCGGCATGGTCATGTCAAAGTCAGGTGATCAACAAAAACGACAACCAACTGACAGATCACAGAATAAAGAAGAAGAGTTTGAAGTTGACATTACAAACAGAAAAGTCTGCACGAACTTTGCGTTAAAGGGATGTTATAAGTCGCTCAGAGATGTCGCTCTTGTCTAATGAGAGCAAGTAATTATAAATGTTACTAAGGCCTTTTATATCGGTCCTTTTATTAACTGCATTAGGATTTTCGTTAATGTAACACATCTCTAAGAATATTCTTTTATTGTAATTACTGGCAGTAGTAAGAATTCTAGCATTTTCAAAATCAAAATTGTGACCACTCTTCGATGCATGCGCAGCCAATGCACATCTATCAGGGTGCAGACGGATATCACTTTTATGTATGGCAAAGCGCTTTTTTAGCGACTGTGAGGTTTGACCTATGTAGATGTTATCACAATTTGAACAAGGGATGGAATAAATGCAATCAGATTTTGAGAGAAGGGGTATTTTGTCCTTTAAATTGGAGAACAGTGACTTGTTTGCAGTGACATTGTATTTTGAAATCTTCAGATTTTTGATGTCTGAGAAAATATAGATTAATTTTTCTATCAGACCTGGAATAGATGGCAAAGATGAGAATTTTAGTAAAGTGTCTGTTGTCACATTTTCTTCCTCCCTAGTGTGGTTGTTGGGTTGTTCTCGTTGCGCATCCACCATCTCCACTCTTTCATTGTCAGAGGGTTGCAAATGTTCAGAGCCATTCTGTGTTCTAGATGTGCAAAAAATGAGCCTCTTGAGAAGTCCATGCGGATAGCCATTATATCTTAAGATTTCAAACAGTTTTCTTAATGAATTCTGCTGGTACTCCGGGTGTGAGATCCCCTTGACCCTGTTGACCAAATTGTTGATTACATTAATCTTCATCTGCCAGTCATGATTGGAACTATAATGTATATATCTGCCTGAGCTGGTTGGTTTTCTGTACCAGTCAAGTTTAATTATATTATTCTCTGTTCTTATAACTTTTGTGTCCAAAAAAGGAACAAAGCTGTCTCTTTCTTCTTCGATGGTAAATTGGATATACATGTTGAATGAGTTGAAGGTGTTCAATAATTCTTCCTTACAATTAGAGGGCACAGCACAGATGATATCATCGACATACTGGTATAAGAAAGATGGAGAGAACGACAATCTGTTCATACAATCATCTATCAAGATCGTCATGGCAAGGGACGCCAAAATGGGGCTCAGATTACTTCCCATGGGACAACCAAAAATTTGTGAGAAGAACTCCCCTTTATATTTAAAGTAATTGGAGTCAAACAGAAACTTGAGCAGCCCGGTGAACTTATCTAGAGGGATATCGGTGCAGACCTCAATCTTACTCCAGTTTGTGGTTATAATGTTGTTGGTAAGTTCCCAAGATATGTTCGTGAACAAACTGACAGCGTCCAGGGAGAGCACTACGTAATCCGGTGGAATTTGCAGGTTATTGACCTTCTGTGCAAACGCAAATGAGTCCCTCACCGCATATTTGTGGAAGTCATTCTGGAAGGCAGTCTTCAGGATGTTAGCTACAAATTTACTTAGTTCCGATGTGGGCGAGTTGATGGTAGATACAATTGGCCTAACTGGAATACCCTCTTTGTGTATTTTTGGTAGTCCATAGATGGTTGGTGGGACTCCCCTGTAGCTGTTGAGTTTTCTGGCAGTTGCCGCATCAATGAAATTTCCTTCCTTTAATTCCTTAACCAAAAAGTTGTTCTTTGTTTGAAATCTAGAAGTAGGATCTGTAGATATTTTCTTGTAAACATTCTCATCATTAATGATAACGCCCATTTTCTCTTCATATTGTAGAGTTGACATGGCCACTGTAACATTGCCCTTGTCTGCCATGGTGATTATTATATCATTATGTTCCTTCAAAAAACTCCTAGTTTTTACAAACAGTCTGTGCTGAAAATTCTCCCGATTCCAATTGCAGTGCAAAAAATTTGTTATGGCATTGGTTGACTTAGCTCTTAGGAGATCCTGACACTCATTGGGTGCAAGTTTAACTAAAAATTCTGCATCTGCCAAGATAGATTTTATTGGAAGCTTTTTTGCAGGAATTGCATGTGCAAATTTAGGACCAAGACTGAGAAGGTGTTTCATGTCATGTGCAAAAACATGATCAGTAAGATTAACAAACCAAGAATCCTTGGTGCTTATATCATTAATTGATTTCTTACACAAACAGTCAAATTTGGAATTAAGGTTTTTTTCACAACTAGAAGTGACTCTATCAAAAGATTTCGATTGGGTTTGATAAAACCTAACCAACTTGTGTTCAGGAAGAATTGAATCAAACCTTGATGAGGTGTTTTTAAGGCCTGCACGCAGCGAATTGATCTTTTTGATTGTAACAGAAATTTCTAAATTAAGTAACTTAGAAGATACCTTTTTGTTCAGTGCAAGAGCTTTTCTGTTGTCCTCCGCATTATCCCCAACCAGGTTGTTGATGCACTTGATGTTTTGTGTGATGAACAAACAGAAAAGCTCTTGCACTGAACAAAAAGGTATCTTCTAAGTTACTTAATTTAGAAATTTCTGTTACAATCAAAAAGATCAATTCGCTGCGTGCAGGCCTTAAAAACACCTCATCAAGGTTTGATTCAATTCTTCCTGAACACAAGTTGGTTAGGTTTTATCAAACCCAATCGAAATCTTTTGATAGAGTCACTTCTAGTTGTGAAAAAAACCTTAATTCCAAATTTGACTGTTTGTGTAAGAAATCAATTAATGATATAAGCACCAAGGATTCTTGGTTTGTTAATCTTACTGATCATGTTTTTGCACATGACATGAAACACCTTCTCAGTCTTGGTCCTAAATTTGCACATGCAATTCCTGCAAAAAAGCTTCCAATAAAATCTATCTTGGCAGATGCAGAATTTTTAGTTAAACTTGCACCCAATGAGTGTCAGGATCTCCTAAGAGCTAAGTCAACCAATGCCATAACAAATTTTTTGCACTGCAATTGGAATCGGGAGAATTTTCAGCACAGACTGTTTGTAAAAACTAGGAGTTTTTTGAAGGAACATAATGATATAATAATCACCATGGCAGACAAGGGCAATGTTACAGTGGCCATGTCAACTCTACAATATGAAGAGAAAATGGGCGTTATCATTAATGATGAGAATGTTTACAAGAAAACATCTACAGATCCTACTTCTAGATTTCAAACAAAGAACAACTTTTTGGTTAAGGAATTAAAGGAAGGAAATTTCATTGATGCGGCAACTGCCAGAAAACTCAACAGCTACAGGGGAGTCCCACCAACCATCTATGGACTACCAAAAATACACAAAGAGGGTATTCCAGTTAGGCCAATTGTATCTACCATCAACTCGCCCACATCGGAACTAAGTAAATTTGTAGCTAACATCCTGAAGACTGCCTTCCAGAATGACTTCCACAAATATGCGGTGAGGGACTCATTTGCGTTTGCACAGAAGGTCAATAACCTGCAAATTCCACCGGATTACGTAGTGCTCTCCCTGGACGCTGTCAGTTTGTTCACGAACATATCTTGGGAACTTACCAACAACATTATAACCACAAACTGGAGTAAGATTGAGGTCTGCACCGATATCCCTCTAGATAAGTTCACCGGGCTGCTCAAGTTTCTGTTTGACTCCAATTACTTTAAATATAAAGGGGAGTTCTTCTCACAAATTTTTGGTTGTCCCATGGGAAGTAATCTGAGCCCCATTTTGGCGTCCCTTGCCATGACGATCTTGATAGATGATTGTATGAACAGATTGTCGTTCTCTCCATCTTTCTTATACCAGTATGTCGATGATATCATCTGTGCTGTGCCCTCTAATTGTAAGGAAGAATTATTGAACACCTTCAACTCATTCAACATGTATATCCAATTTACCATCGAAGAAGAAAGAGACAGCTTTGTTCCTTTTTTGGACACAAAAGTTATAAGAACAGAGAATAATATAATTAAACTTGACTGGTACAGAAAACCAACCAGCTCAGGCAGATATATACATTATAGTTCCAATCATGACTGGCAGATGAAGATTAATGTAATCAACAATTTGGTCAACAGGGTCAAGGGGATCTCACACCCGGAGTACCAGCAGAATTCATTAAGAAAACTGTTTGAAATCTTAAGATATAATGGCTATCCGCATGGACTTCTCAAGAGGCTCATTTTTTGCACATCTAGAACACAGAATGGCTCTGAACATTTGCAACCCTCTGACAATGAAAGAGTGGAGATGGTGGATGCGCAACGAGAACAACCCAACAACCACACTAGGGAGGAAGAAAATGTGACAACAGACACTTTACTAAAATTCTCATCTTTGCCATCTATTCCAGGTCTGATAGAAAAATTAATCTATATTTTCTCAGACATCAAAAATCTGAAGATTTCAAAATACAATGTCACTGCAAACAAGTCACTGTTCTCCAATTTAAAGGACAAAATACCCCTTCTCTCAAAATCTGATTGCATTTATTCCATCCCTTGTTCAAATTGTGATAACATCTACATAGGTCAAACCTCACAGTCGCTAAAAAAGCGCTTTGCCATACATAAAAGTGATATCCGTCTGCACCCTGATAGATGTGCATTGGCTGCGCATGCATCGAAGAGTGGTCACAATTTTGATTTTGAAAATGCTAGAATTCTTACTACTGCCAGTAATTACAATAAAAGAATATTCTTAGAGATGTGTTACATTAACGAAAATCCTAATGCAGTTAATAAAAGGACCGATATAAAAGGCCTTAGTAACATTTATAATTACTTGCTCTCATTAGACAAGAGCGACATCTCTGAGCGACTTATAACATCCCTTTAACGCAAAGTTCGTGCAGACTTTTCTGTTTGTAATGTCAACTTCAAACTCTTCTTCTTTATTCTGTGATCTGTCAGTTGGTTGTCGTTTTTGTTGATCACCTGACTTTGACATGACCATGCCGGCGTCTTTTCGAAATTGTAACGGTTTAAAGTAAAATTCGATTTTTTGGCTTAATCATTGATTTATTTCCATGTTAAAGTAATATTGTACATGGTTTCAAACAGTGCTATTGTTTGTTTGTGTTTGAATATGATAGTAACTGCTTTTTGCCTTTCTACACACAACTAGTCAGATGTAAGTTGTTTCAGTTATCTATTCTGTTGGCTTCTCCATCATATAAGTTTTAAGTGTTTGTTCCTATATGAGATTTTTTGTAGCATCCTGATGAAGGACCTAAACTAGGACCGAAATATAGATGTACATGACAAATGGTTGTTTGAATTGATTTAAATATATATATATATATATATATATATATATATATATATATATATATATATATATATATATATATATATATATATATATATTATAATAAATATTTTTCAGAGTCTGTGGTATAGATAAAACAGTTTCTTTAAGGGTATAATGACTCGCCGGATTGAAGTAAAAGGAAGTACCTACTCTTTTTTCTCTCACCAAGCTTTCGCAATCATTTTATTGCTTCATCAGGGTTTCTACAATACAAAATACAGCCATATTACGAAGATTATAACATACACAATTTAAAAAAAAAGGTCGAAGTTAAAATTTGAGTTCTCACCGAATTTGAGGTTTCTTTTTGAACTAACAGTTTTAAGATTTAACATCGAATGTTCCAAACACAAAATAAATATACAATTCTTTTTTTTTTAAGAAGAACAAGTAGAGCGACATTGACAGATAGTGATTATTGACATTATTGTTGCTGAAGTTGTTAATGAAGTGGTTTGATTGTAATAATTAACCTCAGTTTTTGCAGCTACCAATATGGCTTTCAAACAAACAGTTCAACACTTGGAGCAGTTACTGATCTTATACAAACAATTTGTGCTAGCCTAGATGCGAAAAAATATGTCATTGTAATATTCATAGATTTGAGAAAGGCCTTTGATCTGGTAGATCATAGGCTTCTGCTGCTGAAAATTGAACAAATGGGAATAGTTGGTAAGGCATATACTTTCATCAAAAATATTTTGCAAGGCCGAAAGCAATGCACAGAAATGGATAAGGTAACTAGTATAAAAGAAAGTGTCATAAAGGGGGTACCACAAGGCTCAGTTCTCGGTCCACTCTTGTTTTTGTTGTATGTAGAAGACCTGAAAACGATTAACTTAGTAGCTCAACACTATATGTTTGCGGATGATACAGCCCTGTATTACGAGGGTAGCAATTTAGATACTCTGCAGAGCACTATAGAGGAAGACTTGAAAAAATTTGATAAATGGCTGACAAATAACAATCTAATTCTGAACTCCGATAAAACTGTCGCACTAATATTCAATCAAAAAAATAAACCTCCTAATCCCTTGAAAATCACACTATATGGAAAAAAAATTCAACAAAAAAACAGCCATTTGTACTTGGGAATAAACATCGACACGGAATTAAATTGGACAGCGCATATAGAATATATAGCTCGGAAGCTTACACCACTTATTGGAGCTCTGAGAAGGGTAAATTCTTACCTTGATTACAAATCAAAACGAGTAATATACTGTTCTTACATACAATCAGTTTTTACTTATCTCATTAGTATATGGGCAAATACAACAACACATAATCTCAAAAGAATACAAAGACTTCAAAACCGTGCAATAAAAGCAGTATTTAACTTTCCATATGAGATCCCAACAACTACTTTATTCCAAGCAACAAAAGTGCAAAACATTAGGAACTTAAAAAAAATCGAGGATTGCAAGTTGATGTATAAAATTGAAAATGGCTTATTGAAATTCAACACCAAACTCAAAAGAACACGAGTTATACATAATCATGAGACCAGACAGAAGAATACTTACAACCTGAAAAACATTAGAACAAACAAAGCTAAGAACTCACCAATCTATCAGGCAGCTACTGCGTACAATGAAGTACCGGAAGAAATAAGGAATGAAGAAACTTTGAAAAAATTTATTTCAAAACTGAAATCATACTTGCATAATGTATACTGAATGAATAAGGTGTAATCCACTAAAATCATATTGTATGTTTATCACTAAACAAAGTTATATTTTAACAATTATATATATATATCTTAATATATATATTTCTTGTGTGCGTGTGTATGTGACTGAACTCCTCCTAAACGACTGGACCGATTTTGATGAAATTTTTTGTGTGTGTTCGTGGAGATTCGAGAATGGTTTAGATTTACTAAAAATGACGGGGAGAACCAAAGTTTTCATTGCTCACCATAATTATCCTTTCTTTGATGGTATACCTGGCACCTCCGCCAATTTGCAACGCGATGTGTAACTTCGACTAGACCGATTTTGATGAAATTTTTTGTGTGTGTTCGTGGAGATTCGAGAATGGTTTAGATTTACAATTTGGTCTACTGGAAAATGTTTTTTCAATTAATTTCTTATTTATAAGGAGTTTTTGATTTTGGAATGTTTTACGACGGATGGCGCTATCATCGCATTCAATATTATTCTATTTTAATTTTAGTTTGTCCCGACAGATAGTGCTACGATCAATTTGAATTGGAGTTGGCGTTAGGGTTGGAGTTGTCGTTGGCGTTGAGGTTTGCATTGACGTTGGAGTTGGAGTTCACGTTGGAGTTGGAGTTCGAGTTGGAGTTGGAGTTGGAGTTGGAGTTGGAGTTGGAGTTGGAGTTGGAGTTGGAGTTGGAGTTGGAGTTGGAGTTGGAGTTGGAGTTGGAGTTGGAGTTGGAGTTGGAGTTGGAGTTGGAGTTGGAGTTGGAGTTGGAGTTGGAGTTGGAGTTGGAGTTGGAGTTGGAGTTGGAGTTGGAGTTGGAGTTGGAGTTGGAGTTGGAGTTGGAGTTGGAGTTGGAGTTGGAGTTGGAGTTGGAGTTGGAGTTGGAGTTGGAGTTGGAGTTGGAGTTGGAGTTGGAGTTGGAGGGCAGTACGAAGTCTGCCGGGCCAGCTAGTATATATATATATATATATATTTATTCTATGGTAACATCGCCATCGCGATGATTTGTCTTAATTAATCAAATAAATAAATAACATTAGAGAAAACAGAGAAATCAAAAGAATTGTATATTTATTTTGTGTGTTAACATTCGATGTTAAATTCTCAAACTTTTAGTTTAAAAAGAAACCTCAACTTCGGTGAGAACTCAACTTTTAACTTTAACCTTTTTGCGCGTATGTTCTGGGGAACATCGCGTTATAGTTTTGCCCAAATGTCTGCAACTTTCGAATTTTTTGAAAAAAATGGTCTCAAACGATTGACTCACCAATGAAGAATTCGAGGTCGAATTTGATTCTGTCCGGCCGGCCGTCCGGCCGTTGCCACGATAACTTGAGAACGAAAAGAGCTAGCGACTTGAAATTTTCAGGGTAGGTGGCGCATCCCAATACGACGGACAAGTTCGTTAATGGGCATAATCGGCCCAGCGGTTTCCGAGTAATAATTTTGTTTTAAACCAATATAAATCCGATCGAATTGAAACTTGGTCAGTAGTTGTAGAATATGAACCTAAGCACGTTTGTGAAATTTTGTGCGAATCATATGGCTAGAAAATTTTTAAAAAATTATTAAAAAATATTTTTGTTGTCACGATAACTTGAGAACGGAATGAGATAGCAGCTTGAAGTTTTCAGGTTAGGATGAGCACCAGAACGCGACATTTCAGTTTGTTTATGAGCATAATCGGCCAAACAGTTTTAGAGTTATAGCCATCTGAAATTTTCTGAAATTTCGTGGTTTTTGTTCCTCATTAACTCGAAAAGTACAGAACCGATTAAATTCAAACATGGTTATTAGTTGTAGAATGCCAACGCGGAAATGTTTGCAAAATTTGGTGAGGATAGCATTTGTAGAAAATTTTTAATAAATCATTGAAAATAAAAAAAAAAATTCTATATATCAGTAACTAATCGTTAGAAATTGATGAAATTTTGCAAGAGCCTTCATAACCTAACTCTACCGCTAAGTTTCAAGTTTTAATACGATCGGTTTAATATTGTTGGAGATTGGAGCATTCTTGTGTGAATTCAGTAGATGGGTGACCGTTGCCTCGATAACTTTCGAACGAAAGGAGATAGGGACTTGCAATTTTCAGGTTAGGTTGCGTATCCGAAAGGGAGAGTTGAGTTCGTTTTTGGGCATAATCGGTCTAACGGTTTCCGAGTTATACCCACCTGGAATATTATTTTCTTGATAACTGAAAAAATAAATATTCGATCGAATTGAAGCTTGGTAACTAGTAGTAGAAAATCAACATAAAGACGTGTTCAAAATTTTGTAAGAACCGTACCACTAGAAAATTCGAAAAAAATAACGAAAAAAAAAATTTTAATAACCGTACCCCTAGAAAATTTCAAAAAAAATCACGAAAAAAAAATTAGTTCAAGCACTGACGTGAAGTCAGAAGCTTTTGCGCGTATGTTCTATTGTCCATTCTTCTGTATTGGACACCCTTAATCGAATTTACCATGGTAAATTATGTTGTCCATTCTCCCGTATTGGCCACTTAATTCGAATTTACCATGGTAAATTCGAATTAAGAGTGTCCAATACAGGAGAATGGACAACATAATTTACCATGGTAAATTCGATTAAGGGTGTCCAATACAGAATAATGGACAATAGAACATACGCGCAAAAGCTTCTGACTTCACGTCAGTGCTTGAAACAATTTTTTTTAAATTGTGTATGTTATAATCTTCGTAATATGGCTGTATTTTGTATTGTAGAAACCCTGGTGAAGCAATAAAATGATTGCGAAAGCTTGGTGAAAGAAAAAAAAAGTACTTCCTTTTACTCCAATCAGACGAGTCATTATACCCTCAAAGAAACTGTTTATCACAAAGCTTTGTTACCCTGTTTTTAGTAAGATACATTCAGCTCCTCAAAATAGCTGTCAACTTCTACTATTGGTAAATAATTTATCCCAGAGTCATTTGTTCATTTGTGGAAACCTCCTCATTTTCAGATTTTTGATCAAAACAGGAAGTACAGCCTTTATTATGGTTGCAACCACCATCTATACATCAGGTCCAGTACTCCTTTGTATCCTCTTAATTTCAAAGAACATCAGAAGAATTTTTCAAAATTGAGACAATTCTAGTTTATCCAGTATTTTAGAAAAATACTTACTTGTTTGCATGGCGACCAAGATGTTTCTTGTAATTACTCTCCAAAAAAATATCTCCATCGAATTTTTCATCTTTACTCCAGTGATTTGGATCGTCGACAGCATCCAAAGTATTATCTTTCTTCTTTTTGTGTTTGTTTCTTATACCTCTTGGTACAGGATCTTTCAAGCCTTGGTGATTCTTGGATACTTTCGACTCATCTCCAGGAGAAATCAAATCCCATATGAAAGAACGTATTTTTTCATCGCCTCGATAAAATCGCAAGCAATAGAGGAGCTTTAAAAATGAACCAGAATTAGTTACAAATCGAATTGTGAACAATCAGTTATAGTAGAGTTCAAACCGGGCTCTATCGTGTCACCCCGTGGGACCTTCATTGCTAAAATTTATAGACCACTGGGTATCATTCTCCATACCCTTACAATGCAAATTCAACTGGTCGTCAAAAAATCGTCGTGTGCAGGAAGGGGTGGGGGGCATATTTCCAAAAATTGACAAATTTTTTTTTTCTGTTTATGGTCATCTATATTAGGTGACTATCACTCACACAAATTTCTATTGAAATATACGATTTAGATATATTTTTTATTAATTGTCAAAATAGTCGGCTACAATGCTCTTAAATGGAATTCCTTAAGATATAACCGCTTGCCCTGAACACCCATATTAACTATTATGTTCCGCTCGGTTTTACTCGAGATCTGTTAGAATTATCGAAAAAATGCTTTATATGAAAGGTCTGCTCCGAAAACTAACGATTCAGATGCTTCTTTCAAAATTACAATAGGCAGAACAGTTTCCTCACAAAATAAGAAATTGTGTTATTAACTCCCATTAACCGAAACCGAACCTGGAGACGCTAGTAAGGCGCAATTTGTAGCGTAAGTCCATGTTAGTGGCGACCTTATGGATTTGAGCTTTGATCTATGCACATAAGGTTCGTTATATCTATCCGACCAACTTTACAGTACTATTCCTGCGTGCATTCAGAACGCACATTTTGAAGAGTTTGTTTAAATTCCTAATTTTTTATATATATGAGAATTTTACATATAATTCATATATATTTGATTTAATTTTGTTAATTCGTTAATAAATATGCAAATATGCGAGTTCAAACTTATATTCATTACTTCATAAATCAATTTTGTGACGTAATATTAACACATTTTTGAAATCATCGCTCATTCTCATTAGTAGAAACAAGTTTTCCTGAATCCTAGACCAAAAATCTGGAAAAGAATTAAGAAGGTATATAGTTGGTATCTTTGATATTTAGGGTCTAAAAATTTCTTACATGTCATGATTCATCTAATTCAACTATCACTATCAGATGAAGAATCATCAAGGGAAGGAAAATTTGAAAAATTTTAAGTAGGTACTAGTATTTGCACATGTTTTTTGGGCCATACATTTGCAGGTGCCAATACACGGAATTTGTTTTCTTTTACAGGAACACATTTATCCTGTGCAATCTGAAATGAGAATTTCCATTTCATAAAGAATATTTACGGCTCTGATATTCGATATAATATTTACCTTTCCTACAACTGCAGTTGCTAAGGATAGATGTTTCCTTAGGTAGGATTGGCATCGTCGTTAATTTTGGCAGAAGTTTTCCATTTTCTACATACCACCCACTAAATATAGGATCCGGTAAGGATAGTCTTGGTACATTACTATTGATCCGAATTTTTGTTTGGTAAAGGACTCGAAGGCTGTGTTGTCTCAAACTATCCAATTTTGGAGGTAATTTACTTATGGATCTTGAAGAAGCTATAGTATTCCCCTGAGCCTGTTGATACATTTCACATTTTCGTTTGTCGTATACAGATGGATTACGAATTCAACAATATCATTGAATACTTCTTCTCTCAAAATCTTGAAAGTTCACTCTGCAGTATCTGCACAGAATCTTCATCAATTTTCATTCTTTTTTTACCTTCTTCGACATTTTGACTGAATGAAGATGCAAAGATGAGCGAAATGTGACTAACTTCATACCAATAATGTTGTAACTCAAGAACCATTCATCCATTCTAGTACTATTTTTAGTTAATCCCAATATTCCTCCTGCAGCTTTGTAGTTTTTGTTGATATGCTCTAGCGCCTGATCTACAGAGAGTTGGTTAAAATTCCCAATCAAAAATTTAATGACAAAATTCCTATTTTTGAATTCATCATGTACTTCCGGTGCCATGTTTGAAAGTATTCAATGATATTGTTGAATTTGTAATCTTTATACGACAAACGAAAATGTGAAATGTATCAACAGGCTCAGGGGAATATTATAGCTTCTTCAAGATCCATAAGTAAATTACCTCCAACATTGGATAGTTTGAGACAACACAGCCTTCGAGTCCATTACCAAACAAAAATTTGGATCAATAGTAATGTACCATGACCATCTTTACCGGATCCTATATTTAGTGGGTGGTATGTAGAAAATGGAAAACTTCTGCCAAAATTAACGACGATGCCAATCCTACCTAAGGAAACATCTATCCTTAGCAACTGCAGTTGTAGGAAAGGTAAAAATTATATCGAATATCAGATCCGTAAATATTCTTTATGAAATGGAAATACTCATTTCAGATTGCACTGGATCAATGTGTTCCTGTAAAAGAAAACAAATTCCGTGTATTGGCTCCTTCAAATGTATGGCCCAAAAAACATGTGCAAATACTAGTACTTAAAATTTTTCAAATTTTCCTTCCCTTGATGATTCTTCATCTGATAGTGATAGTTGAATTAGATGAATCATGACATGTAAGAAATATTTAGACCCTCACGAAGCTTCGATTAGCTTAATTTGGATTTAATTCGATGGTTGTATCAAAAATGAACTGAAAATCGACATAGAATCGCACTAATTCGGCATTCGGCAATTAAGAGCTGTCAAAGCTTCGTGAAACCTACTGTTAGTATCATAGATACCAACTATATACCTTCTTAATTCTTTTCCAGAATTTTGGTCTAGGATTCAGGAAATCTTGTTACTACTAATGAGAATGAGCGATGATTTCAAAAATGTGTTAATATTACGTCACAAAATTGATTTATGAAGTAATGAATATAAGTTTGAACTCGCATATTTGCATATTTATTAACGAATTTTCAAAATTAAATCAAATATATATGAATTATATGTAAAATTCTCATATATATAAAAAATTAGGAATTTAAACAATCTCTTCAAAATGTGCGTTCTGAATGCACGCAGGAATAGTACTGTAAAGTTGGTCGGATAGATATAATGAACCTTATGTGCATAGATCAAAGCTCAAATCCATAAGGTCGCCACTAACATGGACTTACGCTACAAATTGCGCCTTACTAGCGTCTCCAGGTTCGGTTTCGGTTAATGGGAGTTAATAACACAATTTCTTATTTTGTGAGGAAACTGTTCTGCCTATTGTAATTTTGAAAGAAGCATCTGAATCGTTGGTTTTCGGATCAGACCTTTCATATAAAGCATTTTTTCGATAATCCTAACAGATCTCGAGTAAAACCGAGCGGAACATAATAGTTAATATGGGTGTTCAGGGCAAGCGGTTATATCTTAAGGAATTCCATTTAAGAGCATTGTATCCGACTTTTTTGACAATTAATAAAAAATATTTCTGAATCGTATATTTCAACAGAAGTTTGTGTGAGTGATATTCACCTAATATAGATGACCATGAACAGAAAAAAAATTTTTGTCAATTTTTGGAAAAATGCCCCTCACCCCTTCCTGCACACGAGGATTTATTGACGACCAGTTGAATTTGCATTGTAAGGGTATGGAGAATGATACTCAGTGGTCTATACATTTTAGCAATGAAGGTCCCACGAAAATCTGTTTTAGAGCTCTTTTCATGCTTTGTGAACTCTACTATTATCTCCTTTTACAGATAAGAAAGTATAGAGTAGGGTAATATAAAATATCCTATAGACAAGTATATCTGGCACCCCAAATCAATTCAGATATCATAGTAAAAGGGGACATTAATTGAGAAGGTAAGCAAGTGCTATTTCAATAATAATACTTACTATGACCCTGGCACAGTCTTCTATATCAACATCTTTCCACCCCTTCCTCAACTGCGAATTTTGTAGAATCTCATGCCATCTTCCCCAGCCGAAAGTGAGGAGACCTCTTTCAACCATAAAGCATTCTCTTCTGGCCCAACTACCATAAACTATTTCGCCTTTTTCGCCTTCTCTGGGATAATAATCATCCCTGAGTTTCTTTTTCTTGAGCTTACTCCTTCTACTACGTCCCATTCCTGGAATACCCTCATTCTCTGGATCGGTGTCAGAGGATGTCTCCAAATCAGACATGTCAATAGCGCTTTCGTCATGTCCGTACCGTTTGATCTGGGTCCTCCTTCTTGGTTCTGAGATGACCAAGTCTTCGCTCTCGTCTTTCTCTGTTGTATCAATCTCAGCTTTCTTAGCCCATTTGTTCCAAAAATCTGGATCGTCGAGATTGATGTCAGAGCGATTGGCGCTGGATGCAAAACTTGCCTTGGAGAAGGTGGAGCCTTTCTCTGACTCCATAGTTATAACTTGTGTTCTTCTAGCGAGAATTACATCAATATCTTCTTCGCAGAACTTATCGCCATCATTCCCTTCATCTAACAAAGCGCCATAGGCGCCTTTCTTCAACAAATCTTCGATTTCTTTTTTACTCAATTGTCTATTACTGGAATCTTTACCACTTTGCGAAGTGTTCATGCTTTGTAGGATAGCTTTGTCTAGACCCAGCTTTAGGGAGGCTTTGTCGAACATTTCTCTTTCATAGGTATTTCTACATAATAATCTGTATATCTTTACCATTTTTTGTTGTCCAATTCTGTGACATCTAGCCTGTGCCTGAAGATCGTTTTGTGGGTTCCAATCACTATCGTATATAATTACCGTATCAGCTGCAGTTAGATTGATTCCTAGGCCACCGGCTTTGGTGCAGAGTAAAAATACAAACCTGTCCGAGTCAGGTCTCGAAAACCGATCGATAGCTGCCTGCCTAAGATTTCCTCTGATTCTACCGTCGATCCTCTCGAATGGATATTTTCTATACATCAAATAGTCTTCTAAGATATCGAGACACCTAACCATCTGACTGAATATAAGCACTCTGTGTCCGTTAGCTTTCAACTTTGCCAACAACTTATCTATGAGAACCATCTTACCGCTTGACTGGATTAAAGACTTATAGTAGGCATCAGAATCATCTCCTTGGGACTGTTTGAATTCGTACTGAATCTGTTCTTCAGCTCCGTTCAACAGGTAAGGGTGTATACAACATTTTCTCAGTTCCATCATGGTGTTCATTAGGTTCGGAATGTTGCTATTTGTTGTACCTTTAGAAAGGAAAGAGAAATTTCTTTCTAATATTCCTCTGTAATATTTCTTTTGGATGTTAGTCAATTCAACTTCCACCACAGTTTCTTCTTTTGGAGCTAAAGACTTCTCAACGTCTTCTTTCAATCTTCTCAACATCATTGGTTTAAGTAAACATTGTAACTTTGAAACTTCCTGTTCTGATCTCAAAGATCCGAATTCCTGTAGGAAAGCTTCAGAACTGTTAAATTGGTCTGGTTCTAGGAAGTTAAGGAGGGAGAACAATTCATTAACGTTGTTTTGCAATGGAGTTCCAGATAGTAACACCCTGTGATCCAAACTCAGTTGTCTTAAGCCATCTAATAACTTGCAATTTCTATTTTTGAGCCTGTGTGCTTCATCTATAACACATATTCTCCAGTTGAAACCTTTGAGATCAGCAAAGTCAGTAACTATGATCTCAAATGTTGTTATCAAGATATTAAATTTGGTTAATTCTTTGATAGGTTTTCCTTGGTCATTTTTGTAGTACATTTCGTACTCTTGCAACATGTTCTTACTAGCTGCAGAACCATGATAAACAATCACGTTCATTTCAGTCCATCCTTCAATTTCTCTCTGCCAGTTAGGAATCGTAGACAATGGGGCGATAACTAGGAAAGGTCCCCTCATACCATACTCCCATGCTGAGTTCAGAAAAGTCAAACTTTGGATTGTTTTCCCTAGACCCATCTCATCGGCCAAGATGCAATTTCTTCCATTATACCATGAGAAGAGCAACCAATTAAGTCCTTCTAACTGGTATTCTCTCAAGCTGTTACCAGCTTTATAAATAGGTGATTTGTCCAACTTGACCCATTCTTCAGCAGTCGGTTTTTTCTTAGGCTTCCATTGGTCTTTTGGTGGTATTTTAGTGAATCTTTCATATTGTTCTATTTTGATGGGATCAACATCCTCTTCCAACTCCCAAGTACAATCTTCGTACTGTAAAGATCTCCATTTTACTAAATAATGCTTAACGGTCTCTTGTGAAACCGGATCTGTGTGTACCGCAACATCCAATACTCTCTCAACTTCTATGTAGTCAGGATTGAAAGGTTCATCTTCAAGATTTTCAAATATGTTCAGTTGTTGCGCTTGTTTCTGCTTGAACCTCTTTATTTTGTTAGCTATACGTTTGTCACCCTTGAAAAGTTCTTCCTCAGTCTTCCATTCGCAGTGCAAGTATGAAAAGTTTCTATACTTAACATAATATTCCTCAACTTCCTCCATCTCTGAATCTTTACCACCAGGTGATTCTTTGGCAGGTTTCTTTTCTTTCATTGTATCCTCATCTTCCTCTTCCTTATCTGATTCTTTATTATCTTCTACATCTATATCTTTTTCTATAAGTGTTTCGTCTATTTCTTCTTTATCAACAGACTTTTCTTTATCTTCACTTATTTGTTCATCAGGTGGAGGAGCAGGTTTCTTTGGTCTCATCACCATCCTCGAGGAAAGAACGTGTTGCACGACCATGGAATCTTCTTCAGTTGTATTGACATAAACAAAGTTTGGTTTGTTGACATTTTCAGTTTTTTCTTCGTGGTTTGATTGAGAAGATTCCGGACGGGGAGCGGTCGGTGGAGTAGGACCTGAAGATGATTTCTTCTTTGACTGTGATACAGGGGAATCATCATCAGAGAATCGGAGCATAACATCATCAATATATTTTTTTCGCTGGGTATTTCTAGCGGAACGTCTTTTGTTAGAATCTTCGTCCTGAGGTGAAGGAGGTGGCGATGAGGCCATATCATCATTTTCACCATCCGATTCTGGTACGATAGGCCCCCTTCGTCTTCTACTCCTAGATGCACCAGAGGTGTTCCTATTCCTTACCCTAGGTGCAGCCGGTTTCTTTGGTGGGGCACGTATTCTTTTCTTACGTGGTATTTCTCCCATTTCTTGAGGACTAGAGGGTTGATCTTCAAACGCATATTCATCTTTCACAGTAGTCTCTGTAGATTCTGGTATCGATTCAGAAACATCGTCAGGAGTTTGAGAATCCACTATAGCATCAGTTTCTCCTGAAGCATCTGCTGCAGAATCATATGTAGTTTGAGCCGAATCTGGCAAAGCCTTATCTTCGGGAAGCTGATGTATTTCTGACTCATCGGCTGATGCAGTTCCTGATGCTTCGTTGACACTTTCTCTGACGGATTCCGACAAGGAATCATCCATGATTTCTATTGATTTATTCAGCGTTTCACTTGCACTGCTGTCATCCAATGTTTCAACTTTCTTTTTCCTGTTGCGTTTCTTTGCATTGGGATCTTTGGGTTCTCTCTTTTTCCTTTCTTTTAGAATCTTAGGCTCTGCAGATTCTTGAGATTCTTTGGGTTGTTTTGGCTTACTTGAACCTCTCGGTTTCCGTTTTTTCTTTTCTGCCAGTTCTTCAATTATAATATCTTCTCCCATTTCCATCATATCTGCAGGTTCTTCAGAAGGAATGCTGAGTCCTGCTCCTGGTGTAACACAATCTTCCGAAACAGGAAGTTGTTGTGGTGTCATTGAAACATTAGATATTGGCTGTGGCACCTGGATGGGAGATGCAGCTTTTTCGCCTTTTCTTTGCCTGGGCTTTTTTGATCTAGCTCCACTCTTAGACCTTCCTCTTCCTGTTGTGCTGGTGACTTGTGGGCTGTCGATCATGGGAGAAGTGAAAAGAGGTAATTGTAAAACGCATTGTGGACCTCCGTTGCATTGTTCTGTTGCTTCATGTTGACTCAAGATATTCAGTCGTTCTTGTAAATGAGCTATCTTCTCTTGATGATCAGGGCCAGGAGGCATGCAGTAAAGTTCTTGCAGTTGTTGTTGTAGAGCAGCCCTTTCTTGCTGATGACTGACAGGAGGTTGGTAGCCTTGAAATTCTTGAGTTGGTAAAATTGTGTGTTGCATTATAACTGGGTGGTTTGGCATACCCATTGACATATTAGGATGTGGCATTGGTGGCATAGTATGTGGTATAACGGTAGCAAGACTTCTTGTTGGCATTGCAGGCTTTTGATCATACAAGGTGGTGTTCTGATTCAATGGAATAGTAGTATGACTTTGTGTTAAGTTACCACCTATTGGGATATTTAGAGGAATTTGTGACAGTGGAGTAGTGTTTCCAATTACTGCAGGTGGTGTACTACTATTCAATGGATTTGGTTGACCCAATAAACTTGGAATTATCGGAGTACTAGATAATGGAGTAATATTTGTCTCGTTCATTATCGGTACTGAATTAGGCACATTTATAGGTATGATAGGCAAGTCTTGCTGAGATCCAAATGTTTGAACAACAGATGTTGGAGTTAAATTTGTGCTTGATTGACTCGTATTTGATAATAATGAAGGCGAGGACCTACTTGTACTTATTTGGTTTGACATCACATTCGAAGGTGGTGGGGTGATAGCAGATGGTAGAGATGCAACAGGCTGAGGTTGCGGTGTATGAACACTATTCGAAAAACTAGTAGGAAATGAAGAATTACTATTTTGGTTGAGAGAATGGGGGTAAGACGAATGACTATGCGATGGAGCTACTACATCATTTGTAGAATCCATTGAAGAGTCTTGTGATAAGGAATTTTCTTGTGAAAATGTCGATGGTGCATTAGATTGCACCAAATCGTCCATTTTTGTTATAGTCTTTGGTGTACTTGGTTCACTATTATAACCAGACATACTTGACACACAATTAAAATCTGTGAAACTATTCGTAGTTTTGCTTTGTGTTGGTTGTTCAATTGATGAAGCATTCTCGCTCATTTCTTCTGTTGGCTTTGTAGACTCACTAAGAGGAAGACCCACATCTGGAGCATTATTTATATTGTCATCAGTTGTTGAAGAAGGTGTCGGTGTTGGAGGGTGTGGCGAAATACTAGCTGCTGTTGAGTAAGGAATGTTCATTTCTCTATTCATCTCTGAATTAGTTGTACTGCTAGGTTGTTTATCTGGCAGGCTGTTGGTAGGAGATTGTACTGAATGAATAGGAGGAGCAAAGTCTTTATGTGTGCTCAAGGGCACGTTTTGAGGAGTTGTTGGTTCTCTCATAGGCATTTCTTTAATCGAAATGTTGCTTGGTTTGTTCAAATCGGGACGCAAGTCCTCATTGCCGAAGTTGAAACTCATGCTTTGGGGAGGTAATCCTGGATTATTCAAACTCTGATTAGAGGGTAATGTTTGAGAAGGAGCAATATTTGATTGTTGGGAGTGCGGCGGAAGTTGCTGCTGTTGTGGTGGCGGTTGAGGTTGTGGCTGTTGCATACTTTGCATCTGAGAAGGGTCCATCATGCCCATCAATCCATTTATACTAGAAATATTATGCGAAGGAGGCTGTCGAGGAGGTTGACTCGGCCATTGATCAGCCATTTGGTTTCTCATACCCATAACGGGCGACAAAGGATTTTGGTTTGGTTGGGGTGGTATCAACGATGTCCTTGAGGAATAAGGTGGATATTCTGTGTTGTTGGTACTTGAAGGAGGCATCACCATTTGTTCGAGAGCCTGTAAGGTACTTTGTTGGGAATAAGGCGGAATAGGAGCCGGCGATACAGCCGTAGTTTTTGGCGTTAAGCTTGTGGCAGGTCTAGGGCTTAGATTCGTTTGTTGCATTTGCGGATGTGGAGACATGTTAGGCTTTGCTGGAGACATCACTGGACGTGGCGACATTTGAGGCGCCTGGGGTCTGGGTGACATCTGAGGTCTTGGAGACATTTGAGGCGATAATTGAGGAAATGGCGCTCTATACTGCGGACTCGAGTTACCCATAGGACCAGCTGGGTGTTTCTGGGGATATTGTTGTGTTGGAGTTGGTACCTCCATAGACCTCTGTTGCATAGTTTGCTGCATGGACTGGTGCGTTTGACTGTATCCCATACTACCAGGATGCGACATGGGGTTCTGAGGAGTCGGTTGTGGAGTGGGTAATGCTTGGTTAGACGCTGGATGTCCAGCCGGATGACCCGTCGGATGTCCAGGATGAGGCGGTTGATTCATGTGCGAAGGTGTCGAACTGGCGTGCGGTACAGGATGACCGGCCAGTGACTGGGCATGTCCCATTTGACTATACTGTTGCGCTTGCGAGACCCCCATCTCCATTTGGTGATGTGCGTGAGGATATTGATGATGTTGAGGTAATCGTTGGTGCATGTAACTCCCATACCCCTGAGAAGCGGCCGGCGTAGGGTATCCGGCGCTACTCTGCGGGTAATGGGGCGTGTGTCTTTGCTGCATCTGATACGCAGCTGGTTGATGAGGTTGTTGCATCATAGGATGAAACTGCTGCTTTTGCGTTTCTTGTTGGTAAGCTGAAAGGGTTTGTTGTCGGTAAGCCCCCATCTGGGAATATCTATGCATAGGGTAGCTGGGCGCAGCTGCAGCGACCGCAGCCGCAGAATGCTGTCCCCAACCCGCTTGCATATTGTTCCCATCTCCCATACTGCCTATCTGATGGTCCGGCATCGAGTACATGTTGTCTGTCTGATAGGGATACTGGTTAGTATTCGCCGCCTGCGGTGTGGGCGCAGGTCGTGCCATCTGTCGCTGGTGACCATAGGCGCTGCCCGGAGGTCCCATCGGTCTATCGGTTCCGTAACCTTGAGCGTACATCGCTTGCGCGTTGGGATCCATGTGGTTAAATTCTGTGCCGCCGAATGAAGCCAATTTTTGAAGGGGGGTCTCTTGCGAGTATGCAGGCTGAGAATAGGCCGATGTAGCATTGCGCGTTCCCGTCACCGCAGGTTCGAAATGATCAGAGCCCAGTTCGGGCAGACCGTCCAACATACCACTTCCATCTTCGCCGAACAAGTCGTAAGAGTCCATCGCTTTAAGCGGCACATATCGCCTTCTTGTTCATCTCACCACACCATTGCTGTAAACAACAAAATCGTCAGAAACTCACTAAATATCACACAAAAAATTCAAAACAACAACTTATAAATAAATATGTCACGGCTATTTTTCAGAGATCCAATATAATTGTGAACCGAATTGCTATCCACAGGTGGATTACTCATACTCAATACCGTCGAGTCATTCGCTTTCCAGAAAAACCATTTTTTCTGATATGGTAAATAGTCCAAATATATGTTCTTTGCGCGGTCGTACCAGGGCGCTATCATTTTGCCTATATCTTTCTGAAGATAGAGTTCGTTTGTCCCGTCATCAGCTGATTGTGACGTCAGTAGACAGCGCTCTATAGAAGACATTACTTTGTTAGATTGACTGAACTGGATTCTTAATCTATAGATCGAAAAGTGACGCTCTGGATTTGCGAATACGAATGCATATGTTGAACTATTATGCAGCGCGATTAGATAAGTGGTAGAGCGTTTGACTCAGGAGCCGAAGGCCTCAAGTTCAATCCAGACGCTAGGAAATAATTTTTCTAGTCACGGTAATCGCCACGATTCAATGGTGGGTCAAAAATTAACAGTGCTCTGCCTAAGGTTGCGTAAGAACTCATTAACAAAGCCTAGACAGAACACAACTGATTCTCCTTACTCAAGCTCTCAAAAGCTAATGAGGGGTCTCCTTGGGGAAGACCCAGGAGGATCAGCATAATGATATAATTTCCAGAATGCCCTTTTGAAAGTTTGTGTTCTTGATATAACGGATCTCTAATAAACATACATTTCAGTGGTGTACGGTGATTCCCAGCAGAGATGATTGGACTATCTCTGCGATCTCACTGCTGGGTTCCTGTTGGTTCACAGATGGGTTCGTTACCACCCAAAAGGTGGAAGCGGGAGTAAGTGGTTGCATAATCGTTGATCGTGAATCCATCGGCTTGCGCGAAGCTCATACTTCAGAAAGGGTATTTTCGCATATCAATTAAGATCCTATCGGCTAACCAAGTCGCCCTGAAGGCCTTGACTTCATACAACTGCAAGTCCCTGCTTGTGCAGGACTGTCGGGCCACACTTGTAGCGTTGCAGGCTGCAACTCATCTGGGATCCGGGCCATTCAAGCATAGAAGGTAATGAGGTGGCGGACTCATTGGCGGCGCGAGGGGCTCATTGACGGCGCCACGGCGGGCGCTCATTGGACCTGAACTGGCCTGTAGCATCTCTCTCATGACAGCTGGGTGGGAGAACAACAGATGGTTGGACCAAAAGGTCCAGGAACTGGAGCAGCATATCTGGTCTAGACATGCTCGCTCAACAATTACTGGCCATCAGCTGAAAGGGCCAGACGATGACTCAAATTCTCCAGGTTAGACCTGAGAGTTTTAACAGCTGTGTACACGGCTCAATGTAGACCTCAGAAAACACCTAAGTTGGGGTTGGTTGAAGAATCTGAGTGCAGACTATGCCTCGAGGACGACGCGTTTATCGAGCACATCATATTATGTGATAGTCCTGCTTGGGACAGGATTAGATTTGAGGAACTAGGAGTCCACAAACTGAGACTGAGCGAACTGGACCAAGTTCTCACCCGCCAATCTCATCTACCTTATAAAAAGGCTTGAGCTTGTGGGTGAAGTATAGATTGAGGTGTGCCACAATAGAATGACTGGTCTCAGTGGCAGGGTGGGGTTCTCTGGAGCAGCAGACCTGGCTGATCAGCTGAAAGAGCCAGGCAATGGCTCAAATTCTCTAGGTAAGACCTGAGAATTTTAGCAGCTGTGTACACGGGTTACTGTGGCCTCAGAAAACACCTAAGTAGTTTGGGGTTTTTTGAGAACTCCGAGTGCGGACTATGCCTGGAGGACGACGAGTCTAGCGAGCACATCACGTGTGACTGCTCCGCTGAGGAAAGAATCAGCTTTGACGTACTCAGAGTCCACAAACTGAGACTGAGGAAACTGGACAAGATATCACCCACCACACTCATCTCCTGTATCAGGCTTGCTACAATATCACTATCATTGCGTGCCACAATAGACTGACTGGTCGCAGTGGCGGGTCGGGGTTCGTCTGCCCGACACAACACATATACATAAATAGAGTACGGTCACAGCCCACTATAGAGATAGCCTGGAACACAGTCTGACAACGCCGCAATTAATCGTCTCTTAGAGGCATACTCCTTCAATGCGGTAGCGCTGGATTTTGATGAAATTTCGACTATTTCATCATTTTTCAAATGATTTACTGTCGAAAAATGATGAGGACTACAATAAGATCTTATTTATGATGAATATTTACCGATAAAACAGTTTAAAACAATGTAATTACGAGATGAAGTGTTGTGATTTTGGACACTTTGGGATTTAAAAAAAAAAAACTAGAAGAGAGCACGGATTTTCAACTTCAGATTCGTTATCTAAAACCCAAAATTAGCAAAAGAGTAAATTTTCAGGACGATTAGGCAGTTATGGGATGCTGCAAGTCTATGTGAATTCAGAATATCAATTCAATGCTACAAAGAGTAAATTCACATTATTTTTTGATCTGAACTGTGTAAAAATGTTGATAAAACAAATTGATAAATTCCGAATCTGAATCCCCATTAATTATATTTCTGTAGCGGGAAATGTTTACTTATTGATCTGAGGTTGAGACCATCTGCTCGGGTAAAGGTAAGATCGAAAGGAAGAATCCATTTCAAATCACTGCAGAAAATCTGAACATTTTTAATGAATAATAAGGTCCTTATTGATTTCAACTGAAGCATCTACAGATGCAGACTTTTGGAAATTGAATACATATATATAAAAATAAATAGATTATTTTAGCTTCTTGATCTCCTATCCAGATGTATCAATTTTTGTTGAAAATTTATTAGAAAGGTCATCAAAATGTTTTATAAAATAGGAAGAAATGAAAGTTCTATTTCACTCATATTTCTAGTCCATCTTGTTGTCTATAGTCTGAACTGAAATGTACTCATCTCCAATAAGTAGAAATAATCCAAAGGAAATTTCACTATTTACACACTGCAGTTTAATCACAGAACATATAAATATCCGACCATATTTATCACTGCATTGCATTAATTCACATTTGACACCGTTGTACACAAAAAATACCACGAAATGCCCGCGAAAAACAATAACGGTTAACTCCAGAATCAGAGGTAATCGTCCATTATTACAAACAACAACAGAGAGTACGTCTCGGAGCTGTGTTGCCATTTTATCAACTTCCAGGCTAGTAGATATAGTAGGTTGTGGTACGGTGATAATATAATAATAATAGTTCTGATACCGAAATCAATTGATCTTGGACAGGCCTGTAGCGGTCTTCGAACATCTGAAGTTCTGAATAATCATCGCTTGGATTGGCCAGAGCTGGTTTTGAAAGAGACCCTCCTGGACTTACGAGCAACGACATTTTCCTTTTTGAATTCAAATATTGAAGGGATTTCTAAGAACAAGAGTGAATACTGAATATCTTTGAAAACGAACAGAGGCGATTTTTTCACAAGAGATCCCATGCGCCTACAGAGGAGTATATTTCTGAAAGGAGACATTTGAAATTATTTATAATTTGTTCGTTTTTCTCCTCTTGTCTTTTCATTTTTCAGGTTGAGTTTCGGGTACCTTGGAGAAACCTCTCCTTTTTTCGACGAAGGAATCCATATTGAAGAAAGAAATCCTATCAACATTCAAAATTTCAGCAAATTTTGTAAACAATAGTTACAAATCACAACACTCACGGGGAGATAGGGTATTTTTGCTGAAGTTTTTCCCTAAGCTCTTGTATCATACGTCGAATTGTATGGTACCCCATTACACCAACCTCTGCTAACACATATAAAGCTCTCAATCATCGGATTCTGGAGTCAATTGGACCAGTGTGGAATCAAATCCACGAACAAAGAGGAGCGAGGCAAGGAGTACAGGGATGCAAGGACAAACTCCTTATAGACAAGAGCATATTATGTCAAGATGCGAGACGCTACAAGCGGGACCTACATACATCATGGTTGGATTACGCGAAATCATTTGAAACATCGGCGCACAGCTTGATAATACGGCTGCTAGAGATGCTCGAAGTCCACCCTAACATCGTCCAAGCGATGGAAAACATCATGGCGTTATGTGGGAAGTTTGCCGTTCGATCCGAAGCTCGGAGCACTTATACCGGGTGGGTGAGATACAGGCGAGGCGATGGGTGAAATACAGGCGCTAAGCCCCTTATTGTTCTGCGACCCCTTCTACCATTAACAACTGATTTGATAGCAAGCAGAAAAGGGTACAAGGCCAGGCCACCAGGCAGAAGAGAACATCTGATCTCACATCTCCTCTACATGGACGACTTAAAACTGTACGCTTCTTCCAAGGCAGCACTACAACTACTGAATATCGTTGCCGAATACACCTCAGCAATAGGAATGTCATTCGATTTGGACAAATGTGCTGTTTTTCATCTAGGCAGAGGAAGAACTGAAGAAACAGGAGAAGACATCGACCTAGAAAGGGAAATAAGCATTCGACACCTCGAAGAGGAAGAAACATACAAATTTCTCGGGAGGAAACAAAGAGGTGCATTGGAGACAACCCAAATCAAGGATGCCTTATCAGCTAGCTACAAAAAGAAGATCCGAGATATTTGGAAATCACACCAGTCCGCGGAAAAATAAAGTATCTGCTACGAACAGCTTGGCAGTCCCGATAATCACCTACTCATTCGGGATAGTTAACTGGACATTGAATGAAATTCTCGAGCTAGACAGAACCAGTTGTAAAGTGATGAACATGTATCGTAGCCTGCATCCCAACTGCTCGATTCAAAGAATATACCTTCCACGAACGCATGGAGGCAGAGGTTTGCAAAGTTTGGAATACCAACACCCTCAACAAACATTGGAAATGGCAATAAGGATATTGAGAAGTGAAAACCTGGTTCTGAAAATGGTGGCTCATCGTAAATTAGGAACCAATAAGCTTTTCTATTTAGGGCTGGTCAGAGAGCTTTGGAGAAGCTCAGTATAACTGGAATATCCATCGATCATAAGCTAGCAGGAATACCTATCACGCCAACAGACCAAAGAAGAGTTGGCAGAGAGATAAGACAGGTACAACTGAAGACTCTACTTGAAGATCACATGAGTAAACACCTGCACTCCATATATTTCAGTAGTTTGAAAGATCAGGGCCTTTCGGAAGAATTATCCTTCGCCTTTTTAAAGTCCGCTGGACTCAAGTCGGAAACGGAGGGGTTTGCTATGGCTTGTCAAGATGGGGTGATAAATACCAGATGATATAAAAAGAACATCATAAAAATAGACACCACCCACAACGTGCAGAGCATTCCATAGCCAGCTGGAAACTGTTATGCACTTTCTGCACATCTGCTTGCAGAGTCCATGCTCCATCAGGATATATGGAAAGGCACAACGCGGCACTCCGAATTCTCTACTTCCATCTGAGAGAGGTTTACGGTATAGACAACGAACCAGTGCTACCATACGTGCCTCTGAAGATTGAAGCAGTTATTGAAAATGACACGAGCTCGCATCTACTGGAACTATGCGATTTCAACAACTCGACCGATCCACGCCATTGAGCTAGATATACTCCTGCTGGACAAAGAACTCAAGGAATTGTTTGTCTTCGAATATTCCTCCCCCGCAGAAAATAATGTGGTGATGAAAGAAGAACAGAAGAGGGAAAAAATCAAGGATTTAATGTTCGAATTGGGGATCCTGTATGCAAGGCAAAGGTTAGAATGGTGGTACTAATCATAGGATGGCTAGGTGGAATGAGAGCGAACTACATGACCGAATTGAAGATTATTCCGGCCTGCAAATCTCTGGCCGAGGATTTAGCGCACAGAATGCAGTAAGCGGTGTTGCTCGGATCACGTCGAGTCCTCAGGTCCCATCAACTGTGAAGGCCACTTGCAGCTCATCTCTTTTGTTAAGGGACGCTGTAAGGGCAGGACAGAGAACTAATTTAAGGAACGTGCGAGAGATTTTTTAGTGAGTAACCAATCAACAACTGGAGTCTCACACTCATGAGAGAAGCGGACCCTCTCAGGGCGGGCCTGTAAAAGGTTTTTTCCGCTCGGAAAATAATGCCTTTATTTCCACATTCAAGTACATTTAAGGGTGAAATTTAAAAATATCAATATTACAACGAATCGGAGATCATTTAATGAACGAGCGCGATACAGCTTCGTCAGTGCTTCGGATATCTCGTTGTATCGATGGATACAACAAATTTATCATTTCGTTCAAATAATATTTTCTATGCTCCTATTGATATGATCCTCAAGAAATTGCAGACATATTCAAATCGTTCATATACATGCAACTATATTCGATTTGTATTTTGCAGATATTAGGAAATTGAATTTTCGAATGGGCATGGACCATTTCATTTAAGCATACAATATATCCTGCAGATGAATTATTTGGTTTGTATTATTATTATTTGTTAGTTACGAAATGAGAGACGGGCAGACAGAACTGAATTAGGCTTATATTCCGAGTTCAAACTTAACGACTCCGCATAATGGCTTGGAGGATTTTATATATATCGTTTCCGGAACATATGTCAGACGAAAAAATGTGTAGTGGACAATAATGTAGTTACTAGAAGCAGCCTTTGGTGAGTTCAGTAGCTGGATGGGTAACCGTTCCCACGAACTGTCGAACGGAAAAAGATCGCGACTTGCAATTTTCATAGTACGCTGCGCATCCGAACGGGACAGATAAGTTCGTTGTTGGCATAACCGGCCGAACGGTTTCGGAGTTAGAAGGTGACTTTGAAAATACCTAGAGATTATTTTGAACTTCTACGAATATTGAAAAAGGCGCTGTCGGAAATCGAGGAGTGCATATTTGTAATATGTATGATACCAATTAGATATTCTAATGACCAAAATCCATTGTCGGGCTTCAGGGGGGGGTAGAAGGGGACTTTGATAATACCTACTAGTGATTATTATGAACTTCTACGAATTATGAAAAAGGCGCTGTCGGAAATCGAGGAGTGCATATTTGTAATATGTATGATACCAATTAGATATTCTAATGACCAAAATCCATTGTCGGGCTTCAGGGGGGGGTAGAAGGGGACTTTGATAATACCTACTAGTGATTATTATGAACTTCTACGAATTATGAAAAAGGCGCTGTCGGAAATCGAGGAGTGCATATTTGTAATATGTATGATACCAATTAGATATTCTAATGACCAAAATCCATTGTCGGGCTTCAGGGGGGGGTAGAAGGGGACTTTGATAATACCTACTAGTGATTATTATGAACTTCTACGAATTATGAAAAAGGCGCTGTCGGAAATCGAGGAGTGCATATTTGTAATATGTATGATACCAATTAGATATTCTAATGACCAAAATCCATTGTCGGGCTTCAGGGGGGGGTAGAAGGGGACATTGATAATACCTACTAGTGATTATTATGAACTTCTACGAATTATGAAAAAGGCGCTGTCGGAAATCGAGGAGTGCATATTTGTAATATGTATGATACCAATTAGATATTCTAATGACCAAAATCCATTGTCGGGCTTCAGGGGGGGGTAGAAGGGGACTTTGATAATACCTACTAGTGATTATTTTGAACTTCTACGAATTATGAAAACGGCGCTGTCGGAAATCGAGGACTGCATAATTGTAATATGTATGATACCAATTAGATATTCTAATGACCAAAATCCATTGTCGGGCTTCAGGGGGGGTAGAAGGGGACTTTGAAAATACCTACTAGTGATTATTATGAACTTCTACGAATATTGAAAAAGGCGCTGTCGGAAATCGAGGAGTGCATATTTGTAATATGTATGATACCAATTAGATATTCTAATGACCAAAATCCATTGTCGGGCTTCAGGGGGGGGTAGAAGGGGACTTTGAAAATACCTACTAGTGATTATTATGAACTTCTACGAATTATGAAAAAGGCGCTGTCGGAAATCGAGGAGTGCATATTTGTAATATGTATGATACCAATTAGATATTCTAATGACCAAAATCCATTGTCGGGCTTCAGGGGGGGTAGAAGGGGACTTTGAAAATACCTACTAGTGATTATTATGAACTTCTACGAATTAAGAAAAAGGCGCTGTCGGAAATCGAGGAGTGCATATTTGTAATATGTATGATACCAATTAGATATTCTAATGACCAAAATCCATTGTCGGGCTTCAGGGGGGGTAGAAGGGGACTTTGAAAATACCTACTAGTGATTATTATGAACTTCTACGAATATTGAAAAAGGCGCTGTCGGAAATCGAGGAGTGCATATTTGTAATATGTATGATACCAATTAGATATTCTAATGACCAAAATCCATTGTCGGGCTTCAGGGGGGGGTAGAAGGGGACTTTGATAATACCTACTAGTGATTATTATGAACTTCTACGAATTATGAAAAAGGCGCTGTCGGAAATCGAGGAGTGCATATTTGTAATATGTATGATACCAATTAGATATTCTAATGACCAAAATCCATTGTCGGGCTTCAGGGGGGGTAGAAGGGGACTTTGAAAATACCTACTAGTGATTATTATGAACTTCTACGAATATTGAAAAAGGCGCTGTCGGAAATCGAGGAGTGCATATTTGTAATATGTATGATACCAATTAGATATTCTAATGACCAAAATCCATTGTCGGGCTTCAGGGGGGGGTAGAAGGGGACTTTGATAATACCTACTAGTGATTATTATGAACTTCTACGAATTATGAAAAAGGCGCTGTCGGAAATCGAGGAGTGCATATTTGTAATATGTATGATACCAATTAGATATTCTAATGACCAAAATCCATTGTCGGGCTTCAGGGGGGGTAGAAGGGGACTTTGAAAATACCTACTAGTGATTATTATGAACTTCTACGAATTATGAAAAAGGCGCTGTCGGAAATCGAGGAGTGCATATTTGTAATATGTATGATACCAATTAGATATTCTAATGACCAAAATCCATTGTCGGGCTTCAGGGGGGGGTAGAAGGGGACTTTGATAATACCTACTAGTGATTAATATGAACTTCTACGAATTATGAAAAAGGCGCTGTCGGAAATCGAGGAGTGCATATTTGTAATATGTATGATACCAATTAGATATTCTAATGACCAAAATCCATTGTCGGGCTTCAGGGGGGGTAGAAGGGGACTTTGAAAATACCTACTAGTGATTATTATGAACTTCTACGAATATTGAAAAAGGCGCTGTCGGAAATCGAGGAGTGCATATTTGTAATATGTATGATACCAATTAGATATTCTAATGACCAAAATCCATTGTCGGGCTTCAGGGGGGGGGTAGAAGGGGACTTTGATAATACCTACTAGTGATTATTATGAACTTCTACGAATTAAGAAAAAGGCGCTGTCGGAAATCGAGGAGTGCATATTTGTAATATGTATGATACCAATTAGATATTCTAATGACCAAAATCCATTGTCGGGCTTCAGGGGGGGTAGAAGGGGACTTTGAAAATACCTACTAGTGATTATTATGAACTTCTACGAATATTGAAAAAGGCGCTGTCGGAAATCGAGGAGTGCATATTTGTAATATGTATGATACCAATTAGATATTCTAATGACCAAAATCCATTGTCGGGCTTCAGGGGGGGTAGAAGGGGACTTTGAAAATACCTACTAGTGATTATTATGAACTTCTACGAATATTGAAAAAGGCGCTGTCGGAAATCGAGGAGTGCATATTTGTAATATGTATGATACCAATTAGATATTCTAATGACCAAAATCCATTGTCGGGCTTCAGGGGGGGGGTAGAAGGGGACTTTGATAATACCTACTAGTGATTATTATGAACTTCTACGAATTAAGAAAAAGGCGCTGTCGGAAATCGAGGAGTGCATATTTGTAATATGTATGATACCAATTAGATATTCTAATGACCAAAATCCATTGTCGGGCTTCAGGGGGGGTAGAAGGGGACTTTGAAAATACCTACTAGTGATTATTATGAACTTCTACGAATATTGAAAAAGGCGCTGTCGGAAATCGAGGAGTGCATATTTGTAATATGTATGATACCAATTAGATATTCTAATGACCAAAATCCATTGTCGGGCTTCAGGGGGGGGTAGAAGGGGACTTTGATAATACCTACTAGTGATTATTATGAACTTCTACGAATTATGAAAAAGGCGCTGTCGGAAATCGAGGAGTGCATATTTGTAATATGTATGATACCAATTAGATATTCTAATGACCAAAATCCATTGTCGGGCTTCAGGGGGGGTAGAAGGGGACTTTGAAAATACCTACTAGTGATTATTATGAACTTCTACGAATTAAGAAAAAGGCGCTGTCGGAAATCGAGGAGTGCATATTTGTAATATGTATGATACCAATTAGATATTATAATCACCAAAATCCATTGTCGGGCTTCAAGGGGGGTAGAAGGTGACTTTGAAAATACCTACTAGTGATTATTTTGAACCTCTACGAATTATGAAAACGGCGCTGTCGGAAATCGAGGACTGCATATTTGTAATATGTATGATACCAATTAGATATTCTAATGACCAAAATCCATTGTCGGGCTTCAGGGGGGGTAGAAGAGGACTTTGAAAATACCTACTAGTGATTATTATGAACTTCTACGAATATTGAAAAAGGCGCTGTCGGAAATCGAGGAGTGCATATTTGTAATATGTATGATACCAATTAGATATTCTAATGACCAAAATCCATTGTCGGGCTTCAGGGGGGGTAGAAGGGGACTTTGAAAATACCTACTAGTGATTATTATGAACTTCTACGAATTATGAAAAAGGCGCTGTCGGAAATCGAGGAGTGCATATTTGTAATATGTATGATACCAATTAGATATTATAATGACCAAAATCCAATGTCGGGCTTCAGGGGGTGTAGAAGGTGACTTTGAAAATACCTACTAGTGATTATTTTGAACCTCTACGAATTATGAAAACGGCGCTGTCGGAAATCGAGGACTGCATATTTGTAATATGTATGATACCAATTAGATATTCTAATGACCAAAATCCATTGTCGGGCTTCAGGGGGGGTTAGAAGGGGACTTTGAAAATACCTACTAGTGATTATTATGAACTTCTACGAATTATGAAAAAGGCGCTGTCGGAAATCGAGGAGTGCATATTTGTAATATGTATGATACCAATTAGATATTATAATGACCAAAATCCATTGTCGGGCTTCAGGGGGGGTAGAAGGTGACTTTGAAAATACCTACTAGTAGTAGTGATTATTTTGAACCTCTACGAATTATGAAAACGGCGCTGTCGGAAATCGAGGACTGCATATTTGTAATATGTATGATACCAATTAGATATTCTAATGACCAAAATCCATTGTCGGGCTTCAGGGGGGGTAGAAGGGGACTTTGAAAATACCTACTAGTGATTATTATGAACTTCTACGAATATTGAAAAAGGCGCTGTCGGAAATCGAGGAGTGCATATTTGTAATATGTATGATACCAATTAGATATTCTAATGACCAAAATCCATTGTCGGGCTTCAGGGGGGGTAGAAGCGGACTTTGAAAATACCTACTAGTGATTATTATGAACTTCTACGAATTATGAAAAAGGCGCTGTCGGAAATCGAGGAGTGCATATTTGTAATATGTATGATACCAATTAGATATTATAATGACCAAAATCCATTGTCGGGCTTCAGGGGGTGTAGAAGGTGACTTTGAAAATACCTACTAGTGATTATTATGAACTTCTACGAATTATGAAAAAAGCGCTGTCGGAAATCGAGGAGTGCATATTTGTAATATGTATGATATTATTATATATAATTATTATAATGACCAAAATCCATTGTCGGGCTTCAGAGGGGGGTAGAAGGTGACTTTGAAAATACCTACTAGAGATTATTTTGAACTTCTACGAATTATGAAACCACGCTGTCGGAAATCGAGGAGTGCATATTTGTAATATGTATGATACCAATTAGATATTATAATGACCAAAATCCATTGTCGGGCTTCAGGGGAGGGTAGAAGGTGACTTTGAAAATACCTACTAGAGATTATTTTGAACTTCTACGAATTAAGAAAACGGCGCTGTCGGAAATCGAGGACTGCATATTTGTAATATGTATGATACCAATTAGATATTCTAATGACCAAAATCCATTGTCGGGCTTCAGGGGGGGTAGAAGGGGACTTTGAAAATACCTACTAGTGATTATTATGAACTTCTACGAATATTGAAAAAGGCGCTGTCGGAAATCGAGGAGTGCATATTTGTAATATGTATGATACCAATTAGATATTCTAATGACCAAAATCCATTGTCGGGCTTCAGGGGGGGTAGAAGCGGACTTTGAAAATACCTACTAGTGATTATTATGAACTTCTACGAATTATGAAAAAGGCGCTGTCGGAAATCGAGGAGTGCATATTTGTAATATGTATGATACCAATTAGATATTATAATGACCAAAATCCATTGTCGGGCTTCAGGGGGTGTAGAAGGTGACTTTGAAAATACCTACTAGTGATTATTATGTACTTCTACGAATTATGAAAAAAGCGCTGTCGGAAATCGAGGAGTGCATATTTGTAATATGTATGATATTATTATATATAATTATTATAATGACCAAAATCCATTGTCGGGCTTCAGAGGGGGGTAGAAGGTGACTTTGAAAATACCTACTAGAGATTATTTTGAACTTCTACGAATTATGAAAACGGCGCTGTCGGAAATCGAGGAGTGCATATTTGTAATATGTATGATACCAATTAGATATTATAATGACCAAAATCCATTGTCGGGCTTCAGGGGAGGGTAGAAGGTGACTTTGAAAATACCTACTAGAGATTATTTTGAACTTCTACGAATTAAGAAAACGGCGCTGTCGGAAATCGAGGACTGCATATTTGTAATATGCATGATACCAATTAGATATTATAATGACAGAAATCCATTGTCGGGCTTCAGAGGGGGGTAGAAGGTGACTTTGAAAATACCTACTAGTGATTATTTTGGCTTCTACGAATTATGAAAAAAGCGCTGTCGGAAATCGAGGAGTGCATATTTGTAATATGTATGATACCAATAAGATATTATAATGACCAAAATCCATTGTCGGGCTTCAGAGGGGGGTAGAAGGTGACTTTGAAAATACCTACTAGAGATTATTTTGAACTTCTACGAATTATGAAAACGGCGCTGTCGGAAATCGAGGACTGCATAATTGTAATATGTATGATACCAATTAGCTATTATAATGACAGAAATCCATTGTCGGGCTCCAGGGAGGGGTAGAAGGTGACTTTGAAAATACCTACTAGTGATTATTTTGAACCTCTACGAATTATGGAAACGGCGCTATCGGAAATCGAGGACTGAATATTTGTAATATGTATGATACCTATTAGATATTCTAATGACCAAAATCCATTGTCGGGCTTCAGGGGGGGGGGTAGAAGGTGACTTTGAAAATACCTACTAGTGATTATTATGAACTTCTACGAATTTTGAAAACGGCGCTGTCGGAAATCGACAGTAGTGTAATTTTTGTAAATATTATTTAATTTCACTCTTTCCACACCACCTTGCGGTAGAGTAAGTGGTGCGTTTTTTTTAGGTGGTGTCCCCAGGAGGCGTTCTCCACGAAAATAAAATGATAGAATAGTATTCTTATCTCACAATGCACATATTCACTTCTATTTATTATTCTCCGATTTTTTCAGGTATGACTCACATAAAATACATATTATATTTCCACTTCCGCATTTTTAATGATGAAATCTTCCACAGCATGTACATTTGATTATTTCGTCGGATACATGTGAACATTTATTGCCACATATGAGGCATTTTGAAGTCATGTCATCTGAGAGACTCAGTAATATATCCATTATTTTCAATCGTAAAATATCCATATTTTCAAATGTAATTCGTAGAAGTTCATAATAAGCACTAGTAGGTATTTTAAAAGTCACCTTTCACCCCCCCCCCCCCCCCTGAAGCCCGACAATGGAT
Source organism: Halyzia sedecimguttata (assembly GCA_937662695.2). Classification (NCBI taxonomy): domain Eukaryota; kingdom Metazoa; phylum Arthropoda; class Insecta; order Coleoptera; family Coccinellidae; genus Halyzia; species Halyzia sedecimguttata. Next base: position 3,552,728 of record OW569413.2, on the reverse strand, counting down.
TTCTGTCATTATAATATCTAATTGGTATCATACATATTACAAATATCCAGTCCTCGATTTCCGACAGCGCCGTTTTCATAATTCGTAGAGGTTCAAAATAATCACTAGTAGGTATTTTCAAAGTCACCTTCTACCCTCCCCTGAAGCCCGACAATGGATTTTGGTCATTATAATATCTAATTGGTATCATACATATTACAAATATGCAGTCCTCGATTTCCGACAGCGCCGTTTTCATAATTCGTAGAAGTTCAAAATAATCTCTAGTAGGTATTTTCAAAGTCACCTTCTACCCACCCCCTGAAGCCCGACAATGGATTTTGGTCATTATAATATCTAATTGGTATCATACATATTACAAATATGCAGTCCTCGATTTCCGACAGCGCCGTTTTCATAATTCCTAGAAGTTCAAAATAATCACTTGTAGGTATTTTCAAAGCCACCTATAACCCCCTCCCCCTCAATACTTAAAAACTGTGAGAATTTCGGGATGAGGATTAAAAAATATTCTCAATTCCTAACGTGTATGATTAGGGATGGTTGACCAACAGAAGTAAATATGAAAACGAAAAATTTATTTTACATTATTTAATCAATCTGAGATAGTATTCGTTCAAGGTTGAAAACAACTTAATCACCAACGTGTTAATAACCAACATTGTATAACAATTTTTCAGCCATAGATCATTAGAGCCAGATCGCTGTTTTCTGTGTTTGAAAACTATGAATTGGAGACACTGAAATTGTAATTCATTATAGATAAAAGACGAATCTATGGTTTCAGAGTCACGGTACCCGATCGAAGAGAAATCAATATCACTTTAAATTTAGGACCACGTCACCAACTATGAAACTCGCACCTTCACAATAATCAGAAAACACATTTATCACAAATGGTTTTGAATATTTTGAAATTTGAATTTTCTATGTTCGTAAACTATATACAAAAGTAACCGTATTCGATGTTCAGCGTTGCGTTCGAATATTAACTCCGTAGAGTATTATTTACTAAGGGCCGGTTTCTCAATTGCGAGTTAACTCGAGGTTGCGAGTTGACGCATGTATTTAGCGATATTCATGAATGCGTAACACTCGGGTTACCCGCAACCTCGGGTTAACTGGCAATTGAGAAACCGGCCCTAAATTGCGTTCGATAACTGAAAAGTTGTGTATATTTTAACTCTATGACTGTAGTTCGAAAACTCTACAAGATATCTTGGTTTATTTTACACCACTCAAAATTGACATAACACATGGGACGGAAAATCTCTTATCTTTGTCTGACTGTTTTATGAAGAGTATATTTTATGTTCTGTTAGTATTCAGGTTGAGGTAATTTATTAGTTTTAAGACTGCTCACGATAATATTTATTATTAGATTTGCATATATGTGAAGAAAACAATAATAATAATAGGTTCTTTTTTAATAGCAACATAACCTATTCCGATATTGGCACCTTCTGTCACTCGAACTTCAAATGAAAACCGGAACCGTTCGAATATTACATGAGGGTTGTGTTCGAAAATTAACTCCACGGAGTAGAGTAGAGTTTTTGAAGGTTTGACAGATTTACTCTGGAGTTTACTCTGACAGTGACAGAAGGTGCCAATATCGGAAAATAGTATTATGTTGGTTTAAGAAAGAACCTATTATTATTGTTTTCTTTACATATATGTAACTCTAATCATAAATATACAGGGTGAGTCTTTGACGACTGCATTAATTTTAACCAAAGATTCCTCTCATCAAATAAAACAGTTTTTTCATTCACCATTTTTCCAGATTCGGCTCAGGTAAAAAGATACATGCTGTTGAAATTTCGAAAAAAAATCAGTTTTTATTTTGTAGCTTTGACATCCTTTTTTCGAATAAAATGAATATTGGTGTAAAGTTTCCTATAACTATGAGACATATTTTCCAAATATTAGTTATTTTCTACTTCTACTGGTTTTCTAATTATGGACTCGTGGATTCATAAAACTAAACGAAATTAGCATAAAGAAAGCAGATAAAGTTTTTCTTGGGTAATTTCAAGAATATTCCATCGTTTTAGAACATTATATTATTCTTCATCATTTCTCCTTAAACGCACCGTTTTCGAGATATTCTTCATTGAATGTTTTAAAATGAAAAACTCCAGAAATTTCACTACTTTTATGGATCCGTCTCTGAGCGTTGGAATCCCGAATCAAGCTGTAAACCACGTTACCATGCCTTTTTCTCGTCCGCCAACAATGTCATAGATAATTTATATGCAGGAGTGTATTAGCACATTGTGTGAAATCTTTAAACGCTTGTAACTTTTTACCTGAGCCGAATCTGGAAAAATGGTGAATGAAAAAACTGTTTTATTTGATGAGAGGAATCTTTGGTTAAAATTAATGCAGTGGTCAAAGACTCACCCTGTATATTGTGAGCAGTATTAAAACTATTAAATTCCCTCACAGAACATTCCTAAAACACACAACCCAGAGTAGTCAACTCCAGGGTTGTGTTCTAATATTAACTACACCGAGTAGAGTAGAGTTTTTGAAGGTTTGATGAATTTACTCTGGAGTTGACTATTCTTCATGTAATATAAGAAAGGTTCTGGTTATCATTTGGAGTGCGAGTGACAGAAGGTGCCAATATCGGAATAGGTTATGTTGGGATTAAAAAAGAATATATTATTATTATTATTAATGTTTTCTTCACATGTATGCAACTCTAATAATAAATATTATTTTGAGCAGTATTCACAAAATGAAACAGTGACACAAATATAATAGATTTTCCGTCCCATAAGTTATGTCAATTTTGAGTAGAGTAAAATAAAACCAGCTATTCTGGGTTGTGTTCGAATATTAACTCCGTAGAGTTAATATTCGTATTCGTATAAGATTGCGTTCGAGAACTGAAAGGTTGGGTAAATTTTACTCCATGACTGTCGTTCGAAATGTCAGAGTATTCGACACCGAGTTCATTTTACTCCTGTCAAAATTGACATAACTCATGGGACGGAAAATCTATTATCTTTGCCTCACTGTTTTATGAATGTTCTGTGAGGTAATTTAATAGTTTAAATACTGCTCACAATATCTATTTATGATTAGAGTTACATATATGTGAAGAAAACAATAATAATAGGTTCTTTCTTAAACCAACATAACCTATTTTCCGATATTGGCACCTTCTGTCACTGTCAGTGTCAGTGTCAGAGTTAACTCCAGAGTAAATCTGTCAAACCTTTAAAAATTCTACTCTACTCCGTGGAGTTCATTTTCGAACACAACCTTGTAGAGTTAACTTGGAGTCGAATACACGGATGTTTTTGAACAACAGTCACAGAGTGAAATATAGACAACTTTTCGAACGCAATTTAGAAAATAATACTCTATGGAGATAATATTCGAACGCAACCCAGAGTAAATTCATCAAACCTTCAAAAACTCTACTCTACTCGGTGTAGTTAATATTCGAACGCAACCCTGGTTATAAAATAGCCGAATCTATATTTTTCATTATTGTTGATTTTTTCCGAAAGTATTTCACGAAATTCGAGGAGATATTGAAAATACCTGAATATTGGGCTAGATCGAAACACTTCACGAACTGTTGAAACAGCAGACGTACAATGAGTAACCAAGCAGTAATCATTATTGGAACTTGAATGCGATGATAACGAATTCCATTTTTGGTAACAATGTCAACCGCTGTTATCACAACAAAATAATAGTATTTAATCAAATTGACTGAAGCCGATTTACCAGCACACAATGTGACACGAAAACTGCCAAGGTATCTTGTTCATAGTTTTACCTCGCCTAATTATAATATTATCGGAATTGATAAAAGGAAAGTATAAATTTATCGAGTTGTGTATGTATATCGGCCAGCGAATATATGGAATAATAAATGTGGGCTTCCGAGTTGGGAATTATGTAAGACGATTTTTCGTAATTCACACAGATCTCGATAGAAACTAATGTCTTTGTGAAACGTGATAAGAGTTCGTGTGTAACGATCTGGACTATTATTTCTTTATACCTACTGTAATATGTATTTCAGGAAAACCAGTCAAGGAAAACTTGCGACCGAAGTCTGAAATACCGAAATTCACTGTAATTTCTACACAAAGGTTTAATATTTCCTGGAAATATACCATAGAATATGACAACATCTACTCATTTTTGCGCGCATGTTCTCTCTCGAACGGATAGAGATAGCGACTTGCAATTTTCAGGGTAGGTTGCGCATCCGAATGCAACATTTGAGTTTGTTAATAGGCATAATCGACCAAACGATTTTGGAGTTATACCTATTTGAAATTTGGTTGTTATTTACTCAATAACTCAGAAAATACGAAACCGGTCCAATTCAAACATGGTAGTTATTTGTAGAATGCCGGCGCTCAAATTTTTGCGAAATTTCGTGAGGATCGCATCAATAGAAAATTTTAAAAAATCATTGAAACAAATTCTATACATCGAAAATTATGTAGCTTACGATAGTTTCAGAACGGAAAGAGATATATGTCTCACGATAACGAGAACAGAAAAAGATGGCGACTTGCAATTTTCAGGGTAGGTTGCGCATCCGAATGTGACATTTTAGTTCGTTAATAGGTATAATCGGCCAAATGGTTTTGGAGTTATACGCATCTGAATTTTTGTTGTTATGTCCTCTATAACTTAAAATATACTAATCCGATACCATTAAACTAGGTAATTACTTGTAGAAAGTCTGTCATTAAAATGGTACGAAATGAGAAAACGGTCTATATTGATGGTAAATTTGAATGACAGTGTCCAATGAATGAAACAGTATTTTTGTCGGTTTAGGTTAGATTTTTTTCAGCTCTCGAAAAATTTTATATTTCAGAAACTATGCTCGATCGAATTCGTATGAGGCGTGAACATTTCTTTCATATCTGGCGAGCTGCAACCGCGGAACATTCCGTTAAGAAGTTCAACCCTACAAATATTCGAAATATTGAGACTAGAGATGGGACCCTACGTACCGGTGTGAAAAGAGCAGATAAAGATAGCGGATAAAATAGCCGGAAACACTCGAAGTTCTGCGATAATATAAAGACACAACAACTTGAACTGATGGTTTCTTCGAGAGATTAAATGAATTCAGAACTTATTATTGTGGATGCGATCATGCTCTTGGTGAATATTGGTGGCATTCAGCGGACGAAACAGTTGCGCAACCATTACCAAAACGTTCGGTGGCACATGCCCTACGAACTCAATACGTTGTGGAGCGGAGGTATTTTATGGAGCACATTTGATTTGTGCTAGGTAGCGGTAGCGTAAAGTGGCTGAGCGCTTCGTCCGCTGAATGCGACCATTGATGGATTTATCAATACTGGCACGAAAGTTATTTCGGCATGGGAAAATTTTGGCAAGATGTTGAGTATGGGGATTTGGTTCTTTACTGAAAAAAATATCCAATTCAGATGGGATCCTGGGGTTGAACTTTCAACCCTTATCTAAAAGATTTCGGTTTTTCTCCATTTTTTCCCAGAAGGAAAAGTTTTTCCATCAACAGAGTTTGCGAAGATCTTGACTATGACGATATCGATGTTCAATGAAAAATTGGTCCAAGCCCTCTGGACAGGAGCTTTCTGGCGCTCTTGTTCAAACAGACAAATTGTAGCTCCGAAAGTATTGGTTTCTCAGAGTTGAGAATTATATCAATGTATATTCTTATGATCTGCATCATAAAGGAAATTCAATTCAAATAATAGTTTATTTATCAAGATTAAATGGGCAATCTGAGAATGAGAACTGCACCATGGAAGAAATCAAATTGAAATAGCTAAAATGAATTTGACTCTCTCTTATAGAACAAAATGACATGTACGAGTATGAACACAGATGATATAATAAATCATAGATAGACTAATTATAGCATTCTGTGAAAACATAGAAGTACGATTCATTATTGAAATTTAGAACCATAACCCCGAAACCGCTCGATGGATTTTGCTGGTTAACGAAGTCGTCCGAGATATTTACGCTCCAAACCTACCCTGCAAATTTAAATCCTCTAACTCCTTTCGTTCGAGATTTATCGTGTTAACGGACGAACGGCCGACCGGCCGGACAGAATCGATTTCGACCACGGAATCCTCTAACTCCTTTCGTTCGAGAGTTATCGTGCCTACGGCCAACCATCCGGACGGATAGAACCGATTTCGACCTCGGATTCGTGATCAGTGAGTCGAACCAAATTGTTAGATACCATTTTCAGCCAAAAATTCGAAAATTCAGACATTTGGGCAAATTGATAAGCACTCTGTTCCGTGGAACAAGAGCGCCAAAAATGGTTCACTTCGGAAGGGATCCTGGGGTTGAAATTTCAATTCCCTTAACTAGGTTTATTCCCAGACGGAAAAGTTTTCTCATTCGAAAAAAATGAGTTTAGAGTTTATTGTCATGACAGAATTTGACATTGAAATAGAAACACCCTGTATGTTCAATTGAATTTTTAATTAACGAAGGAAAAGCATTGGTATGTCTTCTGATAGAAGCTAGAAAATTATTACTAAGAAAATTGTATTAGAATTTTCCTGCAAAAATCTACAAGTTGTCAACTTTGGAAAATAACGCTTTTAGGAAAGCTAACCACTAATCGAAGATGAAAGGACTAGTAGAGACCAAAGTTTTGGAGCAATCCACAGAGTGTGTATGATTTCATCAAAGTTGAATAGCTACATACCGCGGTTTCATCCTTATTAGGAATCATCAGTGGAGCACAATTCAACGCTGATGAAAACAACACTACGAAGTAACCGGTTTAAAGAAAACCAGCAATCCCTTGTGAGTAGAATTTAGACACAAGTGACACCTGGAATTCAATCAACCAAGCTCCTCGCTGTGACTACCCAAAACTACAGATCTCTACGTATATTCTTTTCCCCTATGTGGTAATCAGCAAGTACTCGGATTCGAGTCTCATGCAATTGACCAATGGGGAGCGAAAACGCCCTGGTTAATACGCAATGCGTAAAAGGAGCCATAAAAGAGAAAATAACGCTTTTAGGAAAGCTAACCACTAATCGAAGATGAAAGGACTAGTAGAGACCAAAGTTTTGGAGCAATCCACAGAGTGTGTATGATTTCATCAAAGTTGAATAGCTACATACCGCGGTTTCATCCTTATTAGGAATCATCAGTGGGGCACAATTCAACGCTGATGAAAACAACACTACGAAGTAACCGGTTTAAAGAAAACCAGCAATCCCTTGTGAGTAGAATTTAGACACAAGTGACACCTGGAATTCAATCAACCAAGCTCCTCGCTGTGACTACCCAAAACTACAGATCTCTACGTATATTCTTTTCCCCTATGTGGTAATCAGCAAGTACTCGGATTCGAGTCTCATGCAATTGACCAATGGGGAGCGAAAACGCCCTGGTTAATACGCAATGCGTAAAAGGAGCCATAAAAGAGAAAATAACGCTTTTAGGAAAGCTAACCACTAATCGAAGATGAAAGGACTAGTAGAGACCAAAGTTTTGGAGCAATCCACAGAGTGTGTATGATTTCATCAAAGTTGAATAGCTACATACCGCGGTTTCATCCTTATTAGGAATCATCAGTGGAGCACAATTCAACGCTGATGAAAACAACACTACGAAGTAACCGGTTTAAAGAAAACCAGCAATCCCTTGTGAGTAGAATTTAGACACAAGTGACACCTGGAATTCAATCAACCAAGCTCCTCGCTGTGACTACCCAAAACTACAGATCTCTACGTATATTCTTTTCCCCTATGTGGTAATCAGCAAGTACTCGGATTCGAGTCTCATGCAATTGACCAATGGGGAGCGAAAACGCCCTGGTTAATACGCAATGCGTAAAAGGAGCCATAAAAGAGAAAATAACGCTTTTAGGAAAGCTAACCACTAATCGAAGATGAAAGGACTAGTAGAGACCAAAGTTTTGGAGCAATCCACAGAGTGTGTATGATTTCATCAAAGTTGAATAGCTACATACCGCGGTTTCATCCTTATTAGGAATCATCAGTGGAGCACAATTCAACGCTGATGAAAACAACACTACGAAGTAACCGGTTTAAAGAAAACCAGCAATCCCTTGTGAGTAGAATTTAGACACAAGTGACACCTGGAATTCAATCAACCAAGCTCCTCGCTGTGACTACCCAAAACTACAGATCTCTACGTATATTCTTTTCCCCTATGTGGTAATCAGCAAGTACTCGGATTCGAGTCTCATGCAATTGACCAATGGGGAGCGAAAACGCCCTGGTTAATACGCAATGCGTAAAAGGAGCCATAAAAGAGAAAATAACGCTTTTAGGAAAGCTAACCACTAATCGAAGATGAAAGGACTAGTAGAGACCAAAGTTTTGGAGCAATCCACAGAGTGTGTATGATTTCATCAAAGTTGAATAGCTACATACCGCGGTTTCATCCTTATTAGGAATCATCAGTGGAGCACAATTCAACGCTGATGAAAACAACACTACGAAGTAACCGGTTTAAAGAAAACCAGCAATCCCTTGTGAGTAGAATTTAGACACAAGTGACACCTGGAATTCAATCAACCAAGCTCCTCGCTGTGACTACCCAAAACTACAGATTCCGCAAGAATTTTGAGAATAATATGTAAGTGACACATTAAAACAATGTAGAATTCAATGGATAATCTGATTATCAATGAAAATACTGGGTATTACATTTAAAAAATTGGTTCAAGCACTGACGTGAAGTCAGGAGCTTTTGCGCGTATGTTCTATTGTCCATTCTCCTGTATTGGACACTTTTAATCGAATTTACCATGTTGAATTCTATTGTCTATTCTCCTGTATTGGACAGCCTCAATAGAATTCACCATGGTAAATTCGATTAAGAGTGTCCAATACAGGAGAACGGACAATAAAATTCACCATGGTAAATTCGATTAAGAGTGTTCAATACAGGAGAATGGACAATAGAACATACGCGCAAATGCTCCTGACTTCACGTCAGTGCTTGAACCAATTTTTTTTTCGGGAAGTCAGGAGCTTTTGCGCGTATGTTCTATTGTCCATTCTCCTCTATTGAACACTCTTAATCGAATTTACCATGGTGAATTCTATTGTCTGTTCTCCTGTATTGGACACTCTTAATCGAATTTACGATGGTGAATTCGATTAAGGCTGTCCAATACAGGAGAATAGACAATAGAATTCACCATGGTAAATTTGATTAAAAGTGTCCAATACAGGAGAATGGACAATAGAACATACGCGCAAAAGCTCCTGACTTCACGTCAGTGCTTGAACCAATTTTTTTTTCGTGAAGTCAGGATAGAAAGCAATGATGAAAAAATTAACACATTATTGTCTACCTTCAATTCTTCTTTAGGAGAAGAATACATAATTATTCTTTAAAATATTACTGGAATTAATGTGATATTTAAATAATCAAAGTAAAGAAAATTATAAGTTCAGTTACTAACATATTGAATGAAATTCAATTCAAAGTAATATTCAATTACTTATTCTTAACCAATAAATGCCCATTGATAGATCTAAAGGTGATGAGGTGAAACATAAAGATTTATTCTCATTAGTGATAGAAAAACTGGCCTAAAATTCCTCTCTACCCATCACGAGATTTAATATCCACAAATGAGCCTCTCACCTTACAAGATCAGAAGCCTTCAACAAAATTTCAGCGATATCATATTAAAAATAATACATAACCTTTCAAAAGTCCCCTCTCACAAATATACTCCTCTGAAGGCACATGGATCTCTTGAAGAAGAATCATCGTCTCTATTTCTCAAAGATATTCACTCTTGTTCATAGAAATCCCTTCAATATTTAGTTGCCTCCTCCTAAGGAGGATCTCTTTCAAAACCAGGTCTGACCACTAATGTAGGGCTATCATCTCCCATAGATTTGTGATGAAATAACACGATTTTCCCATAACATACGCGTAAAAGATATGTCATCATGACATTCATTTTATTTTTGAAGGTTCTCGCAAAAATACGACCATAGACAACATATCATACGACGATTCGCATCCGCTACCGGCGCTACGCGAAGCGGTAGCGCCGCTACCGAACTCACAAAAGGCTGCGCGGTTCTCCAACAATATAGATCCGATCGTGTTCAAACTTGGAATTCTGCAGTAGAGTTAGGTTCTGAAGGCTCTTCCAAAATTTCAGCCATGCCGGACGAATAGTTTATGATATATAGATTTTTTTTCAATAATTTTTAATTATTTTTTTTTTTATTTTCTAGTTATACCATCCTCACGAAATTCTGCAAGAATTTTCGCGTTGGCATTCTACAACTAATAACCATGTTTGAATTCAATCGGTTTTGTATTCTTCGAGTTAATGAGGAACAAAAAACAACCAAATTTCTGAAAATTACAGATGGCTATAACTCTAAAACCGTTTGGACGATTCTGCTCATAAACAAACTCAAATGTCACATTCAGGTGCACAACCTAACCTGAAATTTTCAAGCCGCTATCTCTTTCCATTCTCAGGTTATAGTGACAACAAAAGTATTTTTTAATAATTTTCTAGCGATACGATTCTCACAAAATTTCACAAACGTGCTCAGGTATATTCTACAACTATTCACCAAGTTTAAATTCGATCGGATTTATTTTGGTCGAAAACAAAATTATTACTCGGAAACCATTGGGCCTATTATACCCATTAACGAACTTGTCCGTCGTATTGGGATGCGCCACCTACCCTGAAAATTTCAAGTCGCTAGCTCTTTCCGTTCTCAAGTTATCGTGGCAACGGCCGGACGGCCGTACGGCCGTACGGCACCACAGAATTAAATTTCACATTTGGGCAAAACTATAACGCGATGTTCCCCAGAACATACGCGCAAAAAATATTCTGCACAAAAGTTATACGTTTTCACGAATTGAAATATATGCAGGGTGGACAAGATATTGAGTGCGATTTCATTTTTTTGTAATGACACACCATATATTTTTTATATTTGGGTAGCTCTTTATCTCCTGAATAATTATGCACATGTTGGTTTATCTCTCTTATTTTGAGAACTACAGAGTCTTAAATTCTGGAAACCAAACTCAGTAGTCAGTTGTCAAGTGGTAGGTTGTGATCAATCAACTAAATGTATTGGTAACGATATTACACACATTTGACATTCAAAATTTTTTTTTCTGAAACATGCATTACACAGAAGCGGAAAAATTTTAAATATTTTCACTTCATGTGAAGAACAAAAAAGCTTAAAGGAGATAATATATGGCGTTACATCCAGATGATCCAATTCCAAGTGTAAATACATTTGTCAATACCCACAACCGTGTAAGAGATTCTAAAAGTTTTACGAGAAAGGGGCGTAGCGTCTTACGGAATGATAATCAAGAACTCGACATATTGCTTTATTTTGAAGGTAATGTTACTATAATCAATTGTTGATAAATGCTGAACTTGAAGATTATTATATTTGAAATTAATCGCACAACTCCATGAAAATTGTTTCAATTTACTCAATGTGGACGGATGAATCATCGTTTTCCACAGCAGGCATGTGCAACAGAAAAAATGACATTCTTGGGAAAACTAAAATTGAAGACAACGGAATGTATTTCAAATTAGAAAATTTTGAAGAAAGTATGTCAACGTTTGGTGTGGTATTGTTTACAATAAAATTGTGGGGCCTATATTCTTTGGACTACATATTAACACGTAAATCATATTCAGAGAAGATACTGCCAGAGGTAGCTCAGCTTTTGGAGCAACTGTTTTCTGTTGAAGAATTAGAGCAAATAATTTAGCAACAGGAAGGAGCACCCCTGCACAGAGTTTTGGAAATCCGAGAACATTTGAGTGGCAATTTGATCGGTTATGGTATATATATTTCTTGGCCATCGAATAGTCCGGATTTAACACCGTTGGACGTATTTTATGGACGTTCCTGGTAGCTCAGCTTTTGGAGCAACTGTTTTCTGTTGAAGAATTAGAGCAAATAATTTAGCAAAAGGAAGGAGCACCCCTGCACAGAGTTTTGGAAATCCGAGAACATTTGAGTGGCAATTTGATCGGTTATGGTATATCTATTTCTTGGCCATCGAATAGTCCGGATTTAACACCGTTGGACATATTTTATGGGCGTTCCTGAAGGAAAAATTACATCGATAATAATGGAAGTGTTGAGATTATTAAAAATAACTTGAAGCGTTAATTTATGAACTAAATACGAAATATAGTAACTCTATCTCAAATACTCTAACCAACTTAAGAAAACAATATGAACTATGTATGTTAAATAATGGTGGCCATTTCAAGCAATTTCTTTCGTTGTAACTGTTTATTCCATACAGCCGTAAATACATACAATAAATGTTTTTTCACGTGGAAATGGATGATGGATAGCACCATATATTCTCGCCTATTAGTTTTTTTGTACGTATTGATCTCCACATAAAATATAGCATAGATTTATTGTATGAGTCAATGATATAATTGTATATATTAATTTGTTAGAATATATTTGATGTGATCCTGATATTTTTCAACTTTTGTGTGATACATTTTTCATAAAAAGCTTTGGTGAATGTCAAACGTGTGTCATATCGTTACCAATGCAGTAAATTGATTTATCACAGCCTACCACTTGACAACTGACTATTGAGTTTGCCAGGTGGTTCCCAGAATTTAAGACTCTGTAGTTCTCAAAATAAGAGAGATAAACCAACATATTCATATATATTCGAAATCCGGAGAGAAAGAGCTAACCAAATATAAAAATATATAGAGTGTTTAAAATAAAAATTATTATTTATCGTATGGCAATTCAGACCCAGTAAGCTTTAAAGCTAATTTACACATATAAGTTAATATAACATACTTAAGGTTTTAACAATCAAATATCATGTTTGTTAATATAATCTATCGACCCAGCGGTTGCCAGCAGGAATTCTTCTGGTCTGCCGTTGTATGATCTCGTGGGACATTCCTTCGTGATGTGTTTAATCGCTTAGCAAAAAAAAAATTAAGTCGCACTCAATATCTTGTCCACCCTGTATAAATTTCAATTCGTGAAAAAGTCCTGAAAAAATTCAGTTGATTTCGTACAACTTTTGTACAGAACATTTTTTTGTATCTCCATTCCTAACGAAGTTGAAGGGGGGTCAAAGTATAGTGGAAAACCCGGTACAACCTATCCTGAAAATTTCAAGTCGCTATCTCTTTCTGTTCTCAAGTTGTCGTGGCAACGACCGACCGGACAGAATCAAATTTGACCTCGAATTTTTCTCAGTGAGTCGAACCAAATCGTTCGAGACCATTTTTGGCTGAAAATTCAAAAATAATTGACATTTGCTCTATAAAAGTAACTACACACTCTTGTCCACTACAGTTTTTTTGTCGTCTGACATGTTTCGGAAACAAAGTTCCCATCTTCAAATACGAAGCGTTACAGTAACGCTTCGTCTTTGAAGATGGAAACTTTGTTTCCCAAACATATGTCAGAAGACAAAAAACTGTAGTGGACAAGAGTGTAGTTACTTTTATAGTGTTCATATTAAGTCCACAGTGAACTCAAAATAGAATAAACTGACATTTGGGCAAAATGATAGCACGCGGTTATACAGAACATGTGCGTCAAAATTATAAAACCAAACTGCCGCAAAAATTATTCACTGAAAGGGGCGCAAAAAGCTCTTAACATTAATCAACGTTGAGGAACTTTGCTCTCGGGGACAAAGTTTACGGAATATGTATTGTTAAAATCGAAATACTCTAGAGCAGAGGATTTCAACCGGTGTGCCGCGTATATTTTCAGGTGAGCCGCCGACATTTCCGCGAAATGTACCTATGCTGCGTTGAAATAACGAAAAGCTATTTCAATGAGAAAATAGTACCAAACATTCGCCTTACAAGTTGATGAATCAACTGACATAAGTGGAAATTCACATCTGCTGGCATTTATACGCATGATCGTTGAGGATCACATTATTGAAAACTTTCTTTGTTGCAAAGGACTGTCCGAAACAACATGAGGAGAAGACATATTTAATGTATTGGATGAGTATTTGAAATCCTTCGATTTATCATGGACCGATTGTATTGGAATATATACCGACGGAGCACCTTCAATGACTGGTTCTGTAAAAGGGTTTGTTGCGTTGATGAAGCAGATAAACCCAAATATTGTGCTGGCCCACTGTTTTATTCATAGGGAAGCATTAGTATCAAACACTCTGCCGGATGACTTAAAAACTATATTGGAAGATGTAGTGAAGGTTATAAATTTCATTAGAAGCTGTCCAATGAAATCTAGATTATTCAAATAAATTTGCCAAGATATGGATACAGCCCACTACACGTTGCTTCTACACACCGAGGTACGGTGGCTCTCAAGGGGACGTATTTTGTCACGTGTATATGAACTGAAGGCAGAGCTATTGATATTCACACTTGGAAAGGGTGATCCACAGGACTAGGCACTCTCTCTCTGGGTTTGCCAGCGGACTTGTGGAAAGAGGTGGGGACTGGCTCCGAAACAGCTCCACTGGTTGTACGTGATGGTGGTGAGACCACTAATCACTTACGACAGCATTGCTTGGTGGGAGTGTACTGTAAAGGTGCTGTCTCAGCTCAAGCTTGCAAAAATTCACGTGGTAATCAGGAACGTGGTCCGGATGGCGACATACAGACTTCTGCATATGACTCAGAATGAGCCAGATGCGATCTGCTACGTGCCTGGTTCTCTGCAGGCTGAATTGGAGGCCAACGAGATAATGGGTATGCGATCACACTACCGAGTCGTCTTTCCCGCAGAAACGTCTGGGATCCCACTGCTTGAGGGTCACTGCTGGTTCAAAGATGAGTCCGCTACCACCAAAGGGGTGGGAGCGGGAGTCAGCGGTTGTCAGCGACTCTCTTTCAAGCAGAAACTCTCGCCATTGATCACTGTGCGAAGCTCATACTTGAGAAAGGTTGGGCTCACGGATCAATCAAGATCCTATCGGATAGCCAAGCTGCCTTGAAGGCCTTGACTTCATACAACTGCAAATCCCTGCTTGAGCAGGATTGCCGGACCACACTTGCTGAACTTGGAGAGCGCTGCAGGCTGCAGCTCTTGTGGGCCTCGGGCCACTCGGGCATAAAGGGTAATGAGATAGCGGACTCACTGGCAGCACGGGGTGCTTCCATGGGGCTCATTGTATCTGAACTGGTCTGTGGCATCTCTCTCAGGACAGCGGTGAAGGGAAACAACATATGGTTGGACCAAATGGTCCAAGAAATCTGCAGCATACCTGGACACAGACATGCTCGCACAACAATTACGGGCCCGTCAGCTGAAAGAGCCAGACAATGGCTCAAATTCTCTAGGGTAGACCTGAGAATCACTCACTGTCCTTTTGCATTTTCGACTTCATATCTCTGCGAACAAGGATTTTCAGCGTTGACGAATATAAAAAGTGAGAAACGTGAACGTCTCCCATCTGTCGACGAAGGGCTTCGGATGTGTTTGTCGACCATTCGCCTGAGAATAAAAAAACTTTGCTCCTTGCGCTAGGCACAAATATCCCATTAACATAATATAGATTTAATTTTTAACCATTTGTTTTTATTTACGTTGCTTTTTGGGGTTTCATACCTAAATATGTCAAGGAGACCCTATTAATAAGCTTCCACTATCCGTTATATTATATATATTATGGGTACACTGTACGGAATCCTCTACGCACCAGTCCAACTCGCACTTGGCTATATTTGGCTGGTGTGCCGTTAAATCTAAAAGGTTGAAAACACCTGCTCTAGAGGGACCAATACTAAAAACAATTTGTTTATATGTTTGTTCCCGCAAGCAAAATTCCGAAACGTTTTAATTAATATCTAATTGAAATCGAATGAATTTCATGGGAACCTAGGAACGCGATAATTCGAAATGTTATTATGTTCGTCAGAAGCTTTAGCGCACTCGTTCATGTATCGATCAATATATTTCACTTATATGAAACACCGTATACTACTGTATTATTATGAGAGATTCGTTATCAAGAAAACAAAATTACGTGGGATGCTACTTACTTACTTTTGAGATAGACAAACAAAACCAAATGTTTATAATTGAAAGTAGCTTTATCTTTTTTCAAAATACCCATTAAGACTGCGTTTGAACCAATTTTCGAGCTTTTTGCGCGCGTGTATAATTTTGCCACAATGTTTGTATTTTTCGAATTTTTTGCCGAAAATGATCTCAAACGATTGGGTTCGACTCACTGATGTATAATCCGATGTCAAATCAAATTCTGTCCGTCCGGCCGGTCGTTAGCACGATAACTCTCGAACTAAAGGAGTTAGAGGATTGAAATTTGCAAGGTTGTTTTGGAGCGTAAATACCTCGGACAAGTTCTTTAACGGGAGAAATCCACCAAGCGGTTTCGGACTTATGGCCATTTTTAGTTAAAACAATTTTTATAAATATTTCCGAAACCGATCACTCTTTCTGAAATTTATCATCCATTGTAGAATCATGACCTTTATATGCGTGCACAGTTTTGGATTGATCGGACGGCGAAAAACTAGAGAAAAAAAATCACAATAACTCGAAAAATACCGATTCGATTGAATTGAAACTGGGTAGTTAAATACAAAGTATCGACGCAAACACTCGAGCAAAATTTCGTAGGGATAGCATGAGTAGAAAAAAAATCAAAAGATGTTTAGCTATTAGCGGAATATTTTGCTTGAAATTTCGAAACCAAATATCGGATTGAGTTCAATTTTGGCACTACGGTGACCAAGGATGACCCCTTGGGGTGTGCAAAATTTCACTGAGAACAGACCACTAGGAACCTAAAAAAAATGTTTGAACCCCCAAACTGGGCAAATTATTTCAGTTTTTCTACGTGGACAATAATATCTGGTGAACATTCAACGTGTTTTATCTGATTATTGCGATATGTACGAGGGCAACTGATTAAAATATGGACGAGTAACTACCGTGCCAATTGAATTAGTGGATGAACGATGGTGGAATTTTAAATTGGTTTTCAAAATTTGTCTGAACGTTAGGCGACTGGGGGTGTACCTGGACCATATTACCTCCCCATTACAATTATGTGAGTGTGCAAGCCAGTTTCGAGAAAACAGCGTAGGGTCCGTGGTGCAGTGTTCGTAACATAATCTTCGGGACCAATACTGAAATTCATGCAACCTTTACGGACATTTTTCGTTATTCGCATGAGCAGACCAGAAACGATTTAACTGCTGGAGTTTTCGTCTGAGAGGATTGGGGTTTTGAGGAGGATGATGCTATTCCACCATAAAATCTACTCGTGAGGGTCCTCGCATGCGTGAATTGAAGATACGATAACTCCAGAACCACTGGTGTTGGAGAACCGGAATTTTGTGTGAGGTTTGTGATTCTGAGAAGACACGAGAGAGCCACGAGTGGATTGCACATGTGCAGAGGAAAAGTGACTGTTTTTGGGTTGTATGGGTTATATTGGTAGTAGGAATATCGGTCATGGGTCTGGTGCTGAGCCGGTATTGTGAGGTTTCAAAAGAAATTTCATGGAAATTCTTTGCACGGACAGTGCCTTTGTGAGGCCAATTTATAAATAACTATATTCGTAAGCTATTTTAAATCAAATTCGGATTTGAAGAATAGGCGTAAATAATTGCTTTTCCAACGTGGATACCATAACCGCATTTTTTTCCATTTCGACCTACGGTAAAACTAATAGCCGGACTGTATTGATAGCCAGAAATGTCAAAGAAACAATAAAAAAAGCTGACAAATATAAAAAAAGCACTGACGTGAAGTCAGTACTCTTAGGCGCGCGTGTTCACGTTTGCTGATTTGAATTGAATTATGAGTGTTTCAAGCTCAGTGGATAAAGCGAGCCGGAGATCTACTCAGAGGGTAGTGGAACTTATGTGGTACTTACTGATCAGCAGCAATATGGAACATCTTCGTTAATTTATGTAAGAAGTAATTGTTCAAACTTTACTATAAATTTTTATTCCAATAAATGAAATTGTTTTATGATGAATAATCACTTAATAATTGACTCTGTTAAAAATAAATCCTTCAAAAAGTAATATTTCATGTTTATTTTGTGAATTATTTTTGCATTGAAAAAGTCTTTTTTTCACGGTGAAAAAAAGTAAACATTTTCGCATCAATAGAGATGCAAAAATGTCAAGTTTTTTCGATAGTTGTACAAAAAGATTAATTTGTCGAAAAATAAAGCCGTTTAGACCTCAGTTAACCGATGTTTCTAGTAAAGACAACGTAGTAATCTGACGTAAAGTCAGGAGTTTTTCCTAGCATGTTCCATTGTCTATTCTTACCTCACACAAAGTCGATCGAGCTGAATTTGTAGTGATACGATATTCACAAAATTTCGTAAAATGAGGTCGGCATTCTACATGTAATTACCAAGTTTTAATTGGTTCGGATTTGTATTTTTCAAGTTGTTGAGGAAATAAAAACAAAATTTCAGATGGGTATAACTCCAAAATCGTTTGGCCTATTAGCGAACTCAACATTCGGAAGCGCAACCTACCCTGAAAATTGCAAATCGCTATCTCTTTCCGTTAGAAAGTTATCTCGTGGCAACATTTATCCATCCAGCTACTGAACTTACCCAACGTTGCTCGACTTCCAATATTTATTCAATATCTCCAACAAAAAAGATCCGATCGTGCTCAAATTTGGAACTCGGACAGATACTTTTTGCGAGTAAGATTTTTTTTTCATTTTCCAGTAATACGATCCTCACGAAAATTTCTATACTTTTTCTGGTCGGCATTCTACAACTTATTACCAAGTTTCAATTTGATCGGATCTGTATTTTTCAAGTTATCGAGTGATGCGCTACCAACCCTGATCATTGCATCGCTATCTCTTTCCGTTCGAAAGTTATCGTGACGACGGCAGGAATTTGACCTCGGATTCTTCATCATTGAATCGAACCCGATCGTTTGAGTCCATTTTTGGCAAAATATTAAAAAATTACAGACATAGGCCTTAATGTTTTCTGGACTATTCCGTAGAACATGTACGCAAAAATGTTCAATTTGAAATTCATGTACAATCTTGGACTTAATGTATTAATATCGGAAAATCTGTATTCGAACAGTTAGGAAGATATAAAGATTATTTATTAGCAGACGCTTATAGCTAGTACATTAATCGTCATTATGAAGTGAAGTTTTTCTGATTCATATTAACGTTTAGGATCCATAAATCAAGAACCAAGGTCGAAATTTGAGAAATCCAGAAATAATATAATTGTCCACAGTAAATTGTGACAAGAAACAACGGATATACTTACGAAATGGATCTATTCAATTATTCTATGTCATTCTATTCTACTAATATTTAATTGTATTTTTAAATTGCCCGGAAAGTTGTGTGTATAGGCAATTGTTGAACATTATTCAATATGGTAGCTATTCTGCCATGCCAGCATGATTTTTAGAGATACTGGGAACTATTACCATCGCGTCATCGCAATTTTTCTTACGATGAAAACTTGGGTTCTTAATCTTAATATTAAATTCACCAGATCTCTGAGTGCAAAGTTGTTTCATGACAGTACGAATAATTGTTTTAATGAAAAACGTACTTGTTCCACAGGCACCTTATATTCTTGGTGCGTCTAACATAAAAGAAAGCAGTTAGTGTAAAAGTACCTGTTGATAAGATTCTTAACTGATGTTCAGGAAGAAGATGTTCAGGTAGAAGATACGATATCTATCAATATTGTCATATTCAGGTGAACAGAGTCCAAATGAGCCAGCTAAATTCGTTAATGGGCAAAATCCACCGAGCGGTTCCAGAGTTATGGCCATCTGAAATTTTGTTTTCCAAATAACTAAAACAAACTGATCTGATCGAATTAAAGCGCGGTAGCTAGTTGAAAAATACCGACACGAAGACTTATGCTAAATTTTTTGAGGATCTCATGACTGGAAAATTAAAAAAAAATGATTTAAAAAAATTCTTTACCTCAGAAACTATTCGTCAGATATCGTCGACATTCTGCAAGAGCCTTCAAAACCATATTTTACAGTAAAGTTCTAGATTTGAACTGGATTGGAAATATATTGGTGAAGATATTGCCGAAATATCGAAATACAATGAAACCTCTCTTGGGCGGACACCATTGGGACCGTGAAAATGTTTCCGCCTAACGGAGGTGTCCGTACAAAGGAGAGCTTGACCACAAATGATTGAAAGGTGTATTGAATAAAACAGTAAATTTAAACATTCATATATTATGAAACAAAAAATATTGGAAAAGAAATATTATATAATTAAAAGAAACGAAAATATGCAGATTTTTCAAGTGGCTGAGAAAAAATATGTCTATCGTTTGGAAATGAAGTTTTAACTAAGGCGGCTTCTCTACTGCCTCTGGGTCTCCTTCATTATTAGCGAACCCTTTCAACGTCTTCACAATACTATTGGCTTAGTTCTAGAATACCAACGCGAAATTTTGTGAGGATCATATCAATAGAAAACTTTTTAAAAAATCCTCCGAATGGGAGGATTAAGTTCGTTTTTGAGCATAATCGGTCCAACAGTTTCGGAGTTAGACCCACCCACACGACATAAAGACGTGTGTAAAAATTTGTGAGAACCGCACCTACCCCTAGAAAACTTTTAAAAAAATAGGAAAACAATTGGTTCAAGCAATGACGTGAAGTCGAGATCTTCTGCGTGTATATTATATTGTCCATTTCCTGGTAGTGGACACTCTTAATCGAATTAATCTTAAGGAGAGTGGATAATAGAACATACGCGTAAAAGCTTCTGACTTCACATCAGTGCTTGAACATGTTCTATCAACATTTTTCAACCACTCCTCCATTATTGTATTATATCATCCAAGCCTTTCTGTTACTCCTCCAAAAAACCTGTAAATCATTCACAATAATGTTCTTCAAAGCTCTTGTTTTTGTAGTTTTTCCAATTACCAACCGTTTTTGCGCGTATGTTCTGGAGAACATCGCGTTATCATTTTGCCCAAATGTCTGTAACTTTCGAATTTTTTGACGAAAATGGTCTCGAACGATTTGGTTCGACTCCCCAATGAAGAATTCGATGTCAAATTTGATTCTGCCCGGCCGGCCGGCCGTTGCCACGATAACTTGAGAACGGAAAGAGCTAGCGACTTGAAATTTTCAGGGTAGGTGGCGCATCCCAACACGACGGACAAGTTCGTTAATGGGCATAATCGGCCCAATGGTTTCCGAGTACATATCTACAATAGAACATACGCGCAAAAGCTTCTGACTTAACGTCAGTGCTTGAACCAATTTTTTCTTATCTCCAGTCAAATTTACGGAGTGCACTATTTGCTAAGACGCGGAAAATAGCTCTATCGCCGATGCATATACGTTTTGGCTGTCCGCTCAAATAGACTAGTCAACAAGTGCCATTTGGACCAAATTTTTTCAGCAGTCTCCGAAAATTATGTATGAGGTGTCATTCGATTCGGAATGGCATCTAGATGATTTTTGAAAAAATGAAGTTCCGCTTGCAAAAATTGTAACAGTTATTAACAATTAACTAAAAAAAAAAGGGGTTTTAGTTTTATGTAAATATCTCAAAAACTAATAAAGATTTTTCAAATCTGAAAAAAGATTAAAAAAGAGGAGGAAATTTCCTAAAAAAAGTCTCGACTCCCAAAACTGTACAATAAATATTTATAATTTTTCCAGAGGGATGAAAATACGGCCGAAAACGGGTACTCTGGCTTGGAGAAGCCACGCCCACTTCGGGCACTTCAACAATAAACATTTTTTAAACATAGTAAATATGAAAAAAAAATTGAAAAAATTCAGGCAGCAACTGAATAGATGAATGAATAATAATCCGCTTGAACAAAATTTTTATAATAATTTTTCATTTAGTTATTCAATAGTTAATTAATAACTTTTTTCTGCTTGCACATTAACATTGCAAGTGTGATAATTGCTAAACTATAAGTTTTAGATTTTTTCCTCTCTTGGAGCAATTCTTCAAAGGCTTAAGAATAGAATCCCGTTGGGAAAATTAAAAAATGTTTATTTTTCAATTTTTTATTAACAATTTTCGTTGTTGCAAAATTAAAAACTTAAATTAATCATCGAACAAAATTTTTTTTTTTAATATTATTAACGATCCGTTTTTATGTTATTAGAAACTGCATAGAAATAATTTTTTCAAATTTTTATCTCTAATTGTTTAAAAAATTGTTATAATCAAATGCGTTGTTTATAAGATAATTGAAAATTTTTATTTGGAATTTCAATCTTTGATACAAATAATGATTTTTAAAAGAAAAATTGTTCCTTAAACAAAATTTTTTATTGCTTAAAAACGCATTTGTTAATTAACAATTATTTTCTCCCACTTCTAATTAATATTAAGGAACGATATTTTTTTTTAAAATCATTATTTATTTTTCTTTTCGATATAAAAAAAAATATTTTTCATTTTATTTATTTTTTCATTGTTTATGCAATAAACAATTTATTATAAACAACTAAATTTTTACCTTTTATTTTTTTTTTCTATTCTACTTTCTGTCACAAAAGCAGAAATGATTTTTTTTTTTTTTAATTTAAAATTTAATTTAAAATTTAATCAAAAATTTAAAAAAAAATAATAAAAAAAATCTAAAAAAAAATCATTTCTGCTTTTGTGACAGAAAGTAGAATAGAAAAAAAAATAAAAGGTAAAAATTTATTTGTTTATAACAAATTTTTATTGCATAAACAATGAAAAAATAAATAAAATGAAAATATTTTTTTTTATATCGAAAAGAAAAATAAATAATGATTTTTAAAAAAAATATCGTTCCTTAATATTAATTAGAAGTGGGAGAAAATAATTGTTAGTTAACAAATGCGTTTTTAAGCAATAAAAAATTTTGTTTAAGGAACAATTTTTCTTTTAAAAATCATTATTTGTATCAAAGATTGAAATTCCAAAAAAAAATTTTCAATTATCTTATAAACAACGCATTTGATTATAACAATTTTTTAAACAATTAGAGATAAAAATTTGAAAAAATTATTTCTATGCAGTTTCTAATAACATAAAAACGGATCGTTAATAATATTAAAAAAAAAAATTTTGTTCGATGATTAATTTAAGTTTTTAATTTTGCAACAACGAAAATTATTAATAAAAAATTGAAAAATAAACATTTTTTAATTTTCCCAACGGGATTCTATTCTTAATCCTTTGAAGAATTGCTCCAAGAGAGGAAAAAAATATAAAACTTATAGTTTAGCAATTATCACACTTGCAAATTGCAATGTTAATGTGCAAGCAGAAAAAAGTTATTAATTAACTATTGAATAACTAAATGAAAAATTATTATAAAAATTTTGTTCAAGCGGATTATTATTCATTCATCTATTCAGTTGCTGTCTGAATTTTTTCAATTTTTTTTTTTCATATTTACTATGTTTAAAAAATGTTTATTGTTGAAGTGCCCGAAGTGGGCGTGGCTTCTCCAAGCCAGAGTACCCATTTTCGGCCGTATTTTCATCCCTCTGGAAAAATTATAAATATTTATCGTACAGTTTCGGGAGTCGAGACTTTTTTTTAGGAAATTACCTCCTCTTTTTGAATCTTTTTTCAGATTTGATAAATCTTTATTAGTTTTTGAGATATTTACAAAAAACTAAAACCCCTTTTTTTTTGTTAATTGTCAATAACTTTTACAATTTTTGCAAGCGGAACTTCATTTTTTTCAAAAATCATCTAGATGCCATTCCGAATCGAATGACACCTCATACATAATTTTCGGAGACTGCTGAAAAAAGTTGGTCCAAATGGCACTTGTTGACTAGTCTAAAAGGAGAATTTCGAAACGGCTTATACGAAAAATAGATGTCCGCGTCCGCCCAATGCAGTGTCCGTTCAAGAGGGGGTACTGTCGGAAGATTTTGCATTGACTTAAATCTGGACTATAAAAATGTGTCCGTTTAACGGAGGTGTCCGTTAGAAGAGGTTTCACTGTATTCCCACACTCGAGTTGTACTGGTCCACTGATTTTACACTCGACCAGCGAAGTTGTCAACAGTTTTTTATTTTTGACGTGATGCGATAGAATTGAATGAGTATGATGGATTAGTGAAATTTGACAAGTCAATACGTCAGTAATAACATTCGTTCAATACCTTGTGAGATTTGATATATCTTGATAAATAACTCATTTTACAGCCAGATTAAAACTTGATTATATAATATGTAACATGATATCTTTCTGAATTTAGATTTTTGAAAACAAGGTATCAACGGTCAGTAATATCATAAGTTCAAGTTACGGAATTCACATAATTTCTTAGTGCTTATGTGACTCGGTGATAGGTATTCGTCTTCTTGTTAAGTAGGTACTGGGATCGATTCCCCTAGCCGACATTATTGAACTTTTTCATTTTTGATTTCAATTCTATTGGAATTCTAACTTTGTGAAAAGGGTTTTGACCAGAATTTCGATATTTTCATAAATTACGTGAGTATTTTCGTATAGTATTAGATATAATTTTACTGCAATACAGGACTTTTTTGATAAAATGTCAATTCACAGGTCCCCATGGCACAACCGTACGAGTCGAGTGAGTCGACTAATTTGTATCATAGGAATAATTCTCGGAATAAATTATTTAAAATGAAATCACTTCTATACATTACGCCGCCACAAACAAAGCACTGTTTTTTTTTACCCAAAGTAAATGTATGTATTCGAATGGGCCCTTACACTACACTACACAGCACTTCTTATTTTTACCCTCGTTTTTACCCAACAGTGAATGTATGTATTTGAGTCGAAACTAATCGTTTGAGACCATTCTCGGCCAAAAAGTGTACCAGTTTTTTTTTTTGGACGCTTGTTTTTACAATGGGATTTATATTCTTGGAAATATTGGGAATATTATTTTTTCGTTGAGCTAAGCAGGTTTGGCCGAGTTCAGTACCTTGATGGGTTACCGCTATGGCTATAAATTTGAACAGCGTGCCAATTTCATCTATAATACAGGGTTGAACAACTGAACACGAAACAGAGCCACTCAGGAAACGTGTCAACATTCAACAAACATTTTTTTGAGTAAAGGGTGACATTATCATACGCTATTTTGACTCCGCTTCTTTCACCCCCAAGCAAGGGTAATAACCACCCAAATTTATTGAAGTGATATTCCAGTGATGAAGAATCCGAGGTCTCACTTAATTACGTTCGGACGACCGTCCGAAAGCATACTCTAGAACGGAACGAGTTGGAGAGTTGTAATTTGCAGAGTAGGTTCAGAGTCGAAATGGTCGAGTAAGTTAATGGGTAAAATCCACCAAGAGGTTTCGGAGTTATAGCTTATAGCCATCTGAAATTTTGTTTTCCTAATTACTCGAAGACTACTGATTTGATCGAATTGAAACTCGGTAGTTAGTCGAACAAAGCCAACACAATGACAAGTGCAAAATTTCGTGAGAATTGTATTATCTTCAAATTATTAAAAAAAAAAAACTCAGAAACTATACGTCAGATATCGACGAAATTTTGTAAGAGCCTTCAAAGTCTAATTTTTCAGCCAAATTCCACATTTAAACTCGATCGAATCTATATTGTTGGAAATATTGATAACGAGTACAGTGTATTGTTTTTCAGTCCAACAGCTAAATTTTCAAGGGTGATATATTTGACGCGTTTGCCGAGGATATCCGAAGTAGCGGTAGCTGGTAGCGGTTGGGGTGACTATGGGAGGAGGGAGGCGAGAAATCAAGGGTTTCCACGTACGAGGTAATCTTTGACTATCGTCGCGTTTGTTAATGCAATCTGGACGTCCTTCAATTTCAAGGGCTTCACGAATAATACGGCTGGTAAGCATTTTCTCTATTGCAATGGTTCTGCTGCTAGCAAAGTCAATTTTGTGACCTGTATCAGCATGATGTTTGAAGAGAGCTGAGGATGAATCAGCTTTGCGTACTGCGAGTTGGTGTTCGTATACTCTGTTAGTCACGCGTCTGTTAGTTTGACCTATGTATGACCTTGGACATTCGGAGCATGGTATCTCATATAAGTTAGAAATTAGAAAGTTAGAAATTTTATTGTTTGCAGTAAAAATAGTTTTTATTTCCTGTTTCTTAAGGATGCGACCTATTTTATCGGTAACACCTCGGATGAAAGGAAGGAAAGCTTGAGATTGATTGAGACCCCGGCGTTAATTCATATTTTACATCTTGTTCTTGATAATGGCTCCAAAATCGGAGCCGAAACGTCGAACGACATTAAACTCCAGACGCGGTCCAACCCGGAACCTTCTTATTCCTAACATTGTTAGCCGCGGAAACCTATCCGAACATATATATATATTTATATATATTTTGCTCGAAATTCCGAAACCTATTTCTTTGAAGTTCATGCTGCCCTTTCCGGGCATTTTTCATAATGCGCATGCTCCGATGAAAAGTCATTTAACTGCTGGAGTTTTCGTCAGAGAGGATTGGGGTTTTGGGGAGGCAGATGCTATTCCTCCATAGAATCCCCTGGTGAGGGTCTGTGCATGCGTGGATTCCAGATGCGATATTTCCTGAACCACTAGTGTTGGAGAATCGGAGTTTTTTCTAACGTGTGATTTTGAAAGAACTTTCATCCGCGAGTAGATTGCGCATGTGCAGAGGAGAAGTGACTCTTTTTGGGTTGACTTGGTTATGTTGGGCGTGATGAGCTGATATTGTGAGGTTTTAAAAGAATATTCATGGCAATTCAGTGCAAGTCAGTTTGGGGGAAATAGCGTTGTTTCCGAGTTAAAGTGTTTGTACCGTGGCCCTGGGGCTAATTTTGAAATTGATGTTACCCCTTACAGGATTTTTTGTTATGCGCATGAGCAGACGATAAGCTGGAGTTTTCGTCTGAGAGGATTGGGTATTTGAGGTGCAGGATGCTATTACTTGACATAATCTCCTTGGGAGTGTCCGCGCATGCGTGGATTGAAGTTCCGATATCTCCTTAACCAATGGTTTTGAAGAATCAGAGTTTTGTGTGAGGTGTGATTAGCGGTCATGGAGTTTTTGCTGAGCCAATATTGTGAGGTTTCAAAAAAATATTCAAGGCAAGTCAGTTTCGAGGAAGTAGCGTTGTTTTCGAGTTGAAATGTCTGTATCGTGGCCCTGGGGCCAATTTATAAATAACTATATTTGGAAGATCTATTTAAAATTACTTTCTGATTTGGAGAATAGGCGAAGAAATTGCGTTCCTAATTCGAAATGTATGTAACCCCATTCGGAGATTTTTAGTTTCACGCATGAGCAGACAAGAAGTGATTTAACTGCTGGAGTTTTCGTCTGAGAGGATTGGGGTTTTAAGGTGCTGGATACTATTCCTCCATAGAATCCCCTTGGAAGTGTCTGCGCATGCGTTGATCGGAGCTGTGATATCTCCTGAACCAATGGTGTTGAAGAATCAGAATTTTGTGTGAGGTATGTGATTTTGAGAGGACTTTAAGCCACGGGTAGATTGCGCATGCGCAGAGGAGACGTTTGGATTGTATGTTTTGGGTTTGCATCTAGCGGTCATGGATTTGGTGCTGAGTCGTTATTGTGAGGTTCTAAGAGAAATTTCATGGCAATTCTGTGCACGGACAAGTCAGTTTCGAGGAAATATCGTTGTTTCCGAGTTGAAATGTCTGGATCGGGGCCCTGGGGCCAATTTCTGAATAACTATATTTGGTACATCTATATTAAATTACGCTCGGATTTTGAGAATAGTCAACTGTGTTCTTAACGGGGGTCCCATAACAACAATTTGTTTTTATTTCGATCTACGGTAGAGCTAACAGCCAAACTGTATTGATAGCCAGATTTGTTAAAGGAACTTAAAAAAATATAAAAAAGCACTGACGTGAAGTCAGTACTCTTTAGAGCGCGTGTTCACGTTGGCTAATTTGAATTGAATGATGAGTACTTCAAGCTCAGTGGAAAGAGCGAGTCGGGGATCTACCCATCGGGTAGTGGACACCATTCACCGTTGGTTCAAAAATTAACAGTGCTGTATCTAAGCTGGCATAAGGATAGAATTACAAAGTTGAAAAAGAGCACAACTGACTCTCCTTAGTCGTACAAGCTCCTAGGAGCTTGTGCGACTAACGAGAGTCAATTGTGCTCTTTTTCAACTTTGTTACTCTATCCTTATGCCAGCTTAGATACAGCACTGTTGATTTTTGAACCTACAGTGAATGGTGTCCACTACCCTCTGGGTAGATCTCCGGCTTGCTCTATCCACTGAGCTGAAGTACTCATCATTCAATTCCAATTAGCCAACGTGAACACCAACGAGTACTGACTTCAGGTCAGTACGTCAGTTAAATCCTATAATCGAATTCATTCCGTTGGGTCCATTTTTCTAAGGCAATGTTCAGCGATGTTAGCGAGTTCTAAGTTATAACCAAATGGCGATGGAATTGTGAATAAAATAGTGGATATAGACGAATAGAGAGATTATTATTTAGTAAATAATGAACCTTTGTATAAAATTCGCAGGGATTTGTCACACGTTATTAGTATTTTCATTCTATACCTATTATCAAGAATCGTTGAAAAATATTCATAACAACCCAGCAGACTTATGCAGGCAACCTCGTGGAAATAAAATAAGTACCTATATTATTGAATCGTTTTCGGATTTTTGAATAGGTAGGTATACCTATATCAAACCCAATGATTGACACTAGCACTAGAAATATCACAGCTCTATACCTATGTTTTTCAGTTTTGAAATCTCAATTATATTCTTACTTTTTACCTTCTCATTGAAACAATTGAAACACACAAGGATTTTATACAGCTTGATCCTACACATAGATATACAAATGACTTCACGACCAACCTCGGTACAATACGAAATCGTATCACATCAAATCGATGCCAATTTGAATCATTCACTAGCACTCGAATAAATCTGACAACATATACCTTCTGTCAAATATCCGTTCGATTTTATCCAAGAAAACACCACACCGAAAATTGAAACGCAACTCTTCAGAACTGCAAATACCTACTAAACAACAATAGATAAATCGAACAAACTGTCTTCTCATTCAAGTATTCTTAGGAACCGGTAATAAATTTCTAATTTCTAGGGAATTGTGATATCGGCTGCGTTTGATAACGATGCAGGTAGCTGGAGATGAAGAATCCTACGTTACTACGAATCAAACATGCAAAACAAACAGCGTAAATAAATTGAAGACCTGGATTGGAGCTCAAGGGGAAAAGCTATACGCTTATGAACTTGATAAAAACATGAGCGACATAACTTTTCACCCATGAGTCCCAATCAATCGCAACCAGATCACAAATTACATAATTACAAATATTTTCTGGCATAACCCATTCAAATCAATAAAATTTACCTATTCAGCGACACTAAATGGGTGACAAACGTAAAAACCAATGCTGAAATAATGAACAATCGACGTGGGAGTGCTAAACTCAAATACCCCTTGCATTGAATCGGAATTAAGAATGAGAAAAGTAAGAAAATCCATGACAACGACAGTCGAACGAATTTGCAATTACCTACATCGGCCACGCATTGGCAACCGCGCACAACAGAAGATACGGACAGAAAGCGACTAAACATAATTACTAAATTGATTAGCAGCGGGTGTCCTGACAGACTTCGAAAATAATTAATTCACGATCTTCATGTAAACCCGACATCTGCCATCATTCACTTTCATGGATTCCGAAAATCAGAATTCTGAATCAGACAAACCACTTCCACGGCATGCTTGGATGATACAAATATCATCCGTCAACTTATCAATCTAGTTGTCCAGAACAATGAACCTTACCGACCGCCATTTGAAAGATGTCCAAGCTTGGCTTCGAATTAGCGACATTTGCGGTGTTCCTCAAAGGTCACAGCTTCCCGCATCACTTTTGTTTTAAAATACGTCAATGTAAACAAGGGTCTTTTCACCGATTCGGAATTTCCTTACGCAGCACAATTTCACATAGTTCGATATACGACATCAACCGTAATGAGACCGATCAGAATGCTTAATTGGTAAGAATATCACAATTTAGGATACAGTTGTGGAAATAAAATGCAACCAATCAGGTGATAACTTCAACGGATATATCCGATGTTTGATTTTTCGACAAGGCCTGGGAAAATATATATCAACTCGGAAGGAAAATAAAACTAATCCATTCAAAAACGAACAATTTACACGAAAAAACACACCAATTCGACGGCATGCGATTAAGAAGAAAGTACTAGTACGATTTGTACATAGACAAGATTTGTATTACTTACCATGGATACCTTAGATCTGTCTGTTTCGGATGTTCTCTTTTTACTGCTTCGGATGACAATTTAACACATTTACCGGAAATTTCACTGAATATAACACTTCGATTTGGTGAATCACATATACATATACCGAACTGTAGTTATAATTATCTATTTATTTCACGTATATACAGATATTTACCTAAAATTATTTTGTATATTATCCTCACGTATAAATATGTACTCCATTTTATCATTACGCTTCTGTTCTGCGAGCGTAGCGCTACCTGACGGACAATTAATAATTATGAGCAGACGTCTGCCGTGGCGGCAAATTTAAACGGGAAAGTCTTGAATTAGGAAAATAATTCTTTCTAGCTTATTTATAAACACATTTTGAAATTAGAAATTGTTTAATTCATTCAATATCCGTAAATTTGTATAATTGAAGTAGGAAATTACACTAAAAACTTTTTAGACTAACTCGATTTAACAAATATGTATTCTATTTCACATTGGATTTATCACACTTTATTGATGATAAATATTATTGTTTTGTTGGCAATATTTAAAGTGGCGGGGGAAGAATTGCTGATCCAATTTCGATAGGTGTAGGTATGAATTATGAACTTAATTCGGCTAATAGCTAATGTTGACATTAAAATGGGTTGAAATAAGTCATTTTATTATATTAGAAGATGTATTTATCTTGTAAATGTATAATATTATGTGTGACAAAATGATTTCATAACATTTAAAACCTGGCGATTCTGCGGTTCTGTGGGTTCCTGACCTCAAAATTTATCTCATATTTAATGAAAATTGTAACGAAATATTAATATCCGTTATCAAGCAAATATCGCCTAGGGTGAATATTATCATGACAATGAATCAAAACCTTTTAATATAATGGTACACATGTTTTAAGATATCGTAATTTCATAAAGTTCATTCCTCGGGCCGTATATACGATGGCTTGTCTAATCTTGTTCAATCTCGAATCTCGATGAAACGTTTACTCTAAAGGCTGGTTTATGCTGGCTGGTAACTTTTAACTTAACCCTTAACTTAAAAATTGAAACATAGATTTCTAGGAATATTGTTTATACTGAGACTAAAGAATCCGTTTACTTATTAATAATAATAATAATTAATAAGTTAAAGGATTCTTTAGTCTGATTATAAGCCATAACACTAAAAATCTGTGTCTATTCCATTATTTCCATTCTATGTCTATTCCATTCACTTTTATAAAGTCTCCCAGTTGGCCATGATTTAGGTAATTTGGTTGTTGTTTGCTCAATAACTCGAAAAATACAACATCGATCCAATTCAAACATGGTCATTATTATAGGTAGTTGTAGAATGCCGAAAATTCTTGCAGAATTTCGTGAGGATCGTATCACTAGAAAATTTTTGAAAAATCATTGAAAATAATTCTATATGTACCAGAAACTATTCGTCCGACATCGCTGAAATTTTGCGGGAGCCTTTAAAAACTAACTGATCAATATACTGCCAAAGTTCCAAATTTTAACA
Source organism: Halyzia sedecimguttata (assembly GCA_937662695.2). Taxonomy (NCBI): domain Eukaryota; kingdom Metazoa; phylum Arthropoda; class Insecta; order Coleoptera; family Coccinellidae; genus Halyzia; species Halyzia sedecimguttata. Next base: position 3,520,919 of record OW569413.2, on the reverse strand, counting down.
CGATATATCGGATCCATATATTGTTGGAGATCTGAGAGCAGGACTTGAGTGAGTTATTCAGTAGCGGTTGCCTCGATAACTTTCGAACGAAAAGAGATATATAGGGCAATTTTCAGGGTACGTTGCGCATCCGAATGGGAGAGTTAATTGGATTCAAACATCATAGAAGAATTCAAATTCAACAAGAGTGCCAAAAATTATCAATCCAAAACCAATAGACGAATTCTACCCAACAACGAACTCATCCGAGATATTCATTCCTCAATTCTATGATGAACGATATATAATATATATCTTTCCTCAAATCTACTCCAATACACCAATATTCCAGTTTTGTTTTTAGTGGAGATATTCTGAACTCAATATTATTAACATACCATTCCCATCATCATATGGATTGACCATCGGCATGAAAATATCAACCAACAAAAAGTATGATATTATATTATAATTCTCATATTTATACGATTGCTGGAATGAATGACAATGTTATTAACTTACCATTACCATTCCCATCATCATATGGATTGACCATCGGCATGAAAATATCAACCAACAAAAAGTATGATATTATATGAGGAGTAACTTTTCAAAACGCATTATGGGCGAAATTGAGTTTGAAGCGGATTCAGAAATGTTTTCTGTTGCTCTATAGCCCTATGTAAACAAAATCTTCCAAATGGCATTATGTCCCTCTGTAATTCAAATCCAAAGTATGTAAGCCGCATCGCAATGAATTATGTTCACGTTTGCATTTTTAAAAGAAATAAAATATAACCAAAAACATGTTTTATCGATTTGCTCATGTTAATTAGGTTACAGGCCAACACTTACTGTGCAGACTGTTTTCTCTAAATGTATAAAAAATCCACATCAAAACGCATTATATACAATGAGATGAATCAAAACGCATTAAGTCCAAACGTTTTTTACATTTTCTGTGTATATCTGATCAATATTGATTTAAATGAGATTAGTTATTACCTTTAGATGTAAATTTCTATCAAACAAACTCGACATACTCAAATTATAAGCCAGGGAGGAAGAAAAAATCGTTTTTCGTTGATTCCCAATAAAATGGTTTTTGGACTTAATGCGTTTTGATAAGTTGCTCCTCCATATTATTGGCGTATTCCATTGGTAGAACTCGTGCGCAGTTATCTATGCTCGTGCGCACTGAGATGGCACTGAGTGCATGAATCGTATTCCATTGGGGAATTTCGTCAAGCATTTTGACACATTTTGACGTCCAGTGCAACATTTTTTGCACTTAGTGCGTGCTCAGTGCAGCACTGGTGCTGCCAATGGAATACGCCATTAGATTCTCATATTGATACCATTACTGGAATGAATGACAATGAGACAACGTCAAAGTTGACATTATAACAATTCATAGAATAGCCACAGAATAATTCTATCATTGAAATTTTGAAAAATCATATCTCCGAAAGTATTAGCTTGTTAGAGTTTAAAATGATATGAATGGATTCTTATGGTAAAACTGCTTATTGAAAAAAATTCAATTTGGAATTTGTTTTGTAAAAAAAAAATTTTTTTTTTGTTACTCCGAAACCATCTGTCAGATTTTGCCCAATAACGAACTTAGCCGAGATATTTATCCCCCAAACCTACTCTGAAAATTTCAACTGTCTAGCTCATTCCGTTCGAGAGTTATCGTGCCTACGGCCGGACAGAATGACTTTCGACCACGAATTCTTGATCAGTGTGTCGAACCAAATCGTTTAAGACCATTTTCATCGAAAAATTCGAAAATTACAGACATTTGGGCAAATTGATAAGCACTCAGTTCCGAGGAACTAGAGCGCCAAAAAATGCACGCAGTAGGTGGCGCTAAAGTTCCAAAATAAGAGTTTTTCCACTTTTTTGCTATTAAATTTTCTTTTTTCAACTATATTGTAAATGTAAAAGTTGTTCCTTTTAATATTACGAACAACTTTTATTTAAACATTTTTTACATACAACTTACCGTTTTGAAGCTACAGCTTGCTGAAGTTTGAAAATTCCATTACAACGATTTCACAAAGTATGAGGACAGCTGTGGTGCATATAACTGACGTATCTTTATTGTTTTGATCAAGATGTAATAATTTATATTGTTTGTAACATTGTTTGTAATATTTCCAATTAGCGATTGTAAATTATTATGAATAATTATAGCTTTTGATCAAATTTTTTTATACATTATTTTATTGAACGGAAATAGTTTTCAAATCTTTATTTTTGTTATGAAAAATGATTTCTTATAAAATAATTTATGAAAAATGTTAACAATTAAAATGATTTCATTGACTTTTCGAGAAATTTGGATTAGGTTGACGAAAACAAATTCAATAACATCATTATATAACATCAATTTTATTGGTACATACAATAGCGTTTTTCTTTTAATGTACATTTTTTTCATTTTATAACGATGATAAAGTACAAATATGGATTTTACACTTGATTAACCCTTTCACCCTTTCATTTTTGTACAAGTTAAATTGATGTGAAAATTTGTGTATATATGTTTTTGGAGTCACTGAATTTGTGATATTTTTAAAATTCCAAGTGGCAACTAATATGGCGGATCAAAATTACAAAAAAAGATTTTACATTCCTTAAAGAATAGGGCAGGTGACCCAATCAGCCCTTTTGTTAGAACTATCCCGCCGGAGAAAGTTACAATAGGACCGAGAAAAATACCGTTAGCAGCACTGCGATATTAACGCAGCGCTGTCTTACACTATAACTTTCGAACGGTAAGTTGTATGTAAAAAATGTTTAAATAAAAGTTGTTCGTAATATTAAAAGGAACAACATTTACTTTTACAATATAGTTGAAAAAAGAAAATTTAATAGCAAAAAAGTGGAAAAACTCTTATTTTGGAACTTTTAGCGCCACCTACTGCGTGCATTTTTTGTTGTACGGCATAGCACCAATGAGATTAATTGTAGATATCGATGTCCTCTACATTTTTTCTTGAATAAATTTTTCTGTGAAATGGATAGATCACGAGATAAATGCATTTCAAATTTTTTTTGAGTTTTTCAAAACACGCATCACGGTCCAACGTGGCCGACCCAATAAACCCTTTTCTAACATCATTCTCCAACTATTAACAAAGATTCAGCCATAGATGCATAGAATACATGGTGAAGACACTCTTTGACATATTTTCGGCCGATTTGCGGTCCAAATACTGTCAAAATACAAGGATTTTGTTTTACTTCAATTTTCGCCGATAGATGCCGGCAGTAGAAATTTTATGGACAAAATTACCGACATGTCAAATTAAATTTGAATCTTTGCTTATTCCAGTTTCTTGTGGAAAGTCGTTTGCCGCGCCGAAAGTAAGTCAAATGTTTGCTGTGTGAACTCTGAACGAGTATCCAGAACCATTTTAATCAAATACTATTTTCATTTCGAAAATACTTCGTTTTTATGCGAATATATTTTTTTAACAATTGTATATTCTTACCGGATCAGGGTCAGATTTCTAGTATCAAGATAGTTATTAATTTTAATATTAATAATATTGAAAGATCGCTGATACCGTTAATTGTTAATAAATCAACATAGGAGAACGTAAGACTTGTTGATTTACTATAATCTTGCCGGTTGATGAACATAAACTGTTTTAACAGTTGAAATTAATATATAACTCTATTGATTAATAATTATATTCATTATACAATTCAGTTATATATTGAGAAGGAATGAAATGCCATGTTATGAAAACTAACAATATTATTTGTGAACGATGAAAGGACTAGCAGAGAACAAAGTTCAGAGCAACCACACAGTGTGATTTCATCAATTTGAATAGCTTTCCTAAGGCGTCATTCTTTTTGGCGCTCTTATACTATAATATTATTTGTTTCAAGGATATTGTTAAACGACAAGAATGGCAACTGGCTTGTGCTAGAGGTAGGGTATCGAAAATTAGAACATTTGTTTGTTCAAAATATTTTTCTAGCGAATATATGTATATTGAATAAAAGATATAAACGTAGTACACTACCCTCTATTTGGTTAGTTTATCAATTTAATGAATCATTTTTCGATATTTCATCAGTATATACTTAGTTCTGAATAATAGCTATCGAATTAAATATCTATATTCAGCAATCTAATTGCTGAGAACATGAAAAGTTGTCAAGGGGTATTGGGTGACTGAAAAAATGCTGTATACATGAGAATGTTTTGATGAAATTTCAAATTATACATATAATATAATAAGTAAAATGCTCAATTTAAAAGAGCCTTACATTATAAAGGAATTACTACATTTGAATAATAATATGATATCGAAATATATTGTATGTAGAGGTATTACAGAAAATTCTGTATCATTCAATGTATTTCAAAATACATAAATTAAATGCTTGTACTCTAATGACGTTGGATGTGATCTTTCGTACTGGAAAAATAATGATTTCACAGATTTCTTCATTTACAGTTCCATTCAAAATGTTCCAAAGAAACTCCTTTACTGATAAATCCCTTATTTGACCTCATTATGTCTTGGCAAGATGAAATTTCTGTTCCAAACCAATGTCGTTTACATATTATCTCCGAACAGATATCTGATTAATCAAAAAATGGATTGATTTTTCAATAAACTGCTTCATTATATTCTTTTAATTTGAATTTACGAACTAGCAACGGTGAAAAGTGAACTTTGTCGCTTGTCAGTTTTCATTTATTCGCTTGTCATAATCTTCGAAATCGACCCTAGCGGCACCATCGTTAATAAAGTGAAGTAGTACATAAAGTACGTGATTTGACAGTTCTTGGTCCGTTTTTCGGCCGAAAATTTTAGCAGGAATTAGTAGGGAGTGTCCACACCTTGTTATTCTATGCATCTTGATTCAGCCACTGGTTATTTTCTGTATCGGAACGATTTAATCTGAGCCGGCTAATACATATGTCAGAATTAAAAGTTCTGTGATCATAGACGATTGTCTACTGAAGTCTGTCGACATTAAAATGAAATGTATTCATAAGGCTTGTTTTGGTCAGGGGGGTGAAGCGAGAGTAGAAAAAGTGGAAACATGGACATACGTCCCCACCTTTTTTGTTCGCTTGTCGTAGATATGTTCAAATGGATAAATGACAATGACATGAGTGTCAGGACTTCATTGACTTCGTAAATTTGACAAGACTGATAAATATACTCGTGATATTTCCAGGGGGGTAAAGCGACAGTGGGAAAAGCGGCAACAAACAAGACATACGTTTCCACTTATTTTGACATTTATTTTGAAGTATGTCGTATGTCGTAGATAGGATCAAATGGATGAATGACATGACAATTGACAAAAGGCGAATTTTGGCGCTGTAACCACAGCTTACCATAGTTACATGTTACTATGACGTCATAGTTACTTATAGTTACTGATGACACGAAACAGCTGATCGAATCAAAACAAAAACAAATCTTCCAATGAATTGAAATGGACGAGTTCATTAATAGATTACGTCCATCATAAATGTGAGTTATATATCAAAATATCTTGAGTATGACTTCTTCCTACTGTTTCAATTGGAGAAGAAGACCTTCTACTCCTTTATGAGAGTTTACTGTTATATGTGCTCTCATTTATTGTTTTGCCGCCCTGTGCCAGAGACTGTCTCTTCTGCCTATGCCCAGTCCCAGTCGTGTCTCGTTTCTGATTTGTTTTTTGTATACGGTATTGCATTACATTTTGATATAACAGGTAATTATTCAGATTCAGATAAATTCGGTGAAAACCGTTAACACGTTCTATGATCCTAAATTCATTCCATTTCACTCATTCGAAATGAGATAGATATACATACCACGCGAGTAACCTTGCTCCTGAGGAAGGTAACGTGGTATGGTATGCTTGACGTCATTGATACGTCATAGTTACATGGTTAACTCCGCAAAAACGTAGTAACCATGTAACTACGAGCTGTAGTTACCTGTGGTTACAGCGCCAAAATTCGCCTAAAGAGAAATAAAAGTGGAAAGCTGTTTGTTGACATGTTGACAAGATGTACGCATGGATGTACGTGAGATTTTCTAGTTTGTGCGTTTGTTTTTGTTGCAAATGGCAATAATTTTCGTTTTAGCAGAACACGAATGTATTGTTATACTAAGAATACATATAACGCCCATGTGAAGATAAGTTTCAGTTTCAGCTGCTCATTGTTCCGTAAAGATGGTAAGTATTCTTGTTAATATCTTTCTTGCAAAAATTCATAGATCAACAATTGAGCTCCTGTTTGCAAAAAATCTTCCACAAAGACCTCTCCATCCAGAAAACTTGGAATGATATTCGTAAAATATTTCCTAGCCAACATATTACTATTTACGCTTATGTGTTGATCATTTTTCAGTATCGGATTTCAAATATAACGCTCTCTGTCTATAGGATCATCCGAACAAAAAGGCAGTGCCTCAATCATCTCAAGTGATTCATTCATACAATGAGTATGACTATGTCAGGAAATTCCAGCTTTAAAATCAACCATCACCATCTAATAATTCTCAGATGATGAACTCACACAATGACGATGTCTGGCGATTACAGCCTAAAATTCACTGTGATATTAATTATAGCACACAATAGTCGAATTTATGCGAGCAATTGGAACAGAGCGTGTAGGACCAATCCCTTGCTATTATAACCGATCGGTTATGTTTAGGAAGAGATATGTCTTAACCGCTCTGCTCCAGTTACTCGCTTAAATTCGATTATTGTAAATAACGTGAATAGTTTACTGAGGAGCATTTTTTTAGGAACGATAAGGGATATACCAGGATTATACATTAACTTAATTCTGATAGAACCAACCTATTAAGATCTTCCTGACCAAATTGATCAGAAATATTTATATTTCAAAACTCATCTTCTATTACTTGATATGTAAAAATGATACTTGTTTCTTTTTTCAGTAAAGTGTGATATTGACGGTCATATCCTGCATTGATGGATTCTACCTGATTTTGACTGTCTATTGTGACCGTGGATGCCTCTTCCCCTCCTTAGATGAATCAGTGTTATTGTGATTTAGTGAAGTGACAATTCTGATCATAATGATATTTGAAAGACCGTTGTGAATGAGTGTTGACACACAAATATTTTTTTATCTTTAATTCATAAACATCAAACTGTAATAGACATTTGATTCAGATAATTGTTGGGGAATTTGGTAGTTATATCTCCAAGAACTTGAAATAACGTAAATCAAATTCCAATTTGTATTCTTATTTTGGAATAATCTAAGACTTGTGGTTGGTCAAAAATTTTGTTTGTTTCATTGCATTGTGTCATGGATTTTAGTTTCTCTATAAGCAAATTGTACTTATAGTAGAAACCAGTTATAACGACTAAAGGGTAAGGTCCTGGTGAGATCCCTACACCTACATAGTACATTGCTTATAACGACTATCGGATATAGCGTCCTAAACATGCAGTACTTTCGATGTCGCTATAACTGATTTCTACTGAATTTGTTCTAGAAAACTGCTACCTAAATTATATTCACATTCGAAAAGGTGTAAGGCATTTATGTACTTGTTTTATTCTTTAATGGAATATTTAATACATATGCAATTGTAAAAATTATTTTAATAAAGAAATTATTGTGAATAAAGCTTTGTTTCATTTTGAAGAATATTTCTTTTCGAACACAGAATAATATAAATTCCGAAAATTTAAAAAACGAACCACAGAGCACCATTCTAATCCTTTTGTAAAATGACATATACTTCAACAAGCGGACACCCCCTAGAACCATAATGGAATAACTTCCACTTATTTTGTCTCTCTCTAATCTATTGTATAAATGTCACTACTGTTGCGCACAGTTTACAAGGCAGGTAGAGGTAGCACTTCTTATATTATATGTTCTGTGGATATTTCTTTGTGGCAAATAGCAATAATAATTGTTATGCTAAAATAAAACCAGTGTTATTATATTACCCGTGTGAAGATAACCGTTTGTTTTTTTTGTAATTCAATGAAAAAGTTCCCGTTTCAGGTGATGTTGAAGATATTTGTTGGTAATTGCCACTTGGTGAAATCTGATAAGTTTATATTTATACGAGGTGCAATGCTGCAAATCTGATTGTGTTTAATATCATATTGTATTAAGAAAATGGCTTCAGGTTCTGCTACTTCATTGTTGCGAAAGATGTTAAGTATTCTTGCCAAAATTCATATATCAGCCATTCATCACTTGTTTGCAGAAGCAGAAGTTTTTTTCGTTTCTCTAAAGATCCTTTCACCTTGAAAATTTGGAATGATATTTGTAAAATAAGTCCTAGCAAAAATATTTTTAATTTTCTGACTGACTGCCTGAAAGTACCTGGTTTCAGACATTTGTACCTAATACGTGCTCTCACTGAACATTATGATTGTATTAACTGTTGAATATTTTATTATTTTTACTATTATAGTAGTAGTCTATTAACTGAGATATTAGTTATAGTGTGATTAACGTTAATATTTTACTGAGAAGCATTTTTTGGGAACGTCAATTGATATACCTTATTAAACTTAATTCTGATAGAACCAACCCATTTAGATCTATCCTGACATCTTGATCACGAATATTTATATTTAAAATATATTTGAATATTCATCTTCTATCATTTAATATGCAAAAATACTTATTTTTTTTTTCAGAAAATGGTGATGGTGACCGTCATTACCTAGATTGATGGATTCTACCGGATTTTGACTGTCAATTGTGACTGGTGGTAGTTTCTTCTCCTTCCTAGATGAATCAGTGTTATTATGATTTAGTGAAGTGACAATTCTGATCATAATGAAACTGAAAGACAGTTGTGTTGAGTGTTGACCCACGAATAATTGATCCCTAACTCTATATACAAGTGTTATTTTGACATCTTATTCAGATATTTGTACTGGAATTTGGTAGTTATACCCCTAAAAACTTGTAATAACTCAGCAAATTCCAAAAAGACCTATGGTTGGTCAAAAATTTTGTTTGTTTCATTGAATTGTGTCATGGTTTTCCGTTTCTCTAGAACAGGGTTTCTCAAAGTGGGGTATGCGAACCCCTAGGGGTTCGCCATTCGACTGTTGGGGGTTCGCAATAAGATTCAAGTAAAGGTGGCTTGATGACTAGGAGGCACATGTGACAAACATGGTGGCATGGGCTCACCACCATGTGTTAGTTAAGCGGTTCGCTGTTATCTGGTAACTCGAAGTGGGATCCGTAGAGCCTAAAGTTTGAGAAACCTTGCTCCAGAAGCAAATTGAACTTATTTGTTTTAGAAAACTGTTAACTAAATTATATTCACATTCGAAAAATTCAACAAATATCATTTACTTGTTTAATTCTATAATAGATGTATACATAATTGTAAAAATGATGTTAATAAAGAAATTATTGTTTATAAAGCTTTGTTTCATTTTGAAGCATCTTTCCTTTCGAATACAATAATGAAAAAATGGGTTCAAGCCCTGTGGACAGGAGCTTTTGGGCGCATGTTCCTTGTGGCCCGTACTGACCAGTAAAGAAAAAAAGCAGTATCATGTTGAATACCTTAATATTATTCTGGAACACAAATTTTCCATTACAATAATCTTCATCTAGCTTCTATTTAGTATCAATTCCTGTAGAACGTGATCATAATAAGTGTTTTCCATATAATAAAATGTGTTTGAACTTGGTATGTAGGAAATCTGACATCAATCATTGGAATTAATTGATTTGACAAACAGCCGTCAAATGAGGTAAATAGATTTTTGTGACGATTTTCTGTGACCATAAAAAAAATTAAGCATTTCATTATTGCATTTCTTGAAATAGGTACCTTTTCAAGTCGATCAACATCGTCCTTCTTTCGACGTCTAAACTATGACTTGATTCTTTATGTTTATGTCTTTGAATTTGTTTTCGGTGGAATTCAAAGAGTTCATAGAATAATCGATGAAAATACTGAGAGAGACCCAGGAAATTTGACACATTTTGTCTTATATCTCCAGCTCCAGAAATTGAAATCGTATAGAGCCAAAATTTTGCACAATGTTGCAAAATACTACAATTGACGTTAGTACAAGTTTTTGTTGCAATCTGATGAATAGTTCACGAAAAAAAAATTTTTTTTTCGAAAAAATTAAAAGAAATATTTTTTTAAAAATTACCAACATTTTGATCATAACAGAATTTTGCCAAAAGTTGCGCGTTTATATCCTCGAACTGACTACCAAGTTTCGATTCAACATCTTCTTTAGTTCCTGAAATATCAGGGAAATAACCTCAAAATTTTAAATGTCTATAACTCCTAAACCGTCCGGCCGATTTTGCCCGTTAACGAACTTAACCGTCGCATTTTGATCAGAAACCTACCCTGAAAGTTTGAAGTCGATAGGACCTTCGGTGCTCCTGTTATCGTGCCTACGGCCGGCCGGCCGGCCGGCCGGCCATACGGCACCCAAAAATCTGACACCGGATTCGTAATCAGGGAGTCCGAATTAGTCTATTAGCCAATTTTCAGCTCGAAATTCGAAAATTACAGACATTTGGACGAAATGATAGGACGATGTTCCCCTAGAACATACGCCCAAAAAGGTGGGGATATTCCATTATGGTTCTAGGGGGTGTCCGCTTGTATATGTCATTTTAGTGTGACATATACTTCAACAAGCGGACACCCCCTAGAACCATAATGGAATAACTTCCACTTATTTTGTCTCTCTCTAATCTATTGTAGAAATGTCACTACTGTTGCACACAGTTTACAAGGCAGGTAGCACTTCTTATATTATATGTTCTGTGGTTTTGGTTCGCAGTAGGGACAGTTCCGAATCGGTTCTAAAGAGTGGGCCAAACGTAGCGTGTGAAAGATTTCGCCCATTCGCGCAAGTCCCATTACAATAAACGACTGTGTGACTAGTTTGAACTGTTCTAGGACAGTCCGAATTGCGAACCAAAACAAGCCTACTTATTATAACGGCTGAGAAAACAGTATGCTAAATTCGTAGTAGTGTATTTGTATTCTGTGGTAGTGTCCAATAGAGGGGAGTAGACAATAGAACCATAGATTATAGCAATAGAACATGCGCGCAAGAGCTCCTAACTTCATGTCAGTGCTTGAACCAATTTTTGTATCAAGTTTCAACAATTTCAAGACGATCCAAGTTTTGAATCTCACACTCTCGAAACTGAAAGTTTTTTTGCTTCTATAGTTTGGTTCTCTGAAGTGCTGTTTCATAAAAATATAATATATTTTAATGAAACAATAATAGCCACTAAAAAATTAATGATCTCATACTGTCTAGTTGTGATAAATTTGCAAAAGAATATTAGAGTTTCTTTTTTTCCAAAATCTGTTTGAAATAAGCTAGTTTAACTTAGATCAAAATTGAACACAAAACACATTGTGAGCGAAGTGCAAAATATGGGAACTCCCGCAGGTCTATAGTTGAGGGCCCTTTTCATTGGGATTGGGGACCCCTTCAGTGTTGGGGCCACAGCCTATAGACAAAAGTGAGTTTTAGAGCCCTGCCCAATTTTGTTTCAATTTATAAACCGTCCAAAGCTTTCGGATATGACAAACTTTGAGGATACACGCTGTATAATCTCTGATTGAACCAAAATTCATGAATTTGGAACTTCGTATAGATAAATTCGTTTTTATTAGTTATTAAAAACTATATAACCCAAAATGGGTAATATTTATGATTTGTGTTAATAACAGTTTATTATTTGAGACATTTGGCATATGAGTAGTTTTTTCGCTAAACTTTATTATTGTGTATCAAACGCTGTTATTCATACTTTCATGTTAATAGTAGTTCAAATAAATAGAACTTTTGGTGCATGGTGGAAGAATACATAGTATGCTACAAACGAAGCTTATTTTCGTCTGTGTTAGCGCATGATGCCACTCTGAGAGCAAAGTAGTGCAATTTAAATGTTCCCAACGATTCAATGATGAGCATTGTCGCTTACTGTGAAGTCAGCCTGGAATCATATGCGGGTATAGAGATGCGCAAGAACACACCTTGTATTCTTACACCATGTTTTGGTGTAGTTTTTAAAACAATTATATAATGAATGTAAAGCAATACATTTTGTGTTTTATCATAAACAAATATATTCTATACATATAATAACAAATGCTAACATTGAACCATAGTGTTTTTTGAACTGGCAATTCAAAATGTTTTTTTCAAAGAACCCTCTGCATCTTTTTCTTCCTTTTAGGCTGTGGTTCATCAACTATCATATCTTTCTCATCTTCTGTATCATCGATTTCAATTACACTCAATTCATTCTTCTCTTTTTTTTCTTCTATATTTATAGTGTCAACCTTAAATAAGGATTTTTTACGTAACCGTCCCACTAAAAAAAAGTTGTGATATAATTTGTATATATGGGGATACGTTTTGTAAAGTACGGAGATGGGAAAATATTACATACTTGCTTTATTGCATAATTCAAATCCATGATGTTTAATACTATCTTTAGCTTGTTGTCTGTTCAAACCTAGAATTAATCCTCTGAAACATTGTAAAAATAAGTTAAATTAAAAAAGAGTTTCAAGAGTATCAATATCAATGAACTTACAAATTTATAACGTCAATGGCATTCCTTAAATGAATTAAACTAGGAGCCCCACTCGACATAATTATATTCCTTGATTTTCCGTAAGTGTGATACATGTGTCCCATTTGAATAGTGTTCTTTCTCTTTGTGGAGTCTTCTATCATAGGACCATACAATAATTCAAAGTAAAATCCTCTTTTTGCAAGATGAATGTGAACATTTCGTTCAACTTTGTATGGTGCTTTATCTTCCGGAGCAAAAGTCAATATATCTGCTTCTATTGTGGTAGCTGTGAACTAAAATCACATCATAAAATTTGTTTTTGTTACTTCTTCTTACTACTCACCATAAATGCAATCTGAGTTGTAGGTAGCACTGCCAATATTGAATATTTCATCAAATTGTTAGATTTCGACTGAAAAATTATGTTGATAATAATGAGGAATTCTTGGTATCAATATGGAAGAATAACTGAAACTTACCACTTTATAATAGAAGTCTCTACTAGAAAATATGACAGTTAATCTGGTCATGATGCATATATCTGAAAATTCCTGAAATGAAATATTAGATTGATTTAGCATTTATTAATTTAGAATGATGAATGAATGGATTCAAGTGATTTGTATGTACTTTCACAACAGTTTCATCCAGCCTTATTGGTTCTGGAACTATATCAGTACTGCCTTTCGTTTCACCCTTCTTATTTTTCCTCTTATTTTCATTATTATCTTCAGCACTCTCTTTAACCTCTTGATTTATTGCAATTGTTCGATAACCATCTGAAATGTAATATTCAAAAGAATAACTCATTGTAATTGTGTGACTATTTATGAAAGTCAATGAAAAATATATCTTACATTTTCGTAAAAAGCTTAAAGTAGAGACGCAGTTTTCTCGTGTGGTGAAGAGTTTTTGTGGTAAACATAAATCGAAGTAAGGTATCACATCCATTTTCAGGAACAGGAAACTGACTATGTCGAATATTCTTGAGTAAGCAAACACTTAATTTAAATTTATATACTTTTTAGTTTTTACACTTATCAGAGACAAGAAGAGACTATAATGGCGATTTCCATTGACCCGCTCGGAGAGCATACACTAAAGTGCAGTTATCGTGCCGAAATCCGACCAATGAGAAGGGAGCATGCCGTCTCTCAATTTTCTTTCCCTACGTCAGATCAGAATGCGCTGACGTGTATTATTTGCGTTCGATATAGACTGGAATTTGACAACTGTTGAACTGACAACTTGAGGCGTATTTTGGCGCTGTAACCACAGGTAACTACAGCTCGTAGTTACATGCTTACTACGTTTTTGCGGAGTTAACCATGTAACTATGACGTATCAATGACGTCAAGCATACCATACCACGTTACCTTCCTCAGGAGCAAGGTTACTCGCGTGGTATGTATATCTATCTCATTTCGAATGAGTGAAATGGAATGAATTTAGGATCATAGAACGTGTTAACGGTTTTCACCGAATTTATCTGAATCTGAATAATTACCTGTTATATCAAAATGTAATGCAATACCGTATACAAAAAACAAATCAGAAACGAGACACGACTGGGACTGGGCACAGGCAGAAGAGACAGTCTCTGGCACAGGGCGGCAAAACAATAAATGAGAGCACATATAACAGAAAACTCTCATAAAGGAGTAGAAGGTCTTCTTCTCCAATTGAAACAGTAGGAAGAAGTCATACTCAAGATATTTTGATATATAACTCACATTTATGATGGACGTAATCTATTAATGAACTCGTCCATTTCAATTCATTGGAAGATTTGTTTTTGTTTTGATTCGATCAGCTGTTTCGTGTCATCAGTAACTATAAGTAACTATGACGTCATAGTTACATGTAACTATGGTAAGCTGTGGTTACAGCGCCAAAATTCGCCTTTGGCAGTGTTTACATTATGAAGACGAAGCGTTATTACTTAAGAAATTCTAATTAGGAAGTATTAAAGTGCTTACCATTTTTCGAGAGAACGAAATTATCAAATAAATCAAGGAAATCAATCCAGTAACATTTTTCACCTAAACCTAGGAATTGTAATAATTATTATGAGGGCAGTAATGGATATGCAGAAAAGATGTTTATAGGACAATGAATGGAACAATTAAAATCGGATGAAAACTTCCAACATTTCTGTGGCAGATTGGTTTCCTGACCAAATAGTGAACCTAACATGAAGCATTTCTTCAAGATTATTTTGAGGACTTGACTCAAAAAATAATAAGTTTTATTCATGCAAAACTATCATCATTCATTCATGACCTGTTCTGAACATCATCGTAGCAATAACTTTTTCAAAATACAAGTGTCATCTCATGTTGAGAGTGCTGGTAGACTATTTTACAAATATGTATGGTAATATTGCAATTATGATTTGCACTATCTTGTTTTCACGTGGTTAATTTTTGTTAGAATAATAAAAAGGTTATCCGAATATAAGATTCATTCTCTTACTTGTATTTGCTCTGGTACCCAATGCACATTACATGTAAGGAAATGTTTTCTTTGAATTCTCATTCCCTTGTTAATTCTACATTGCGTAATAGTCTTAATGTAGATAAGGAAAAAATTTTTGTGATTATTTGATTGGGTTTTCCAGGGAGAGGTTTTCATAAACGATACTGTTATTTGCAAAATATTTTTTTACTGGCATAAAACTCATTGCACATTAATTACATAAAGAAAATTGAACCAATTAAATCTAGCTTCAAATAATGGTAAAGAAAAAAAAATGGATCAAATTCTCAATTTATAAGAAATTTTTTTAGAAATAGCAGTTTCTTCAGTTCATTTGTATCTAAACGTCCAGGTATTGAAAACACATATAGTTTGATAAAATATATTTAAATCATTGAAATGCATGGTTCAAAAATAAAAAAAAATTGTAATTTGTGAAGGAAAGAACCATACAAAGAAAACCTTCACTTCTCTCAAAAAACATACATTTTTCGATTCGAATAACATAAATTAAATATTCTATTTGAATAACAGTAGAAACAACAATATTCACATTTATCAAATAATTTACAATAATAACTTATGATAAAATCAAAAAGCAAATCATAATAGATAAAATGAAGAATGATAATGGTGGTAAATGAAGTAAAAGACTGGCCACTTGATTATCATTGGAATTAATTCTTCCTGAATTTATTATATTAACGGTTGAAAAAGTTTCCTGTATAGTTTGTGACCATTTGGGCTTCATATGGAACTTCAGTTGGTTCCTCTAACAAAAAAAAAGTTACATCTCATTGAGCTACAAATACAGACAAAAACATACTTCTATATACATGAGAACTTTCCTCAGCAAATCTTCATATAACAGTTACATCATAACACAACTTTTCTGAAAACTACAATTGAGCGTTTTAATTCTTATTTCAATATATTATGCTACGGTGCACTAATTGTTATACCAATACCAAGTAACCATATTTACATTATTTTAAGCATATCCAAATCTACACACTACTTCTTGTTAGGATAGTATAACTGTTTATCCATTTTCCTCTTTCTACTGTTGCAAGCATTCAAATGTTCACTATATGTCTTTTCTATGGTGTTGGTTAGCTTATAGAAACAATCATCATTCAAAAGTTTTAATATCATACATGCTCTTTCATATGTAATCTACAATTAACTTTCATGTTGAGCAAGCACCACCACAAACATTAGATAACTCACCTCTCGTTTTCTGCTAGGATCAGGAACGTTGGAAGTTGAAGGTTCATTTTCTTCTATAAAATTTTGGACGTCGGTTTCATAATGAGAGCGGCTTGCTGATGGTTCTGCCACAAATAGATCTCTTTCATCTTCATCTACTGCTTGCGTTCCTACAACAAAATCGCTTCTCTTTTCGAACAAAGCAACTGCATGAATGTGTTTACATAATGCAGTTTTGACAGTATATTCTGGACACTGGCATTGAAATCTATGTATACATACCTTACACTTATCACAATATGTTCTCCTACAATCTGCATCACATAACTCATTATATGAAACAGTGTAGAACTTTTCAGGGGTTGAACTTGATGGAATCTTGAATTCCCCAGTATCTAAGAATGTCACATTTTTTGATACCTCAATTTCTGCTTTCAAATGCGCCTCTCGATTGACTCTAGATTGATAATTGTTAGCAGTAGGTCTTTCTATTTCAATGATTTTTTTCCACATCTTATCCTTAACCAATTCATCCAATAAATCTAGCAGTTGTTCTATCCTAAAAATCATAATGGAAGATTTTGCAGGTGCCAAGTTGCATATGAATATTAAGTAGGTACCTTATATTTTTATTGCCTTTCATTTTGTTATATTTGAGGACTTTATTCAAACTTTCAATTGCCATGTTTGTGTTAATTCCTACATTAACTCTGTGGCAATAAGCCCACGTTTTTATTCTCTCTTCTGATTGAAAATAGTGACTGAAAAAATTTCATGAGAATGTATGTAGATCTGAGAAGAAAATAACTCACTGTCTTAAATAATTCAAAAAATCAATTTCTCCCTCTTGTTCCAATTCTGCGAAATAATTCTCCTTTAATTCTAGAAATGTTGTCCAATTTGTCTCCCTTAAAATCATCCTCATTCTATTTTTCATTTGCCCCTTTATCTCTGGTTTTTTCAATTTATTCCTTCCTTGAATATTCCAGTTCTTAATTACATGCCAGGTACATAGTAATCTTCTTGGTTTTGTATCCTCTGCCATCACTTGACACCAAGCATTATAATACTTGATATCATCATCTGACAAGATATATTCAGCATGGATGGCTTCTCCAATCTTGGACTTCAATGAACTGAAAAAAATTTTTTGAACCGTTTGGTCCAATCTATTAGAGATTAAGAATGCTACAGGAAAACCTGTATTATTCTCATCCTTGATTAATAAAATGGTTAGATCCCAATTTCTTGCATTTGTTCCATGAGTTCCGTCAATGCATATTATTTTCTTGAATTCTTTCAATTTCCTTTCCATCGTCCTGTTCATAAACCCTAAAACAAAATCCTCCTTCTTCAGTTCAGGATACTCCTCACCTGAAGAAATAATAATAGATTACGATGTTAAATTCCTAAATGGCTTCATATATAATTACCGATTTGTTTGAATAGGAAAACAGAATTTTTTTCATGCTTGTTCCACTCTTCCACTTTCATCGCTGTAGCTATCATGTCATTATCATGCCTCTTCTTATCAATATTAAATTTTTTAATTATGTATGCAAGGTCTCCACGATGTAGTATATTTCCTCGTTCTACTCCTTGGTCCATCATTACTCTTGCATCTTGTAAGACTCTATCCTTCGTTACTCCAGCAATCAATTTATTAGCAATCATTTGCTGCTGAGTTTGGGTTAAGTGCTTGGCACGGAGTTCATCATCATGGCCAACATGAGTTTCAGTAAATTTAACTGTTATTTCTGGAAAGAAGACATGGAATATATGCATGGTCACTTCTTGCTCGAGATTTTACCTGAATTACAAATCTTCAGACAAATTCTTGAAGGGCACCAGCCAGATATTCTTATGCTGCCTCCAGTTTTCAGACTACGCTGGCTACAAGTACTGACAAACCCTATAAAAAGTAATTATGATTTTTTTACACTTTCTGGGGTGCATTTTGATGGGTATATGCAAAGGTGTCAGTAGAACTGATATGATTAGTTTGTAAAGCATTCAACAAGAAATTAAAATTGAAACTAGTACGAGTGATTGACAATGTGTAGCTGTTATTTCAAAATGAGTTTTCGAAACAGTTTTTTGTTTACTTAGGTATATAGTTTAGATGAATAGTTGTGAAATATAGATGTGACTGGTCAAAATTCATGTAATCCTAATTTATAAAATAAGTGGTTATTGTGTGCCTACCAACCTTTGTAATCACTTCGGTTACAATTATAATAGACCGTTTTAACATTGTTAGTATCAGTATGTGTTGAATATACTACATATTCTACACTTCTGCTGATATGTGCTCGCCAGGTCTCAAACTCAGTCATAGTGCTAAAATTATGAAAAGAAGTTTTAATTGATATAGAATGAAAATTATCTAGATGGCTTATCAGGAGGTCGTGAGATCTATAGGATACTTTATTTTCCTCCGTACAAACAGGACACCTGATATGCACAGAATCCCTAGGTTTTTTCTTCGCATCTTCTTGATGAATAGACCTCAAATGCCTATTCTTAGTGGAAACACTAGAAAAATGTTTCTGGCACACGTGACAAATCAGATTATCGCTGAAAATAAATTATAAATATGATGAACAAGTTAAGCTGAAAAAATAAAAAACTCACCCAAGTTCATTCATGATGGATTGGTTTTGTAAAATATCAGATCACAATCGCAAAGAGCAATAATAATCGCTTTATATCAGATCACAATCACAAAGAGCAATAATAATCGCTTTATATCAGATCACAAAGAGCTAACAATCGTAACGGAAATTTTCAAATTGAAATAATAATCAAAACAAAATGTCGTTATTCTCGTTTACTGCAAACCACAGAGCTATGCAGCCAGAGAAGAGAACATATGCAAGCGAAATGAAAAGAGAGAGACGTACCGTCAACTATTTCAGTCGGCGTACGTAACGGCTTCACTCTGATTGGCTGAAGTTTCGGCACGATAACTGCACTTTAATGTATGCTCGCTCGGAGCACTCGAAATCGATCTCATCTGTCATGCATCTGTCCAATTGAACCGAAAATATGTGTCAAATATGCCAGAGCAGGGCTGCCAGATCAAATTTTACGATTTCAGTAGGACGAAGAATGAAATTTCAGTAGAATTCAGTAGAATCTTCATAGATGGCGCACAAGTCTAATATGGACATTTAATTCTGTGGTATCATAGAGTTCATTTAGTATTGACGTATTTCTTGTTCATAAATAGCAAGTTTATAGGGAATATTATTTAGTTCTATGCTTCCATCTGAATTCATTTGTATTTTTTTGAATTATGATCGGGCGAAGTATGAACGATAACATCATTTCTACTCACCTAATTCTTCTCTAAACTCAAACCTATACATTTTTGCATTTTTTTCGCCCATGAAGTGCATTGAGGCATACAACAATAGTCGTTTCTGGTCGAAGACATATTAGGCAGGATAATATTCACTATTTCAACTTGAATTTTTCTTTCAAACAAAAGTTTATTGACGAATACTGAACAATTAAACTCGAACACGTGGCTCATTACTAGCTTGGTTAGTTGCCGAATTCCGCCACCAGAGTCTTGGAAGTTCCCAATCTTAAGACATTTAGTTTTCAGCCATCTGTTTTGATCATAGAGATCACAGAGCACTGATTATATCTCTATGGTTCCGATTAAAAATTCAGGAAAACAACGAAATCGACACAGAATAATAATATAATAGTTCTATAACTGTATTAGAATCACAGAATATTGAGCCCTTGGTGAACAAAATATAAATTGTGAATGAGACTTTCGAACTTCGAAGAAATCAGTAGATTCACTACCCAGATCAGTAGATCAGTAGATAGAGTTCGAAATCAGTAGATCTACTGAAAAATCAGTAGGTCTGGCAGCCCTGTGCCAGAGTGACAGCTCCGAGTGATCCGAGCGTGTCAATTGGGAACTTCCAAAACTCTGGTGGCGGGATTCGGCAACTAACCACGCTAGTAATAAATGTAAACAATCTCGTGTTGGACAGGTCAGTCGACGAAGTTTGACCGAAATTTTCATGGAAAATTTAAATTATAATTGACTTGAGATCATTGTTAGATTACTTTGTGATATAGATTCAAATATTGATCATTACATAACTAATTTTATGGCACTTGATTGATATAAAGACTACAACCAGTAAAGGTTGGTTTATGCTGGCTGGTAACTTTAACTTAATCATATATATATAATATATATAGACAATTATTTTTAGTGTTATGCTTTATAATCAGACTAAATAATCCGTTAACTTATTAATTATTATTATTAATAATAAGTAAACGGATTATTCAGTCTCAGTATCAACCATAGCGTTAGAAATCTATGTTTCAATTTTTAAGTTAGGGAATAAGTTAAAGTTACCAGCCAGCATAAACCAGGCTTAAGTATATTCATATATGTTTGTCAAACTTACATTATATTTAAAAGTTCTTTCAGTTACTATTTGCGAATGATTAAGAAGGGACTCAGTTGATTAGAATTTCTGGAGTACATAGGAGCTTCAACTTCTAATTCTAGAGTCCTTGTAGAAGGAGAAGAGGTTCTAAATGTAGATCATGTAATCGTGTGTGACAAAACAAATTGTGGTCCCAGTTTTATAGACATTTGTTCTTTATGTTTACAAAGTAGTGCCCTTAATTCAGTACCACATAAAATTGATGGCCCATTAATGTGGAGATGTGGAGAATGGTAAACTTAAAATAGAAGGTATGGTACACTCTTGTAAAGTCGGAGCACGGAGGAGGTGTAAACATATTACTGATGTATTAATTAAAGTTCAGGTGCATGATGTTCTAGTTTATTTATGAGAATATAGTGTCAAATTGACCCAGATAAAGCTTTTGTAAAACAGTTACCAATAATTGAAATGATTATTTCAAAATATGATACATATATTATGTGAAAAGAATTATTAACAATAAGTGTAATGTTTGAGGTATAATAAAGATTATCTGGATGTAGTTCCAGGTTAAGTACTCTTCGGTCTATTAGTTATCCTTCTAACGCATTTCCAATATTTATATTTGGTTTTCCGGAGGAAAGAAGTGAAAACTCAAACCTATTCATTTTGGCATTTTTTTCGCCCATGAATTGCATTGAGGCACACAACAATAGTCGTTTCTGGTCGAAGACATATTGGGCAGGATAATATTCACTATTTCAACTTGAATTTTTCTTTCAAACAAAAGTTTATTGACGAATACTGAACAATTAAACTCGAGCACGTGGCTCATTACTAGCTTGGTTAGTTGCCGAATCTCGCCACCAGAGTTTTGGAAGTTCCCAATGGAAATCGCCATAAATTTGTCCGATTTTAACAACATCTTTCATCCTTTTCTATACCACATAAGGCTGTCCTTGTCTGGCATCCCGGCAGGCATGAAGAGGGCGCTGCGTACTCTCTGTTTACAATATTGTTGGCGTTGCCAAATTTTGTGAAGATTATCACGTTTTGAAGAAAAAGAAATATCTCTGTCTCTTTTTTCTATGGGGAGAGTCTGAAATTGTTATCTCTCTCTAATCCACGTTCTTTGAATTTTAAAATAATTTTGGCAACATAAGCAGATGTACACGTGCATTTGTTTATTCGTCCTTTACGGTGTTTTTTGAATTTTTATTTTTCCCAATTCTCAAATATGGGGAATAATAAGTGTTTAATTTGTGGTGCTGCAGAGAACGAAGTTGCGAAAATGCATTATTTCCCTCGTAATAAAAACAGGTTTGTTGTAATAATCATAGTAATGATAGGCATCAAATGACTAATTATTATTATTTCTGCAGATCAACTATTTGGCAAAATAAACTAGGTGTGAAAATCACCGAGAGGTCGCTTCGAAATTTCAGAATATGTTCCAACCATTTTACAATGGAATCGTATTCTGATTCAGTGAACTACAAGTTGCTAAATGATGCAGTGCCGATGCGATTCTTCGATTCCTCACTTCCTTCAACTTCTGCGATGTATGAAGAAAGTAATGCAGTTCCTGTTAACCTGGAAAGCCCACATGATATTGCAGGTATATTTGATTTAGTGATCCTAGTTTACGTTCAGTTTGAGATTTTTATATTTTACTTGGAAACATACACAAAAACAGCTTTGTACATCCTAATATATTGAGAGTTTTGGTATATTGATTAAGTGCAATAGTTCTATCTGTGATTACATACAAATTAAAATTGATAACTTTTCAGATGCATTCTTAGACACCTCACTCCCTTCGACTTCTGTGATGCGTGAGGAAGATGAAGAAAATAATGCAGTTCCTGTCAACCTTGAAAGCCCACATAATATTGCAGGTATTTTGTTATAGTAAAGTTTTGGGTTACATTCCATTAAAGATGTTTCTATTCACTTGATAAGCTTTCAACATCCAAAAATATTGATAGTTTTGGGATACTAATTAAGCGTAATACTTTGTATTATGATTACATTGAAATTTAAATTGACTACTTTTTCAGATGCAGAAATACAAAACACAATGTGAAGTGTTTGAAAGAATTAGGAGTTACGACTGAGAAACCATATTTTACACAAGGGGACAAAAAAATCTTCACCATGTATGATCCACCTCACTTATTGAAGCATACATACTCTCTCTTCAGGAAATATAATGTTTTTATAAATGTTGCAATAGGTGAAACCGGAACACCCATGGAAGCCAAATTTTCACATGTCCGAATGGCTTATGAACATGACAAGGCAACGCCATATGTTTTCAGATCGCTGCCTAAACTAAAAGATCATTTTTTTAACCCCATCATGAAATATGCCATGAAGGTCCACATTCCTGCCCAAGTCATGAGTCGCACAGTATCAGCCTATTTATATTCCTTGGTCAGAGCAGGTGAGATTTATTTAATTATATAAACCAAAAATGATTCACAAAGCTTTGATCACCTTGATTGATATCAAATTATTTTCTCCTAATTTATGTCTATAACCATCGACCTGAACCTCAATCAGATTAATGTTGATATTATTCCCTAATATTAGTGATGCTTAGCTAGTGTTAAATATTTGATTAATAAGATGTCTAAAATAGACATTTCATTACAAACAATGAACAGAAGATATATTTTCTACAAATAATAAACATGAATGTTTGTTTTCAGGAGTCCTGGAACAAGTTGCTATTGGCACTGCAGCATTTTTGAATGATGTCGTTATGCTGTTTGACAGTTTTAATGGAAAATCAGACCATTCTGGAAAGGAGCTCAGAAGTAATATTCAGGAAAACTCTCCTCACCTTGAGTATTGGTCAAAGGCATTCCAGATGGTGAGGAATTGGAAATTCAACAGGCTCTTGAAAAACGGGCAGGTAAAGGAATCCAAACCACCATCTCAACTTGGCTGGCTGATTTCCTTGAATGCCATAAGAGGAATATGGGCTTATATGAAAAGCAAGGGATGTGAAGTTTTACGTCCACGATCGCTGAATGATCCATTAGAAAATCTTTTTGGATCTATCAGATCTGGTTGTGGATGTAATGATAATCCTTCTGCTTTTCATTTTATTGGGAGTTTGAAAGCACAGATTCTCAATAATTTATTTCACACTGCTCATTCTACAAATTGTGAGGCAGATGAAATTGATGTTCTCAGCAATTTGCGATCCTTCTTGGAAAGTGATTCAGTAGAAAAATCGATTTGCCAGAGATATGAAGGTCCTTTCAATATCATATCAGAAGTCTCCACAATAGACAGTATAGAGGCAGATGTGATTCATGGAAATACAGGAACATTTTCTGTAGCCTATGTTGCTGGTTATATATTGAAAGGTCTTTATAAGAGATTGACTTGTAATATATGTGTTTCATTTTTATCTTCCGATGATTTAGAGCTACATAATATATATATTTCAAATAGAGAATGGGTACTTGATAAAAATAAATTAATTTATCCAAGTATCCAATTCACTATATGTGTTGGACATGGAAAAACCGCACTAGAGAATTTTTTGCTAGAAAATGCAAATGTTCAAAACATTCCTGTTCATGCCTCTGAATCCATCAGAAGGAATATTGATTTTTCATGGCTGAATTGTGAACTGCATTCCGAGGAAGCGAAAGCAATTACAGTCATGTGAATATTCAATATTGGTATTGGCTGGTGGGTTAAGAGGGAAAATGAGATTTTCAAGGAAATTAAAAATCAATTGATAAAATCCAAAAAATTTAAAAAAATTAGAAATATGTAGAGGACACTTTTTTTTATTTATTATTTTGTATACATTCATATATTTTTTTTCATTTTTATTATACCTTTATTTAATCACTCAATATTTATTATATTCTTATTTATTGAAACTGTACTAGTTATGAATAAATCATATCATCTTCATTAAAAACGTGTTTTTTTTTTGCCGGAGCATTTTCATGAATCGAAAACTTCAAATAATGAGTATTATTATAGCCATCGCTTGAACAGTTCCTCTACCTAGAAGGATTCTTTTCCATTGCTTATAACAATGGATGAGAATTCCTCGAGGTTGAGAGATTGTTCAAGCGGTGACTATAAATACGAGGATTAAAATACGTATAATTTGAAATTCCCGCGCTGCTACGTAAATGTTCGACGGTGGCGACATCTCCCCTTGCCTGCCACCAGGTTAGACAGAGACAAGACCAAACAAGGATGAAATATCGGAAAGAATTATGGCGATTTCCATTGACACGCTCTGTCATGCATCTGTCCAATTGAACCGAAAATATCTGTCAAATATGACAGTGTGTCTATGAGTGTGACAGCTCCGAGTGATCCCAGCGTGTCAATGGAAATCGCCATTAGTAGGAAGTTACCCGTCTCTTCTTGTCTCTGTAGTGGTTACGAGCCTTCTCATTGGTTGAACTCGAGCGGCATGTTGTGCATTTTACTGTATGCTTGTCTATTTCTCAGGGGTGGGACTCTGTAACTTGCATTCCAAAGCGAAAGCATAGCGCCGAAGTGTTCGGTGCTACCGATCTAATCCGAATCGTGATAGGCAGTACAAAACTGTATATAGCAATCGGCTACATCCGCTTATGCTTTTGCTTTGTTGTTACAGAGTCCCACCCCTGGTAATAACACAGATTACTCTGTGGTAATAATCACAGAACACAAATAATATTATATGTTCTGTGATTGTATTATTTGGAAGTGGGAAGTGGGTGTTTATTCTTTAATTCCTTATTTGATACTACTTCCTGGATGTTATGGGTTTTTTTAAACCTCTCATCATCCGTAGTTTTGAAATTTCGAAATGCATTTGTCAAACGAAAACAAGGAGTCTCACTGCTTCCAGATATCTTTACTTGAGTGGAACATATAAGATTCCTAAACAGGATGATAAAAACCTACACTCTAAATACCAAGTTTTCAAAGATGAATCCGAAGTGGTATTAGATATCCATGATGAAGCTAAATGTACTCAATATGGTTATGACTTTCCACAAAATGAGGAGGAAAACGATTCATATCAAGGCTTGAATTTGAACCGTAAAGATAATAGCCAGTTGCTTTCTGCTTGATACTATTATTTTTTTCAAGGTGGTCTAACTGGTGTTTTCGATATAGGGGATCTGGTAGATGTTTTACAAAGGGAAAATGCTATAGATATATTTGTAGCAAAGATACCTGAAGGTATCAATTATGCCAATTTCATTTGTGTGGTTTCAGTTAAATCTTCAAGACATATGTATGCCGTCTCTCAGTTTATTCGAAAAATATACAAAATGAAGAGAGAGAAAAATGATATTATTCCTAAATTAGAGGGAGAAAATTCAAAGGATTGGCAAGCATTAGATTTAGGTCAGTTATTCATCCATATTCATGGGATATTATTTATTGATCAAATTATTTTAGGTAATATAGCTCTACATATTTTCTCTAAGGAGGCCCGTGGAAGATATGATTTAGACTCTCTATGGGCTGTTGGTCCTAAAATGGATTTAGAGTATAATAGAAAAGATCCACTTGTCCAAATGTTGGTGAAAAATACTTTTTATCTGGATGATCTGAAGCCAGCCAGTTGAGGAATGGAATTTTATAATTCTCATAGATTCATAGGACTTGAGTTTGTATAATAAAATTTTTTTATAACTCATTTAGGTAGCTTGTGTTCCCTAAATTTGAAAAGAAAAAAAATGCTACAGATAGAAAATAAATGTATGTTTATTGTCTGAAGAACTGTTTTGTTGTTCAAAAGTAAAAATAAATTAGGCTATATGCGGATTTTGAATTAAAAGCCTTATTTGGACTTGACTCTAAGCAGAATATAATGGATTGGTTGATTAATTTGAGCTACTCAATTGCAATTGAATCTCAAGAGAGTTTATTCCAAACTTTCCACTGAGAATACGAACAATTTTTCTGATTCCATCTCATTCACTTCCTCTTCAATAGAAATCACTAGAAAATAAAAAAAATATTGGTTCAAGCACTGACGTGAAGTCAGGAGCTATTGCGCGTATGTTCTATTGTCCATTCTCCTGTATTGGACACTCTTAATCAAATTTGCCATGGTGAATTATATTGTCTGTTCTCCTGTATTGGACACTTTTACAACAGACAATAAAATTCACCATGGTAAAATCAATTAAGAGTGTCCAATACAGGTAAATGGACAATAGAACATACGCGCAAGAGCTTGTGACTTCTCGTCAGTGCTCGAACCAATTTTTTTTTTATAATTATTTTCAAATTTTCCAGTGATACGATTTTCACAAACCTATTTAGGTTTGTATTCTAAAACTAATCACCAAGTTTCCATTCGATCGGATTTGTATTGGCCCGATTATGACCATTAACGAACTTGCCCGTCGTATAGTGACTACTTTTCTAGCTGTATGTGAATATAGCCACTGTAGTCCATCGTATTGGGATGCGCCACCTACCCTGAATATTTCTAGTCGCTTATCCGGTTCCATTCTCAAAATATCGTGGCAACGGGAGTCTAACCCTGCAACCCGTTGCAGTGCGTAACGCGAGTTGATTGTATTTGGCTCCGCAAATTCGAGTGAAATTCTCTCGTTCTTTGGGAAAATGATGTGAGAAAATTGAATACATCATTATATGCAGGGACATTGATTGAACTTAAGTGAAAATTCTGGTGAAAAATTATTAATTACGCGAAAATGTTAAATACAGGATACATAAACATTTATACCTAGAAAAAACTATAAACATCAGCGGGTGGAGATAAGGAAGTCTCGGACGGGCTGTCGGCCTTCGCCGACACAGTGGCGTCGCGATAGATTGGACATTTCCGCACTGCTGACAATGAAGTGCACAACTTGTAATTTGAAAGGAGATATTAAATCTCATTTCAATTGCGATAGCTGTGGAAGTATATTCTGTTTGAAATGTAATAAATTAACAGCAACTGAAGAACGTTGCCTTCCATTAAAAGACAGGAAATTGAGAATAATGTACGATAACTGTCTGCATGACAACGCAAAAATATGGGAAATTGATCAAAATCTCAGAAAAGAAATCGACTCTCTCAAGAAGAAATTAAAAATGAAAGAAGAATCAGAAATAAGCAAAGAAAAAGAAATTGAATTTTTGAAATCTTTACAAAAAGAAAATAATCAGAGAAAATCAGAGTACAATGAAATGAAGGAATATGAATTGAAGAGTGAAAAACTTGTAAATGCAAGCAGAATAACACAGGAGTTCTCCAGTCTTTTATTTACAGAAAATAATAGAATATATCTACAATCTCTAATAAACACTTAATCACTTACAAAGTATTATTATTATTCAGATATTCGTTGTCGGTTAATGGCGGTTTCGCTTACTTATCTGCCCTTTGTATAAAAGTAAAACAGAACTGAGCTCACCGACACTAAACAATCATCGAACAGTATTAAAGTATCCTCTGCGCATGAGGATCATAGAAGTCCGATAAGGAGGTTGTCACTTAAACGTAGCCTGCAGCCACCTTGGGTCAGCAGTATTACGTCAACACCCCCTCCCAAACTAACAATCGGACATCTATTGACTGACAACTTATTAAATTGGTACCATTTACTATCACTTAAAAACTATACTTTTATGTTCTTACTGTCTCCACCCTACACTTTTTTTTTTTTTTTTATATATATACATATACTTATTTACAATTACATTATATTACATTTGATTAGTTAAAATAGTTTTACAATATTTTGCTGAAAAGGAAAAGTAAATACAATTCTCTTATATCTAAATTAAATAAGATTCAGTAGGGTATTAACAGGCGGATATTTCTGCTGAGGACAAATGAGCAGGGTTTGTCCAAGTAAACCACTCTTTTCAACTTTTAATTATTGCTATGAAGCAATATTATTTCATGTTGCTCACTGTGCACCGTGAAGCAGACATAAAAGACTCAAGAACTGGTATGCCACTAGAAACAAAATGTTACTAGCCTATACAAGACAGAGTAGTTATATGCTCCAGGGACCGAAGACCCTCCTGCACATAACACTCACTAACTGACTTTATTATGTATACCATTGCAGTGGAAAAGTATTTGCATGAAGTAAGTCATCTAAGACGTTCACTAATGTGAAGCAGTCGAAGCAAACCATGTCACAGATGTTCCTCACCACCACAACTATATACAAGACTGAGTAGTTATATGCTCCAGGGACCGAAGACCCTTCTGCACATAACACTCACTAACTGACTTTATTATGTATACCATTGCAGTGGAAAAGTATTTGCATGAAGTAAGTCATCTAAGACGTTCACTAATGTGAAGCAGTCGAAGCAAACCATGTCACAGATGTTCCTCACCACCACAACTATATACAAGACTGAGTAGTTATATGCTCCAGGGACCGAAGACCCTTCTGCACATAACACTCACTAACTGACTTTATTATGTATACCATTGCAGTGGAAAAGTATTTGCATGAAGTAAGACCCTTCTGCACATAACACTCACTAACTGACTTTATTATGTATACCATTGCAGTGGAAAAGTATTTGCATGAAGTAAGTCATCTAAGACGTTCACTAATGTGAAGCAGTCGAAGCAAACCATGTCAGAGATGTTCCTCACCACCACAACTATATACAAGACTGAGTAGTTATATGCTCCAGGGACCGAAGACCCTTCTGCACATAACACTCACTAACTGACATTTGTTCATCAACTAGTGCAATCAAGCAAAAATTAATGATACAGACTAACTTTATTAATAATTACGGCTAGGTGTGACCAACCTATATACCATAAATAGACGCATCCTTCATCTCCAGGGACCAAAGACCCTTCCGAATCAAGATACTTGCCCCTGCTGAAATAACATATCCAGGGACCAAAGACCCTTCCTATGTAATTTCAACTAAAGCCAACAAATTACAACCTAAAACTTACACTTTTACTGAAATGCATGCATGTTTTAACTCTGATTCAGATAAACGCATGAAACTAACTGGTCACGTAAACTACGAAACTTTGGTGCGAGCAAAGGTTTCGTGAGTATATCTGCTATCTGATCATTGGTATTGATTTTTATTATATTGACCTTTTTATCTCTCACATGTTGTCGTATGAGTAGATATTTTCGTTCAATATATTTCAGTCGACTTTTACTAGTGCTTGCCAGACAATTTTGTCGTGCAGCTTCATTATCTTCATACACTGGTACTGGAAAGACACTAATATCTAACGTTTCTTCAAGTAACTGTGCTAAAAACAACACTTCATTCACAGCATGTGTTAATGCAATGAATTCTGCTTCTGCAGAGCTTTGTGCTATTGTAGCTTGAAGTTTTGAGCACCACAATACTGGATTGCCAAAGGCTAATATTACAAAACCACTGGTTGATTTGTGATTTTCTTTATCACCTGCAAAGTCTGCATCACAGTAACAAGACAAATTTTGTGAGTTTTTGGTATATTTTAATCCTACATTAGATGTACCTTTTAAATACCTTAGAACTCGTTTCACTAATGTCCAATGATACTGTTGAGGATTTGACTGAAAACGGGCAAGATAACTTACAGCGAAAGAAATATCTGGTCTAGTAAATAGACTCAGATACAAAAGAGAACCTATTGCTTTCTTGTACGGAAAGCTTGCTTCGTTTGTAGTTAGAGTGACTTTATGTTTACTTTGGGGTACTAGAGGAGTATCTACTGAATTCGAATTTTCCATTCTAAATTCTTTCAAAATGTTCTCCACAAATTGGGTTTGATGTAGGAACATGTGATCGGATGTCTTTATTATTTCTAAACCAAGGAATTTGGTTGGAAAACCAAATTCTCTGATATCAAAGTGGGTCCTTATTAAACTTACTGTATCTTGTATTAGTTCATGGCTGTTACTTGTTACTAATAAATCATCTACATAAATTAATATGAGAATAATTTTGTTTTCTGACCTTCTAAAATATAAGCAAGGTTCTCTCAAGTTTGACTCAAAATTATGTTCGCGAAGAAATTTATCAAATTTCGAAAACCAACATTTTGGTGCTGTGGCCAAACCATATAGGGCTTTACGTAACTTGCAAACATACTTTGTTTTGTCAATATTCATTCCTTCTGGAATAGTTACATATTTATTCCTGTCAATATCACCATATAAAAATGCGGTTTTAATATCTAGTTGTTCTATATGCCATTGTTTAGCCATTGATAGTGAAAATAGCAATTTAACTACAGAAAGTGCCGGTGTAGGAGTAGCTGTTTCTTCTGTTGTATATTTTTCTGTATCTCTACACCCTACTACAACTAAGCGAGCTTTATAGCTACCATCGTTTTTAATTGTAAAGATCCACTTTAATGGTATAACTTTAAAACTGGAATTTCTTTCCACAATTTCCCATACTACATGTTGTTTCATTGAAGAAAGTTCAGACTGAATAGCCGATATCCATTTTTTATTATTTAAACCTGTAATGGCTTCGTGATAACTTTGAGGTGTATCACTTGTGTTGTAAATTCTACTATCTTTAACAAAACCAAATTGATTAATTATGCACGCATTCATATAGACTTTAACATTTTCAGCTTGATTAGTTTGAATATTATCTATTTGTTTGGGTTCTATAACTTCAGTGCATATATTTTCGATATTACCAGTTTTGTCTAAATTAGAAGGTCCTTGTAAATCAATTTTTTCAGGAATTTGAGAGTGATTATATTGACTGATTAACTCGAATTGGATTTCATTAAAATTTTGAGAATTACTATGATCTCTTACTTCTTCAAATTGAATATCATTTGTATTTTGAAACACATTATTTTCATCTAAGTTATTGTAGTTTTTTGTTTCTGATGTTATTACGGTTCTGTTTTCACTTGTAATTTGAAGATCTTGGTTATTATCTATTATTGGATTTATTCTGCATGAGACATAATTTAATTTCTCATTAAATAATACATTACATGTAGAAATGGTTTTGTGTGTTACAGGATCGTACATTATATAGCCCGTATCAGTGTATCCAACCAAATACATTGTACTAGAACGAGGGCTCAACTTTTTTCCTTTAGGTATATTTTCTACTCTTACTTCTGCTTGCGAACCGAAAATTTTGACATTTTCTAAATTGGCTTGTTTGCCAAATAGCTTTTCATAAGGGGTTAAGAAATCAACAGAAGAGTGTGGCGTACGATTATACAAGTAACAGGCAGTCGAAAAAGCAAAACCCCAAAAAGTGACTGGAAAACCTGAATCAAAAAGTAAAGCCCTTGCTCTTTCTTGTATTGTTCTATTGAATCTTTCGGCTGTTCCATTGTGCTCATGTTGATATGGTTCTGCTAATTGTATTTCTATGCCAAACTTATTTAAAACATTGAAGCAAGCTTCACTAGTGAACTCTGTGCCATTGTCACATCTTAATTTACTGAATTGGCCTGTGCCCGGAAATTTAGATTGCAAAAACTGTAAACCACTACTTAGTAACTGATGAGTTTCTGATTTTTTTTTCAATAGGAAAATTTGAGAGTACCTTGAATAATCGTCTATAAGTGTTAATATGTATCTGTTTTTACTAAACTGTGTTGGAGGATTGACACAGAGCAAGTCAGCATGAAGAATTTCACACTGTCTATTTGCACGTTCACGTTCTTTCATACATGGTTTCTTAGTCATTTTAGCTTTTGCACAGACTGAACAATTTGCATTAGTATAATTGTACACAAGTTCTTTAACTCCCTGTACTACACTGGGAAGTTTACCTAGATACGAGGATGATATATGTCCCATTCTCCGATGCCAAACCGAACCTTCTTCTACTAGCTTCTGTAGTTGTTGACGAGTAAAACGCTTTCTAATATTTCTAGTTTTTCTTCTGTTCTTTTTATTAATTTTAATACTACATAACATATCTTTACTGTTGTTAGGCAACTCAGGTTGGGAGACATCACCTGTCGTCCTTGCTGATACTCTATATATCCCGTCCGAGGTATATATTATAGAGATTTTTCTTCTCAATTTTCTAGATAGGATAAATCCATTATTAGAATTAAGTACTAAACTTGTTTTACACTGATCATTGAATTTCCTAACACTTAATATATTTTCTCTTAATTCTGGTATATACTGTACTTGAGCTAACTGTAATATGTGTGAACTTTTACCAAACTCTAAAAGGATTGGCAAAGTCCCCTCTCCCAAAGCAACAATGTTCTCTAATTTTGAAGCAAGGTTTACATATAACGGTTCATCAAAAGCTTTGTACTCTAACAGAATATTCTGGGCATTCACAGCGTGGTGAGATGCACCAGAATCAACAAGGAATGTTAACTGACCAACAAACTTACATATATCAAACTGAAACTTACTTGCTTTTGAAAGTTGTAATTTCTTACAGTCTTTCTTCTCATGTCCAGTTTTATTGCAGAAGTAGCACACTCTACCACTCTTCCTACAATCTACTGCTTTATGAAAAAGTAGACCACACTTTTTACAACGAGCTGCTTGCTTCTCCTCTTGTGACATCTTTTTCATCCTCTCCACCTGTTGAGGTGTGTAGGGAGAGGATGTCTCCTTACGTTCACTTTGAGAATTATATTTGAATTTTTTATTTTGTGGCTCTTCAAATTTGGATGGTGCTTTACCTTCTAAACAAAAATCACAACAATTAGTATCACTTTTACCACATTGTGAACATAAGACTGAAATAACATTAGAGTTACGATTTGGAAGATCTAGACAGACTGAGCAAATCGTGATAATATCACTATTATCTGACCTGGAAGTAGATACATTATTATCACATTCTATACAAATTGTGTCATTAGTGTCTTTGTACTTACTGTTTATATCCATACTATTGATACTTCCTGAAATATCAAGGAAAGTATTCCTTACGAACTCATATGTCCTTGTCTCCTCCGGTAGTGTCGCCACAGTCATGTAGAACCCCTTGAGTGTTGGAACATGACGTACCTTGTGCAAAAAATATGCCACTTTTATTTTAGGGTCCAAAGGAACTCCCAATTCTCTGAATTGTTGCACACATCCTTCAAATTTTGACACAAAGGACATTGGGTGCATTTTTGGATGTAGCTCAATTTTGCTAAAATTGTCCAATAATTCGACCATCTTTTGCACATCATTTTTTCCAAACATTCTCTCTAGATTCTTGAAGGCATCTGCTGCAGTATTATGGATAAGTTCCATAAAGCTCTTATTGTTGAAGAGGGCCATTAGTTGTTCCGCCATATTGCTTTCTGGAGCAGGTACTGCGGAAGAGCTTTCGCTCATTTCTTCTATTTCACCCTCCATCATAATTTCTTCTTCGTTTAGAACAAAATGCTCCATTGTTCCTTTTTTTTTTTTTTGTGTCGCGCACGTGTTACTTTCCAATTTTTCTTTTTACACTTTTTGCTCTGCTACCATGTAAATGCAAGCAGAATAACACAGGAGTTCTCCAGTCTTTTATTTACAGAAAATAATAGAATATATCTACAATCTCTAATAAACACTTAATCACTTACAAAGTATTATTATTATTCAGATATTCGTTGTCGGTTAATGGCGGTTTCGCTTACTTATCTGCCCTTTCACCTTTGTATAAAAGTAAAACAGAACTGAGCTCACCGACACCACAGAACACAAATATATAAGAAGTGAAAGCTTAGTACTAATCCGAGGCAACAAAGATGGCGTCAAAGCCGCCGCCATTATGGGTTGCAGGATAATTCAAACGGCGGGAATTTTGAATATATGCATGTCCTCAAGATACCTTATACCATACAATTGCATATTCTGGGGCATTGTATTTATTCATCTTCAATGTAAATTCAGACCTCTGTTTTATAAAATCTGATCAACTCAGTATATCCATGAATAATTGTAAGAAAATTACATTGATGATACATAAACTGAATAGTTGAATTAGATGTGCAAAAATGGAATAATAAATTTCAAGAATGTATTTATTAATTTTCTAATTCAATAATAATAATCATTTTCATTCATGTATAGAGTATATATACATACAACAATAAATAATATCACAGTGTTTGTTGCAATCAGGCATTGTCCAGTCCTAGTCTCATCCAAAGAGTTCTTGAAAAAAAAGCAGTGTCAGAATTCATAAAAAGCAAAACATTAGAATGTGTTAACAATTCTATATTAGGAATGGTATAATTCATCTCGGTCATATCATCTCCATCATCAATGATATCAGGGAAACAAGTGAAATCTTCAGCTACGATGTTGTCATTAGTTATTGCAAATTTTTGAATAAAATACCCAAAATTACCTATATCTTGATAGAAATGGTTTGCACATTATTATTTTAAAATAGGAGAGGTGCAATTATTTAAAACAATAACTTTTAGAGCTTTTTGTTGAACTGATAGAGCAAACTCGCTTCCAAGCAGCTGATCGGGAAGTATCCACTGGAAATCGAAAAGATTTCTTCTGAAACCTAAACATCGGAATGATTATGCATTTTCTCATAGGGTAGGGAAGACCTGCCAGAATAGGCGACAATCCTAGAACATGGAGATACAACTGTATCTTTTGACATTTTATATGTAAAATAGAAGGAATAGGAAAAAACAATGAGCAATATCGGTTGTACTCACCCAATTACACGAAACAACAGAAATATGATAGCTTCTCCTTATCTAGTGGATTCTCATGGCACCTGAAAATCATTTTTCTAATTGAAAATAAATTTATCACTAATTAAAAAGAAGTATTTAAAAAATGGCAGCGCATAACAGAAGAATGAAATTAATAGAATATACAACTTATATCAACAAACCCACCTTTAGATTTTCAATAATTCCAGATATCTTTCTCGAAATCTCCCAAAAATATTCTATTTGCAAAATGGCTGAACCCACAGAACATATAATATAAGAAGTGCTACCTGCCTTGTAAACTGTGTACTGTGTGCAACAGTAGTGACATTTACATACCATAGATTAGAGAGAGATGGGGCGAAAAAGGTGGGGATATTCCATTATGGTTCTAGGGGGTGTCCCCTTGTTGAAGTATATGTCACACTAAAATGACATATACAAGGGGACACCCCTTAGAACCATAATGGAATATCCCCACCTTTTTTTTATTATTGTATTCGAAATTTGAAATGATTCGAAAGGAAAGATGCTTCAAAATGAAACAAAGCTTTATAAACAATAATTTCTTTATCAACATTATTTTTACAATTATATATAATACATCTATTATAGAATCAAACAAGTAAATGATATTTGTCGAATTTTTCGAATGTGATTATAATTTAGTTAGCAGTTTTCTAAAACAAATAAGTTCAATTTGCTTCTGGAGCAAGGTTTCTCAAACTTTTGGCTCCACGAATCCCTTTTCAAGTTTCCAAATGACAGCGAACCGCTTAACTAACACATGGTGGTGAGCCCATGCCACCGTCGAATGGCAAACCCCTAGGGGTTCACATACCCCACTTTGAGAAACCCTGTTCTAGAGAAACTAAAAACCATGACACAATTCAATGAAACAAACAAAATTTTTGACCAACCATAGGTCTTTTTGGAATTTGCTGAGTTATTACAAGTTCTTAGGGGTACCTTTATCTACCAAATTCCAGTACAAATATCTGAATAAAATGTCAAAATAACACTTGTATATAGAGTTAGGGATAAATTATTCGTGGGTCAACACTCATTCA
Source organism: Halyzia sedecimguttata (assembly GCA_937662695.2). Lineage (NCBI taxonomy): Eukaryota > Metazoa > Arthropoda > Insecta > Coleoptera > Coccinellidae > Halyzia > Halyzia sedecimguttata. Next base: position 3,484,550 of record OW569413.2, on the reverse strand, counting down.
CAACGGTCTTTCAGTCTCATTATGATCAGAATTGTCACTTCACTAAATCACAATAACACTGATTCATCTAGGAAGGAGAAGAAACTACCACCAGTCACAATTGACAGTCAAAATCCGGTAGAATCCATCAATCTAGGTAATGACGGTCACCATCACCATTTTCTGAAAAAAGAAATAAGTATTTTTACATATTAAGTGATAGAAGATGAATATTCAAATATATTTTAAATATAAATATTCGTGATCAAGATGTCAGGATAGATCTAAATGGGTTGGTTCTATCAGAATTAAGTTTAATAAGGTATATCAATTGTCGTTCCCAAAAAATGCTTCTCACTTCTCAGTAAAATATTAACCCAATCACACTATAACTAATATCTCAGTTAATAGACTACTACTATAATAATAAAAATAATAAAATATTCAACAGTTAATACAATCATATTGTTCAGTGAGTGCATGTATTAGGTACAAATGTCTGAAACCAGGTACATTCAGGCAGTCAGTCAGAAAATTAGAAATATTTTTGCTAGGACTTATTTTACAAATATCATTCCAAATTTTCAAGGTGGAAGGATCTTTAGGGAAACGAAAAAAACTTCTGTTTCTGCAAACAAGTGATGAATGGCTGATATATGAATTTTGGCAAGAATCCTTAACATCTTTCGCAACAATGAAGTTGCAGAACCTGAAGCCATTTTCTTAATACAATATGATATTAAACACAATCAGATTTGCAGAATTGAACCTCGTATAAATATAAACTTATCAGATCTCACCAAGTGGCCAAATTACCAACAAATATCTTCAACATCACCTGAAACGGAAATTTTTTCATTGAACTACGAAAAAAACAAACTTATCTTCACACGGGTAATATAATAACACTGGTTTTATTTTAGTATAACAATTATTATTGCTATTTGCCACAATCTATTAGAAATATCAGGAGTATATTTATCAGTCTTGTCAAATTTACGAAGTCAATGAAGTCCTGACACTCGTGTCATTGTCATTTATCCATTTGAACATATCTACGACAAGCGAACAAAAAAGGTGGGGACGTATGTCCATGTTTCCACTTTTTGTACTCTCGCTTCACCCCCCTGGCTGAACCGCTGAGCTGAATGTTCATTGTTTACCATTGTTTACCTTCATCCTTCATAACATAACAGTTGAATCGGATATCTTCGGTTTATGCCGAAGGAAGCCGCCATCTTGGGTTGCAAAGGACCACAGAAGGCGAAGTTTCACCCCCCTGACCGATACTAAATAATCATCGAACAGTATTAAAGTATCCTCTGCGCATGAGGATCATAGAAGTCCGATAAGGAGGTTGTCACTTAAACGTAGCCTGCAGCCACCTTGGGTCAGCAGTATTACGTCAACAAAACTAGAGAAAGAAAATAAAAAATTATTGTCCGAAGTTTCGTCACTGAAAAGCAGAAATACAGGTTTGGAAGGGAAGTTGAAGGAAACAATTGTTCGAGAAATAGTTCAGTCAATCTGGCATTTCGACGGTACAGAAAATAACCAGTGGCTGAATCTTTGTTAATAGTTGGAGAACGATGTTAGAAAAGGGTTTATTGGGTCGGCCACGTTGGACCGTGATGCGTGTTTTGAAAAACTCAAAAAAATTTTGAAATGCATTTATCTCGTGATCTATGCATTTCACAGAAAAATTTATTCAAGAAGAAATGTAGAGGACATCGATATCTACAATTAATCTCATTGGTGCTATGCCGTACAACAAAAAATGCACGCAGTAGGTGGCGCTAAAGTTCCAAAATAAGAGTTTTTCCACTTTTTTGCTATTAAATTTTCTTTTTTCAACTATATTGTAAATGTAAAAGTTGTTCCTTTTAATATTACGAACAACTTTTTTTTAAACATTTTTTACATACAACTTACCGTTTTGAAGCTACAGCTTGCTGAAGTTTGAAAATTCCATTACAACGATTTCACAAAGTATGAGGACAGCTGTGGTGCATATAACTGACGTATCTTTATTGTTTTGATCAAGATGTAATAATTTATATTGTTTGTAACATTGTTTGTAATATTTCCAATTAGCGATTGTAAATTATTATGAATAATTATAGCTTTTGATCAAATTTTTTTATACATTATTTTATTGAACGGAAATAGTTTTCAAATCTTTATTTTTGTTATGAAAAATGATTTCTTATAAAATAATTTATGAAAAATGTTAACAATTAAAATGATTTCATTGACTTTTCGAGAAATTTGGATTAGGTTGACGAAAACAAATTTAACTATCCCGCCGGAGAAAGTTACAATAGGACCGAGAAAAATACCGTTAGCAGCACTGCGATGTTAACGCAGCGCTGTATTACACTATAACTTTCGAATGGTAAGTTGTATGTAAAAAATGTTTAAATAAAAGTTGTTCGTAATATTAAAAGGAACAACTTTTACATTTACAATATAGTTGAAAAAAGAAAATTTAATAGCAAAAAAGTGGAAAAACTCTTATTTTGGAACTTTAGCGCCACCTACTGCGTGCATTTTTTGTTGTACGGCATAGCACCAATGAGATTAATTGTAGATATCGATGTCCTCTACATTTTTTCTTGAATAAATTTTTCTGTGAAATGCATAGATCACGAGATAAATGCATTTCAAAATTTTTTTGAGTTTTTCAAAACACGCATCACGGTCCAACGTGGCCGACCCAATAAACCCTTTTCTAACATCATTCTCCAACTATTAACAAAGATTCATTTAGTTGAAAAAAGAAAATTTAATAGCAAAAAAGTGGAAAAACTCTTATTTTGGAACTTTAGCGCCACCTACTGCGTGCATTTTTTGTTGTACGGCATAGCACCAATGAGATTAATTGTAGATATCGATGTCCTCTACATTTTTTCTTGAATAAATTTTTCTGTGAAATGCATAGATCACGAGATAAATGCATTTCAAAATTTTTTTGAGTTTTTCAAAACACGCATCACGGTCCAACGTGGCCGACCCAATAAACCCTCTTCTAACATCATTCTCCAACTATTAACAAAGATTCAGCCACTGGTTATTTTCTGTATCGGAACGATTTAATTTTTGCCAGATTGACTGAACTAAAACTGAAACACAGAATGAAAGGCAAGTACTAGGAAAAGAAATCACACAATTAAAACAGGAAATAACTACTCTGAAAATGAAGCTACAAGAAACTAAAAATACTGCTGAGAAAAATAACACCAAAAGCGCCAAAAATGATTTACTTCAACAAGAAGCCCAAATTTTGGAGTAAAAAGATTTGAGGTATATACAGGACGAACCAAAAATATATGTTACGAAAGAAGAAATGGCAGAAGGCTTCAGGTGTATGGAACGGAAAATAGATAGTATTAAGGAATTACTGCTCCAAAAAATGAATAGCCATGAAGAACAAAAAACCTATGCACCAAAAACCAGACAAAATATGGTCAAAACTAACTCGAGCAAGGTAGTCAGTGGTCCCAAAAATGTAAACATCCAACACACAAGCCAAATTGTCCCCAGATCTGCACAAATTGATACCCCAATTGAATTTCCAGATTACGGAAAAAATTATGATATTAACAACCAGCCACATGAGCAAATATCAAGTGCATCTAGAATCTCGGAAAAGGTGACCTCAGGAGAAACTAAAACGGACACTGACAATAAGATCACTAATCATGGGTTTCAACAGGTGAAGGGGCGTAAACAAAGAAAAAACATTGGGACAAATACAAACACTGATGGCGGGTGTTCAAAGGAAACTCTGGATTTACCTTTATAGGGTGAAGCGAGAAGCTACTGAGGACAAAATTAAAATCTACATTAAGGACAAAGCTGGATTGGAGGAAGATGAAATATGGGTGAAGGATATTCCCATAACGGGCAATGGACTCAGAAGATATGTTGTTACAGCTCCTCTGCTGAAGAAATGTACGACTCTTGTTTTTGGCCAAGTGGAGTTGGCATTAAAAGATTTGACTGCATTGACACAAGCAATTTCTTGAGCAAAACAGACAAGATAATGGAGGGAATTTTTGATATACAAACAAGCAGTGGGACATAAAAATTGTGAAATCAGTATCATACATCAAAACGTACAATCAATAGGTAACTGTGTAGACGAGCTGGACGAGTTGATGAAAGATAATGCAAGCTGCCATATTCTATGTATCACAGAGCACTGGAAGACGGAGGATCAATTGAGATCATTTAATCTTTTGGATTTCTTCTTGGTGGCAAGTTTTTGTAGACAAATGGACAATGAGCATGGTGGAGCTGCAATATACCTAAGAAGAGGGATTCAGGGCGTAGAACGAGACGAGTTCAAGAGGTTGTCAATAAAAAATCAAATTGAGTGTGCGGCAAGTGAAGTTATTATTGGAAAAAGGAAACTGCTTATAATTTATATTTACAGGCCTTCTGGTGCAAGCATAGAAATATTTTTCTCTAAATTTGAAGAAATTTTGAATGTGCTGTATAGTGAGGGGGGAGATGTTGTAATTGCTGGTGACTTTAACATAAATCTAAAGGCGGAAACAATAGATAAACTCAGATTCTGTGATATGATAAACTCATTTAACATTGTCCACACAATTAATGAGTACACCAGGGTTACACCATCATCTCAATCATGTGTAGATAACATCTTAACTAATATTGAAGACTGTGTCTCAGCTGAAGTATTGCATACCTCTATATCAGATCACTCTGCACAGAAATTAACATTCTTGACTGAGAAAACGAAATGCTCCCTCATCTATAGCAGATGTTTCAATGTAAATAACATGGAAAAATTCAGGGGCCTACTGAAAAATCAAGATTGGTCTCGTATATATGACACAACTAGAGACAAAATAAATGAGCAGTGGGAAATGTTTGCTGGGATTTTCATGAAAAGATTTGAAGAATGATCTATTATATTTATAAATAAAATAAATATGAAACATAATGAGGAATATGATCAAGATATTGAGGAATGTAAGAATCGGCTGAATATTCTTTATACTATGAGTACAGTAGCTCGTAGGTTCAATGATTGCTGTCGACTTGTGAAGAAAGAGTATAACGGAAAACTGACGAGAAGAAGACAAAAACTCTATGAGCAACAAATAACTCAATCTGATAACAAATCCAAAACAGTATGGCAAATAGTGAATAGTATAACTGGGAAAAGCAATGTAAACAATTCCATAAAAGTACAGGGAAGTGCACAATACATAGCTGACAGCTTCTTGAAACACATAACTGAATCCATTGATGAGTTAAAAGCTGATCGAAACCAGCCATATGTAAGCACGACTGACAAAAATATGAAATCTATGTTTGTTAACCCGGTTAGTGAAGCTGAATTCTTGAATATAGTTAAAAATCTGAAAAATAAAATGAGCAGTGGTGCAGATGGAATCCCGAACAAATTGACAAAAATCGTGGGTGTTTATATTGCGGAACCTTTGGTCTACATTATTAATAACTCCTTTAAGTTTGGTATGTTTCCTGATCAGTTAAAAACGGCATGTATAATCCCTGTACTCAAAAATAAGGGTGATCCAAAAATTATTGATGACTATAGACCAATAAGTTTGCTGAGCGCTTTTTCAAAAATCTTTGAAACTGCAATGTGTGGCAGATTGATTCGGTTTCTTACAGCATGTAACATAATCAGTGACTCTCAGCATGGTTACTTGAAAGGTAAATCTACCCAGACTGCAATTTTCCACTTTATACAGCATATAATAGACTCATTGGAGAATGATACATTGGCATTAGGCCTATTCTTAGACCTTTCTAAGGCATATGATTGCCTAAATCATGAGATATTGTTAAATAAGCTGGAGGATTGCGGAGTAAGGGGTCCAGCTTTAAGGTGGTTTAGAACATACTTAAAAGATAGAAAACAAATGGTGAAGATTACGAAAGATGGAGCTGATGCAAAATCTCTCGAACAAATAACAAACATTGGTATTCCACAAGGCAGCATTACGGGACCATTGCTTTTCATAGTTTACGTAAATGATCTGAATAAATTCATGAAGCTTAATGAGACTTTTAAGTTGATAAATTACGCTGACGACACGAATATGCTAGTCAGGGCTCCTGATATGATCAGTCTAATTGCCAGAGCGGATCTAGACTTTGAAAGAGCAAAATCTTGGTTTCTACAAAACAAACTGGTTCTCAATGAAAATAAAACAAGCCTCGTACTGTTCAAAACAAACTTTGCCCGCTCTGACATGCCTGCTAATATCAGTTTAGGTGATAAGAACTTTATAGTTAGTAAACACTCCAAGTTCCTGGGGGTTTATATGGATAGTTTTTTGTGCTGGGATGTACATGTTGAGCAGCTCTGTGGGAGACTGAGTCAAATCTGTTACACACTCAGGGTAGTTGTAAAATATGCGAACTTTCAAACAATGAAAATTGTGTATCATGCAAATTTTGAGTCAAGAATACGATATGGTTTGATATGTTTTGGAAGTAGTCGAGATATTGAAACTGTGTTCTTGATTCAAAAACGAGCTTTGAGAATAATGTTGCATTTGAAGTGCATAGAGTCGTGTAGGGGTTACTTCAGGAAAAATAGGTTACAAACAGTACCAGCTTTATACATTCAAGAATGTCTGTTATTTTTGTTCAGAAATAGGCATTTATTCAAACAGTTTGAAACAAGAGGGCTATACCCAACGAGACATGTAAATCTGCAGTATCCTATGCATAGACTGAGTGTAACTGAAAAAGGGGCACTGTACACTTCCATCAAATGTTTTAACAAATTGCCAGAACGCATCAAAGTGATCAATAATCTTACTGCATATAAAAAAGAAATCTTTGATATGTTAATAAAATTGGAACCCTATTGGGAACTTCCAAAACTCTGGTGGCGGGATTCGGCAACTAACCACGCTAGTAATAAATGTAAACAATCTCGTGTTGGACAGGTCAGTCGACGAAGTTTGACCGAAATTTTCATGGAAAATTTAAATTATAATTGACTTGAGATCATTGTTGGATTACTTTGTGATATATATTCAAATATTGATCATTACATAACTAATTTTATGGCACTTGATTGATATAAAGACTACAACCAGTAAGTATATTCATATATGTTTGTCAAACTTACATTATATTTAAAAGTTCTTTCAGATACTATTTGCGAATGATTAAGAAGGGACTCAGTTGATTAGAATTTCTGGAGTACATAGGAGCTTCAACTTCTAATTCTAGAGTCCTTGTAGAAGGAGAAGAGGTTCTAAATGTAGATCATGTAATCGTGTGTGACAAAACAAATTGTGGTCCCAGTTTTATAGACATTTGTTCTTTATGTTTACAAAGTATAGTGCCCTTAATTCAGTACCACTTAAAATTGATGGCCCATTAACGTGGAGAATGGTAAACTTAAAATAGAAGGTATGGTACATATATTCTTGTAAAGTCGGATTGAATCAGATAAAGCTTTTGTAAAACAGTTACCAATAATTGAAATGATTTTTTCAAAATATGATACATATATTATGTGAAAAGAATTATTAACAATAAGTGTAATGTTTGAGGTATAATAAAGATTATCTGGATGTAGTTCCAGGTTAAGTACTCTTCGGTCTATTAGTTATCCTTCTAACGCATTTCCAATATTTATATTTGGTTTTCCGGAGGTAAGAAGTGAAAACTCAAACCTATACATTTTGGCATTTTTTTCGCCCATGAATTGCATTGAGGCACACAACAATAGTCGTTTCTGGTCGAAGACATATTAGGCAGGATAATATTCACTATTTCAACTTGGATTTTTCTTAAACAAAAGTTTATTGACGAATACTGAACAATTAAACTCGAACACGTGGCGCATTACTAGCTTGGTTAGTTGCCGAATCCCGCCACCAGAGTCTTGGAAGTTCCCAATACGATGAAAGAATTTTATGATATGTAGGTGTATTTGGCATTGACACTATTTTGTTCAATGGTTGCTCTACATGCTGTAACGTTACAAAACGCTCCACCATTGATTACCATTTTAATCGCGAAAAACTCTCTACGAGCAGCTTCACAATCACAAACGGCTTGCCTAGATTCTATGAATCGCCCAGCCAGAGGCCCAGCGCGTTGATTGAGTTTATGTTTCGCATGCGCACGATCAGCAGCATCATGCGGGTTCAAGCAGACATCTTTGTTTTCCTTTTCGAGTACTGAAAGTCAAAGCGTTAACATCTCGCCAGAGAGTTTAGCAAATTAAAGTACTATCGTAATCCATTATAATCGTGCGGATTGGAAATTTATTTGTTTCTTACAAGACGTCTATTTAAAAGGCGTCTTAGTTCCGGAGACGACTTTCTTAGTTCCGGATTGAACATTCGGAGACGACCTTAAAATCTGGAGAACTTTCTTGGTACCGGAGCATAAACTGGTGGAATATCTTAATACCTCAACACAAATCTGGTGGAATATATTAATGCCTGAGCACAAATCTGGTGGAATATCTAATACCTGAGCCCTGAGCATATATCTGGTGGAATATCTAATAGGAACAACTTAGTCCTGGAATAACAGTTGGAGACAACTTTCTTACTGCCGGAGTACCTTTGTTCCGAAGAGAACGTACATCTACATGTGACATTTTGGACGGCCCTACCTCATCTATCGAACCCAGACTGCAAAGATAAGTGCCTCATCGATCTCAGACTTACCATTGATCCTTGTATATGTTACCGAAATATTTATTTGTAAAGTTGGAATATATAGATAGGGAATAAGAGATTTTATCTTTACCATCAGATCAACGATTTGGGATACATTCAGGAGTAGTGTACTTTTTACTTAGGCGCTCTATGAGGCATTTTACTTAGGTAAGATGTTTCCTAGGCGGACGAACAAACTTGCTAGCATAAGTCACTGAGCTAGTAACGGGCAAGCTAGTAAGTTTGATTCCACTGGCGCACAACGTGTGGGGCTCGAGTAACCTATTTTTTGAGTGATATTTTTTTTCCTGGGTGTGTTTCTGCTGTTTTTCTGATGGTGAGGGTGACTTCGTCGTGGGTCTGAGATTCGAGTTCATTTTTTTTATGTTTGAACTATTTTTCAACTTTTACCTTATTGCTTTTTCATCTCATTGTTATCTGAATAATTGAATCATGAATCCCAACAACTTGAAGTCTCACGAGTTGAGTTATGAACTGACAATACGGATAGGCAAAGAGATACCAACAACTGTGGATGAGAAGCGTAAGCTTTTGAGGGGCTTGCTTGCTCAGGAAAAGGGCGATCGTAGTTTTATTGAATTAAGGGATGATTACGAGTTAGAAACCAGTTTCACAGAGTTAAAAAGGTCAATTACTGAAATATCCACATTGATTTCTAACTTATCTGTTACATCTTCAGAAGATGATTATAAACGGATCATAGACCGTTTAACTCACTGTTCAGCTAGGTTACACAGAATTTCTGTTGAAGAAGATTCTGATGAAAAACAGAAAAGAGCTTTATTGTTCCAAATTATTACCTTAGAATCAGAGTTGGACGAACGTAAAATGCATTCAGCAGCTCCTGTTACTTCAACACCTACCAAAGCTCCCACATTAAGTAATACCACCGTTTCTTCAAAAAGGGTTCCCATTTATAAGTGGGCTTTAAAAAAATTCTCCGGTAGAGAACCTCTAATGCCTTTTCTCGAGTTGTTAGATACCCTTAAGGTTTCACGTGGTTGTACAGATGCTGACCTCTTCGAGTCTGCTTCGGATCTTTTTGAGTTTGACGCTTGGACATGTTGGCATAACCATTTTATTCGTAGTACCTTTAAGACCTGGTCGGACCTGGTGGATGGTCTGAAGGACGCCTTTTTACCTTCAAATTATGACGAGAGGATAATGAGCGAAATAAAGTCTCGTAAACAGAAATAAGGCGAAAATGTTACCATTTTTATAACATCATTAGAAGCTAAATTTTACCGATTAAATACAAAACCTTCAGAGAGAGAAACGGTAGAAATCATTAGAACCAACTTGCTTCCCGATTTTGTTAAAGCATTAGTGCTTCAGGACATAGATACTGTGGCCAAATTAACTTCATTATGTAAAAGGATTGAGGATATCTTACGACTGGGTGATCTCCAACAGAAATTTTCCAAAAGTTTATCAATTGCCGAGGTATCTCTGGTTCAATGTTGGAATTGTGGTGTCAACGGACACAAATATAGTGTATGTAGAAAACCAAGGGTGATTTTCTGTTACGGTTGTGGTAAGCGAGGCATTGTTAAGTCAAACTGTCATTATTGTTCAAAAAACGTAGAAGCTGGTCATCGGTCGGCAGAACGGGTGATTCAGCCAAGTACCTCAAAACCATCTGCAACTCAAAAGAACAAGAGACAATAAACAGTTTCTGTAAAGATGACTGGAACGACTGCCCGAGAACAATCGAGAATTTTTATAACAACTCTCTCTCAAAACCCTCAAGTTCAAAACCATCCAGTTCAAACCTCTCCAGTAATACTCCAGTTAGAAACAATGAATTTAACTTTGAAAATGTTAAGGCTAATTCCGCATGCCCACTACTGTTGCATAAACAGGGCGACAATAGACCCTATATTAATGTCGGTATCTCTGAAGAGAAAGTGTTAGCACTGCTCGATAGCGGAAGCAATGTCTCTATTCTTGGCTCTCCCTCTCTCTATCTCTTAAAGAAACTAAATTTATCTTTGAATTACGACGTGTCTATACACTTGACTACAGCAGATGGCCAGTTACAGAGTACATTGGGATATGTTTGGCTACCTATTGAAGTTAACAACTCGACTAAGTCTTTGAAGTTCCTTGTGGTCCCTACAATCTCCCACCGTATGATACTAGGAAAGGACTTTATTAAAACGTTTAATATCGCCGTGGATTTTACTAACTTTTCTTTCAATTCCTCGGTGACTTCTACAGCTGCACTACATGCTATTAAACCCGCAGATAATCTATCAGATTTTCAAATGGAGAAACTGCAAGAAGTAGTAAATGTATTTAAGTCCATTGGGCCTAAAGATAAAATCGGTAGGACACATTTGTTAACACATTCCATCAAGACTGAAGGTCCTCCTATTAGGCAAAGACAATATCCTCTATCGCCCGCGATGCAGTCCGTTTTGAACAGTCAGATTGACGAGATGCTAAAACTTGATGTCATTCGACCAGTCACTGAATGTTCTCCCTGGTTATCTCCTCTTTGGCTCGTCGGCAAGAAAGATGGAACGTTCAGGCTTTGTTTTGACGGTAGAAAATTGAATTCGGTAACTGTTCAAGATTCATATCCCATGCCATTAATAGACACGATCGTTAGTAAGGTGAACAATGCTTCATACATATCGTCTATAGATTTAAAATCCACTTTCTTTCAAATTCCGCTCGATGAAGAGTCCAAACTTAAGACCACATTCTCAGTCCCGGGTAGAGGACTATTTTGTTTCAACGTTTTACCTTTTGGTTTAAATAATGCCGCCCAAGCTCTATGTAGACTCATGGACGTGGTCATTGGCCCTTCATTGGAACCCTTTGTGTTTTACTACTTAGATGACGTTATCATCGTGACACCTGATTTTGGGACCCATCTTAGAGTTTTGAGGGAATTGGTCGAGCGGCTTAGAGAGGCTAACCTGACTGTAAATTTTGATAAGTGCAAATTCTGTCGTCCTTCGTTGAAATTCTTGGGTTTTCTCGTCGATGAAAAAGGTCTGAGAACTGACCCTGAAAAGGTTGAATCTATTCTGAATTATCCTGTACCAACCAACACAACCCAAATACGACGTTTAATTGGTTTAGTAGGTTATGATCGGCGATTTTTAAAAGATTTTGCTACTGTATGCTCCCCCATTTCTGACCTGCTAAAAGGACGCCTGAAGGGTCAACATATTGTTTGGACTAAGGAGGCTGATGAAGCTTTCCTCAGTATTAAAAAAATTCTAACATCCACTCCTGTTTTGGCTAGCCCAGATTTTGCTAAGAGATTTTACACAATAACTTAAAAATGTATGAAACTTATATTGATGCAATAAAGAGTTTAATAATAATAATAATAATAATAATTTTACCTAGCTTGTGATGCTTCAGACGTAGGGGTTGGTGGGGTACTTTTTCAGGAAAGGGACGGTTTAGAACATCCCATTGCCTTCTTTAGTAAAACCTTGAACAAATGTCAACGTAAATATACAACAACCGAAAAGGAATGCCTTGCAATTTTACTATCAATAGATCGATTTCGCCCATATATTGAAGGTACTGAATTCACTGTTATAACTGATCATTCTTCTCTACAGTGGCTGCATTCAATGAAGAACCCTTCTCCGCGACTGGCTAGATGGATAATCAGATTGTCATGCCATAAATTCAAGATCATACCTACATCGTAGCGGTTCACTGATACTGTTGCCGATTCATTATCACGCATTCCTGAGTCTGTAGAGACTTCTGTATTGGACCTTGGTGCATTGAGGCCTGACCGGTGGTATCGAGAAATGCTGGAAAACGTAACAAGTAATCCTCGTCTCTATCCTGATTTCCGTGTTAATGGTAACGTGTTGTATAAACATATATTTTGTAAGTCCAGTTTGTCTGATGATTCTCCTGAGTGGAAGATTGTTATTCCTACTGCTAATAGATTAGAGTTGTTGAAGAAATATCATGATGATCCTGTTGCAGCACACTTTGGTGTTTGTAAGACATTATCCCGTTTATCTTATCTTTATTATTGGCCAAAGATGCGTGATTCAGTTAAGAACTATATCAGAAACTGTAAAATCTGTGCTTCGTGTAAGTCAGATAACCTTTCTCAAGCAGGTTTAACAGGTAAATACAGGAATATCAGTTTTCCATTTCGGTTGATTTCGGCAGACTTACTGGGACCATATCCCAGATCAAAGAATGGGAATCAATATGTACTAGTCGTTACGGATTGGTTCACCAAATTCCTGCTTGTGCATCCCATGGCTCGAGCAACTGCCAAAGGTATGTATGTAGCTACGTACCGTGGCCCTGGGGCTAATTTTGAAATTGATGTTACCCCTTACAGGCATTTTTCGTTATGCGCATGAGCAGACCATCAGTGATTTAACTGGTGGTGTTTTCGTCAGAGAGGATTGGGGTTTTGGGGTGGCGGATGCTATTCCTCCATAGAATCCCCTATTGAGGGTCTGCGCATGCGTGGATTAAAGATGTGCTATCTCCTGAACCACTAGTGTTGGAGAATCGGAGTTTTTTGTAAGGTGTGTGATTTTGAGAGGACTTTTAGCCGCAAGTAGATTGCGCATGCGCAGAAGAGAAGTGACTGTTTTCGGGTTGTATGGGTTATGTTGGGAGTGCTGAGCCGATATTGTGAGGTTTTAAAAGAATATTCATGGCAATTCAGTGCAAGACAAGTCAGTTTGGGGGATGTAGCGTTGTTTCCGAGTTAAAGTGTCCGTACCGTGGCCCTGGGACTAATTTCGAAATTGATGTACCCCTTACGGGCATTTTTCGTTATGCGCATGAGCAGACCATCGGTGATTTAACTGCTGGTGCTTTCGTCAGAGAGGATTGGGATTTTGGGGTGGCGGATGCTATTCCTCTATAGAATCCCCTGGTGAGGGTCTGCGCATGCGTGGATTCAAGAAGCGATATCTCCTGAACCACTAGTGTTGGATAATTGGAGTTTTTTGTGAGGTGTGTAATTTTGGGAGGACTTGCAGCCACGAGTATATTGCGCATGTGCAGACGAGAAGTGAATGGTTTTGGGTTATGTTGGGAGTATTGAGCCGATATTGTGAGGTTTTAAAAGAATATTCATGTCAATTCAGTGCACGGACAGAAGTCAGTTTGGGGGAAATAGCGTTGTTTCCGAGTTGAAATGTCTGTATGGTAGCCCTGAGGCAAATTTATAAATAACTATATTCGGTAGATCTATATTAAAATACGTTCGGATTTGGAGAAGAGGCAATTGCTTTCCTAACGGAGGTCCCACAACCGCAATTTTTTTTGATCTACAGTAAAGCTAACAGCCAAACTGTATTGATAGCTATATTTGTTAAAGGAACTTGAAAAAAAAAAAAAAAAAAGCACTGACGTGAAGTCAGTACTCTTTGGCGCGCGTGTTCACGGTGGCTAATTTGAATTGAATGATGAGTACTTCAAGCTCAGTGGATAGAGCGAGCCGAAGATCTACCCAAAGGATAGTGGACACCATTCACTGTCGGTTCAAAAATTAACAGTGCTGTATCTAAGCTGCCATCAGGATAGAGTAACAAAGTTGGAAAAGAACACAACTGACTCTCCTTAGTCGCACATGCTCCTAGAAGATTTGGGAGGGTCAGTATAATCCTAATCATGTTTATAGCACGCGCGCAAAAGCAGAGTGACTTAACAATGAAAGAAAAAGTGTAAAAAGTCAATCTGCTTTGGCGCGCGTGCTATAAACATGATTAGGATTATACTGACCCTCCCAAATCTTCTAGGAGCTTGTGCGACTAAGGAGAGTCAGTTGTGTTCTTTTTCAACTTTGTTACTCTATCCTGATGACAGCTTAGATACAGCACTGTTAATTTTTGAACCGACAGTGAATGGTGTCCACTATCCTTTGGGTAGATCTTCGGCTCGCTCTATCCACTGAGCTTGAAGTACTCATCATTCAATTCAAATTAGCCACCGTAAACACGCGCGTCAAAGAGTACTGACTTCACGTCAGTGCTTTTTTTTTTTTTGAAGTTTAGAGCGGCTATGCAGTACCTTATTGGAAATTTGAGCGTAGCTCGTGACTTACTTTGAAGTTTTCTTAAATCTGTGAGTCGCGTAGAGATTCTTTCGGTTGTATCTTTGGATACAGTTGTTGTTTGTACCGACAGGCAGACACTTCTCTTTCCTTAACTTACCTATTCCTATTATCTATCCCTATTACCTTTTCCTATTATCTATCCCTATTTCCGCTACCTTATAAAGAACCTAATTCGCGACTCTTAATCGCTGGCGCCCAAACTTATATTTCCTTTCCTACGCATTTTCGGGATTTTGAGCTGTTTCTCTAATTTAACTTTCATTATTTTCAAATATTAAGTATCACTTCATAGGAGAGGCTGGGTTGGGAAGTGATCTCTTGATATTATTAGTTAGATCATCTACACATACACATTTAACATCTACTGTGAAATAAATTAGCTATAAATCTTGAGCTTTGGAAATTGGAGAGACCCCTCAGAATTTGATCGATAGTACCTGACCTGATATTTTTTGTTACAATGCATCACACTCCTCGTCCTTTAAAAAAAATTTAATTTTGTTATTTTTTGTCTACATCGTGCCACTCGTCATTCTTCAATGCTCCAGGAAGAAATATCTTTACCTAATCCACCATTGATTTTTGTCAATTATTACCGATTTTGAGTACCTTAGTCTGGATGATCTCAGGTTTTGATTCGTGTAGACTATCTTACCTGGCGATGAGTCGATACATACCTCTTTTTATATCTACACGTCTTAGATCCTGTCTTTGTCTAATGACTGCTTTAACTTTATAACAACTATTACCTAACGCTATTTCCGCACTTGGCATCAGCTTGTGTTCACACAGGATGTGCAAGTATCTCTTCCCTTGCCTGATTATTGACATTGTCAATTATTACCGATTTTGACTGCCTCGCTAGGTGATCTCGGGATTTGGCTCGTGTGGGTATTGTTTTACAATGACTATACGCGTCATCTTCCGATTTTCACCTGCGAACTTACCGATTTAGTACTTTTTCTTTTTTTTAGCCTTCTCGGAATTGACATCGTCTTGTGTTCGCTGAAACCGACACAGGATGATGGGAGTCTTTTAGTGGTTTTGGTCTCCAATCCATAAACCTCCATGCCCTGGCCACTCAGTTCTCGTCTCGAACTGAGTGGTTCCCCTTTTTTTATTATTTGCGGAGGCTATGATGACTAGTTTCGGAGCTTCTATGCACTTATTCTCTTTTTATTTGAGATGTTAATATTTTTTCTCAACCCCGATTCCTTAAAAAATTTCGAGAAATAAATAATTCTTTTCGTCATTGACTTTAGTTAATGCTTGGGCATGTGCGACGTTTAGTCGGCCGACAGCGTATGCTCCGCGCCGCTCTCGACCCTTTTCCGATGGAAATGGCCTTCAGCGTCTAAACGGCGCTTTTAACCTTATCTCTTGTGTCGTATATCTATGTTACAGATCGGTGTTGTAAGGTTTTGTTGGAACGTCGGGTATACGAGGTTTTTGCTTATCTGGATTGCGCTTAATCGCACTGCTCGACTTGGGTGACGAACAACTGTCCACCCACTGCTAGTTCCGCAAACTTTAAACTCGTTTCTTTTTGAGTTTTGATCTCTCTTTGTGCACCGTATAAACTTCACCTATATTTATTTTTCAGTTATGCTGTGTGGCCTGTAAGTTTAACTTTTCTTTCAACAAATTGGCTTATCTTTCAATTTCGCATTTATCATTAAAAAATTTTCTCTTCCTCATTTTTCAAAATTACTTAAAAAAAAATGTTGGCATTTTATTTCTTTATTAAAAAAAATTTCTTCAAAATTTTTTTTTCCCGGTAAGTGGTGTGTGTAACGTTACAAAACGCTCCACCATTGATTACCATTTTAATCGCGAAAAACTCTCTACGGGCAGCTTCAATTCACAATCACAAACGCCTTGCCTAGATTCTATGAATCGCCCAGCGCGTTGATAGAGTTTATTTTTCGCATGCGCACGATCAGCAGCATCATGCGGGTTCAAGCAGACATCTTTGTTTTCCTTTTCGAGTACTGAAAGTCAAAGCGTTAACATCTCGCCAGAGAGTTTAGCAATTTAAAGTACTATCGTAATCCATTATAATCGTGCGAATTGGAAATTTATTTGTTTCTTACAAGACGTCTATTTAAAAGGCGTCTTAGTTCCGGAGACGACTTTCTTAGTTCCGGAGACGACTTTCTTAGTTCCGGATTGAACATTCGGAGACGACCTTAAAATCTGGAGAACTTTCTTGGTACCGGAGCATAAACTGGTGGAATACCTTAATACCTCAACACAAATCTGGTGGAATATATTAATGCCTGAGCACAAATCTGGTGGAATATCTAATACCTGAGCATATATCTGGTGGAATATCTAATAGGTACAACTTAGTCCTGGAATAACAGTTGAAGACAACTTTCTTACTGCCGGAGTACCTTTGTTCCGAAGAGAACTTACATCTACATGTGACATTTTGGACGGCCCTACCTCATCTATCGAACCCAGACTGCAAAGATAAGTGCCTCATCGATCTCAGACTTACCATTGATCTTTGTATATGTTACCGAAATATTTATTTTTAAAGTTGGATTATATAGATAGGGAATAAGAGGTTTTATCTTTACCATCAGATCAACGATTTGGGATACATTCAGGAGTAGTGTACTTTTTACTTAGGCACTCTATGAGGCATTTTACTTAGGTAAGATGTTTCCTAGGCGGACGAATAAACTTGCTAGCATAAATCACTGAGCTAGTAACGGGCAAGCTAGTAAGTTTGATTCCAATGCAATGAATTGTAATTATTTCTCAAAATAAAGATTATTATTATTATTATCAACCCAATCGTTAGAGACCATTTTCGGCGAAAAATTCAAAAATTACAGATATTTGGGCAGATAACGCGATGTTCTCCCAGGACATACGCGCATGAAAAGACAAGAGGAGGAAAACGAACAAATTAAAAATAATACATACACTTTCAAAATTCCCCTCTCACAACCATACTCCTCTGTAGCCGCATGGATCTCTTATTGAAAGAAGAATCGTTTCCGCTTGTTTTCAAAAGATATTCACTCTTGCTCATAGAAATCCCTTCAGTATTTGATTTCAAAAAGGAAAATTATGTATCTCCTAAGAGCAGAGGAGGATCTCTTTCAAAACCAGGTCCGGCCAATCCAAACGATGATTTTTCACAGGCACGGGCCTAAGGAGGGGGATGATGCCCCCCCCCCCCCCCCAATGTTGAACGGAGTTGGCAAATTTTCAACACAGTTGGAAAAATTTCGAAGGAGTTGGCAAAAATTTTCGAAGCAGTTGGAAAAATTTCGAAGCACTTGGAAAAATTTCGAAGGAGTTGGACAAAATTTCGAAGGAGTTGGAAAAATTTCGAAGGAGTTGGAAAAAAATTCGAAGCAGTTGGAAAAATTTCAATGGAATTGGACAAAATTTCGAAGGAGTTGGCAAAATTTCGAAGCAGTTGGAAAAATTTCGGAGGAGTTGGACAAAATTTCGGAGGAGTTGGGCAAAATTTCGAAGGAGTTGGCAAAATTTCGAAGGAGTTGGAAAAATTTCGAAGCAGTTGGAAAAATTTCGAAGGAGTTGGACAAAATTTCGAAGGAGATGCACAAAATTTCGAAGGAGTTGGACAAAATTTCGAAGGAGTTGGCAAAATTTCGAAGGAGGTGAACAAAATTTCGAAGGAGAAGGAAAAAATTTCGAAGCAGTTGGAAAAATTTCAATGGAGTTGGCAAAATTTCGAAGGAGTTGGACAAAATTTCGAAGGAGATGGAATAAATTTCGAAGTAGTTGGAATATTTCCGAAAAAATTGTTATAGAATGTGAAGGAATTTGACCGGCTGACCGGATAAATGCAAAGCAGACAGATAATAGGAACAGGATAACATGTACATGTACCCTTGTACACATTCCTGTTACCGTAAATTCAATATTCAATAGTTTCAATGTGTGAAAGTAATCATTAAATGGTTTATTTCTGGGTTTTCTCTCCCAAACTCTGAAAAATATCTATGAAATAAAAAATTAATTAGCAATATCACAAAATAATTTTTTTTTTCTTTTATAGATATTTTTTCAGTGTTTGGGAGAGAAAACCCAGAAATAAACCATTTAACAATGTGTGTAGCCGGCGAGTATGTCATAAAACAAACCATCTGGTACCAATTTGAGCTATTTTCTCACTGATGTCGAGTGGCATTTTAAAAAGCTTTTATTTCTATTGAATTTAGCAACGTAAATATGTGAGTACACTGGCGCAGTCAGGAGGGCGGGGTTTGGGGCTGCAGCAATGTTTTCAGAGTTCATCGTCAAACATTCCTCATTCATTTGTTTGTTCAGTTCAGGGGAGGAGGCAGGATGCGAACCACTGAAGAATAAATAATTTTCAAATTGGTAACTCCAAAACCATTTGGCTGATTATGCTAATTAACGAACGCATTCAGATGCGCACTCTAACCTGAAAACCGCAAGTCGCTATTTCTTTCCATTCTCAAGGTACTTACCGTGAGATACATAAAAAAATTTCGTAATTTTTTTAAAATTTTCTACTGGTACACGGTCCTCACAAAATTTCACACACATTTTCATGTCGATATTCTACAACTAGTTAGCAAGCTTCATTTCGATCGAGTCTATATTTTTTGAGTTATTGTGGAACTAATATTCCAGATAGGTATATAACTCCGAAACTGTTGGGCCGATTATGTCGAACAGCGGCGAACTTAACTCTCCCATTCAAACGCGCAACTGACCCTGAAAATTACGGTCACCCATCCAGCTACTGAACCCACACAATAAGGCTGCTCGGATCTCCAATACTATAGATCCGATCGTGTTCAAACTTGGAACTTATGGTAGTAGAGTTAGGTTCTGAAGACTCTCGCTAAATTTCAGCCATGTTGGATGAAATAGATTTTTTTTTAAATTTCTGTGTGAACGATCCTCACGAAATTCGGCAAGAATTTTCGCGTTGGCATTCTACAACTAATAACCATGTTTGAATTGAATCGTTTTCGAATTTTTTGAGTTATTGAGGAAATAACCAAATTTCAGATGGGTATAACTCCAAAACCGTTGGGCCGATAACGCCTATAAATAAACTCAAATGTCGCATTCAAATGCACAACCTAACCTGAAAATTTCAAGTCGCTATCTCTATCCGTTCTAAGGTTATCGTGACAAATAATATTTTTTAATAATTTTTTTTTAATTTTCTAGTGATTCTCACAAAATTTCATAAACATCCTTAGGTTTGTATTCTACAACTACTTTTCGATTTATTGTTCTTTATGAGTTTGGCAAGGTTATTATTTGTCCGGAATGAGATATTCACCTGTTGGTTTTAAAGAAACCTTTCAAGTTGTTGACTCGGTGTACCAAAATATGTTAAGCTATTGAATATTTTATTTTTATCCTTAATTTCTGAAAATACTAAACTAATTGTTTTACTAAATTATGTTTTCGTCAACATTTTTCTGATTAACTCTGTGTTATATCCATTGTTCACCGCTATTTGTTCGATAATTTCTAATTCTGTACCATAATTTTCTTCGGATTTAATATACCTTTATCCGAAGAAAATTATGGTACAGAATTAGAAATTATCGAACAAATAGCGGTGAACAATGGATATAACACAGAGTTAATCAGAAAAATGTTGACGAAAAAACCATTTAGAAAGACAATTATTTTAGTATTTCCAGAAATTAAGGATAAAAATAAAATATTCAATAGCTTAACATATTTTGGTACACCGAGTCAACAACTTAAAAGGTTTCTTCAAGACCAACAGATGAATATCTCATTCCGGACAAATAATAACCTTGCCAAACTCATAAAGAACAATAAATCGAAAAGGAATAAAGAAGATAAATCCGGTGTTTATCAATTAAATTGCGGGAGTTGTGACAATTCATTGTGACAAATCATATATAGGAAAAACTGGTAGAAATCTTGGCATAAGAATTAAGGAACATCATCACAGCTACAAAAACAACAAAATTAATTCAAATTATTCGAATCATTTATTAGCAGAAGGACATAGTTTAACCCGGATTTCAAAATTCTACACAATTTGAATAAAGGTGCGCAACTCAATTACTGGGAAATGGTCCAAATAAATAGGGAAAAACATACGGGTAATTTAGTTAATGAACAATTATTAGATCTAAATTTTTCACCGTTACTCAATCTATTCAAAAAGAGAATCAATTTATAAAAGCATTAGGAATGAATTATTGTTAATGTTTACAAAGAAACCAGCAGTGAAATCTCATGTAATTAGTTTTAAATAAGTCTATTATGTAATTTGTTTTAAATAAGTTTCTCATGTAATTAGTTTTAAATGATTCTATGTCCATGTCATCTAGGTATATAGGGAGATAATAACTTGTTAAGAATTTAGTATGATGTAGTCTGATGAAGTCGCTGTGTCGACGAAACGCGTCACAATATTGAATAAATAAGTGTAAATCGTATATAATTTTTCATTGAGTTAATATGGATGTGCATCAAGTAAAAGCCACAAGCATTGAATTTTTGTTAAATAATTCAGTCGTTAGTTCGACGTTGTTGTCCTATTTGTTCTCTACGCAAGATATCCTGGAAAAAGAGCGCTCTATAGTATATCTTGTCTATGTTCTTATATCACTCCTTCTTATTAATTCTCTCTTCAACTTCTTGATACAATGGAATATGGATCCAATATGATTGAGATACTTTCCTATTATATATACTGTTGTAATAAATCGAGAATTGATTTTTCTTCATATGGGTAGCCAGTTCCGAAAAAATATTCATACATTGTTGCATGAGAAATAATTTGAAGTCGGGTGACCGGACGTACCCCAGACAACAATGCTGGTCTCAAATAAGTATCGAGAATGAAACGATAATAATACCAAGAAGCTTATCGATGGGGTATTGGTAACATACGACAAAAATCGCAGACGCGGCAAGAAGTGCGAAAATCTCGTGGGAAATGGACCTTGGAAAATATTGACGAGGCCCCCAGCAACGGAACTTAGAGCGTCGAGGGGACTGAGGGGGCTCGAAGGAGGGACCCATTCATAAGCGGTTGATGGCCATTTTTCAGCAGTTCCGGAAGGGAAGCGAAGACGGTACGGGCTAGAGATTCACGGGTGAGGGTCTCTAGAAGGGAGAACGGTTATTTCGGTACGGAATTATAGGCAAATTAAGAAGTAGAAATTCGGGGAAAGAGTGAGTTTTCTTTTGTACAATACGTTGGAGGTAATAGTGCAAAAAGTTTAGAGTCAGTGAAAAGCAGAGCATAGTGCGCGAGGTGATTCTAGGGCGGAATCTGGTACTAGAGTAAAGGGGAAGTAATAGGGAGTAAAAGTAAGGTAGGAGATGAGAGTTATTTGAAATATAAGTCAGCCTAGACAACAGCCCATCCTGAAATCCTTGTTAGGTTAGAGATAAGAATAAGGGAGTAGTATTTTGAAAGGAAAGTTAATCAGTTTTAGTAAGTGTTGTTAGAAAGTTTTATATAATAACTATTACGTTATTTTGTCCAGTTCAGTACCGTTCCTCTGTTGGGAAATTTAGTATTAGTGGGTTTTGACAGAGGACCTTACATAGGTATTATTAAGATTATTTTATTCAGTTCAGTACCGTTCCACTGTTGGGAAGTTTAGGTTTAGTGGGTTTTGGATAGTAAATTTTATATAAGTGTTATTAAAGTTATTTTTATTCAGTCAGGACCGCCCCTCTGTTGGGAGAATCTTATGATTTCGTATTAATTTAGGTAAGATTGACAGCTTATTGTATTTTGATTAGTTTGAGTTTCAATAGAGGGCATAATCTTAGGAAATGTAGACTTTTATTTACATAGTGTGAGAGAACCCCCTATCAACCCTCAGACAGATTAGGCGGAGCACAAAGACCTATTCATTTTGCAATAGGCGGAATTCAGGCCTTTTCCAAAATTTTAAGTGAATGTAAAAGAAAGCAATAACTTGGAAATTATTGAACAGTAATTACGTCTCTTGTCCGATATGGATAGCCGCTCATCCAAATCGGTTTAACACCCTACTACAAGGGCGATTGTTACAAATGGTGACAGCGGTGGGATTGTGTTAATCTTTCTGAGGAAAAGGGGGTAGAATTATTTTAGAAAAGAAGATGCTAAATTTCAGTCAGGTTAAGGTAAGCGGATCAAGTGGAATAGTTTTGAAAGGAAATATTGTAGTGACATCGGTGAAGGTAATTTAAAAGGAGCCCTGCTCAGGGATACCAACATCAAAATTTTTTTGTTTTGAATCATTGAAATTAGTGGATTTCTAGTAGGAGGAGATGTTGTGGTCAGGCTGACACGAAAAATGATTGTTGCAGAGAATCAATGTATAAATGAAGTGCTATTAATTTAGGTAATTATTTTTTTTGTTGTTGGTTATTTTTGGTTTTTGTTTTTGCTAAATTTATTCTAGGGTTGGGTGATATTGATTTGATAATTTTAATTTGTTGTTTATCATTGAAAAAAAAAAAAGTAGAATTTTTTAAAATGTCGAATCCGGTGAATACGAATTCAACTGGCGTTGCATCAGGAGGGTATGTGAAGCCACCACTTATGTACTCGTTGGGAATGGCTTCAGCCACCCTCGAGAGTTTCACGGGAAAAGAGGTAACCAGATACCTAGATAAGCTCGAATTAAGGGCTAAACTAGATGGGTGGACCGAGGAGGAAACTTTGGCCCTCCTAAAAATCAATTTGGCTGGCGAAGCCTATGATTTTTTTAAATCCGAGCCAGGGCTGGAAACCCTTACATATATAGAATTGAGGAAAAAATTTGAGAAGAAATTCTCACCCTCAAGGCTCCCGGGGGAGAACCTGTGGGATCTTGGCAGGTGCCTCCAAAGACAGGAGGAGGATGTGTCCTCGTTCTGTACCCGGTTGAGGTTGGCCGGAGCAAGAGTGCTAAGGGAGGATTTGGCAGGGGCCAGTAAAGAAGAAGAGGCGGGGATAAAACGAAAGAATAGGGAACTGGTACTTAACCAGTTCAAAATAGGATTAAGGAAGGAAGTGATGAAGGAGGTGGGAATATTACTCTTGCGCGAAGAGGCATTGACCTTGGAAAAAGCGGAGGAGCTCGCTTCCCTACAGGAGACGATGACAAAAATGTTGTCGGGGAGGGTAGCGCAACCTAGGGTGGCGGCGGTGGACACCGAGGAAGTGTGTCAGCTATGTGGCGAGAGGGGGCACAAAGCCAAGGGATGTAAAAACACCCAGGCTAACCCCCGAACCACCGATCGTTCACCCCGACCAGAATGTTTCAACTGCGGGATGTTGGGGCATTTTGCAAGGGAATGTAGGAGTAGGGCTACTACAGAACCCTCAGGAAGGGGGGGATGTTTTGGCTGTGGTCAGATGGACCACTGGCTAAGAAGCTGTCCTGAAAAAGGAAGAAGGGGTAGTTATAGGGACCACAGGGCCGGAAGGGAGGAGGAAGGTCAGAGGCCCTTTAATAATTGGAGAACTGCGGGAGAGGGACCGCGATACTCCCAGAATGTATGGGCGCAGGGGCGTTCGGATAACAACCGAACAACAGGGGCAATCCCCCAACAACCCCGGACACCCCCAGTCACCTTCAAACCTCGAAGGGAGTTTTTAAACTTCGAGGGCCAAAATCCTTCTGCCAGGACGGAGGCCGACAATATGTAGGGAGGCAGGGTTGGGGAGAGTCAAAGGAAAGGGGACCCTGGGGGAAGAGGGAAGCGCAGAAGGTTGTGGTGATTCCTGAGATACATTTCGGTGAATTGAAGGAGGTACCACACGTTATTAAATTAGTAGTTAATGGGTTACCGAGCCTATGTTTAGTAGATACAGGGGCAGCAGTAACACTCATAAAAAGAGAAGGGCTTGGGAAAAATGAAATTAGGCAGGAGGGAAATAATCAGTGGAGACTTACGAGCGTAACGGGACACACCCTTAAAACTTGGGGCACAGCGGTCGTTTCCATCGGAATGGATAGGGGTGATGTAGATACTACCTGGACAGCCACCGTCAGTGATGACAAGACATTAGGGGATGTACGAATGATCCTAAGAAGGGATTTTTTGTACGCCAATAGGGCCTGCATACGATATGTACAACGGCCAGTGGTTGTTATGTGGGGTAAGACTTTCGAATTGATGGAAAAATCAGAAGTTGGTTGGCAACAGGACTACACAGGGCACATGGGGACGATTGAGAATTTTGGCCATAGGAGACAGATACAGCCGGATCAAAGGTCAACAGCGAGAGAGCAACCCGGTCAAAGTCTAGGGCAACGTAGGAAGGGAAGAAAAGGGGGAAAGAAATGGCATTTTCCTCGGGTATCGTATACAGATAACCACACGCAGACAGAAGGACAGAATGGTGAAAAAGAAACTGGGGCAGACCTCGAGGAGGTGAAAAACCAGGAAGGGGATCAGCAAGTTAAGAGGATGGACGTCGGTATACAAACCGAAAGACAGGGGGTGGATAGCCAGAAGAACCTCGATAATTTAGAGCGCAGCGCTTCTACAGATGAGGAACGATATTGGGAATCTGATATCAGACTCGAAGCGGGAGTTACTATCCCAGCCCGATCAGAAGCGTTGGTGCGAGGAAAATTAAATAGGAATATCGAGGGGGAGATCATGGTTTGCGAACCAGCGGAATTAGGAAATGGTAATGTACATGTTGCCAGTAGTTTGACGCGGAGTTCAAACAATGTTTGGATTCGAGTGGTAAACGTTTCGGCTAAAGAGGTGAGGTTGATTAAGAGGCAACTTTTGGCGAAAGCGGTAACGTGCGAGATTTCGAGAGAAATTGAGAATATCCCCTGTCGGATGATTGGAAAAATAAATTTTGAGCTTGAGGGATGGGATCAGAGTGGATTCGATTTTGGACACTTGGAGGAAAACACCCAAGCAAAATTGAAGACCCTGATTCAGGAATATCAGGACCTGTTTATAGCGGAGGACGATAAGTTAACCAGTACCACTAAGGTAAAGCACTCGATAACTTTGGAACCTGGGGCCCAACCTATATGTAAAGCACCTTATAGGATTCCGTACCATCAAAGGGAGGTTCTACAGAAGGAGATAGATCGGCTGCTGGAGGCTGGGGTAATTCAACCCTCGTTCAGCCCCTGGTCAGCCCCAGTCGTATTAGTCACGAAAAAATTACCAAATGGGGAGGAAAAGGTGAGGATGTGCATTGATTATAGGGGAATCAATAATGTCACAAAGACGGAATACTACCCCCTCCCCAATATTTTGGACCTCATCCAAGGATATAGCACGGGGAACGAAGCACTGTTTTCAGTGATCGACGTAGCCGAAGCATATCATCAAATTGACATGGAGGAAAAGGATGTCCCTCTCACTGGATTCAGCACTTTTCAGGGACATTATGAGTACTTGAAAATGCCCTTTGGCTTAAAGAATGCACCGTCGACCTTCCAGAGGTTCATGAATATCACCCTGGCAGGACTCACCGGAGACCTATGCATGGTGTATCTGGATGATATTATTATTTTTAATTCGACGGGGGTTGACGACCATATTAACAAACTGAGGAAAGTCTTTGATCGCCTCAGGGAGGTCAATATCAAATTAAAGCCAAAAAAATGTAAGTGTCTGCTTAAGGAAGTGAAATACTTGGGACACATGATAACCCAGAAGGGTGTACTTCCAGATCCAGAAAAGATCGAAGCGATACATAATTTTCCTATACCAAGGAACGAGAGAGGAGTGAGATCCTTCTTGGGGCTAGTTAATTGGTATCGGAGGTTTATACCAAACGCGGCCGAATTAACGCAACCCCTGACCAACTTGACTAAAAAGGAAACCAAATTTGAAATTACTACATCAGTGCTGGAATCCATTGAGAGGTTGAAGGACACTCTTACATCAGACAGGGTCCTGATTTTCCCAGATTTCAGCCAACCATTTATCGTGGCTACTGATGCATCGGGATTAGGAATAGGGGCGGTGCTCAGTCAGGTTAGGGAGGGATATGAAAGGCCAATAGCCTACGCTAGTAGGAACCTTAAGAAAGCAGAAATAAACTATTCCACCACAGAGAAAGAATTGTTGGGGGTGATATTTGGCATCCAAACATTCAGATGCTATCTATATGGGAAAAAGTTCACGGTGATCACTGACCACCGGCCCCTTAGGTGGTTATTAACCCTCAAGGACCCAGGGTCCAGACTCGCCAGGTGGGCTATGACTTTGGCTGAATATGAATTCGAAATTGTACACCGAAAAGGAAAACTTCATGGGAACGCGGATGCGCTAAGTCGGATGTTCAATAAGGAAGAACATTTTATCGACGTAGAATACGAGGAGTTTGAAGAATATCAGAAGACGCATCAGGTACCGGAAATGAGGAGACTGAGTGAGAAATCCGGAGACCTCTTTTTAGCTCCGGAACAATGGGCGCTAGCACATTGCGTGTCGCAAGACCTCGCCATGGGGGCAGGGATTGCTGCTAAATTTAGAGAACTATATGGTTCTGTAGATAGCTTGCGACAACAGAAAAAACATGTAGGACAGGTAGCGGAATTACTGCTGCCCGAAAGAAATATTTATTATCTACTAACTAAGGCTCGGTATTTTGATAAACCTACGTATAGGGGTATGTGGAACGCATTAAGGGAATTGAGAAGGTGTTGCGAGAAGAACGGGGACACGTACCTGGCTGTACCCAAGTTGGGATGCGGATTGGACAAATTAGATTGGGAAAAAGTAGGGAATATGATAAGATTTATTTTTCACAACTCCAATATTTCAATTTGCGTTTATATTAACAGGGAGCTGGGGTCAGCGATACCGATAAAAGCGATCGAAATCAATACCATAGAACCAGAATGGGACAGGGACGTATTAAGGACCGCTCAGTTGAACGACGTCCACTGCCAATCGGTAACAGCGTCTATTCAGTCGGAAGGGCAGGTAGAAAATGCACAATATTACATGTCCCGAGATGGGATTTTGTATTATGTAGGGGATGACGGGGATAAATTGGTTGTACCACGGACCTTCGTGTCCAAGGTACTTAAAGACTTTCATGACTCACCAATGGCGGGTCACCCGGGCCGACAGAAGACATTAGGAAACCTGCGGAAAAGGTTCTATTGGCTAAATATGCGGACTGACGTAAATACTTATTGCGCTAGTTGTGATTCCTGTAATAGAAGGAAAACATCTCCACACCACAGGAAAGCGCCCTTACAACGCTTTACGCCCACGACGGAGCCGTGGGAACTAACGTCAATGGATATTGTGGGGCCTCTGACAACATCCTCTCGAGGAAATAAGTATTTACTGACTTTCCAAGACTATTTCACCAAGTATGTAGAGGCTTTACCGATTGCAGATCAAAGAGCAGACACTATTGCTCGGGCATTCGTGGAACACATTATCGCTCGACACGGTGCCCCAAAAATTATACTGACGGACCGAGGTGCGAATTTCACCTCAGGGATGTTTAAAGAAGTTTGTAAAGTTCTGGGAATAAAGAAATTGCAAACAGCCAGTTACGCCCCGACTTCGAACGGTCAAATTGAGAGAATGCACCGGGTTCTCAAAGACATGTTGTCGCATTATCTTAGCGACAACCAACAAGACTGGGACGAGTGGATACCATTCGTGCTTATGGCCTACCGAGGAAGCATCCATGGGACCACTGGGTATAGTCCCTATTTTCTGTTGCACGGGAGAGAACAGGCTCTCCCTTGGGAAGGATTTATTGAATCCGGGAGAGCGCGGTATGATTATGGGGAAAATTATGCATCGGAATTGAAGGAACGTTTGAGAAGGGATACACCGAGGTGTACAAAAATACGGAACAGGCAAAAACGGAGAGAGTGAGAAAATTTAATGAAAAGACGGCGGAGCATCATTTTAAGGCAGGGGACAAGGTATACCTAAAGGAAATGGGTACGAAACGAGGGCTCGTAAAGAAACTAGTAAAGAGTTGGATTGGGCCATATCAAATTGTGGAGATAATTGGTCCGGTTACGTGCAGAATAAAGAAATGTGGGGGAAGGGATGAACAGATAGTTCACGTAAATAGGTTGAAACATTTCGTTTCAAGGGGTACAGATGAAAATGGAGAGGTAGAAAACCGCGCACCGGCGCGAAGGGAAGAGGAAAGGGACCGTAAAGTAGAGGCTGAGGAGGAGCGAGAAAGGGGAGAAGAAACGCTACCAGCCATAACCCCGTTTTGGTACCGAGGTAGAATGCCGGGACCAGAGGAAGCAGCGCAAAGTAGTGCGAGCGAGGAGGACGAGGAGAGCGAGGGGGACGAGGAGAGCGAGGGGGACGAAGAAAGCGAGGGGGAAGAGGCAGAGGAATCTGTAGAGGAAGTGGAAATCCCCTTAAGGCGGTCGACGAGGATAAGGCGTCCTCCAGATCGACTATCTTATCCTTAGGGAGAGGATTAACCAAATAGGGGTACCCAGGGGCGGGTCTTAATGACACCCCCTCAGGAGAAGTGAATCTCCTCCTGCCCCATGAATGGTAGATTCCAGGAGCTCATCTACCCGGAGAGCTACAACCTGAAAAGGGTCCCTGTTCTGGGTTACGAACAAAACAACATCAACATTTCGTGATGTTAGCCATTATAACCCCCCCCCTTTTTTGTCTATAAGTATGACGCAGGGGTATAATTATTCCACGACAATCACCACTTAGGAGATTTTGGGCATGTTCCTTATGATGGTATTACTGTAGGACTGTATCTTTGTTATAAGTAGTTAGCTAGTCATTAAACAACACTGTAGATCAACCATTGTGTATAGTTAATAAGTCTTGTGATACGGGAATCAATCCCGAATTTACATTTATTTATTCCAGGTTTAGGATATCGAGTCAAGAGGGCGAAATATCACAGCCAAGATGGGAATAGTACGAGAGGCAACCCTAGTCGGAGGAATATCCTTAATCGGGCTTGTGCTAGTAGGTACTGTGCAGGCGTTAATAGCCTACGATTGTACGGACAAAAGTGCGGAGATAACAGTGGTTTCGCTTCGCGACGTCGCTGAGTGTCCGGCGTTAGAAACCAGCTACAAAAGCGAGTCGGTCAAGGTGAAAGTTATACAGAGAGACGAAGTCAAATTACAACATGTGTGGACATGCTGTGTTGAACTAACAAGAATTATCACACATTGTGGTATGCATAGCCACAGTTCCGCGGTGGCCGGGGGAGTATCGAACTTTATTTACAAATTAGGCGCCGAAGAATGCCGGGCTGTACATCGGTATCAAACATTGAGTCTCTACCATCAAGATATAGGAGGGATTAATATGAACGGGACCACTACGGCCTCTATAACGTTAGGAGGAACAGTGGGGGCTGATGGAAGTTGCCAGGGTACTTCGTACCAGGAATATGGACAGAAGTGGGAAGACGTAGTTATAATCGCAGCAATAAAAATCAAGGTGTCGGACTATGAGGCCAGAGTGAAGATTGATGAAAACGAGATAAGCCTCCAGGGAGGGGTGGTTTGCCCCTACTTAAAAGGGTATTGCTTTGATACGACCCTAGGAGAAGTAACTTGGGAAAACAGCCCGCTGAGGACGTGCGAAGATGGTGTGAGCCTCTTGTATCAAGGACAAGCCGAGAAAGTATCCAATCAATTCACCACCGAGCAATTCATGGTGGTCGAAGATAGTAATAAAGTATTCGCGGTAACCTTAGTAAAGAAAATCAGACAATGTCAGCTAGAGATATGGCAGAGCGAACACCCCAGAATTTTAATTATTGAAGGAAATCAGCAGGACCAGATTTCACCAAAAATAAATATTTTACCTCATAATGCCGACCTCATGGCATATGTAAATAGTAAATTCTTGTATGTCGAGCAGGCCTATAATCGGAAGCTGGATCAGCTCTACACCGACACTATTCATAGACGTTGTCTAATCCATAAGGAAATTTTACGTAACCGGTTGTTGATGGCCCCGTTGGTACCAAACACGTTGAGCCGATTGGTGAAGGAGGCTGGAGGATATGTAGGACGAGTTTTAGGAGAGGTTCTGTATATAATGCGCTGCGTACCTCGTACCGTTACCATCCGACGTGCTGAAAAAATGTTATAATGAATTACCTATACTAGTAAACAACCAGTCTAAATTTATGGCCCCAGTCACTAGAGTGATACAAGCATACGCTGAGGAAGTAGACTGTAACGGATTAATGCCACCCCTGTACATGATAGAAGACCAATGGATGGGTTTAAGCCCGTATCCCACTCTTAAAAACGCCCCAGAACAACTATCCCCAGAAACAAAGACGAAATTGAAATTTTGGCCAATACAACCTGTGGGCACTCGAGGAATATATACTCAGGAGGAGATAAGCAACGCACAAAGAATCATCAATTATGGAACCGAACGAAAGGCGGTAGAGAATATTATTTCTAGAAGAGTCGCCGGACTAGACACCGGTGGACAAGGTTTCTCCACTATAAACCTTTTCAACCCCGAAGAAATGAAGGAACTAGCCCACAGTACCATGAGACAGCTGTGGGGGTGGTTTACAGATATAGGATTATTTATGAGCGGTTTAATGGGATTCTATGCTATATTTCGCATGATTAAATACGCCTTAGGTGTAATTCTTAACGGACTTCACTTATACCAGACATTAGGCTGTGGAATCACGATACTAGCGAGCCTATGGAACACCCTTACAATGTGGGTAACTAATCGACACAGGGCAAATATGGAGCGAGACAGAGTCAACCGGAATGACGCAGAAAGTGAGATAAACGAAAATACTAGCGGACCGAGTATGTACCCACCCATAGCCTCGACCTTGTCTCACTGGACAGAGGAGCAAATGCCCAGGGCACCAAAACAACCCGGGAGTAAAGAAGGTACCGAGAAAAGAAAATACTAGTGGTCGGGTGAACAAAAGATACACCGCGAACGAACGTATCGAAAACGACAGTGGAAATTGGACAAAAAGTGATTCGTGAAATTTCGTATAAACAATGGAGCGCAACCAACCAGCGGCACACATAGTCTGTATATAAGGATATTCCCGAGATGAAGGTCGCCGTATCAAGGAAGCTGAGTCAGAAGCGGCCTAGAGAATCAACCAGCTGAGGGGAGATGACCAATGAATGTGCATTGTGCGGGTCAGTGAAATAAATGCGAGTTAGCATTCTTAACCCGTGTTGTGTGAGCGTACGGGAAACCAAATAACTGTTGTTTACAGATAAGACTTGACCTTCTGGAGGTAATGTTATTGTTAGGCTTGTTCTACATGTTAAATGACATATTGCTTAGTATTGATAAGTAGGTTTAAGCTTCATTCTGATAGGAACATGCCCCGTAAATATGAGGAAGATTAAGAGATTAATTAGGACATGTCATTAAGTTGTCTCTTGGTTATTTAGTTAGGACGATGGGTTTGTTGTTTAGGCTGGTATCGGAAGGAAAATTAAGGAAAAGTTATGGCAACCGATGCCAAAACTTTTTTATTGGGGAGAGCAATGTAATAAATCGAGAATTGATTTTTCTTCATATGGGTAGCCAGTTCCGAAAAAATATTCATACATTGTAGCATGAGAAATAATTTGAAGTCGGGTGACCGGACGTACCCCAGACAACAATGCTGGTCTCAAATAAGTATCGAGAATGAAACGATAATAATACCAAGAAGCTTATCGATGGGGTATTGGTAACATACGACAAAAATCGCAGACGCGGCAAGAAGTGCGAAAATCTCGTGGGAAATGGACCTTGGAAAATATTGACGAGGCCCCCAGCAACGGAACTTAGAGCGTCGAGGGGACTGAGGGGGCTCGAAGGAGGGACCCATTCATAAGCGGTTGATGGCCATTTTTCAGCAGTTCCGGAAGGGAAGCGAAGACGGTACGGGCTAGAGATTCACGGGTGAGGGTCTCTAGAAGGGAGAACGGTTATTTCGGTACGGAATTATAGGCAAATTAAGAAGTAGAAATTTGGGGAAAGAGTGAGTTTTCTTTTGTACAATACGTTGGAGGTAATAGTGCAAAAAGTTTAGAGTCAGTGAAAAGCAGAGCATAGTGCGCGAGGTGATTCTAGGGCGGAATCTGGTACTAGAGTAAAGGGGAAGTAATAGGGAGTAAAAGTAAGGTAGGAGATGAGAGTTATTTGAAATATAAGTCAGCCTAGACAACAGCCCATCCTGAAATCCTTGTTAGGTTAGAGATAAGAATAAGGGAGTAGTATTTTGAAAGGAAAGTTAATCAGTTTTAGTAAGTGTTGTTAGAAAGTTTTATATAATAACTATTACGTTATTTTGTCCAGTTCAGTACCGTTCCTCTGTTGGGAAATTTAGTATTAGTGGGTTTTGACAGAGGACCTTACATAGGTATTATTAAGATTATTTTATTCAGTTCAGTACCGTTCCACTGTTGGGAAGTTTAGGTTTAGTGGGTTTTGGATAGTAAATTTTATATAAGTGTTATTAAAGTTATTTTTATTCAGTCGGGACCGCCCCTCTGTTGGGAGAATCTTATGATTTCGTATTAATTTAGGTAAGATTGACAGCTTATTGTATTTTGATTAGTTTGAGTTTCAATAGAGGGCATAATCTTAGGAAATGTAGACTTTTATTTACATAGTGTGAGAGAACCCCCTATCAACCCTCAGACAGATTAGGCGGAGCACAAAGACCTATTCATTTTGCAATAGGCGGAATTCAGGCCTTTTCCAAAATTTTAAGTGAATGTAAAAGAAAGCAATAACTTGGAAATTATTGAACAGTAATTACGTCTCTTGTCCGATATGGATAGCCGCTCATCCAAATCGGTTTAACACCCTACTACAAGGGCGATTGTTACACTGTTTTAATATTAGATGATTTATTTCATTCAATTAACTGAGTCTTCTGATAATTATAGGAGAGCAAAATTTTGTGTCACTCCAATTTCCAATTCTATAGATCTACCCTATTTCAATTTTTCTCTCGTTTCCCTGGATTCCTTTTCCATGAACAACTATAGGTAATTTCAAATAATATTATCAACATGACAACTATTAATTTTTGAACTGTCAAAAGGTTATAAAGAGAAAACCATATATATATATATATATTGTTTAAGTTTTCTTGGGAATATAGTACTTTTAAATGAAAACAAAAGTTTTTCATACAATATTGAAAAATATTTTTTGTATGCTTTCGTCTCAACATATGTTTCGGCTTCGGTGCCTTTTTCAAGAGATCAAACACAACTACCTAAAAAATAAATAAGAACATATACGAAACAGAAAACAAATTACATTGCATTCAATGCATTCTAACACTGAATTGTTTCTGTAATTCTGAAAGTAATGTATTTTGTTTTTGTTCCCATAGATGACACTGTAGATTTCAAAATGAATTATATTTCCGTATTAATTTCCTGAAACTGGTTGAAATGAGAACAAAGAAAGGAAAGTATGTTAATATGTATAGCCAGCTGTTAGTATTGAGTCGTTTTGACTGTGTAGCGAAGTAGTTTGCAATTTTCAATATTTAATTAAGGTTTTATTTTTTGGATTATCGAATTTTTAAGGAAAAGACATCTATCTATCCAAGGTACAAAGAATTATCATCAATGTAATTTCTTTTCTGTTTCGTATATGTTCTTATTTATTTTTTAGGTAGTTGTGTTTGATCTCTTGAAAAAGGCACCGATGCCGAAACATATGTTGAGACGAAAGCATACAATAAATATTTGTCAATATTGTATGAAAAACTTTTGTTTTCATTTAAAAGTACTATATTCCCAAGAAAACTTAAACAATTCATATATATACACATATATATTCATATATATATATATATATATATATATATATATATATATATATATAAATGGAAAAGTATAATAGGCGATTCCGCAAGAAGAGCAGAGAAAACATTCTGGTTGCTCGCTCCTGTTGTGGTGCCACCTGTTTTCAGTTATCTTTTCACCATTTTTGGTTTCTTGGTTGCCCTGTCCTGAAGAAGCCAACTAGCAGAAACACGTGTCGGCAGGTACCAGCAGAATGTTTTCTCTGCTCTTCTTGCGGAATCGCCCATTATACTTTTCCATTTAAATATACTTATCCGCATTATCCTATTGTTCTTTATATATATATATATATATATATATATATATATATATATTTTTTTTTTTTTTTTTTTTTTTTTTTTTTTTTTTTTTTTTTTTTTTTTTTTTTTATATCACCATATTGGGTAGGCAGTTCCGAGCAGCCGAACAGCTCTCTGTCAAGGCTGCTTAGACGGATGTGAGGAATCTCCTCACTAATCGCGTGTTGGCGAGGATGACTTCTTTCTGAGCTGAACTTATCAGCTCCTTTTCTAAACCTAATCGTAGCGTATTGTCTAGAAGATGTTTCTCCACTAGCCCGTTCGTGGACATTACTAACGGGAGTATCGATGTCGACTTAAGGCTGTATATCGTCTTCATCTCGAATGCCAGATCCTGATATTTCGTCAGTTTTTCGACGAAAGCTTTAGATATATTATCATCAGATGGGATAGCTACGTCCAGGATTTCCATCGTTCCTTCTTTCTTGTTGTGGAGCAGAATATCAGGTCTGTTGTGTTTGACTGTCCGGTCCGTTATAATGAAATTATCCCAATACAGCTTGTAGTTCTCATTTTCCAATATGTTGCTGGGCTGGTATTCAAATGGTCTCACTGTCTTTTTTATGAGTTCGCACTTCTTAGCAATTGCTTGATGGTAGACTCTTGCCATCGCGTCGTGCCGCTGCGTGTAGTCCGTCGGAGCCAACACAGAACACGATGATGTGACGTGCTGTATGGACTCAGTCATCTGAGAGCACTTTCGGCATTTGTCCGTGGGTATGTTTCGCCCGGTAATGTTCTTCATATACGATCTTGTCGGGACCACTTGGTCTTGGATGGCGATTAATCTTCCTTCTGTTTCAGGAAACAGGTATCCGGATCTAAGGTAAGTAAGTGATTCTATCTTATTCACATGATTATTTTTTAGGCTTCCAGGGTATCGTCCGTGTAATGCTTTGTTGTGCCACTCCTGGATAAGTTTGTCAGTGGTAAGTTGTGCTGGTTCGATTTGGCCTGCCAGGTTCAGTGGGCTCAAATGGTCATCTTCCTGACATAAAGCTCGGTGAAACGGTGAGTTTTTATTTAGAAAGTACTCTCTCATGTTACGGATTGTTTTGTCTTGTACCATTTCCAGATTCTGCAACCCTCTTCCCCCTTCGTCTCTCGGTATGTACAGCCTGTTTACCGAGGCATGTGGATGGTGAATGCCATGGCTGGTAAGTAGTGCCCTTACTTTTCGGTCAATATCTTTAAGCTCCGTGTTGAACCATCTGATCACCCCGAACGAGTAGCTTATGCAGGGTATTGCCCATATGTTTATAGCTTCGAACATGGCTCTCGAGTTCAGCTTGCTCTGGAGTATCTTTTTTAGTCTGCCAAGGAATTTTTCTTTGAATATGTTCTTCATCTCGGTGGTCTTGATGTCTAAGGCTTGTTGTACTCCGAGGTACTTGTAGGACTCTTGAGTTCCTAGCTGCGGTATCATGAGGTCTTCCATCACGGCCAGGCCTGCTCCTTCCTGCACACGGCCTCTCTTCACATGGACAACGGCACATTTATCTATTCCCAGCTCCATTCCTATATCTTCTGAGAAAGTTGCTACTATTTTCAGTTGGTTTTTTAGTTGTTCTTCGTTAGTAGCATAGAGCTTGAGGTCGTCTATATATAACCGGTGATTGATTTTGGTGTTAGTAGCCCTTTTGACAATATATCCATAGACTTGATTTTTTAACAATCTACTTAAGGGGTTCAGTGCCAGACAGAACCAGAGAGCACTCAACGTGTCTCCCTGGAAGATACCTCTCTTAATTCTGATGGGGGTAGTTTTGTAGTTCACTGTTTTAGTATTTACCACCAGCTGCGTGCGCCATGTCTTCATTAGATGTTTCAAGAGATTGACAACAGGCTTCGATATCCCACAGCATTGGAGCGTTTTTATAAGCCATGTATGCGGTACGGAATCGAAGGCCTTTCGGTAATCAATCCACGCCATCGAGATATTTCTTTGTCTTTTCTTGACCTGTTTGGTTATTATCAGGTCAGAGATCAGTAGCTCTTTGCATCCTTGTGTGTCTCCACGGCATCCACTCTGTTCTTGTGCTAGTATTTTGTTTTTGTTTACATGCTTCCAAATATGGTGGGTCAGTACTCCCGTTAGAATTTTGTAAACAGTCGGGAGGCAGGTGATTGGCCGGTACTTTTTTGGGTCTGTAGTGTTTTCTCCCTTTGGTATCATGTGCGTGACTCCGAGCGTGAAAAATTCAGGTATTTTTGTGGGGTCCGTGATAGTTTCCCGGAAAAGTCTTGCCAAGTGGATGTGTACCGCCGTGAAGTGTTTCCACCAGTAGTTTTGTAGTTGGTCTACACCTGGGGAAGACCAGTTATTTGCCTTCTTCAGTGTTGATTTTATGTCCTCGGTGGTGATATTAATGTCATCCATGCTGTATTCTGCGGATTCCTCCTCGGCATCCTTAATCCAGTGCGCTTGATCATTGTGGGTCTTTTCCTCCTCCCATATATATATATATATATATATATATATATATATATATATATATATATATATATATATATATATATATATATATATATATATATATATATATATATATATATATATATATATATATATATATATATATATATATATATATATATATATATATATATATATATACATATAGAGATTTGTTCGACCGCACATACAGACCCAAATCGACATACTCTACCGCCTATACAGTCCAAAAGTGACGTTTTCAGACCCGACTCCGGGTCTGGTAACGTTTACCTATAGAATCGTACTCAGGGACGTTAGGGGATGCCAGGGGTAAATTTTCAGACGGGTCTGAAAAAGCGGTGATACATCATATTATATACAGAAAAGCTTCAGACTTTGGCCAGTGCGAGGGCGCTTCTGCTCTCATTAGCTCGCTGTATATAATTCGTATAGTTGATCAACGTCTTGAGTCCTTACATCCGGCAACGCTGTAGAGCGACAGATTGAAAATAATATATTTCATCCTCTCGATATACAAACCCAAAACCAACACATACGAAAACTTATACGAGCCCGGTATAGGTAATCATCGTCATGAGAAAAGTTAATTTTGGGTTGTTCAAATAAAACTTCAAAATCAGATACTTCTTCCTTTTGATATACAAACCTAAAAACCACACTTATGAAGGCTTATACAAGCCCGGTATGTGGAGTCGTGGTTATGGGAGATGTTTATTTCGAATTCTGAAGGAGTATTGAGGACAAATATCATTTCTTAATGGATCATTTTGGAAAAAAATGAACATAATAAACAGTAACGAAATTATTCTGTAATATTTCGGAGACTAAATCAGACTCCTTCATCAGACACAAAGCGAAAACTTTCACAATTATTTTTTGTTGACACTTATTCAGAAATTTGTTACACTGCAAATTACAGTATTAGCTGAAAGACACACGGGAAAATATTCATTGATTTCAACCATCAACAAATATTCCCTGAGACGGGCTGGTCACCTCATCGCTCAGTGTTCCCCTAAAAAGGAAAGCGTCATTCAGGGGCAAATACGAACAGGTTTCATAGTTTTTACCAATCGTCAGCATAGCTGAGCCACACTGAATGACAGCTGAAGGAGTTCTAGGAAACTTAATCCCAGTTGTTCTTTTGCGAACAGGTAGGAAGAAAATCTCATCAGCTGCATCTAGGGAAATCCTTACGAACCTATGCGATGCGGAAACCTTAAGCAATGTTTAGTGACGTTCATGCTGTTGCCGTCAGCGGGTCAGGGACTGCAAAGCTGTCTTCCTAATTTGGCAATTTAGAGCTGTCAAACCTTTGTGAAACCCATCGTAAGAGTTGGGAATGTTATCGATGGATTCTTGTGATAAAACTGCATCATAAAAAAATTAAATACAGAATGTTTTTGATGCATCTCACAACTAGAGCATTCTTTAAAATCATAAGACCATTTTCTGCCAAAAATCCGAAAATTACCGACATTTGGGCCAATTGATAAGCACTCTGTTCCGAAGAACAAAAGCTCCACAAATAGCCGAATATGTATGTAAAATCTATGAAGATCGACATAATGGATTGGAGTAAAACAAAGATTCTGTTGACGGAGTACTACTCACATAAAAAGGAAACATAAGGAGTCGACTTGTATTTTGTTGAACAGACAAAACAATTTCCCAAAATAGCTCAATTGGAAATGGCGATATTTGGTGGTTGAATTTGTTGAAGAAATAGTTAGAACTGGGAAATTTCTATCTGAAGTGACACTGTGTTACTATGTTTTTGGCACTTTTGTTCCTCGGAATAGAGTGCTTATCAATTTCCCCAAATATCTATAATTTTAGAATTATTGGCTGAAAATGGTCTCAAGCGTTTTGGTTCGACTCACTGATCAAGAATCCGTGATCAAAATCGCCAACCGGCGGTCCGTTAACACGATAACTCTAGAATGGAATGATCAGGACAGTTCTTCACAGTAACTTTGGGAGATAAATATCGCCATTGAGATTATTCTCAACTACAACAATAACAAACTAACACTTTCTGAGATACGTCGTGGTTTTTGGTTGAATAATTTGTAGCACTCTTGTTTTTTTTTTGAATGACACTTTTTTGAATTTGATTTCTTTCATGATGCAGCATGAGAATCCATTTAAATAATTCCCAACTCTAAGAAACCTATACTTTCGGAGATATGATTTGTCAAAGTGAACAAGAGCGCAAAAGCTCCTGTCCCCAGGGCTTTTCCACTTTTTTATCATCCAGTTCTATCTTAAGAATGCATTGATATCATTCCCAACTCTGAAAAACCAATATTTGGAGATATGACTCGTCAAAGTTTGAATAATATCTCGCTAGTAGTTTAACGAGAGCGCCAAAGTCCCTATCTACAGAGCTTTCCCACATGTATAGTAAAATATCAATATAATAAAAGATTTCATCCGAATAATTTTCTGACAAAATTTATATATTATTATATCTCGCTATAGTCTTATGTTATTTTGTCTAAGAAAACTCATTCTCTGACTAAAGCATGGCCACATTTGTTCTCAATTTTTTGGCAAGCATCACTTTTTTAAGGCTAATTCTTAGGAATTTTGTAATTATTATTCTATTTTCTCTGCATCTGCACATGTAAGTGCGACTGTAATTTCAGAAAAAGACGATTGCAAAAAGGACACACCTTTATTTCAAGAAATCGTTAAAGGATACTTTGGGAGGTGAATTCATCACTGAATGGTTCCTTTCTGGGATTTCTCTCTCAAACTCTGAAAAATATCTATGAAATAAAAAATTCCATTATTTTGAAACGGCTTCTCCGTTAGAGACACTATGTTGATATTCGTAATTCGGTGGCAATTACAGAGTCAGATGAAATAAAAAGATAACTTAAAGGAGACGTTTTTTATTTTGCTGAACAGAGAAAACAATTTTGTAAATTGCCCCAAAGGAGATGACCATATTTGGTTGAATTTATTGAATAAAGAATTAGAACTTAGAAATTGTTATATTAAAGTGGAACTGTGTTACAATATTTTTTCGAAGACTGCCAGCTTGACAAATTTCAGTATTAGTGTCAACAAAAAATTATTCTTAAGATTTTCGCTTGCTGTCTGATGATGGAATCTGCTTAAGTCTCCGAAGCGTTGCAGAATAGTTGTTTTATATGTTATTGGTTATCCTACTGTTCTTTAGGCAATATTGTTCTATATGTTATGTTGTTTTATATGTTATTGGTTATGCTACTGTTCATTAGGCAATATTGTTCTATATAATTGTGTGGCTTCTGACAAAAATCTAGTCTTTCTAACGCTGAAGTAAATTAAAAAAAAATAACATTTTTTATTTTATCGATATTTTTCAGAATCCAGAAAAGAACCATTTAGTCTACTTCTAAATTTGGGGAAATATTCAACCATTTTACGCAATAAATGTATAGGTAGATATATATATATTAGGGTGATTCATTTCCCCAAAATTTTTTTTTTTTCGGGGCTCATGCAAAATATTAATCTACACATAGAAAAAAAAAATCTCACCAAGTTTGAGCTCTTAATATTAATTTTAAGTACTTACAATTTAAATTTAAGGTCTTACCATTTAAAATGCATGTAAAAAAATCTTTTTTTTTTCAAATTTTTAATGCTTACCCGGCTTTTGCAATATTGCAAATGGGTTTGATGGACCTTGTGAGGAATTTCATGCTCTTCAAAATTGCCTTAGAGTTTTTTTGTATAACTCGCTCCGGTTCACCAGTAGAAGTCGTCAAGTACAGTTTTTGATAAAAATATATTTTTTTCAAATTTTTTGAGCAAACCGCCAAAAGTAGGAAGAAAAAAGGACCGACTCATAAAATAAAACTTATCCAACCAATATTCAATTAATTTACAGCCATTCTTATACCGGAAAATGTAAGAAATTGATCAATATTAACTCATAATGTTATTTAGATTAATTTTTTTTATTTATTACCATTATATTTCTCTATCCCGAGAAGAAAAATTGAAAATAGTTGATTCTATTAAAAACAAAAAATCGAGCAATAGTAAATATCCTCGACTTTTATTTTAGACAGCAAAAAGCTTGAAATAATGGCGTCTAAAAGTATAAGTGATTTTGTGAGTCAAGAATAACTCACTATTTTCAATAAGTTAAATTTGACGTGTGCATTTTTAGACATCGACCCTGATTTCTGGGAAACGGATCAAGAATACATTACTTGCTGCGAAACTTTCAAAAAATTACGTGTTGTTAATGACACTGCTGAACGATGTGTTGCACTCGTTGAAAAATTTAACGAGTTTGGGACATATGATATGAAAATCAGAAACAATATTTATTATTAATGGTTCAACAATGTGAAAAAAATTTCCAACGTGCGCCAAAAAGCTTTATTCTGCTTTAAAATCTTGATGTGATTTCAATAACTTTATTAGTTATTTGAAATTTGTGAACTTGTTATTTATAACTATTTAGATGTTCATTACATTTGAAGTATGTTACATAATAACGTAACCTTCTGTATATTTTGATTAAATTGTTGTTGCTTTTTTATAAATTCATGTTGTTTTTGTATTCATTGTGAGTAAAAAATCATACTTATTTTTAAAAAGTTCTTAGTATAGAGAAATATAATGGTAATAAATAAAAAAAATTAATCTAAATAACATTATGAGTTAATATTTATCAATGTCTTACATTTTCCGGTATAAGAATGGCTGTAAATTAATTGAATATTGGTTGGATAACTTTTATTTTATTAGTCGGTCTTTTTTTCTTCCTACTTTTGGCGGTTTGCTCATAGAATTAGAAAAAAATATATTTTTATCAAAAACTGTACTTGACGACTTCTACTGGTGAACCGGAGCGAGTTATACAAAAAAACTCTAAGGCAATTTTGAAGAGCATGAAATTCCCCACAAGGTCCATCAAACCCATTTGCAATATTGTAAAAGCCGGGTAAGCATTAAAAATTTGAAAAAAAAAAGATTTTTTTACATGCATTTTAAATGGTAAAACTTTAAATTTAAATTGTAAGTACTTAAAATTAATATTAAGAGCTCAAACTTGGTGAGAATTTTTTTTTCTATGTGTAGATTAATATTTTGCATGAGCACCAAAAAAAAAAAAAAATTTTGGGGAAATG
The DNA here is from genome assembly GCA_937662695.2 of Halyzia sedecimguttata. NCBI lineage: Eukaryota > Metazoa > Arthropoda > Insecta > Coleoptera > Coccinellidae > Halyzia > Halyzia sedecimguttata. The sequence continues at coordinate 3,442,081 of OW569413.2, read as the reverse complement.
AATCACCCTAATATATATATATATATTCTTTTGACTGAGAGCTGTATATGTGTTAGCAGAGGTTGGTGTAACGGGGTACCATACAATTCGACGTATGATACAAGAGCTTAGGGAAAAACCTCAGCAAAAAAACCCTGTCTCCCCGCGAGTGTCGTGATTTGTAACTATTGTTCACAAAATTTACTGCAATTTGAAAATATTGATAGGCATTTATTTCTTCAATATGGACTCCTTCGTCAAAAAACGGAGAGGTTTCTCCAAGGTACCCGAAACTCCTGAAAAATGAAAAGACAAGAGGAGAAGAACGAACAAATTATAAATACTACATAACCTTTCAAAAGTCTCCTCTCACAAATATAATTCTCTGTAGGCGCATGGGTTCTCTTGGAGAAGAATCACCTCCGCTAGTTTTCAAAAATATTCCTTCTTGTTCAGAAATCCCTTCAATATTTGAATTCGAAAAGGAAAATGTTGCTCGTAAGGCCAGGAGGGTCTCTTTCGAAACCAGGTCTGACAGTCCAAGCGATGATTATTCAGAACTTCAGATGTTCGAAGACCGCTACAGGGCTCTTATTTAGGGCTATCATCTCCCATAGATAGATATTTTACTTTGTATCGTATAAAATAATGGAAAAATGAGCCGGAAAAATTTACGATGTCATCATGACATCATGTCATATTATAATTATAGGTAGATAATGTTGACTGAATAAAAGGCAAATGTTTTTCAGCATTGAAAGAATCAATCAACATACGCCGTTTTTTGGATGAAGAATATGGCTTTTAGAATGTCAACAAAAGAAATTAATCTGGAATAATAGACTTTCTGTGGAAGACATATAATTTTCTTCATCGTCCCTTATATTCTTCGGATCCGTTACTTCAAATTTACTCTTTTCCTTTTCGCCATATTCTACTTGTTCCAAATCCTAACTAATATTCCGTAACTTCGATCTCGGCAAGACTCTTTCCCCTCATTAAGCAGCAATAGTAACTTCGCTGTTACAGGGTGTTCCTTAAAGACATTAAGTTGGTGATTTTTTGACCTATTTTGGGAAAAACTTCCCATGAACGTATGTCCTAAAAGTCTCAACTTATGAGATACCGGGAGATACAAATTGAAAAAAAATCAGTTTTTTAATAATAACCGAGATAATATTGCAGACATCTTCATAAAATTTGGTACATGTATTCTATACATCAAGGTGCATTTTGTGATGAATGAAAATTTTCATTTTCTGTACCAGTGCGTCCATACGGGTTTTGCATCGAATATTTTTGCAGAAAAAAATACTATGCCACTGCTTTCTTTTGAAATAAATATTACTTTAAGATCCTCATTCATTTTTGAGCAAATTTGATCTCATGGATTTTCTTTGTCTGACGCCCGATTTCCGCCTAAAAAAAATAAGACTCGTTTTATTTTAGGATCTTGCATCGTCTGAAAGCAAATTGAGAGATCAAATCTGTTCCAAAATGAATGAGAATCCAAAAAATATGTTTTCTTGTCAGATGCTCTGTTCATGATTAAAATAATATAATAATAATAATTACATTAAACTTGCTTCATATCGCAGCACAAAATTTTATCACCTTTATCAAAAAAGTAAGACTTTTAGGACATAGGAAGTTTTTTCTCAAAATGAGTTAAATAGTCGCCTCCTTAAATATTAATATGTCTTTAAGGAAGACCCTGTATATGTTCTGACATTCTGAAAAAAAATATGTATAAGTAAAAATTATTGTAGATTTTGAATTCTCGAATCAATTGGTGGAACATTTTGTCAAGTTAGTAAGGTAAAGAAAAGACTTGGCTTAAGTTCCACAATATAATACTATGTTCTTGACATTGTTCAGTCTTACACATGAGATAAACCCGAAACATATACTTATGTCAACAATATGGTATTATATTGTAAAACTTAAGACAAAGATATTTAATTTGTAAAATATTGTAATTCTACATAAAATGAAATACTATAATTATAGAACTCCTTATGGATCTTATTTACGATCTTGTTGTAATTTTCATTATCAACTTCCTACTTTGCAGACATTAAAATCACTTCATAACACAACTGAAACAAAGTCAACGATTCCAGCTTCGTTTTCGCGCCCTTTCGTATATCGAAATTGGCGCAATTAGTCCCGAAGAGCTGGCAACAGCGCTGGATTCGAAGACGTTGACTGAAGATACCTGCGGAGTATATGTGGGATCAGAAAGTCTGCGGAATGATTCGGGATTCGAGAAGTTTGACGAATATTCAACTTTTTTCAATGAAAAAAATTCCTTCCCCTCTCACGATGCCTAAGGAGTTATATTTTTAATCTACCAATTTTTGGTCTATATACTCCTGCAAACGTTTTGGATCATATGGGTCTCAGGTAGCCTTCAGAGTGTACCGGGACTGGATACGTCTATTAGATAAATATATATATATATATATATATATATATATATATATATATAATATATATACACAACTTAGTTTTATCGGGTATGTGGTCAATTTTCAAGTAAAACAGTCAAAATAAGTTTTGTGTTTACTTTTACTTCTCAATATTTCGTTGACAGTTGCCAACTTCCTCAGGAGAAACTACAAAATATACACTGTAAATATATAAACGAGATAAACATATATGGTATTACTCACAAGATGTACAAAACATTGACTAATTCAAAATGCAATCGACATTAATAATACAAAGCACGGGAACCAAGGGATGCTATCAGTCATCATCATTTGGCTAGCAAGGTAAAAATAATACTT